>JAOANR010000012.1:48748836-49442033 GCA_030278955.1 Hygrophila difformis | reverse complement strand
CAACATCCCAAGCGAGCAATTAGCGTATTAAATAAAGTGAAGAGTAAGTCACTGTTGCACCCTCGTGAATTCATTGGTCCGATCCAACCTGCCTTAATTTTGGAGCAACGAATAGCCACATATTTTTTATAGTTTGCTTTCCTCAGAAGCTGTAGTAATACCTGGAATGATATCTGAACAGACCTCATAAGTTTATTCATGTTGTATATTCTCCCTTCAACGGCTCCTGGACAAAGTGAAAATCTAAACAATAAATTAGGCATCAGACAAAACAATGAAAACCAGAGGGCATGAGCAAGCAATTGTTGTAGATATGTCAAAACAAATTCAAATCGTCAAAATTTTTTAGATTTTACCGACTGAAGCATAGGATGTTTTAGATTATAAACAAACAAATCAAATAGAAGTAACGGATCTAGCAAACTACAAACTAAAACAATTCAAACCAATTAGAGATATTGATACTCACCCATCTCTACAATCTGCATCATCATCAAATACTATAAAGTGGAGGTTCCAAGGAGCATCGCTAATATTGTTTCGACGTACCAGTTGTTGGGCTTGGGCTTCCTGTATATGATGACGGGATCTATGGTGATGGCGGCTACTGGATTCGGCAATAGGATTCGTGTCCTCTTCATCAATTGTCTATCATTTACAGAAGAAAGAACAATAAGAAAAACTTATTCAAACTGTTAAAAGTTTGAAACAAGAGCTATTTTGAAGTAATTGGAAGAATTTAAATATTGCTTAGACAAACCTTTTCTTGTGATGATGAACAATGATTGGCACTGATGTAAGGCTGCTGGCTATTGGAGGGTTCATTAATGGCACGTCGCGCAGATGCTAGTCTCTGACGATTCACAATACGTTGTCGGGCAGAACCGGAGTGTGGCTCCACTGTGTCAAAGGCCTAATTCTAAAATACTAAAATTGGAAGGCAAGTTAATGCAAGGCCACTGAATTCAAGAAGCAAAACCATCTCAGCAAAAGAGAGAAGAAATTGAAATCCTAAAAATAAGAGATTCTTAAATTCAGGAAAATCGAAACAAAATTGCTATTCTAAAAGGATATCCCACGAAGAAAACATCAAAAGCCTTAAAATCCAGAAGAAGGAAAAAAACACTACCTTGGAATTTTTCTTGGAGTCCTAACAGGGTTACGCAGTCCCTGTGAAAATCAACAGCAGCGACAACAAGTTGCACAACTGGAGGTGAGGTGATGGAGCAGCATGATGGGAGAAAGCAAATGCAGCGAGGGGTGACAATTCTCTGCAAATGATAGAGGCCAAAAAATGATATAAGGCAAAATCAAGTAAGAGCAGACATCATGATATTTAACATTACACTTAAGATTACTCACTATAAAAGTGGGCAAGTCTATTGCATTGCAATTAGTTTGTAACACCTGCTGCCCCTAAAAGTTCTTGATAAATTATATTTCGTAATGGGTGGATTCAACCATAGAATAATTTCTCCCAGTTTTTTGTTTTAGGTGATGAAATATATTGTACAGCTCAGAATGTACTGGATAATTTATGTAGTGTATAAAATGGTACTTGAAAAGAGGCCAATTGGAAGGGGTGGGAGTGGCCGACTGGGAAGTTTCCTGAAGTGACAAAATCTCAGTTATTGTTTACGAATCTAGAAGGTATCATGTTGAGGTGAATCGAATCACTCCCTTTAGTATCTCCCCTAGCACTACTTATTCAAAGCCCTAGATCTTTCAAGTGAACATTAAATCACCTGCTATAAATCCAGTAACCTTTAACTAATGACACTAACTGCTCGCAATTTAGAAAAATAAATAAATGAATGGCCAAAGTGATGAATTGACTCTAGCGGACCAAAATCACACAAAGCCAAGGCAAATGACTGAACAAACTACAAATTTATATATATATAAAAAAAAAAAAAGACATTCAAGTGACTGCAATTAGCATCCGCCCTATTTACAATGAGGAACAACCCGAACCAAAATTGAAGGGGGACAATGTGCGATTGAAGAGGAAACCCGAAATCGAAAGGGGAATGAAGAGGAGCCTTACTTGTGGAGGCGACAATGGCCTGGAGCGAGGCAGGGGCAGCAGCGCTATAAAGAAAGGGCGGCGGCCGCGTCGGACGCGCAGAGACACTGGGAAGCGTACGAGACACAGCAAAGCAAAGGGAAAGCAGCGGAGGAGGACGCCGATCGAGCAGGAAAAAGATTTGGACGGAGAATTGGTGCCAACGGAATTAGTGCAGGCGTGGGGCGGGCAACAATCCGGCGAGGCTTCGGCGAGGACAAGCGTGGAGCGAGCAGCGAGGAGCGGCGGCGGGTTCGCGCGGTTGCGGCGAGGGATTTACTTGGAATTAGGGGTGGGGAGAGAGACGAGCGCCGGATAGGGAGTGCGAGAGAGTGAGAGGCGGGGGTTCGTGAGCGAGAGCGGAGCGGAGATGATAGATTTGGAAGGAGAAGGGGCGACGGAAGAAGTGTAGGGTTTTGCCGGGGAATGAAGCGCGGGTCGGACAAGACTCCAGACCCGGTTACTATTCATAAGCTACAACTGTAGCTGGATACCACAACTGTAGCAAGATACCATTCAGCATATATATATATTAGATATATACTATAAAATACTCCCTCCGTCCCACTCCAAGTGTCTTGTTACTGTTGGGCACGGGAATTAAGGTAGAGTTGGTTTGTGAGTATATGGTGGGGTCCACATAGTTGTTGGAGGGGAAAATTATTTCTATTTATAGAAAGAAGACATTTGTAATGGGACATCCAAAAGTAGTAAGTAGGACATTTGGAATAGGACAGAGGGAGTAATAAATATATGTGACAACCAAACGCAGTTGGCCTGAGCGATATGAGGCTCTGGCAGCTTAAGCAAAGGTCTCGGATTCGAGTCTTTGTGTATGCAGAATTCTGCTTTGGTAGATAAATACATGTGACAGGCGATGGGCATGCAAGGAATCATATATAAACCGGCCGGCCAGGTTAAACTAATTAAAGGAGCCAGGGAGTGCCACGCCACGCCCCCCCCCAAAATTTTTAACTTTGCATCACATAACATAATAATACTCCATAAAATATCCTACCATACGACATTTGTCCCAACTATATATATTTGATATAGGGGATGAGTATTTAGTCCAATTGGTTAAGTCCCTCGACTTGCAAAAGAATATTGGAGGTTCGATTCCCCATCGGCCTCCTATCCCTCCCTTTTATTCCCCATTGTAATTTGTGTGGCATGGGCTCCCACCACTCCTTTCTCAGGCCTTTAATGACTCATCCAAAAAAAATATATATATATATATTTGATTGTTCATTACTCATTATTTATTTATATTTTCGTGTGACAAATCAGAACTCGACACCTGGGCTCGGACGACCTTGCATGTTTTGTGTTTTGACAAATTTAAAGTACAATTTTGTTCCTCCTTACTACATCCTCCGTTCTCTTTTAAATGCACCATTCCTGCATTTCACGACGTCCAAGACATATTTTTAAAGGTTAATAACTCAAATTGTACATAAATAAAAATTATAAAAATTTGATATTCTAAAACTACGATGATTAGATGAATCTAACAATATCTCACTTGACTATGTTTTTTCTTTCTTTTGAGAGTAGACTATGTTTTTTCTTATATAACTATGTTTAAAAAATTAATCAAAGTAACTAAATGAATAGTGACTACTATGCAAATGGATCACTTATTTGAGAACGGAGGTAGTAGTATTGATTATTGAAAAACTAAGAAGCTATACTTCCTCGTATATTCCCTAAAAAGAGGGGAAAAAAAATACTACCTTTTAGAGGTTATATATATATATATAGGCATTTATTAAATAAGAAGCCAAAGAGGGAAATATATGAGATTTCTTATTAATTTTTAGAATTTCTTTATTTTTAGACGAAGATATATTTATATATAAAATATAGTGTTAAAGTGCAAAATGTGTTATTTAGGGTGCACGGAACCAACAGTTAGGTACATATGTATATATATTGTACTAGTATTTCTTCCGAAGTTAAAACAGGAGGGTTTAAAGACAGACACACCACCTACATTTTATGTTTGGTTGTTACTGTATCTCTCTCTTCGTAATCACTACAGTGACTATGCTCCAAACTCCTAACGTTCAATTATATTCGACTCTCTCACTTTATTTCAATCATATGTAGTATTTCTTTTTATTTCAATTTTGCCAGAGATCCAACTTAATTATTAGTTAATTAATTTTTTTTCTAATACATCAAATTTGGACACTACTGTACTGGGCTGACGACGAGCTGAAAGAGCAGATACGAGAATTGAAGCTAATATTAAAAGGTATGGAACAAATTAAACTATCCCATTTCGTTATGAACAAACTAAATTAATTGCTTTAATTTTGTCAAATAAAAGCTTGCTCAATAAAAATAAATACTAGTAGTATAAGATTTATCTCTAAAATTCGAAATTTGAATTATTAATTTAAGCCGGCCTATTTAAAATACTCACTTTAACAAATAATTAAGTTCTAATACATGTAGTTATAGTGAACAAATTCCATAGTCCCATATGCTATACTATACATATTATCGCATAGATGATGGTAATTTCTTTCCTAACAATTGGTGGAGCTAACTAACGTCCATAAGGACAAACTTTAGGCCGCCACTAAGAGAATTTTCATTTTTTGCATTATTGAATTTCATCTGTAATGAATTTTCCGTTGCAAATTCGGTCATTATAGTGACCAGCAGCTAGGGGTGGGAATAGGCCAGGCCATCTGACAGGGCCTACGGCCTGGCCTATTTAAGGTCTAGCCTGGCCTGGCCTTTTTACAAAATAGGTCAGGCCCGAATAATTTTCAAGGCCTATTTAGTTATATAGGCCTAGGCCGGCCTTCACACAAAAGCCTGTTAGGCCTATCAGGCCGGCCTGTTAAAATTTTTTTTTATTTTTTATATAATTTATTTATATTTATTAATATTTTTATTTATTATTTATTTAATAATTAAATGGGCTTAAGTAGACCTCTAAAAGGCCTAAAACCTGACATATTTAAACAAAAAGGTCAGGCTTAGGCGTATAAACTAGGCCTATATAAGGCCATAGGCCAGGCTTAGGCCTTACAAAATTTAAGTAGGCCTAGGCCGTACAAGGCCAAGCCTGGCCTGGCCTGGCCTATTTTCATCCCTACCAGCAGCCCATTTTTTCAGTTGCTAATCAAAATATAAAAAAAATAAAAAATCTTGTAGTAGCCTCAACATGGTCACGTATATACAAACACAAATTAAAGTTGAGACACTCACAGTCTGTGTACAAACATCACAAGCGAATTAAAGGAAAGAAACAAGGATATATTCATGTGGTGGATCATTGATCACACCCTTAGCTTAATTGCCCTCGAATTAAAGGAAAGAAACAAGGACTAATAATTAGAATTATTATATTGTAGAAAACTAGATGTTAATCTCAAAGTCATTAGGCTAATCCTTAATTTCAAGAAAATACAAATGAGTATCATCCCACTTGGTGCAGATGATCCAAAAGGGATTTAAGCAAAACACACAGTAGCTAATTATTGTTTAAGAACCATCAAACACCACTACTTAAAGGGACATATTAGCTAACAAAGTAAAATAAATTAAAGATAATATAAGGGCAGCGACATAGCCAGGAATTATCTTGGGCAGAAACTTAAAATTCCCCCACAAACTCTGGATTTAATGTGTTATATATATATGCACATTATCATTCATAACAAGAAAATAATGCTATTACTACTACACTTGTAAATGGTGACGACATTTGCACGCAAACCCATCGTCATTAATTAATTAATTAATTAATTATACATATACATATTCTACTCTATAATATATTACCAAAGTAACCCTAGCTAATTTGGTTTGTGGTTGCAATTATGGTACATCGTACGTAGTACTTTTTTAATATATCAATTGAAACAAAGCTCATTTCAAGACTTAATTTTTTTTTTTAGGTGAATATCAGGGTATCTCCAGGCCTCATGGACCCAAACTAATCCCTCGAGGATTGGGTGGGCATTGAAGGGTTTCCTCTCCCAAAGCAGAATTCTGCATACACAAAAGTTAGAACCCGAGACCTTTGCTTAAGCTGCCAGAGCCTCATACCACTCAGGCCAACTTTCGTAAGATTTAATTGATTAAATTAAAAATTATATGTAGCTCCGTAATCATAAAATATACTCTATAACAACTTTCTTTTAATTAATTTGAGCAAAATGAAATACATTCGCTAAGTCAATACAAAAGGAAGAAAATGGTTGAGAGTGAATTAATAATTAATTATATACACTACTTAAAATTCAAAATAAGAAGAGATCCTAAAATAAGACATGTGTAAGTATAGTAACATGTGTAATAGTTTTATGAATTTAGTTTCATATATATCCCGACTTAAAATTTTAAGACAATGTATGACGGGTTTGTAGGTATTTAATCTCTAATCATAAACAATTCAAGATTTCTTTCTATCTAACCGTGGTATATAGTATAATTTTTCTTACTTGTATATTGTTCCCAACATAATTTTTTAGTAGTTAAAACTCTTTAATCAAAATTATAACTGTTGGGGCCATATGGAATAATGGGCCGCGAAAGAACTATTGGGCCATAAGACATGGGCCGGAAGAAAGAGGAAGTCCAAAAAGAAGGTGG
Organism: Hygrophila difformis; assembly: GCA_030278955.1. NCBI lineage: Eukaryota > Viridiplantae > Streptophyta > Magnoliopsida > Lamiales > Acanthaceae > Hygrophila > Hygrophila difformis. Next base: position 49,435,351 of record JAOANR010000012.1, on the reverse strand, counting down.
GCTCAAGATTGGTAAGGCCGAAAGCACATAGTAAACCGAAGGAAGGAAATCGAAGTTGATAAAGATTTCGGCCGAAATGGGAAGAAATAGCCGAAACCAAAACAACCGAATTGAAGAGAGAAAGAATTCGGCTCAGAAGAGTTAGCCGGAGAGCGGTTATTCCAGCTCCGGCTATAAATAGGGGTCGACGCATTCAAAATCAGATAGATCAATCCAACCCCCAAATTACTTTTATCAATTTTAATTCCTTGTTATCTTTACTGCTTTCTTTACAGCTTTCCTTTACAGCTTTCCTTAGAATCTAGCCTAGTTTGTAGCGGTTACCATTTCCAAATCCACCGTTGCTCCTTAGCAGCTGGTAGTTTGGTTCTCTGTTTTTGGTGAATTCCGCCGTTGTTTCTTAACAACAGGCAGATTCTCCGTTGTATCGAGTTATTGTTGATCAATTCAAGGAAGATTCATTCAATTGTGGGCGCATTATTGTTAATCCGAACCCGTAATCGGTTTGATCCTTTTCCGATAGCCTCCCTTGAAGAGAAAAAGGTCCTTGGCTACACCAGAGCCAAACAGTGGCACACCCAGTGGGACGCAAAATGGCGTTTGAACAAGCAACTCCAGCAGCAAACACGGCGGCGAGGACTGATTTGCCGCCGATTCAGGAAGAGCGCGCACCAGAAGCCGGAGAATTCCCCCCAGGGTTCCCCGGACCATCACATTTCCATAATCAGGAGTTTTCAAATGATGATTTAACCCCGCGATTCCGAGATCAGGTTCAATTTATGGTGGAGGCGGCGGTTACCAACTCGGTTCGCCAAATCGAAGGAAATATCCTGGCAGCGATGCCAGCCATGTTTAGAGCCGAAATTGCGAGGAGTATGTATCCGATGGGAGCGCAGCAAGCTCCAGTGGCGCAGAATCCACCGCAAAATAATCACAATTTTCAGCAGCAGGCCTTTAGGCCGCCAGGAGGGCATGGAGCTCGGCCTTTTGTTCCTCCGCAGCAGAGGTACGATCAGCAACAGAATCAACCGCCTCAACCAGTAGTTCAACCGCCTGCTCCAGTGGTTCAACAACAATACGCACCACTTCAGCAGAATCCACCACAACTGGTTGACAGAGAGCTGATTGCCGAGATTATTCGCACACAGTTTGGGAATCTCATCGGCCAGGAGAATAGGCCGATGTATCGGAAACCTTATCCAGATTACATCGAGGAGCAGTATCCACTGCCTAGAGGGGTGAAGGTTCCAGATTTTAACACTTTTTCTGGAGAAGTCGGCCGCTCTACCATCGAGCATATTGGCCGATTTACAGCTCAATGTACCAGAATCGCGCAAAATGATTTTCACAAGCTGATATTGTTCAGTTTGTCATTAACTGGCCCAGCATTCGAGTGGTACATTAACTTGCCAGCGGGATCGGTCAATACTTGGGCCGAAATGGAGCGGTTATTCCATGACCGATTCTATAATACTAGTCCTGAAGTCTCGGTAGTTGATCTGACGTCAACCAAACAGAAGGCGTCTGAATCGGTTACTGAATTCATTGAGAGATTTTATGCAGTGAAGGCTCAGGTGAAGACAATGCTGCCTGAGCATGAATATATTCAAATTTTAAAGCAGAATTTGAAGTTTGCCATCAAGGACAGATTGATGGTAACAAGACCGAGGACGGTAGCCGAATTGACGGCTGAAGCGATAAGGATGGAGACATATTTGGCGGAACAGGCGGCTTTCAAATCAAGCCGAAGTCAAAGTGGAAGGTCACAACCTATCCAGTCGGCTGCCTCATTTGCTGAATCTCTGGATAGATGCGAAATTGAGGAAGAGTACAATGCGGAAGACGTTCCTGCATTAGCCGAGATTGCAAGGGCAGAGTTAATCATAAAGAAGCCTATGACGTGTCCAGCACTTCGGCCAGCCAGAGGCAAGGAGAAAGAAGGAGGAGATGAGTCTCAAAGGTTTTACTCTTTCGACTTGTCACAAATGGACGAAATATTTGATTATTGCCAGAAGAACGGATTGCTAGAGTTTAAAGGAAACCATCCACAGCCTACCAAGGATCAGTTGGAGGCCGGATGGTGCAGGTTCCACGGATCAGCCACTCATTCCACGGCCATTTGTGGGCATTTTAGGAAGCTGATTCAGAAGCATGTCGATGATGGGAAGCTGAAGTTCCCAGAAAGGCTTATGGCAGTCGATAAGAATCCGTTCCCAGCTGCCAACATGGTGATGGTGCAGCCCAACCAGAATAAATCGGTGCATGACCGATTGGGGGATCAAACATCATCTAGCAAGAGCTCTGTCCACGATCGGCTTGGGGATCAGCCATCGGCTCAGAAGTCAGGAGTATGGAAAAGGCTAGGATCTCCGAAGGGAAAAGAGAAAGTTACAGATGTCTTTGACCGATTGGGGAACTATGAGGTGAAAGAGTGGATCAAGCAATCGGAGAGACATCAGGAGATCGAGGTTGGAGATAAGAGTGAGAGACCAACGTTGAAAATCATAACCAACGGATGGGACTCAGAGATGAAGTTAACAGCCGATAAGCAGAATGGAAAGACTGTGATACAGATCACAGTCCCTGAAGAAGCAGTTAGCCCCGAAATGAAAAAGCTTAGAAGGCCACCAGCAAATACTCAGGTAGGCCGATGGGTCCGAAACTCTCCAGAAAGAAGGCATTTCGATCAACGCCGACTTGACCATTCAGCTTGGAGGGCAGAGGAGAGGAAAGTCCCAAAAGGAAAGGGATCATATCGTACTTTCAAACGAAGAATGCAACGGCTTAAAGCAGCTGCTGCTTCTGAGCAAGAGGAGTATGATATGATGCATATGGAAGAGGACTTCCCTGATGACTGTTCGTTCTCGGGAGGACGAGTACTCAATAGGGTATTTTCGGCTCGTTTGAGGTCCGAATCGAAAGAAGAGAGGAAGCCGAAAGAAGGACAGGATCGGCTAAAGAACAAGACTGAATTTCGGCCAAAAGTAATACAGCCGAAAGTTGAAAGTGAGCAGCCGAAATCGAAAGAGGAATGGAAGCCTAGACCAGTCCGAACCAGGGAGTGGAAGCCAAAGACAACTATCATTCCGAATAGTGATATACCCCCTGTTGGGCAGTTTAAATTCGACTTCGGGTCTAGTGCGAATATGGTGACGGTAACCACCGAAGAGAAAGAGGAATACTGGTCGGATTCCGAGCCAGCGGTGGTTTTTTGTCAAAAGGATGGAGAATACTATGGTGATGAAGAACCCATAGTGGATTTTTGTTTCGATAAACTTGAGGTATTTCGGCCGGAAGCCGAAATAGAGAAATCTTTTGAGGAAGGATATAAGGCATTCGTTCCGGAAGCTCAACCAGGTACGATTTTGCCTCCAACTGCGCAAATGTCCCAGCATGTGAGGCCTTTATACGTTAAAGGTTGGGTCAATGGGAGACCACTTAGAAGAATGTTTATCGACGGTGGGGCCACAGTTAATATCATGCCACTATCCACGCTAACGAAGATAGGCCGCTCGAAGGAAGATTTACTCCCTACGAGAATGAAGGTAATGAGTTTTGTGGGGGCTCAAACCGCGGCCGAAGGATGTATACTGGTGGATGTAACGGTCGGAACAATATCAATTCCGACCATGTTCTTTGTGGTGGATGCAGAAGTCCCGTATGCGGCCCTATTAGGCCGATGCTGGATTCATACATCCCGATGTTTGCCATCGACGCTTCACCAGAAAGTATGGTTCTGGAAGAAAGATGGCACAGTAGAAGAAGTGGATGGAGATCAACCTCCATTTCCAGTCAGCTCAGCCGGACGAATTGATGCGGTGTTATATGAAGAACCGATTCAACCATTCCTAGCAGTGGTAGGGGATCGGTACCCGCAGGTGATTGAGTGTGATTGGACAGATTTGGGGTTTGAAATCAGATACCAGGCCGATGAACGGCCAGTCGAAGAAGGAAGTAAATGATGGAGTCACAACCGAATCAAGCGACCGAGTTCGAATCGGCCGAACTCGGAGTTTCAGATGACAAAGCAGGATGGAGCGATTTAATAGACGCAATTCCAAAGCGAACTCCGGATTTCAAAGCTCAAGACCCCTTGAAAATGGTCAATGTTGGTACAGACGAACACCCGAGGGAGATCCCGTTGAGTGCGAATCTTGATCAGCAGATGACAAGCCGATTCAAGGAGGTTCTAGTCGAATTCAAGGATTGTTTCGCATGGGACTATACAGAGATGCCAGGATTGGAGCGGTCGATTGTAGAGCACAGACTGCCTATCAAAGAAGGGTTCAGGCCGCATAAACAGCCGGCCAGGAGGGCAGCGCCCGAAATAGTCCCAAAAATAAAAGAAGAAATAGAGAAATTGTTAGCGGCCGGGTTTGTTAGGCCAGCTAAATATGTAGAATGGCTATCAAATATTGTTCCTGTAATAAAGAAGAATGGAAAATTGAGAGTTTGCATTGATTTCAGGAATCTTAATATAGCCACTCCGAAAGATGAGTATATGATGCCTATTGTTGACTTGTTGATTGATTCGGCCGCAAAACAGGGGATGCTATCTTTTATGGATGGATATTCAGGATACAACCAAATTTTTATGGCCGAAGAAGACATTCACAAGACTGCATTTCGGTGCCCTGGCGCCATAGGGATATATGAATGGGTGGTGATGCCATTCGGGCTGAAGAATGCAGGAGCTACATACCAGAGAGCCATGAACTATGTTTTCCATGACCTCATAGGGGATTGTGTTGAAGTCTATATCGATGACGTCATGGTCCGATCCAAAGATATCGAAAGCCACTTGAACGATTTGCGGAAGGTATTCGCGAGGATGAGGCTACATGGAGTCAAGATGAATCCAGCTAAGTGTGCTTTCGGAGTACAGGCAGGAAACTTTCTCGGGTTCCTGGTACATAACAAAGGAATAGAAGTTGATGCGAACAAAACCAGGGCTATCCAAGAAGCCAAACCTCCACATGATAAGAAGAGTCTACAAAGGTTTCTTGGAAAAATCGGTTTTCTGAGACGATTCTTAGCAAATGCGGCTGGAAAGTCGAAACCACTAACCGATTTATTGAGGTTAAAGAAGGAAGAGGAGTTCAAATGGGGAATCGACCAGCAAAAGGCCTTCGAACAATTAAAGCAGGATTTGATGAGTCCACCAGTGTTGGTTCCTCCAATTTTAGGACGGCCATTGAAGTTGTATATAGCAGCGGCCGAAGAATCTATTGGAGCGTTACTAGCGCAGGAAGACGATGAAGGAAGGGATCGGGCGATTTATTATCTTAGCCGAATCCTAAGGGACGCCGAAGTAAGGTACTCGCCGATTCATAAATTATGTTTAAGCCTTTATCATGCATGCCAGAAATTAGAATATTATATTCAACCAAGGCAAGTGATAGTGGTAGCTTCGGTTGACATAGTTAAGATTATGATGAATGATCCGGTCAGTAGCCGAAGAATGGCCAAATGGGCCATGAAGTTAAATGCATACGATTTGAGATATCAACCTTTAAGGGCTATGAAAGGACAGATTGTAGCCGATTTTCTGGCTGATCATGTGACGCACCCGATAACCGATGACATCGATCATCAGGATCGGCCGAAGGAAGTTGGTGAGATAGGAATTGTATACTTGCAACCATGGGTAATGACATTTGATGGTTCTAAAGCCGCTTCAGGAGTTGGAGCAGGGTTTACCCTGCAAACGCCGGAGGGCAAGATATACAAATATTTCGTGCAACTACCAGGATCGTATACGAACAACCAAGCCGAATATAAAGCATTAATTTCGGGATTACAGCGGTTGATAGAAGAAGGAGTCAGAGCAATCATTGTCAAAGGAGACTCGCAAGTAGTTGTCCAGCAACTGCTAGGTGATTTTTCGGTTAAGAGTTCGCAATTGATTAGATTGTATGAAGAAGCGGTTACTTTGTTAGAGGAATTTGATGAGGTGTATATTGAATACATCCCGAGAGAAAAGAACGAAGAAGCCAATGAATTGGCTCAACATGCGGCTAAATATCGGTTGATGCCGATAGCAGGAAATGTAGAAGTGCGTTTGGCCGAAACAGAGAAGGCCGAATGGATAAAAAAGATAGCACAGATATTAGAAGATCCTTCGGAGGCTAATCCAGCCGAAAAACGGAAAGCGATGGACTACGTCATAATAGGAGGATTATTATTCAAGCGTGCTATTGATGGAATATTGCTCAGATGCGTCGGAGAAGAAGACGCTAGAAGGGTAATGGGAGAGGTTCATGAAGGAATATGTGGTGCACATCGGGCAGGAAAGTCGATGAAGTGGAGCATTATTCGGCTGGGATATTATTGGCCGAATATGGGTCCTGACTGTGAAAAATATGCAAGAGGATGCACCGAATGTCAAAAGCATGGGCCGATTCAGAAATTACCGGCCGAAGAATTACATATAATGATCAAACCATGGCCATTCAGAGGATGGGCCATGGACATCATAGGAAAAGTTCATCCCTCTTCGTCGAAAAGACATGAGTTCGTGCTAGTAGCAACAGATTACTTCACAAAATGGGCCGAAGCTCAGGCGTATGTCAGCATTTCACAAGAGGAGGTGATTGAGTTCATTAAGAGACAGTTGATCTATAGATTCGGGATCCCACAGACGATTTTAACAGATAGAGGAACGGTATTTGTGGGAGAAAAAGTCAAGGCCTTTGCGGACGAGTACGGGATAAAAATTGTACATTCGTCACCATATTACCCACAAGGAAATGGACAAGCAGAGGCCACGAACAAACAGCTAATAGGAGTCATAAAGAAAATGATTGAAGATCAACCAAGAAAATGGCACGAAAAGTTATCTGAAGCACTGTGGGCTTATCGAAACGCCAAAACCTCAGCTACTGGGTTCACACCATTTCGGCTGACTTATGGAGTGGATGCAGTATTGCCAGCCGAAATAACAGTGCCGACTTTGAGAACAAGCCAGGCGGATTCAATGTCAGCCGAACAGTATGATTGTGCAATGAAAGATGAGTTATTGGAGATAAATGCCAATCGGGTGCAGGCCTTTGAGAATTTGCAGAAAAATAAAGATATTGTGGCCGATTGGTACAATAAGCGAATTCGTCTTAAGCGATTTGAAGTTGGAGACTTAGTTTGGAAAGTTATATGGCCGCCTAAGCAGAAGGATGGCCGATTAGGTAAGTGGAGTCCCAATTGGGAGGGACCATTTATTGTTCATACAAGATTACCGAATGGAGCGTACGTTTTGGTGGACGAAAATGGTGAGCAGATGTCAAATCCAGTTAATGCAAGATACATGAAGAAATATTATCCATCAGTATGGGATCAAACATTAAGCGATGCGAAAAAGTAAAGATTTTATTGCATGAACGAATAAGTACAAAGAAGGTGCTACTTCGGCCGAAAGCGGCGTCGATAGCCCGAAATTACAATATACAAGGGAAACGTCCTGGCCTAAAGCGGCTAGAAAGAGGCAGAGGCAAATGGGATCTGAAGTGGTAGATGGCCAACATTCATTCCCAAGCCCAGATTCTTCTAGCCGGCGGGAGAAGAGATGGCTGTGCCAAGAAAGCCAACTCCCAGACCAGGAAGAAGAAAATTTTAATCTGCTCCAGCAAGGATACCCCCTTCTTAGCATTGAAGATAGGGACGAAATTCGAGGGGTATGGCCTTCGGAGCTTAGAAAATAATTCGGTCCCATAGAAAGGCGCGATTATTATTCGACCGCCCAAGACTTTGGGACCGATATTAGTAAGATTACGACGGGTCACAACAACAAGAGGGGATAGGGCAGAGCCCGAGTATGACCGTCGGAATACATGTTGAGAAAAGTGTGAGAAGATCCCAATGTATATGAAGATAATGGTGAAAAGATTAGTTGAACTCGCGTTGCATATAAAAGGGGCTTTCGGCTTATAAGTAAAGGACCAACCCAAGAGCCAACGGGCCAAGGGGGCCAGGGAGGAGAAGGAATTAAAAGCATCGAGGTGTTCATGACTGGTGTTTACTAGATTATGGAACAAGAAGTGAAGAGGAGTTGGTATTTATAGAGAAGAATGGAGAGATGTCAGTTACAACAAAAAAAGGAAACGTAAAGAGAAAAAGCATTGATTACGGAAGAAACGTTTCAAGAATCCCAATAAAGCTGCAGAAGATAATATGGTATCAGAAAATATCCTTGGGAACAGGGAAGAAACAGGCGAAATAAGTCCGCAAAAAGACAAACATTTTATAATGGGCCGATTAAGTATACAGAGCGAATCGGCCGAAATGAAAGCCAAGAGTACAGTAAAGGGGGAATATTATTACATCCAAAAAAGAAAATAACAACAACAAAGTTCAATCCCCACTCAAATCATAAGCAATGTCTTCACCGAAGTCACTGGTAAGAGGAGCGGCCGAAGTACTAGTAGAAGTTGGGTCCAATACCGATTGAAACTCCCGATACGATCGAGCTTCAGCTTCGGCCGAAACCAGAGGATCATCGGGTTGAGACGAGAAAAGCTTGTCGGTAGTGTCTTCGAAAGAATCACGTGGAGCATCTAAGAAGAGAAATTAAAAGAAAAGGAAGACATAATCATCGAATATCGTCAGGATCAAAAGAACAAATTAAATATTACCAGAATTCTTCGGATTATCCCCTGAAGGAGGATTGATAAGAAGGTTATCAGAAGACATTGAAGTATTTGGCGCCGAAGGAAGTTGAACCGCGACAGCACGAATCCGATCAAGCGCCTTCTGAGTGTCTGACCACAAGTCGCGGAAAACATTAAGGACGGTATCACTGAAGGATAACCTCAAAGCAAGGTAGTCTGTTGTCTCTTTAAGACTAGCAAGTTTGTCCCGCGGGGCTTGAGCAGATTTGTGGAGCTCCTTTATAAGTCCTTGCAAGTGAGCCGATTCTTGGTCAACTTCGGCTAAGGCATTCTTCACACCTTGTGCCTCATGTTGAAGACGGCTGATTTCATAGTCAATGGCGGAAAGACGATTCAAGTAATTGGATCTGAGGCCATCATTGGCCGACAATTGACTCATATAAGAATGATAATCAGAAGCATGCTTGTCAAATTCCTCCCTGTGAAGGGTAAGGGAAGTATGTTCATCTTCAAGGGTTTTGCGAAAAACCAAGAGACTGGGAAGCTCCATGTCTATCCGTAATAGACAGGTGAACATTGCATCAACGACTTTGGACAAGCCAGAGACCAGAAGATCTTGAGGAAAAGCCCGCTTGATATGAGAGATAAGCAATAGGATGGGCCTGGTCTGAACAGAGAAGGCGTTGGGTGGTTCAGAAATCAAGAGATCAAGCTTATCCAAGCAGGCTTTAAAAGAATGAGGAAGTTCCGACGAAGAAGAAACAAATGAAAGGGAAAAGAAATCATCTAGAACAGCCTTATCCGGGAAAGGTGAAGGAGGATTAACATTGCCAACGGCCAATTCTCCCAGCCGAGTGTGTACGGGGGAGGGGTTAGGAATAGAGGCAATAGAAGGAGAGGGAAGAGCTACGGCTAGAGAAGTAGTCGAAATGGGAACAGCCGAACCAGTATTGCCACCCTCAGGCGTGCGAGAAGTCAATCCCAGCCCCATATCGGCCGAAGGAACGGGAGTGGTACTTGAAGTGATAGCCGGGTCCTCATCAATAGGGTCAAGGGCCGTAGATGAGGGATTAGGTGATTCGGAAGGGCCGGAAGAGACGGTAACTCGAGGAGCCTAGAGAAAAGAAGAGGGAGACAAATATTAAAAGGAAGATGGTGAGGAAAAAAAAAATAAATATAGAAGAAAAGAACGGCAAGAGACCTGATCAGCAGACGAGGCCGAACCCGGAAGAGGCGAACGGGCCGAACGTCGCAGCGTCTTGGGTGCCGGTTCTTTTTTCGACTTTCCTGATCCAGAAGTAGCACGTTTGCGTTTTCCGGAAGTAGCAGGAGCAGACGAAATACGCGGATGAGGGGGAAGAGAGGAAACATCATCCAAAGCAGCCCCTGCAAAGCGAAAGAAAGAGGGGAAATTTGAGAAAAATATACGATACACAACAAAAAGAAAGCCGAAAGACTTACTAAGTAAAGGAAGTAGAGGGTCATCCTCTTGAGAAGAGCAGGAGTAATCAGGGGCTGAACCAACAACTGAAAACATCATAATACCTGGAAAGCCGCGAGAAACAAGGAGGCTCTGCAAGTTAGTGCCAAAATTAGCATAAGAAAGAGCTTTTTCCCACCAGGTATCGAAACGCTCAGTTGAAAGACCAGGGCGGACGTCGAAGGAACGAACTTCAAAGTTACAAATCCGGAGGGCCCAAATACGACAGAGATTTCGGCTGTTCTCAGAGCCGAATCCTTTGAAGGATTTACTGTATCTATTCGGGTCCCCATAGAGAGGAACAACCACATCCTGAACAAAGCCGAATTGACGGCTAACTAAGTGAGGATTGTAAACCTCCGAAGGGATAGAATGGTCAGGGGGGACGAACAACGAACAGTTGAAAATGTGACGAGGAATGATACAAGCATTCCAGACTTGAGCGAACGCCTTTGGAAGGGGTCTACCGAAAGGGGGAGTATTGATAGCCGAAACCCAACTATCCGGAGTGCCAGAATACAGGTGGCAGGAAGAAGGACCAAGTGGGGATCGGCTCATGAAATAGTAGATCCATTGTTCAGAGCGCATTTCGGGAAACCGAACCCCGAGAAGATCGTTGGCGGAAGGATGGGTAGTCTCGAAGGGTTGAGTTTCAAAAAGGGACATATCCCTGAAATGCCATACCAACCAGAGGTGAAGGAACCAAAGAGGACCATGAGACCGGCTAGAGTGGCCGTCAGCCCATCCATGAACCAAGGAAGACATGCCAGAATATAGATGCGCCAAGAAATAGTCGGCGAGAGGCAAATGATTCTTTTTCATAAGGGCCTTGGCCAGAGGGAAGGTCTCAAGAATAACATTCTTGACAGGGGCGCACCAAAAGAATCGGCTGAGGAAATGCATCATAAAAGCCACAGATTCATCCTCAGAGAATTCGACCTTATCCTCACGATACTTGCTAATCCATGAAGCAAAGGTAAGCCCAGAAACAAAGCCGGTGTTCTTCGTATTAGGCTTGTCGGAGTCAGTAACCCCTAAGACAGGCTTTCCAAGAGAGGGCAAGTCCAGAAGAAGCTTAACATCCTCGATGGTTGGAGTCATCATACCCCATGGGAAGCAGAAGCAGTTGATGGATGAATTCCAGAAGCAAAGGAGGGCCTGAATATAATTGTAAGTAGTAGGAAAGGGTTGAGTACTCAGCTTAATCAGGTGAATAATGCCAGAGTTAGTCCAACCTAATCCGCAATGAGGAAGGGCCCTGTCGTACCAAGCAACATGTTCCTGGGTCACCAACGGCCAAGTGCTGAGAGGGCCGAAAAGCTTGACAGAGAAATAGTCCGAAAACAAGGGGATCGTCTTCGATTCCCCAAAGAGAACAGAAGCAGAAATCGTGGCCTCGGCTGAAGTCGCAAGAGGCCCAAGGGTAACGAGGTCATCATCAATAAGACGGAGCGAAGAAGTTTCAGTTAGGGAATCTTCAACATCTTTGATTTTTTGAGAGGAAGGGGAAAGAGTCGGTTGCGCCATCGATAAAGAGGAAAAAAGGGCGAGAAGACGAAGGGAGAGTGAGCAAGCAGGGAAGAGGAAAATGGTTATAAAAACAAAGTAGGGGCAAACGAAAAGGCGTAGAAGAACGTGACCGGATATTAAGGAGGAGTTAGCGCACGAAGAGGAAGAGAGAGAGAGAAGTTACTTGGGCTCCTTCGCATGGAAGCAATTCGCCCAAGTAAGGAGGGCATCTGTTGGGGCCATATGGAATAATGGGCCGCGAAAGAACTATTGGGCCATAAGACATGGGCCGGAAGAAAGAGGAAGTCCAAAAAGAAGGTGGGCTCAAGATTGGTAAGGCCGAAAGCACATAGTAAACCGAAGGAAGGAAATCGAAGTTGATAAAGATTTCGGCCGAAATGGGAAGAAATAGCCGAAACCAAAACAACCGAATTGAAGAGAGAAAGAATTCGGCTCAGAAGAGTTAGCCGGAGAGCGGTTATTCCAGCTCCAGCTATAAATAGGGGTCGACGCATTCAAAATCAGAGAGATCAATCCAACCCCCAAATTACTTTTATCAATTTTAATTCCTTGTTATCTTTACTGCTTTCTTTACAGCTTTCCTTTACAGCTTTCCTTAGAATCTAGCCTAGTTTGTAGCGGTTACCATTTCCAAATCCACCGTTGCTCCTTAGCAGCTGGTAGTTTGGTTCTCTGTTTTTGGTGAATTCCGCCGTTGTTTCTTAACAACAGGCAGATTCTCCGTTGTATCGAGTTATTGTTGATCAATTCAAGGAAGATTCATTCAATTGTGGGCGCATTATTGTTAATCCGAACCCGTAATCGGTTTGATCCTTTTCCGATAGCCTCCCTTGAGGAGAAAAAGGTCCTTGGCTACACCAGAGCCAAACAATAAGTAATGTCTACTTTATGTTGTTTACGAATGCAGTGAAGATGTGTCTATATCTATTATATATGTTCACATCATTACACATGAATCTTCTCTCTTGTATATTTTTTTGCTTCATTTATTCGTGTCTTTCACCTTTAATTGATTAGATTGTGTCATTTTTATGTATATTGTGAATTGGAATGATGAGTCACCAAATAAATCCCCCACTTGTACATTAATCCAGTGGCAAAATCGTCAGAGAAATTTGTTGATTTTGTCGGCCCACTCACTCATGATCAACACATTAAATTAAATGTTGGAACTACTCACAAAGATCAATATTTTAATCATGATGCAATGACACTCTAGAGTCTAGAATATGAATTTGTTCACATACTTATTTGTCATACTTTTCTCCACTATATGGCTTCAAACATTAACCAGTTTCGAGAGTTCGTTCTATTCTGGGTTTGGGCCATCATTTCATCCTATCGTGTATTTTTACATTTAAAATGTCTCTAAAGAAAATGTGCTGACAGATGTTCGGTCAAACGCCATGAACAATTACAAAGCACCATATTTGAATTTTATTTGTAGAAATTTTTATTAACCAAATACTACATAAATACTACCAATGCGCCAGAAAGGCACATCTTAAAAAGAGACATACAATACGGAAGTGAGAAAAAAATCAAAAAATTGTAATGTATTTTTACTAATTCTATCATCACATGAAAATTATAAAGCGGTCTGAAAGAACATTTGGCTTTCATTTATTTATTTATTAAATGAAAAATAAAAGGACTTAACGTTTATTTTGATGATGTTTTTGGAAAGGCAAAGATTATTTTTTTCTTTTTTGGCAAAACCGAAATCAAATAAATAGCTGATAAAAACTCATTCCACACAAATTATAAATGAATTTAAAAAAAAAAAAAAAAAGGGGAGGGTGGAAAATCAATACTCCAATCATAAGATTGGAATGCCCCGCTTTGGGCAAGTCCTGAGTCCCAAAAAAAGCAAAGATTTGCAAAAGCATAAATAAAAACAAAAAAGTTAATTACCAGACATACACAAAACTTCATTGGCATCATAAATCATCTCTAACCTCTTTCTAGTCTCAACAATGATACGTCATAAAATTACAATGTACCAATTACCAGACCATCTCAGAAGAAAACCAAAAGAAACGTTTGCATAATTGTTAGAATCTTATTATAATTCTATGTAAATTAGAGTGCATGGTTCAGACACGATGTAAATGACTCATACCACATATCACATCACATGTATGGAAACTCAGTTCCGCACCACGAGAAGACCATAAAGCAACCGCAATTCAGTTCCCTCACAAGACAAGCACAAACACAGGATGAGATGAAGCAACCAGAGCAACGTTTTTCACTGCGGACCAGCAAATTTGCTCATCATTTTCGCAATAATTGGTGCTACCTTCGGATTCGCCTGATGCTTAGCCAGGTTAGCAGGATTCTTCATTACTGCAAACCACCCCAACAAGAATCAGAGAAACAGCCAGTACAGAACTAGTCTTATAACCAAACTGGAGATTCATCTTAAAACAATTTTACAGCTTCAAATTAACTGGTAACACCATTGAACAGGGCATTCAACAGAAAATGTTGGAGAAGAACATGGAGATGCTAATCCACTGTCGAAAGCAATTTCTATTTACTCCACATAGAAATATTAAATGATATACTCCAAGCATAGATAGGCAAACACTCCTTAAAAGTTAAAATCAATGCATCACTCTATCGTTACCTTAAATATGCAACAGATGCTTACAAACAAATACTCACCACCGTGTTACAATTCTGCAACACTGAAATGGTGAATAACATTACAAATATAATGGAAACACTCTCATAAAGCTATGCACGTCCTTACTCCTTTGTACTAATAGAAAAGGAGCAATATGCTGCATCCCATAAATCCTAGGAATTACATTATTGAATTTGAATGCTTGAATACAAATAAACAGCCATCATTAAATTTGACATTTTCATGGCTCGTGCTTCCTTATTCGTGTGTGGGCAAGCATTTAACAGAAAAGTCAAAAACATGAGAGAACAATTAACATGCATATAAACACAGGTTTGCAATAGAATAAGAGTGACCGTGCTCCTTTTAACGACAAAAATTCAAGCAATAAAAAATCAATCTGGCATACACAGACAGTCGAAACAGTAGGCAAATTAACATCATTAAGAAAAATTTACCATCTTGGAGGGCAGCCATTACTTCAGGATCTTTAAATGCTGCCATCAACTCAGGATCCTGGAAAAATCAAATAAAGAAAATTATTGGCGATATCATTCTGATTCATGTTATTTAGACAGCTGACTATTATCACAGGGATACATTATAACGCTCATCTACATTATTAGAGAAGAGGGTCTGTAACCATCATAGGAGTGTATTAAATAATAGTCATGAAAATTAATAACTTTCCCCGAGGTTAAAACTTAAATGTCGAGGTAGTGAAAAAAATGTAATCATAAGATAGTGGTGAAAGAGTTATATCTCATCAGAACTTAAAAAAGGATAATGTCGAGAAACACCAATCCAATTTTTCCATTGAAGATGATAAAAGTGAACCTAGGAAGGAAAAAAAAAATTAATATCACACCTATCGGATAATCCCATCATCATAATTCTAAAACCTAAGGTAGGACAAATATAATTAATAAATCTTCAAGGTGTCAATTATTAAAAAAAAAATAATAATAAATAAATAAAATAAAATAAAATAAAATAAAAAATAAAAAATGAGATGTCATTCTGAATATATCGTTTTATGCAGTGGTGGCAGCAGAAAGTCATCAACTTCCATATGCAATTTGTAGCATTGGCAATGCAAAAGTTTCAACATCTAGATAGGTTATTGACAAAGTGAAGACACAAGAACAAAATCTGAACGTAGCACACTGATGAAATGAGTCCAGGGGCATTGTTATAATGATAATTTAGTAAATAAAATAAAAAATATCAATTCATAACTCGAGAATCTAAGTAGATATATGAATTTATTAAATTCTAGAGATAGTAGCAATAAATTCGTTCTTAGTTTAATATAATTAACACTTACATTCAACACTTTACTGTAGTCAACGTTCCCAGGCATACCACCAGGTGCCCCAGGAAATCCTCCAGGCATACCACCAGGAGAGCTTCCAGCACCTGGCATTCCACCAGGGAAGCCTCCAGGCATGCCACCAGGGAAGCCGCTAGGCATGCCACCTGGAAAACCGCCAGGCATGCCCCCAGGAAAGCCACCAGGCATGCCCCCAGGAAAGCCGCCAGGCATGCCACCAGGGAATCCACCTGGCATGCCTCCAGGCCTCGCATTTGATGATGACTCTTCTTGTTTCTTAGCCTTTTCATATGCAGCCTTATAAATTATGAAAAACAAAGTTAGGTTATGCATAAAAACCACCAAAAGAACACAAGGCATTACACAGAAATTATGTATTGCCTGAGCTTCAGCTCTGCGACGTTGTCGATCACGCTCAGCCTTCTGGTCTGCTCTCTCTTTTCGCAATCTATCATACTTCCTTCGGTGCTCCTCAATCTTATGGGCATTGGGCTCAACCTATTACCAAGATTAAAATGTTTCAGTCACCAAGAAAAACTGAAATCCCATATTTTGATATACATCTCAAACAAGTCATTACAATAATCCTGACTGTCACCCTAATACAACTCTAATTAAATTGAAGCAGCAAAACCACAAATACCGTGCAGATGCAAAGGACTAACCTTCTTGAGTACAGCACTAATTTCCTCATCATAGTCTAGCTTTGAAGCCACATGTAGATCCTTAGCAGCCTCCTCCCATTGCCCGAGCATTGCTCGTGCTATGCCACGAGATTTGTACCCTTTGGCAGAATCTGGATTGATCTGCAATAGAAGTTATTATCAGTTCATAGAATCAAAGGAAACATATATGGAAGTAGGTAATAAATGTCCTAATAAATGTATACATAGTACAATGTTTAGGGTGCCATCTATTGATCGGCAATCCAGATACAGATTCTATACTTTCTGATTTATTGTTTTGTCGTATAGTAATTACTGCAGACCAAGGCATCGCCACGAGCAAAAGACCGCGATTATCACTACATGTAACATTCAATACAGAGAACCCAAAAACAAAACCAAGAAGCATTCTTTGGTATCGCCACGTGCACAAGACCAATAATGGCAACAGATTATAGAACCTATTAACATAAAAACCAGAAGATAACGGTTGATCAGCATGCAGATCAAGGGAATTGGACAACCTCCAAAGCAGCAGTGGCATCACGAATAGCAGCATTTGGTTTTTTCATCTTGATGTACACACTAGCTGTAACCAACAAAATTTACAAACTAAGTGATTAAATAAGAACTCCACCAATACAATCAAACCTCCGCTGTCAAAGACATTCAAAGAACACATAAAAAGAAACACTATGATTCTACCTCGGGTTCCATACATAATTGCAGACGTTGGATTCAGCAAAATAGCCTTGGTAAGATTCTCAATTGCCTCTTCTAGCTTACCTGACAATCACAAAAATCCATGTCAACACATTACCGAAAGCAACAGTAGTTAAGAATAAATTGCATTCACCAGGGAATAAGACAGTGCAGTACCCTCAGAAATGGCTTCCATAGCCTGCATTTTAGCCTCCTGGGAAGCATCTCGATCTTCGTCACTAACCTCAACAGATGGGTCACCCATCTGAAAATTGGAAACTTTCAGTTGCAAACACTTACTTCTAGTCCCTACGGGGTTGCAAACAATGACTTCTAATCTTTACGAAAGAAAAGCTATGCTAACAATGATGGGTTGCCCAAACCTTCTGGGGAGGCTCATTATCAGGCTCCACAACATCACTATCGTCAAGTTCAATATCAGACTCAATTATTTCAGGCTCCTCGTCTTCCTGAGCATGGGGAGGGTGAATCTCTTCCTTAACGTCATCCATTTCATCATCACTCTCCTCAGTTGACGAGGGCACGGACGGAATCGTGCCCCCAAGACTGAAATTTTATTTATCAGAACAGAAACGTTAAAAAGATGTGTGCCCTAGTTAAGAGCAGAATCTAAACACCACGATGCATTGATAAAGACTCGAACTTGCATACAGTTGACACTATAAAGAAACAATAAAATAATGGGAACAAAAGTCGAAAGGAATCACACCTCTCAATGTATCGGCGGAAGAATGCTAAACTGGGATCCCGGAGAATGGAGGGATTGGACTGGCAGAGTTCGATGAATTGCTTCAGTTGATTAAGCTTTGCGGCGTCCATAGCAAACGGATAATCTCTGGATGGAAATCGAGGATGAGGTGTGGACTGGCAACGCTTCGATTAATCGATTGGCGATGGGAAGGGGAGGAGCGAGCAGAGTAGAGGGAGGGGTGGGGGGTCTTGGAGTCGACTGACTGTCGAATTGTCAATTGAGTAAAGACTAAAGACTGCCCATCGGCCTTCTAGTAGCTTCCTCGGCTTAAAGTTTCGGATAATCTTATGAAGAGCCCGTCAGTCTCTATCATATTCTAAATTCACCCCACCCTATTTCCCTGTACTCAAATTACCCTTCAACAATTAAAACAAAAATAAATATATATATATACTACATTTTATTATTCTAAATTCACCTATCCCAAACATATCAAATTCACTCCAATTCACTTTCAACACCAAAAACCCAACGCCTAAAACCCTCAAACCCTAATTTTTTCTACCCAAAATGACACCACCATAAAAAAATCAACAAACACAACAATTAATCATCAAGATTCAAAGAAGTGGATGTGGAGTCATTAGCAAATAAATGGAGGAAGGAAAAGCACATTGGAATATACAGATAATGCTCCAAAAATTGTGAAAATCGTCATTTTCGCACAGACCGTTCGGTACTGGTCAGCCGTGCATCATGCATGGCGCACGGCAAGTCGTGTCGTGCACGACACAACACGCATCGTGCACGACACAACACGCACGGCAGGTATTGGCCGTGCGCTACTCTATGCGCACGGCAGCCTTTGTCGTGCGCTCCTCTTTGCGCATGGCGACACTTGCCGTGCATGCAGAAGCGTGCACGGCGCACCAGGTCCGTTCCGAACTGACCTGGTGCCAGAAAGTTCGTAAACTTGTCCAAAATTTCCACCCAACCTCCAAGTTTACCCCAAATAATTGCAATTAAATGTTTCCTATTTACAATGTGATACTAATTTAAAATTTCAAAAAATAAAAATTATGATTTACTATAAATTAAATGGGTTAATTAAAGTTTAAGACAAAACCTAGCTTTAAATTTATCTATGTGTGAGAATCTTGCTTGACTCCAAAACTTGTGAAGAACAATAACTAAGTGAGACGAGATGCGAGACCGAGGCCGAGACGAGATGGAGATCAATGCGTACGCTGTTCTTTTCTTTTTTTTTTTTTAAGGTGAGTGAAGGTGGGGTGAGTGTTAGGTGGGATAGTGGGGTGAATGTAGTAGATAATAGGATTAGATATTATTTTGAGTATAGAGTGGTATTTGGGTAATTGATGGTGGGGTGATTTTAGAATTTATTGACTTTTTAAAGTTATTTGATGTTGTGGATTCAGACATAGGGTGGATTTAGTAAATGATAGAGTCTAAATAACCGGATTCTAAAAGGAAACGGACGAAGTATATAGTATCTATCTATCTATCTATATTATCTATCTCTATCTAAGGTAAAACAAAATAGTCTCACATACACACACTTTCCCGCCCAAATTTTTCCCCCTCACAAAAACCATTTTTTTACACTCTCTCACACACACTGAAATATTTACTGCATTGCCACTGGACCGTGCTCCACCTCGCTGATAATTACAAAATTGTCCCGGACCGTGGTTCAACAATCCATATATCTCATTTATCTCATTCTCCTATAAATATGTGTGTATTATAATCCCCTTAAAATCATATCCTTACATCTTCATCTAACATTTCTATCAATATTCTATTTAACAAATACATCTCCCCATCGTTTTATAGCTTTTATTATTTAAATTCATGTCTCTTTCTCCATATTTTGCTAATATTTTTGTTCTCTTTTGTTGTTTTTTGTGACAGTTATTGAAAAAACGAGAGTACAAACTCAAATGACGAAGAGCATTTTGAAGGGAGATAAGGACTATTTATAACCATACAAGAATAAAACAATTGTTGTGACATCTTTTTCTATGTCAAATCATCGGCGAGTTCTCATTTCATTTCATCTTTTGGGGAAAGATTTGTTTGGTTGTTATTTTTGTGGAGATATTTATTCCACAAAGTGTAAATAATTGGATGAATTTATTTGTTGTACCATTAGTTTCTCCCAATCTTTTGTGTTTCATTCAATAAGAGATAGTTTGAAATTTATTTATATCATTTTTATTCATTTGTTTCTCGCAATCTTTTGTAGTATTTCATTCAATTGAATAGTGTATACAAATTTAACACAATGACCACCAAAATCTACATTTTGTGTAAGATAAGTTTTTTATTTAAATTGAACTAATGAAAATATATTCATTTTCCATATTATTGAAATCATATTGAATACTATGGCATAGGGTGGTGGATTTAGACATATGGTGGATTTAGTAAATAGTGGAGTCTAAATAGCCGGACTCATGAATACTATGGCATATCCCCATTTTTAATGCCAACTCATTATTATGGTGTTAATTTCGAATCAGACATGGGTTAAATTTAGAAAATAAATGGAGTTTCAAATTTAAAATTAATAATAAAAATAATTATAATTGAGATAATTTTAAGTAATAGTATTGCCGTGTTGGTTCCATCCAAAAAAAGTAAGGGTGTTGGTGAGAAAGTTAAAGTTTAGAGTGTGGAGTTTAAAAAGGTAAACAGATACTTATTTAGAGGTTAAAATTTAACCATTAGTCAAATAATGTTTGTGATAAAGTATAATTTTAAGTTATTTTTAATATATATATATATATATATATTAAAAGTTAAATGCTAAAATTACATGTAGTTGACTCAGTGATATGGGATTTTAGTAACTTAAACAACGATTAGGTTTTGATAAAAGTATAATTTTAAGCTATTTTTATATTATATTAAAAGTTTGCTAAAATTAAATATAATTGACCTCAGTGGTATGTAATTTTGGTAACTTAAACAACGATTTTGGGTTTGAGCATTTGGACAAAATAATACTCTCAGGATGGTTTTATATATCGCTAAGTAAATAATAAAGTAAAATTTTAAATTAAACTAATGGTATCTCTTCACATAATTTTATTTTATTTTAAATTTTTTCGACACAACCTAAATATGTGAGGAAATGAAACAAAGAAAAAGATATTTATGCATTATGGTTTACAAATTGTATTCAATTTTTATCATTTAAATACGATAAAAACCCATAATAAAAGTTTGTGAAATGATTCTTTTGTCTCTTTTTTATCATTTAAATACGATAGGAAAAAAAAAAACCATAACAAATTTTGTTGAAATGATTTTTTTTATCTTTCTTTGGTTTAATATATATTTAAACTTTTACCAACAACAGTTGGCTTGAGTTATTTGAGGCTCTAGTCGCATAAACAAGGTCTCGGGTTCGAGCTTTGTATATGCAAAAAACTGGTTTAGGAGAAGCGCCCTTCACTACTAGAAAAGTTGTGGATTTGGTAGCTAAAACTGTGATAGTTAACGAATTTCGATTTCTAAAACTGCGGTAGCTAACGAATTTCGGTTGCAAAATCAGTCGATAACCTTTTTAGTGACCTCATTTTACCAAAAAAATTCGGTCACTAGAACAGAATTTTTTTATAGTGCTTCATTGTCCATATAGATCCCTAATGAATTAGTCTTGGGTTCAACGTGACATAGGATACCCGGTTATTCAAAAAAATATATTTTTTAAACTTTTTAGTGTTATGAGATATTGGGTTTTTAAGTTTTTCTGATTCATTCAAATTTTTTTATTTGTTTGAGTTATTTTTTGTATAATTCTAGTTTATTTTGAGTTTTGAATTTTTATTTTTGAATTTATTTAGGTTAATTCAAATATGAATTGACACCCAATCGAAAAAAAAGAAAAAGAAAAAAAAAAGAGAGAGGACTCAAGAGAGAAAGGGGATGGGATGAGGATTTAGCCCAAGTAGTTAAGTCCCTTGACTTCCAAAGGAAGGTTGGAGGTTCGAATTCCCATCGGCCCCCTATCCCTCCCTTTTATTCCCCTTTGTAATTGTGTGGCATGTGCTCCCACCACCCCTTTCTCAGGCCTTTAATGGCTCATCAAAAAAAAAAGAGAGAAAGGGGATGAGGACTTAGCCCAAGTGGTTAAGTCACTAGACTTCCAACGGAAGGTTGGAGGTTCGATCCCCACTGTAGTATGTGCTTCCATCACCCTTTCCATGCCTTCAGTGGCTCATAAAAAAAAAAAGGGAGAGAGAAATGTATTGGGCTAGAAAAGTTATAATAGGAGAGCAAAATAGGGATGGGTATGAGCCCAAGTTCAAAAGTTTTACTTTCTTTTTTTTTTAAGAAAAGCCGAAGACAGAGAACAAATAAGGAAAAACAAAAAGAAAAACGAAACTAAGCTATAACAATATATATATATATATATATCTATTATATATAAATACCAATCAGTATATTTGAACAGTTGTCCGTATATTTGAACAGTTGTTTCCTTAACTACAGTGGAATGCAACGGCGTCGTTTGGTGCCTTCTCCATTTTTCTCCGCCGCTCCGCCTCCATTGTGTCATTCGGCATTATTCAGTTGTCTCCGCTCTGATCTCAATTGCGCCATTCTCCAAGATATCTCCACCGCTGCCTGAAACACTGCCGCCTCCTCGCCACGCCGGCGAGGTACCAAGTCGCCGCTGCAGCCACTGGGAACTGGCGCCCGTCTTGAACGACGGCCGTCCCCAATTCTCATTCATCCTGCTCCCAACCCTAGATTTGCGTTGCTATTTTCCTCGTCAGTCCTCCCGTCACTATTTTCGTTGCTCGCATCCTTGTACATGCCACTCCTACCGCTGGAATCGGCGGTGGCGCTGCGCCGCGACGGAGGGCCCTAACCATAGTGTGTTTTGGATCTAACAGCCCAGTCGTCGCCGTTGTCCCTGCGCCAACGCGTCCACGGCCCTTCGACGCTGCTTCACAGCCCCCACCAGCAGCGCGTCGCGGCCCCTGCCCAGCCGACGCCTCCAGCCCTCTCTCGTTCTCTCCTTGCTCGCTCGCCGCTACTTCACCTCAGGCTTCTCTTGGCCTTGCTCAGTAAGTCCCTTTTTCATTCACCCTCTCAATTTCGGCTTCCCATGTTTACCCATTTTTAAGAGGACAAATATAATTGGCTTCCCGTGTTTTCGATTATTTGTTTCTTGTGTACCCTAAAGTATTACCCATTTACCCATTTTTCCTCTCAATTTTGATATTTGTTTTTTTTTATAGTAAGCAGAAGTAATCATAACATTTTTATTTCAGGGTTTAGGCTTGTAGTGTGTTTATTTTTAAAAATTAATTATAGACATTTGTCACTATTTACAAATGTGTATGCTAGCCAAAATTATATCTACTATAGGGAGTTTTGTTGTCTTTGGATGAGTGTAATTCTTTGTGATCTTTGGATAAGCAATGGTGTGTAAACTCTTCGAAGTTAACTTTATTAGATTTATTTTTGGTAGTCGATTTGATTGAGAAAGAGTTATCTTATGCACCTGATACATAGTTCAATAGATATAGTTTGGTTACACTTTTGTCAGTTTCTCTATACCTGACAACATTTAGTTGAAAAGATATATACTCCTATAACTCTATCCTCTGCAATCTTAATTTTAGTGGAAACAGAATTGTTCCTGATACCCACTCATATTCTTGTATTCCTCTTTTCTAATTGATGATATCATTAATCTGATTCCCCTCTCTGTGGTTGGATTTTTGCAGCTTTTAATCATGGCTACAGCTTCAGGTACTGCTTCTTCCTTTCCAGTTTTGATTTGTGTTTGTTATTCATGAAAGTGATTGAGTTTTGCAATTTGTGTGGTGTTGCGTCTTTTCGGATTTTATCTATATGCTTATGAGGGATTTCTATTCTTAAATCTTTTAATGTATTTGTATCCCTAATTGGGATCTGATAATGGATATCTTAGATCAAGATTGCATTAGTGTTTTTCTTAATCATTTCAAATGTTACGATTTTATACTTGACCAATTTTGTTGTCTTTGGTTGTTTTATTTGGTGTATTTTTGTTTCGAATCCCTGCTCTTCTTGTGTTGCAGTGGCTAGGGAGGATCATAGAAAACAAATTGAATTAGAAGAAGATGGAAAGAAAGTCAATCCTCACATTCCATAGTACATGTCCTCGGCTCCCTGGTATCTCAATGCCGAGAGACCAGTAAGTTATATTTATCTTTAGCTTCTTGAAATTTGTTCTGAGTTCCGACTCTTTTTGGTTATATGACTGAAAGATGGATTGAATTTTTTCTTCTTGGTGCATTTAGAGTTTGAAACATCAAAGGAAGTGGAAGTCGGATCCAAACCACACCAAAATCTTACAAGAAACAAATGGATGTGTGGGATGTTGTTCACCCTTCGGATTTCGACTTAGAATCTCATTCGCACATTTACCCCTTCAATTTTGCTCAGGCTTTTTCCCGATTCTAAAATCAGCCAGATACCTAATCGTAGGCGGCTTTGAGCTCGGTCTAATGCATTGTTTCTATTGTTTAGCTTATTCTATATTTTTGCTTCCGTTTGTGTGATTTTGTGTAATTTTTCCATTTGTTTGATTTAGTCCGTTTCATCAGTTTCTGCTACATGTTTGATTTACCCCATTTCATCAGTTTCTGCTACATCTTATGCTGCTATCCAATCACACATGTTTATGGGAATGAGGTTACTGATTTTTTCCTTATTTTTCGCTTCGGAATTTTCAGTCTGTAGGTTAATTCCATATTTGGTCATTGTAAATCCCGTCCCTTCGTGTGAATACGATTGTAGCAGTCATGTATACATTCTTTTTAGTTTGTTAGATTTTGGTGTCCCTGGCAATACTTTAGGCCAAAGCCACTTGCAGTTGGATTCCAAATTGTTGAAATTTCAATTTTCCACCTTATAGTTGAAATTCATTTTTCATTTTATTGTTGAGGTCCGTCTGGCCAATGATACTCAGGCGATACAACAACATTAGAAACAAAATTATATGGATTTTGATGTGTCAAAGCGTTGCCGATTGATTTACTAGAAACTCTATGGATGATGCAGTTAGATTCTGATTTTGGTGGCTATGGCACTAATATTAGTTTCATTCTTGAATTTACTTTGAATCCTGTAGGTTTATGCACGCCGTGTGTTGTGGAGTTTTAGAAGTATTGGTTCATTGAATTGTTGTAATATAAAATTCAGTGGCATATATAGAGTTTTTCTTCTTCATCTCAAAATGTATTTTTGGAATTTGCAACTCAGATTGAGCGACATTTTTTTTAATTGTCTCCCCTTTTGCATTTCCCCCAATAAAAGGTTGTCATTGTGAAATGTTGAAGTACATGTTTATTAAAATTAAGCTAACTGTAGGTGTCTGAGCTGAAATGATTTGATTTTGCTTTATTTTATGTTTGAGTTTGACTTAATTAAGTTTTTACTAATGTTCTCTTCGGTTTCTGGTTTTTTTTAGCTTCCACTTAAAAGGTTTTGCACCCTTCACTCTTTCAGGTCTATCAAAAAGCACACTTAAAGCATCAATTAGTCAATAATTTTGTTGGGTATTGTTTAAAGTGTTTACAGTTCTCACTTTTCTGGGCTTTAACTTTTATTGAGGTCTATCAAAGCTTTTAAGTTCCACTTTTTTGCAATTGCCATGAAGGCTAAAGCGCAATCTTTTTTTATTCTTTATTTGTTTAGAATCTAAAAAATCTAGATTCTTTATTCCCTCTGCGTGTATCATTTTGCTTTTTTGCTTCTTTCTTTTATTCCCCCTCTTTCATTTTTTTTTCTGTCTTTATTCCTCTGATTTCTTTATACAATAATAATATAGACTATAGATGATACTATACTACTATGAGATTGGTTCAGTCCACATGAGTAATTTTTTGGGAGCAGTAGTGCAGTGGCCAGTGGGGCTCTATGCCTCTGCCTCGGTATTTGTTATTTCATTTGCTCTTCCATTCATGGATTTTTGCTTTTATGCTGTTGCACTTGAGCTTATTAATGTATT
This sequence comes from Hygrophila difformis, assembly GCA_030278955.1. Taxonomy (NCBI): domain Eukaryota; kingdom Viridiplantae; phylum Streptophyta; class Magnoliopsida; order Lamiales; family Acanthaceae; genus Hygrophila; species Hygrophila difformis. The sequence goes on along the minus strand of JAOANR010000012.1, from coordinate 49,409,659 downwards.
TCAGGATAATAGATTCATTAACTATTCATCCTTGCTTGCTCACTGCTGTGAACTCAGACTTGAAGAATCTGACATTTTACTTGAAGTTTGATAGACTGAGTTCTTCAGGAAGCATCAATCTATCACCCCACTTGGTTGAGGCCGGCAAGTTGGGGTTCGTTGTTTGGAAGGGAAGTACTTAGGTTAGAAGGTAAAATGCTTGAGTGGGAAAAGTTGATTTCTTTATTTGTGATTGTAGGAAGTAACTTGCCATTGATGGTGGATATAGGAAGTGGTAATTGCTTGTTCTCTTGACTGCATATTAGACTTTGCTGTGCTTTTTGCCTTTTTCTCGTCCCCATTGCTTGAATGATTTGTTGTAGGTTTGTTTCTAATGATGGGGTTTCATGCTAGAATGACCCAATTGAATCCAAGTTTTGACCTGTCTTCTATTGGTTATATTTTCTTTTCGTATTTCCTAATGCCTTATGCTTGTCAGCTTCTGATGGTTTATTGTGACAGGAAACTCACTATATGAACATCATTGCTCTTGTTTTACTGTTCATACTGTATTTGAATTTGAAGTTAAACTTGAACTTTTCTTTTGCATTTCGCTAATTTCAGGCAGTGGTAGATTTCTCTTGTGGCTGGCCAAAAGAAACACTGGATCCAGGAATTATTAGGATTGGAGATTTGTCCAAAAGTATGTAACAAGATCCTTAATGCTGTGTGTTTTTGTTTGTGAATTTGCACTTTGGATAGACTAACAACTGTATGTACACATGTTTTCTGTCTTGACAGCTGGTCTTCGTTGCTTTTCAAGGTTTGTACTGAAATTGCATTTCTTTAAATTGATAAAACTGATTATTCATATCATAAGCTGTTAATCGGAATCCCATTCCTTGTTCTTAAAATAGTTCTAATGGAGCCTTTTTGTGTTGTTGTATCCTTTAAGATAGTATTGCTTAACTCAACTTCCTCCTTTTGCCATAAATATTATTTTGAATCATGTCCAGTTCGGCTCAGTCTGTTCATCTGCTCTGTTTTTACCAACCTTCAGTAATATTATCAATGTGTTTTGTGCACATATTCTTCAGCAGTTCTTGAGTAAATTCAGTAATATGTAATTGATTGACCGTCTCGAGTAAAAGAAGTCCCATTTTTAGAAATTAAACAATAAATAAAAATTCAATGTTGTCATTTCAGTTTTGTAAATTTCTCTAATTTCTTTCATCTTTTTGATAAATTTTCCCCTTTCCTATACTTTCTCCCCTCTCCCCTGCAGGCACACTCTTTGGTTGAGATAAGCAAGGCTATACAAGTTTTAATGTCTGACTATGTTGTTGCCTTTGAAGTTTATAGATCTAATTTCAAGGAAAATGATGCAAGGAAAACCTATGCCGTTAGAGGTATATTCTTTGGTTATTGTGTGTACTTGTCTTATGTGCTATGTGGTTTGTTCGGTGTGAATATTCACGGATTCACATTAAAATTAATAGTGCTATTTTTTTTCCCGGGAATCAGACAAGGATAAACACAGTTTTGGAATTTTTCTATTTTGGATGGATAAAATTGTCGTATTGAGTATAGGTGATGGTTATGACAATTAGGATGTGCTCTAAAGCTATAAAATCTCCACTCATTTTTTTTCCTGGAATTTCAAAGGGATCCTGCTGGTGAGCTATTTTATTAAGGCAGGATAAGTGTATTACTCCATAATCATGTCTGTACAATTCATTCAATTTTCTGCCCAATCAAATTCACTATGTCAATCTTAGTGCTCCACCTTTAACATTTGCTTCCCAATTTCAGGGGAAAGTGGAAATAAAGTTGCTGCAAGATGAAACGCAACATGATTGCAACTATGCTACATACCTTTATATTGTCGCTACATTTAGACTTATGCAAGCCTACATGGCTTTTTATTTGCACTTTGACAGTGTGTTTGTAAAAATCACGGACTCCTTTCACATTCTCAGCTCTCCGCCTTGGTTAGCATAATTAGAATACATTTGAGTTTTGAATGTCTTGTTACAGTTTTCTATAATGTTTTTTTTCCTACCGGGTGCGCGCTGCGTGGCGCGCACAACCAACGAATTCTAGTATATATATATATATAAGGACAAGCTAGTAACGGAGAACCAAACACTGGAAGCATCCGCCGCAACATCCCCTTTGACAAAATCTGGGGGAATGTCCAGGTTGTATAGAAAAGCTAGTTTTACTTGCCTTTTTTTAAGAATTAGATTGAACTTTTTATTTGCTTAACAGCGTATATAAGTTGGAAAATAATTGTGTTGAGCTCCTAACACACAAATTATAATAGTAAAAATTATACTAAATTACTCTAAAACCAATCGTGCTAAATTATTGTATATAGGTTTACAACATTAATACTAGATGACAAAAGAATGGGATTTATAGCTAAATTGGTGGTAATTATTAAATCCTATTTTGTGCAAAATACAAGTGTACTTTATCATCCACAAAACACAATATATTAATATAGTTATGAAATAATATTATATATAATAAAAATTTATGCTATATAGTTTGAATTGAATATTCACTAAATATCAAATGTAATTATAATTATATGCCAAAAAAATTTAATTATAATTTGTTTCCATTTTATATTATTTCAAAATATTTGAAAACATTTTTCCAATACGTGTTCTATATAAAATAGATAAACTTAAACAAATAAGAATATTATACACAAATTTTTTTTAATACTTTTTTAACCAAAGACTATATGATGAGTACTTTTCAAGATCTTGTTTCTATACTCACGCGAGGAAGAAAAAGAAATGGAGACCAAGAAAAATATGGATTGTTGTTGTTTTTCTTCTTTCTTCCTTTTGAATAAGGGAGGATTTATTTATTTATGAGGTAGTCGCAATAGTTTTTTTTTCTTTTGCGTGTACCAAGACTAATCCCTCGAGGATCTGGTGGGCATTGAAGGGTTGCCTCTCCCAAAGCAGAATTCTGCATACACAAAGGCTCGAACCCGAAACCTTTGCTTAAGCTGCCAGAGCCCATACCACTCAGGCTAAATGCGTTGGATCGCTCGTGTAAAATATAACAAAAATATATTCAGCTAATCATTTATTATTTAGTTCATGTTAAAAAAAAAAAAATTCCACAGAGAATTTTCTTTGCGTTCCAGAAGGAAATATGAGAAGGAACAAAATCTTGCTACTAATTTTCTCTTTTGTTTTATATGTAGTCAACATCCCAAACTTTGGGAACACAAAGTTTACAGCAAATTAGACAACAAACGTTCTACGTTTTACTATTTTCATTCCATATATAGTAATCTTTGTGCAACATTAATATTTTATTAGTAAAAATTACAATAATTTTTTGGCATAACTAAAAATTACAATAATGAAATATTTTAGCATGCATCATTCAATTACAACAAATCATTTTTGTATATTCACAACTTTATGAGCTAGGGTCACGTGGGAATGAACCCAATCACAAAGTTGAATAATTTTATAAATATATATATATATTAACTGAATTATTGATAATAATGTGTTGGTATTATTCTGGAATCTGGAGGCCTTATTATAATAGTGTTATTTTCTTTCAATTATCAATTTTATGTTATATTAAATACAACAACATCATAATGTACTGGTATTATTCGGGACGCCCTCATTATGTTGGAACGGGTTTGTATCCTGACATCCGCATTTTCTGAGGTGTTTTTTTCGTGTATGCGTCGTGCTATTAACTTTGACTCCCACATGACAGTATATTATCTAATTTTCTTTCCTTTTTATAGTTTTAATAATTGGTCTTAATTTGGGGATGTTACAATTTGTTTCCTCCGAGAATCGTGGACTTTATTGTGGATGAAAATAATTCTGACACGTGTGTTGGGACATGAATATTGTCCGATTTTATTCAGATTTTGTGTATCTTTTCTTTTATGTTGAAGATTGTGTGGGGTTCTTTTGACAAAATTTATCCAGTGGTGTAATAGTCTGTGTTGTCACCCTTTTCAGCTTGTGTTATATATTCATTTGATTGATGCTATAATCAATGAAAAATGTTACTAGTGTTCAGATTCTCTATTCAGATTGTGGGGAAAACATTTAATGCCGCCAAACCGTTCAGATTGTGTTCTGTCAATGTTACCCTGATGCTATTGTCAATTGTTTGTGAAAATATTTTGGTACTTTGTGCTCCCAAACATTTCATTCTGTGTTCTGAGCATGTTCAACTGATGATATTGTTATTAGTTTGGAAAAATACTTAAACTATGTGCTGCCGAACCAGTTAGCTTGTGTTCTGTTCATCGCACCGGCCGTCACCAAGTTCCTCCAGGATTAAGTTCAGATCTATCATCTCCGTTCACTCTATTCAGTCGAGTAGCATGCTTCGTATTCTGTTTTGCAATTGTCTCGCCCCACTTCCATATTTGCTCCATCATGGAATTGGAAGTTACAAATCGCTCACAAATTAATCCCATTAAATTCGGTTATGACAGATCCGCTTACCATGTTTATTAATTGACTGACAAAGGAAGGATTGCATGGGATTTAGACGCGTAGCACTACTTCAACTACGTCAGAACACGTCTGCATTTCCTGATTGACCAGGGCTATCTACACACCTTATTTTTGCTAAACACACACCATTAACAAATTCAAAATTTTAACCTATTACTAATATACACCGAAAATATTTACTGTAATACGCATACAATTATTTATCAAAAATAAAACATCCAATACTTGCATAACTAAACTTCACTAAATGCACACCATAACATAAATCCAACCCTAACCATCTTCCTGTTTGAAACCCCAAACCCGCTGCCTCCATTTTCAGATTCTTCAATCTTATACACAACCACCACCGCTGCAATCCCGCTCCTCGCCGTCCACCTCCAATCTCCAGTCCAATTCCCGTATTCTCCTTAGGATTTCTTATCATGATTTTAAAAATTAAAGGGAAAATTTTTAATTTATCGTTTGTGCAAAACCAAGACGATGCTTTATGCCCTTTACGTTTTTATGCTTGGCTTTTAAATGTCAATAATTCGCTTGCTATACTTCAATCTCTTCGAAGTGCTTTAAGCAATGTTATGCATAGGAAAGGCCCGGCTCTGCTGTCTCCTGAATTGATACGACACATTTAGGATTCTGGATGTAAATTGAACGAGGATTTGAATTGTGATTTGATTGGCAGTTGGGGTAGATTGGGTCTGGCAAAATACTGTAAGAGGTTTTGAGGAGGTTTCTTGTTTAGATTTAAATATGGTGTGTATTTAATATTTTTGTGGTGTGAATCTAGAAATATGACGATTTAGGGTGTGTATTTTGATATATTTTTATTATTTACATGAGGGTATTTTAGGAAGACAAAAATGAGATGATGTGCGTTTAACAAAAATGAGGTGTGTAGATAGCCGGCGGCTTTCCTGATTATTCTGTATAGTATTAGTAACTGAATCGTTCTTAATCATCAATTTTATATTTTCAATTAATTATTTCCTAGTGGTCAAGTCCCATTTCTCTCAATCATAGGTTGTGAGTTCGATCTCCACCCGGCCCCATATCCCCTCCCCTTTATTCCCTTTTGTAATTTGTGTGGTTTGGTCTCCCACACACCTTTGCCGACACCTGAGTGTTGTTTACCAAAAAAAAAAAAAAACAAAACTAACTTAACCAAATTTAATAAATACTAAATGAAATAAAATTTCGAATTCGAATGATTCCTGTTTCTAACGCGTCATTTCGTTCGAAATCGAAATTCGGTGTTTCAAATAAATGAGTACTCCCTCCGTTTTTTTTTATCTTCTCCATTTGAATAGTAAATACTATTTATTAAGTAACATTGATTCATCTTTTTATCATAGTTATATAAGATAAAACATAGTCAAGTGAGATGTTGGATTCGTCTAATCGAGTAGTTTTAGATATTGATGATTGAAAATGTATATTGGATTGCGTGCAGTGCAGGATGGGTGAAGTTAAAAAAAACGGAGGGAGTATTTCTTACCCAAAAAAAAAAAAAAGAGTATTTAAATTCACATGGGGAAACAATGAGTCAGAAGGCATAAATAACCATAATTCCCTTCACCGCTTTCATTTTTTCCTTTCCCATATAAACACCAACCATTTCCAACTCTTGTGCACCTACCCCTAAATCTAAATCCCTAAATTCAACCACAATAAAAAAAAAAGTTCAAAATGGCGTTCTCCTCCACCACCACGGCGGCGATTATTTTAATTCTGGTGGCCGCCTTTATCGGAGCGGTGCAGGTGCGGGGGCAGAACGATTGCGCTGCCAAGCTCATACCGTGCGCCGCATACCTCAACTCCACCACGCCGTCGGCGGAGTGCTGCACCGCCATGAAAGAAGTGCTGGCGACGCAGCTGAGATGCCTGTGCACGCTGTACAACAACCCGGGGATTCTTCCGCCCGGCGTCAATATGACTCAAGCGCTCAAACTCCCCCAGTACTGTAACGTCTCCAGTGATACCTCTCCCTGCCAACGTGGTACGTACTACTCTGCAAATATTGGTAACTGGATTTACCAGATTTTTATGTCGAGTATGCAAGTTCTTTTCCATGGAATTTTGTTTTTTAGGCGGAACATTCATGGAATTTTGTTGAAACGCTTTAATTTTACAACAGTTTTCAATTTCCAATTGAAATTATTGAGGAATGTTATACGCTAGATTCCTTTTTTCTCGATGTGAGGCTACGTTGCTACTTGCTTGCTAACCTGTGCTAACATCTATCCTTTTGAGCTGTGATCGATAATGATTAATTTCACAGCAATAATTCTCAAGCTATAACTTTTTGCAGCAGTAATTCTCATTTATTTTGCACAAGCAAGAGTATGATTTTTGGAAGTTGGAACATAACAAGGAAGAAATCGCGTTTTGGACAATTGGAATTCAAACTTTTTATGCTGTTATCATATTAGTCCTTATTTATTTCTTTATTTATTTTTAAATTCTTTAGATCACAGATGGGCTTATTCGGGCAGTTATATTAGCATTTTTAAAACTAAAGAATATGTCATATTTGAAATTTAAAAATGATTAAATGAAACAGCGAGCCAGCTGGCATCAACATGCTTATCTTATCCCATAATTACTCCGATCTATTGGCAAATGATTTCGAATTCTAGACTTTCTTGTTCATGGAAGTTGGGATTTCATTCTTGTTTATGTTTTATTGGTTAGGATAAAAATTTAGTAATTTACTAGCCAAACTGGTTTTCGAATGACTTTTTCTGACAAGTGACATAAGAGCATCCTCAACGAAGAACTCATTTTATTAGTTCTTATTAATTTTAAAAAGTAAAAAAAAATTAAAATATGCGCCTTTTTAGGGAAAACTGGGTTCTCTACACAGAACTCATTTGAGTGAGTTCTTTTGCCATGTCACCATTTTTTATTTTTTTTATTATTATGTATGGTTCTTAGGTGGAGAAAACCACCTATGTGGGTGGTCTAATATCAGCCAAATTGGTTACGCTAGGCCGCCTGTTTCATTATTTGTTTATTTACTTATTTCCTTATTGAATTCCTTTTCCAAAATACTGAGTCAGCGTTTAATAAGATTCTGTTTAAATCTGTGTTACACTCTCTCTTTCATGTATATACTGTACTAGTAAGATAAGAATATAACGATTTCTGTATTCATAATTTTGAGTGTGAAATGTTTTGGGGATTTTCAGGAGCGCCGGGTCCAGGTTCCTCTGGTGCATTATCTCCCCCAGGTAATGAGTTTACTATCCATTCTCAATTACAACATATTACTATTTTTTCTTCTTGTTTATGTGAATCGCCCAAAAATGGTAGGAAATTATTGATGAATAATGATCTTTTTTTTTTTTTTTTTGGGGGGGGGGGGGGGGGGGTGAACTGAATAATAAGCACTTTTTCTTAAGGTGAAGCACAAGCCTTGTCGGCGAAAAAATTAAATGAATAATAAGCACTTGATTCTCTATTAGTATAGTATTTTTGGAGAAGTATTAGTATAGTATTTGATTTGCTTTATAATCTATTTATTCAGATAATATATTTAATGGATGAATTTTGTGCCACGCACACAGCCACACACTCTAATGTTGCCACCGTAATGTTGACCGTGTTAGGACATAGGTTGGTTAGTACACCCAGACTACTAATTAATACTACTAATAATGAATTAACTAAATCAATTCAATGCCCTCTAAAATGAAAACGATACATATAGAGAGTCAGAATATATTTATTAGTACAGTTATATATTCTCCTATTTGAAAAAGAAATTATTTGAAAGCAGAATCCATACGTGACATAAGTTGAATTACTAATTTGATTTGGCAATTCAATATGCAGCATCAGGAGGTGGTGGAAATGGCAACAGTGCTGCAGGTAGGGTTTCATCGATGGGAATACTGCCTCTTTTGCTTCTCCTTCTGTCCCTCGAATTTCTCCATTAGTTAGCTTTTCTGATCAGAGAATGATTTGTTTCATTTTCTTGTATTTTAAATTAAGCATTGAACTTGAATTTAATTATACATTGCGTGTGACATGAATTCCCACCACACTTCCTAGCATATATATATATATATATATAGATTGTTCCTAAAATAATTATACATTGTGCGTGCTCCTGCACCATCCTTTTTCATTTTCCCCGCCCCCACGACCCTTATTATTATTACTTGAGATAAGATAATGGAGTACTTGTTTATTAAGAACGTAATTATATAGTATCCCTGCGTGTCCAATATATGCTACATATAATTTATACAGCAATAGTATTTCATAGTCATTGGGGTGCATTATTGTTAGGATTCATATATAATATCTATATATATATATACACTATTAAAGAAAAGATAATTTAGTGTGGAGGCCAGCGGGCAGCAATAATGTTATTATAACTGGTGTGATAATACAGCCAAAAACAGGGTGGATTAATTTTAATTGAGTGCCTTAATTACAATAATGGATACTGCAGATTGAGGAATTGAAGCCCCCTTGCAATATGTTATGATCGTGGTTTCAACCCAAAACCAATTGCAATTGATAACGGGTTGAGTGATCTGGATTTATATAAACCAGGGGTGTTCGCACGAGATACCCGAAACCCATTGCTCTGATAAGATGGATTTGATATTTCAACATAAAACCAATTGATAATTGTTGGAGTGTTCTATATAAGTGATGTGAGATATATGGGGATTGATTTAGATTGCTAGCTACAGCGGGTGCATAGTTAACTAGAATTGGAATATGATTAATTTCTCCAATATGAAGGTTTCGATAAATAATAATAATAATAGTCATATATAGAACCACAACTACTGGACAGCTAGAATAATGCGAATGAGTATTTGATGAAAAGAAGAATAAATAAAATGGACCCAATTCAATACGAGTGTCTCAATAATGGTGCATGCTTTAGATGACATGTTGTACATTCACAACACTCGCTGCATTTAATTTAGTTACCTACTAGTATAGCAAACAATAATACATGTATACGGAGATATGGTAGCTAAGCGTGGGGCCAAATCTATTTGAGTTCTTTACGACTTGGGTATATCCACCAGATGATGCCCGGCCGCTCCTTACTGCTGATTTTACGGGGGTCTGGTACCCTCGTGTCTAAACAATTGTCTACTCCTTTTATTGTTTTTCTCTCTCCCCACCCCCTTGCTGTAGTTTTTGCTTAGCTTTCTTCTTAGCCGACGTCTTCACGTCACCATTTATCCAAAAAAAAAAAACAATAATACATGTATACGGAGATGAGGACTTGGCGTAATAGTCAAGTCCCCGAGGGGTTCGATTTTTCATCCGATTTCTCTATTTGACTCCTTTATCCATTTGTAATTTATGTGTCATGGACTTCCACCATCCATTTCCTAAATCATATAGATTGTTCAGAAGGGGAAAAAAACAAAAATACAAGTATACTATGGGGATGTTTGGAAGCCGGCATATTTAGGAGCATATAGCGGATTCAATCAGCATATCCTCTCACAATTCTCTCTCCGAATCTGCTATCTGCTAGCGGATCCGCTGACTCCCAAACATCCCCTATTTCAACTTCTGATATGCATATACTATTTCAACATTGCCCAAACAATCATTCACAAAAATAAAACATACTACTAATTAAGATCAAACGGGGCGTTACCGTCTGTAAGAGCTTCTCCAACGCCTATTGTATTTTTGCGGGAGACGGAATATTTAACGGAGCGTTGGCTCCAACGCTGCCATACAAAATGCCATTGCCATCGCCATTTTTGGCGTTTTTCAACAGTGGGTGGTAAAGATTGCGGGGACTGTTCACCCCGCAATCGGCATTTTTTTTTAAAAAAAAATTTTCTTTTTCATTTTTGGACTTTTCCGTCCATTTATGTTCTTTTTTTTTTTACATTATTTTGTTGCAGATTTTTGCTTGTTTTTAGTTGATTTATTAAACTTTAATTTAGAATTTTTTTTTAAATTTTTTATTTTAATAATCATTTATACTTGTTGTATTTTAATATTTTTTATTACTTCAAAATGTAAAAATTGAATATTAATACATATAAAAATATGTATTAAAATTAATTGATAATGGAATATTATATGAATAGTACGTAGTGGAATCAAAATGGAATATTGTGGGTTGGAGATCGATAGTGGAATCAAACCGTAAATTTAACTGTAAAATAAAGATAGTGTAAACTGTAAAATAAAGATAGTGTAACTGTAAAATAGAGGAATGAGTTGGAGATGACGTAAGCATAACGAACGAATTGAAGCTTAATTACTACAGCAGTCCAGTACAATACATACATGATGATACATGCATGGTTAAAATTAAGTAAAGCGTTCAGCAAGCTCGCTAGCTGCAGCTGGATATATAATGTCGAGCTAGGCTCGTTGTTTGGTTCGTGGCACTCGGTTTTGAACAGACTCAGCTCCTGCCTATAGTAATTATCCATTGCGCTTTGGTAAGTACGTATATAAATAATACTATAATACTACTAGTACTACTATTGCGTGCTTAATTAATTAGTAGGAGTAATTGCTGCTTCTTCGTTGACACCATCCATTTCATGCTTATCATCATCTCCATCAATTGTCATATAGTATAATATTAGTATACTACTAGTCGTCTACTAGTCTACTACTACTATACTGATCACATTGTTATGCTAAAAAGGCTTTGACTTTGGGGATCGACAATAATTATATATCAACGACATTATGAATCGTGAAATAAAATTGCACACTTGTATACACGTACCATTTTATACATATAGTAGTAATAATGATGTGCAACCAAGGAGGAGTTGAATTCAACGGCTTGCTGTTCATGATTCAAATCATATATATACTTTCTTCGGGTCAAATTCTGTAAACAATTATATAAGCAAGACCATGCATTATATATATATACACACACACCTATGCAAGTAATACATATTTTATTGCTAGTAGTAAACATATATATATATATATATATATCTATGATATATATATTTTGAAAAATTAAAAATAGTAGTAGTAGTAATTATAGACGACGACGCCATTGGTGACTTACACGAAGGTTGATCTGTCTTGAGGAGCAAATTAGTGTGTCTAAATATATATCTTAAGGAGCAAGTGATGATTTGCATAATTAAGCTCTCAGCAGCACGTACTCACAACTCATCACATATATAGGCATATTTTATAGTACCGTACTAGTTTCATTGGGCATGCTGCAGCTACAATTAATAATGTAATACTACTACAATGGGTTTCATCTTTAATTTCATCTCTATCTACTTGAAACTTGCATTCATGATGACCATGACGATAAACACAGACATTTAGAGTATTTAATTAAAGGATGAAGTGAAGTTTAGCTGCAAGCAAGCTAATGGTACTTGGAAGCTTCTACTTCGACGTACCCGGCTTGTAAGATTTCATTTATATATAAGTAGACGACTCTAGACATCATCATCGTCAACACTCAATTTCGAAATAATAATATGCACCACTACACTTATTAATTTCGAGAAAAGAAATTGTCAAAAGAAGTACCACTAGCTAGCTAGGTTTTCAAATCAAATCCCCTCTCTTATATACGCCCTCCCTTTTTTTGTTTGCTACGGACCCACGCAGCACGCAGTCCAATGTATATTTTAAATCAGTAATAACTCAAGTTCGGTACAAATAAAAATTCTAAAAGTTCGATATTTAAAAACTACAAGACGAGATGAATCTAACAACACTTAAATTGACTATATTTTAACTTGAATAACTATGATAAAACTTCAAGTCAAAGTGATTGTGTGAATAATACCAAATTCTCCAACGTAGCTATTATTTAAAAACGGAGGGAGTATATCTCTACCTATATGGCATTCTCTCCACTAGGGGTGTAAATGAGACTGATAGGCTCGTAAAATATTCGGGCTCGACTCGATCAAAGCTCGACCAAAGCTCGATTCGAAAAGGCTCGACTCGAATTCGAGATCGGCTCGGAATATGAACGAGCTCAAGCCGAGCTAAGCAATACTCGGCTCGAAAGCTCGATAATATGCTCGAATATATAATATTATATATATATATATATATATTCTTATATATTAAAATATAGTAGAAGAAGTCAAGGAGTATTTTCTTTCTTAAATCCAGAAGTATTTTAATATATTTCTAAAACAATCCATCCTTCAAGTTTTATCCTGTCATGCAAGAAATCTCTTTGCCTTGTCGTGTCCTACCAACTGCAAACTGGAGACTCGAAGAGAACCGGAAGGATTGGTAAGTTATTTGAGATGCTGAAAATTCCAGGTAGAACAACAACTAGACTCATTATTCAATAATTTCATTCAACCAAAAAAAAAAAAAGAGAGAAATTTATTTCGAGCTTTTTAGGCTCATCGAGCCGAGCTCGAGTTTCACTATTTTGTGTCGAGCTCGAGCCGAGCTCAATTTCTGAAGCTCGTCGAGCTTCGAGCTCGAGCCGAGCCGAACTTATACTTCATCGAGCCGAGCCGAGCCCACCCAGGCTCGAGCTCGGCTCGGCTCGTTTTCACCCCTACTCTCCACCATTAGTTAATTCTATGCGTAATTGTTATTTCACCATTAAAAAAAAAAAAAAAATCAATATCATTTTTCAACCATTTTACCGCCTATATAAACCCCTTTTAATCACAAAACCAATGTATTCACACCACACACTCAAAACCCTAATCTCACTCAAACCACGATATTCAAAAATTGCCTCCAATTCAATCACCATGATCATTTTCTTCTTCCTCATCTTCCCATTTCACCCCATCCTTTCCACCGCAACTTCTTCCCCAATGGATTTCATCCGATCCCAATGCAAACCCACCCTCTACCCTTCCCTCTGCGTCGAAACTCTCTCCGCCCACTCCTCCGCCATTCAGCAGGACCCCAAGCTGCTCGTCATCACCTCCCTCTCCGTCTCCCTCTCCCGCGCCCAATCCGCGGGACGCTTCGTTGCGACCGCCGCCACCATACGTGGCCTCAAGCCCGCAGAGTACCGGGCCCTGAAGGACTGCGCGGCCAACATGGCGAATGCCGTCGACCAGCTCAGCCGGTCCGTGCAGGAGCTCGGGCGGCGGCGCGTGCCTCCTCCGGAGGACTCCTCCCGGTGGAGAATGAACAACGTGATGTCGTGGGTTGCCGCGGCGGCGACGTTCCAGCAGACGTGTCTGGATGGATTCTCGAGCCCGGGAACGGAGGGGAGGGTTAAGGTTGGTGTTAGCGGGAGGGTGGTGGAGTGTGCTCATATTACTAGCAATTCACTTGCTCTGGTCCATGGCTTCGCCGCGAGGCATAAGATAATGGGGACGAAGCTTCCTTAACTTTAATCATGCCATTTGAAACCTGTTACTTTAGTCATGGCTTCCTTCTGGTTTTTGTAAAGTTTTTCACTTTGTGAATGTTGTTAAATCTTGTCTAGTGTGTATATACACTATGTATATATATATATATGTGGATCTTCATTTTTCTGTAAATTGTTGCAACTTGTGCTGTTCTGTTCAGTTTTGGTTGTCTGTAAGATATAGAGACTGTTTGGAAGCCGGCATATTTAGGAGCATATAGCGGATTCAATCAGCATATTCTCTCACAATTCTCTCTCCGAATCTGCTATCTGCTAGCTGATTTGCTGACTCCCAAACATCCTCATAGACGAGTACAAGTATTAAACAGTAGATTGAATACTAGCTCCCCCTTTTTATTTATGCATTGTGACGGAAATAAAAGAATTGCATCTTAATTGGATTTATTTTTATCACTAATAAAAGTAAGAGAGATTTTAGAAACACTACATTTTCTCTCCCCTATTATTACTTTTCATTATTGAAAGTCTTTGTTTTAAAAATATTTTTGTCTCAAAGGAATCAAACACATTTTCTCACCCCTATTATTACTTTAATCATGAAGACTCCTAAAAAAAATGTTGAAGTCTACGACTTCCAACCTTATAATCAAGTCTCTGTCTTGCAATCTTATAGTTGGGTTCGATTACCTTATTTCTCTAGCTTCGACTTAAAAAAAAAAAAAAAAGAATTTGAAGGCAGATTTACCTTTTATTTATTTTTGAAAATTTTTGTTCGAATTTGGGCCAATTAAAAATTTAAGGCCCATATGTTTGGGCCAGTCCTACCCAAAATAAAATAGGCCCGATTGTGTTGTTATTTCACATTAGCCTGTCTTTCTCACTCTCTCGGAACATCTGCAACTGCGAGTCTCAACTCGTCATCATCGTTGTTCTACTTTAAATTGACAGCCCTCGAAGGGATCCAGGTTTGCAGCAATACTCAATTCATTTTTGTTTTGTCTAGTTTTACTGCCTTAAGTGGGTTCAGCCGTTCAACTATTGTTCAACGTTGCGATTTTTTATTTTATGGAATATGCATCCGAATCAATTCGGGAAAAAAGTCGTCGATTTATGCTGATCGGGTTACGGCTGATCGCATTTGCCTCCAAATTGATGATGATATTGTTTCAGTAAATGCCTAATAGTGTAGCCTGTGCCGGCAAAATATAGGAATTATTAAGGCAATTTGTTCTTCTGGTAGAGTCAATTCATGTAAGATGGCAGGGATATGCCCTTCTGCTTAAAAAAGATGGAATTTTGGTGTATTCTTGTTTCTAATTTAATTATTGAATATAAAATTTCCTGTATTTCTAGATACTTTTGTTGAGTTTTGGTAGGAAGCGTTTATGTTCAGTTTTAGTACGTACATCTTGAATGGGACTGTATTTTGGTAGACTGGGTATATTCTGTTTATTCATGGACTACAATTCACTTTTTCTAGCTACTAGCGCAATTGCGCATGGTTAAGCATTGGTACATGCTAGTAAGGGAGTGGGATTAAGCATTGTTACTTGCTAGTGTGCGCTTTGTGAAGGTAATTGGAGATTGTTGTGGAAATCGGGTTGGTTTCCACTAAAATTATACCCGAATAATGGAGCTATTAATTAAACAATAAAGAGAACACCAAGATTTAACGAGGTTCGGCACAAACTTGCCTACGTCCTCCGGGCCCCACCGAATTATTATTTCACTATGATGGAGAAATATTACAAAAGGGTTTTGGAAATAATTTCCTGACAGACAAAACCCACCCGACAAGGAAGACTTACAAAAGCCTAAAAAATAGACTTTCTCTCTCTCTCTCTCTCTCTCAAGGAGTTTGCAGCACAATTAATTTTGCACTGCCTTTGTCTCCTTTTATGGTTGTTCATCTGCAAACTCAGAGCCTATATTTATAGGTATGTGGGCATGCCCATATGAGCAGCTAAATGCACAGGGGAAGACGAAATATCCACAGTATAGGCACGTTGCAAAAGTTTAGTCAACAAATATTTTTCCAACCACAATTAATGTGTCTGCCCACTTGTTCAAAGTGGGACGACCACTGCTTCAAATCTCCACCTTGGTGCGTCCCAATTGTCAACACAGTATCTCTTTCAAGGTTCTCTCATCATGAAATTCGGCAGACCCTCCAAATGCGCTTTTCAGCGCCAACTTCAAACTCTTGAGACATTTATCAAGTTCAAACAACATTCGAACTTGATACCTGTTACAGCCTTCGTCAACATGTCTGCAGGATTCTCGGTGGTCTTGATCTTTTGTACCTTGACTCCACCTTCTTCAATTATTTCCCGCACAAAATGGTACCGCACGTCGATATGCTTGGTTCTAGCATGATACACCTGGTTCTTTGCTAGATGAATGGCACTTTGACTGTCACAAAACACTGTTACATGTTTCTGACCAACTCCTAAGTCATCCAGCAATCCCTGTAACCAAATGGCTTCCTTAACAGCTTCTGTAATGGCCATGTATTCTGCCTCCGTTGTTGACAAAGCAACGGTTGACTGTAAGGTAGACTTCCAACTAACTGGTGCGTTTGCAAGAGTAAATACGTATCCAGTAGTTGATCGACGTTTATCCAGATCTCCTGCATAATCTGAATCACAGTACCCAACTATATGTTGACCAGTAAAATTAGTCTTCTCAAATATCAACCCAACATCTAAGGTTTTCAAGATATACCTTAGAATCCATTTCACAGCTTGCCAATGATCTTTACCGGGATCATGCATGTACCTGCTTACTACTCCAACTGCATGTGAAATGTCAGGCCTTGTACACACCATTGCATACATCAAGCTACCCACCGCATTTGAATAAGGAACCTTTGACATGTATTCTCGTTCCTCTTTCGTCTTCGGGCATTGTGAAGCACTAAGTTTGAAATGAGGAGCAAACGGTGTACTTACAGGTTTGGTTTTGTTGGTCATGCCAAACCGCTGCAATACTTTCTTCAGATATTGCTTCTGAGTCAAACTCAGAGTGCCCCTCTTCCTGTCTCTCGTTATTTCCATACCGAGAATTTTCTTTGCTTCACCAAGATCTTTCATTTCGAACTCCTTGCTGAGTTGGGACTTCAACTTGTTTATCTCTCCTCTATGTTTCGAAGCAATTAACATGTCATCTACATATAGAAGAAGATAAATGAAAGATCCATCATGTAGCTTACGAAAATATACGCAATGATCAAAACTGCTCCTGGTGTACTTCTGGCCAATCATAAATTGATCAAATCGCTTATACCATTGTCTTGGTGATTGTTTCAATCCATAAAGCGATTTGTTCAACCTGCAAACCCAATCTTCTTTTCCAGCAACTTCAAATCCTTCTGGTTGGGTCATGTAGATTTCCTCCTCCAAATCACCATGTAAGAATGCCGTCTTGACATCCATTTGAACTAGTTCCAAATCAAGCTGCGCTACCAAGGCCAATAAAATACGAACAGAGGAATGTTTTACAACAGGAGAAAATACCTCATTGTAATCAACTCCCTCCTTTTGAGCATAGCCTTTCGCTACCAATCTTGCCTTGTAGCGAACGTCATTCTTTTCTGGAAATCCTTCTTTCTGAGCATAGACCCACTTGCAACCAATTGCCTTCTTTTCCTCTGGGAGTTTAGCTAGCTTCCACGTGTGATTTGCTTCAAGGGAATGCATTTCCTCGTCCATGGCTTTCTTCCACTTTTCTTTTTCCGGACTAATTTTTGCATCAAGAAAAGTTTGTGGTATACCTTCTTCAATAACATGAAGTGCATAGGCCAACATGTTTTCGAATCGAGCAGGTCTCCGACTTTCTCTTCTTGGCCTCCTCATTGCAATTGGTAAATCTTGTTGCTCCTGAGGTTCTTGGGTTAAAACCTCACTTTCTCTGGGCTCTTCTTCGGTACTTGGACCATCGTCTTCTATTGGTTGACCATCTACCTCTCTGGTTGTAGATGTCTGAAACTCCACCTGTTGAGGATAATGCTCCACCTGCTGGGGAGTACTATCCGGCTGATGCTTGGTTACCTGCTTCAACATTATCGATTCGTTGAAGGTAACATCTCTGCTAAAGATCACCTTTTTCATCTCCGGGCACCATAGGCGATATCCTTTTACTCTAGAAGATATCCCTACGAAAACAACTTTTCTCGCCCTCGGATCCAACTTTGATTCTTTTACGTGATAATAAACAGCGGAACCGAACACACGTAAAGAATCATAATCATTTGCAGGTTTGCCAAACCATGCCTCCAAAGGTGTCTTGCCTTTAAGTGCAGTTGATGGTAGTCGATTGATTAGATGGCTCGCATATGTCACCGCTTCAGCCCAGAACTGCTTGCCCAAATTAGCATTGGACAACATACACCGAACTTTTTCCAACAAGGTTCGGTTCATTCGTTCAGCCACCCCATTCTGTTGTGGCGTGTCCCGCACAGTGAAATGTCGGGAAATACCTTCCTTCTTGCACAAATCGAAAAAAGGGTCATTTCGATATTCCGTGCCGTTATCAGATCGAAACACTTTAATCTTTCTCCCCGTCTGGTTCTCCATCATTTTCTTCCAAGCGAGGAATTTTCCAAATGCTTCATTTTTTGTTCGCATGGGATACACCCATACTCTCCGGGAAAAGTCATCAACAAACGTTACAAAATAGTGGTTTCCTCCCAGAGAAGCCGTCTTGGTAGGTCCCCACAGATCTGAGTGAATGTAATCCATAATGCCTTTAGTATTATGGATTGCTGTTCCGAACTTCACCCGCGTTTGCTTTCCCAGAACACATTGCTCACAAAATTCAAGTTTGCAAGTCTTTGCACCCTTTAGTAATCCTTGCTTTGCCAGAGTCTGCAAGGATTTTTCCCCAGCATGCCCAAGCCTCATATGCCATAGCTTGGTCATCTCCTCTTCCTTGTCTGCTTCTGATACTGCTGCTGCAATGCCAACCATTGTATTGCCCTGGAAGTGGTATAAGTTATTTTTCCTTATACCTTTCATGACGACAAGTGCTCCCGAGATCACTTTCATAATCCCATTCTGAATGTTGATGGAGTGGCCTTTGGCTTCCAAGGCTCCCACTGATATGAGGTTCTTGGCAAAATTCGGTATGTACCGAACTTCCGTCAGCACCTTGGTTGTTCCATCGTGGTTCTTCAGATATACTGAGCCAACTCCTGCTATTTGGCAATATCCGTTGTTGGCTAGGTAGACAACTCCACCGTCAACACTTTCAAGGTTGACAAACCACTCCTTCCTGGAACACATGTGGAATGAGCATCCTGAGTCTAGCAACCAGTCGTCAGTGCACGTCGTTACCGATGAGACACAAGCTAAAGAATACTCTGTCTCATCACTATCAGCAACACAAGCCTCTGCTACTGCTTTCCCCTTTTTCTTTTGCAGCTTAGGACAATCTTTCTTCCAATGTCCTTTCTCGTGACAAAAGATACATTCGTCTTTCGACACTCTGCCTCGTGACTTGGATCTGCCTCTTCTGTCCGGCTTGTACTTGTGGCTACGGCCCCGAACGGTATGAGCTTCACCAGTCGAACTCCTGTGTTCTAACTTATCCTTCTTTCTGATCTCGTTAGAATATAAGGCAGTGGTAACTTCTTTAAAGGAAATTGTTTCCTTTCCAGTCAGCATACTAACAATTATATGCTCGTATTCATCGGGGAGCGAAGCTAACAGTATCAGCGCCTTGTCAACGTCATCTATCTTCTCGTCGAGATTCAATAAATCGGTGACCAAAGAATCGAATCTTGTTATGTGTTCATTCATCGTGGTACCAAGCAAATACTGGAATCGATACAGCTTCGTCTTCATGTAGAGCTTGTTCTCCGTGCTCTTTTTCATGAATTTATCCTCCAGTTCTTTCCACAGTCTGTGCGCCATCGTCTCTCTCATAAGCGGATACTTCTGCTCCTTTGAGAGACATAGCCGAATTGTACCACACGCAAGACGGTTGATCATCGTCCAGTCTTTATCATCAACACCATCTGGTTTGGTTTCTTCAAGTGCCCTATCCAGCTCCTGCTGGTACAAGATGTCCAACACCTCGCACTGCCACATACCAAAATTATTGGTACCGTCGAATTTTTCGACATCAAATTTGGCATTTGAAACCATCGTTCGTGATGACGATGTCATCAACGGCTTCGAATCTGAAGTTGACGTTTCACTGGACCTATCCGCCATTTCTGCTTCAAAGTTTAATTAATAGCTCACAAACGGTAGCTCAACCTAGATGCGTTTCTGATGTGGAAGATCAGCTTAGCTGCGACCACAGAGCATACTATGCAACCAAGGCTCTGATACCAATTGTTGTGGAAATCGGGTTGGTTTCCACTAAAATTATACCCGAATAATGGAGCTATTAATTAAACAATAAAGAGAACACCAAGATTTAACGAGGTTTGGCACAAACTTGCCTACGTCCTCCGGGCCCCACCGAATTATTATTTCACTATGATGGAGAAATATTACAAAAGGGTTTTGGAAATAATTTCCTGACAGACAAAACCCACCCGACAAGGAAGACTTACAAAAGCCTAAAAAATAGACTTTCTCTCTCTCTCTCTCTCTCTCTCTCTCTCAAGGAGTTTGCAGCACAATTAATTTTGCACTGCCTTTGTCTCCTTTTATGGTTGTTCATCTGCAAACTCAGAGCCTATATTTATAGGTATGTGGGCATGCCCATATGAGCAGCTAAATGCACAGGGGAAGACGAAATATCCACAGTATAGGCACGTTGCAAAAGTTTAGTCAACAAATATTTTTCCTACCACAATTAATGTGTCTGCCCACTTGTTCAAAGTGGGACGACCACTGCTTCAGAGATGACCTTGAAGGTTTTTTAAGATTATGGAAACTACGACTAGTTTGGGAATGGTGTTTGCATCAATGGTGTGGAGAGAAGAATGGAGGAGAAACATTTTTTTTGGTTGTTTTTCAGGAGAGAAAATTTTGATGAAAAAGAAAGGAAAAAGGATGATGGTAAGCGTCCTCCCCCTCTCACAGCGAAGGGCCACCTCTATCCGTCCATTTTTGGATGATTATACATACCCTTCCCTTTTCTTCTCTTTCCCATTGCTAACTTCCAGACAAACGTTGGAAGAGAAATAGAATATTTCCTCCAAATCCCACCAAATCTGGGCAGAAAGTGAGGTAGGCTGGTAGCACTTCCCGTCCATGATTCAAACCCTCAATTGATTGAATTTATCTTTATCCATTGTTTTTCCTTCCATTGTAAGATTCCAATTGTCTGTTCACTATTGAACTGTTTAGTTTGTTGTAAAGAGAGTGAAATAATGACATAGATTTTCAGGAACTGAGAGAGTATGTAACTTGCTTTTCGGTGTGCAATGTACGGGTTAATGTGCCCTTATTCAATCTTTGTTCATTTTCTCATCATTAGCCGGCATGGCATTGTTTACAACGGGGCACAAACTGGATGAACTAGTGATATCCTTCCAATGACTAATATAGCAAGTAGGAATACTTTTTTTTTTTTGGCCTCTTAATTATGACACTTTATATTAATCTTGATTCATTGCAGAGGGAGTTACATGGAAATTAATGAGTGGTGCTTCAACATCTAGCTGTGTCCGAGCAGCTTTCTCATATTGTGTCCAGCAAGTACGAAGTTATGATTATCACCACTATCTTTGCCTTCTTGAACTTCCACCAAACATGTGGAAATCTGCATTTGCACTCCGAGCTTTTAATGTTGAAACTGCAAGAGCAATGGATGTTGCTTCTGATCCTAGGATTGGTCTGATGCGCCTGCTTTGGTGGCAAGAAGCCATCGACAAGATCTATTCGAATAAGCTAATTGAGCATCCAGTAGCTCAGGCACTTTCTCATATAATGTCTGAGCATAAGGCAAGCAAGAATTGGCTGAGGCGATCTGTTGAGGCTCGGATCAATGATGCCCAAAGGGAGGTTTCTGATGTTCCAGAAACCTTGGAACAGTTGGAGAGATATGTTGAGGACACAACATCAACCATTTTGTACTCAACACTTGAAGCTGGTGGTATCAGGTCTGCTGCAGCCGATCATGCTGCTTCTCACATTGGCAAGGCAAGTGGCCTTTCCTTGCTTCTCAAATCTTTGCCATACCATGCCAGTCGAAATTGTCATTTTCCCTACATACCCGCTAACGTTGCTGAAAAACATGGGCTACTGGTAAAGCAGGGCGAGCGGTCTGAAATCTGCATAGATTCTCGAGAGGAACTGAGCAATGCTGTTTCTGAGATGGCATCCGTTGCCAATGCGCATCTTCGAAAGGCTCGTGAATTGGCTGGAACAGTGCCGGATGAGGCGCGTCCAGTGTTACTACCAGCTGTTCCTACACAGATCCTCCTGGACACATTAAGTCGAGTGCAATTCAATATCTTTGATCCGAGAATGTCGATGGGTATTTTAGGGGTATCTCCCTTGTGGTTGCAGTTGAAAGTGAAGTGGTGTTCATGGAAAGGTAGGTATTGACCACAATAATTGAGCCTAATTATATTCTTTTGGGGTGGCCGGGTTTTTCTAGTTTTGATACGTTGAATAAAATGCGGCACACCCCTTTTAACAGCCTAGGAGTCATGCCACATAATTACAAATCAACAAAGGATAAAGATAGAGGGCTGGGTGAGTATTGAATCTCGACCTGAAGGTTGAGAGTCAGGAGCTGACCACCTGGGTCAAGTCCTAATCCCTTAATAGAAGTTACTGTTCCTGCCTTTGTAGCATGAATTTGAACTACTTGTACCTAACATATTACTAATTGGTTCAAGGGTTGGACTATACGTCACAGAAAGTACTATCACTGAATACTGAGACGCACCGAACAAAGAGATTCGCATTTGCATAATTATATGTTGGTCAGGTGTAGCCGCACCACTTTGTTGTCAGCATTTAATTTGTTCCTGCAGATCGTTGTAAGAATATGATATGGTTCTGCAGTATAATTAAAAAGAGGCGAAGAGGGCGATGAAGACACAATAATACAACATTACCTTAAAAGCAGCAGTATCATCAGTATTCAGTACTACTAGGTAGGGCAGTGATCGATCAATACATAATTGGCCATTATTGCGTTTGGAAAAACAATGAATGACAAGTTCGCTAGCTAGCTCTAGCTAGTAGATAAACTTACTATATTATATATATACAGTGGCGGAACTAGAAATTCGATCCAGGGTGGTCAAAAATTTAGTTAATTTTTCATCCGTTCCATGTAATATGTTTTGTTGCTGTTGGGTACGATAATTAAGCTGAAGTTTTTTTTTTTTTTTTGAAACATAGACAGTGTCGTCAAAGGTGTGTGGGAGCTCAAACTATACAAATTACAAAGTGAAATAAAGGGGAGATATGGGGCCGAGTGGGAATCTAACCCAACCATAAGCTTGAAATTCAGATGACATGATCACTGGGTCAACTCCCCATTCCCAATTGAAGTTAATTAATAGTGAAATGTTTGGAATTAGACAAAGAATGAAATTTTTTTTTAAAAAAATAGCTTATTTATTAAAATTGGGGTTTATATATTACTAATATTATTTTTACATTAAATATATATATATATATTTTTAATTTCAGGGTGGTCAGCTGACCACCCTGGTCATATACTAGTACCGCCACTATATATATATATATATATATCCTGTGGAAGGTAACTTCAAATTAATTTCTGTACATACATGAGTCATGACATGAGACTCCATTCCAAGAGATACTCTCATGTGGTAATGGAACACGACCATCTACAATGAAAAGCCAGCAAAAAAAGGATTTTTTGCATGGTCATAAAATATTCATCAAATTAAATTAAATTCTATTTGCGATTGCAGTATGTTGGGTAACTCCGGTACCCTGTTTTAAACTAAACTATTACAAACCTTAAAGGCCTAACTAGTGGGATTACATAGCTTTAACCTCATCAATACATGATTCGCTCAAAAAGAAAGGAAAACAACAAGCAGGAAATGAATCCAGCCGTCCAAGTGCACTTCCAGTCGCGATCTGGTCTCGGCCTCGTCGGGACAGATTCGTTTCCTCCCGTTTCTTGTTCCAACAGTTCGGTTTTCGTCTCTACTTTCCGGATCTACAACACAAAGTTAATAGAACGAGCAATATAGCAATAAATATTAAAAGATTGACGAAATACCAACGGATCTAGTTAGATCCGTTAACTCTTAGGCTCAGGTAACCCAAATGTAGACACCACTCAACCGGAGCCATCACAGAAACGGTCACAAGGGAAGAGAAGGAGGTAGCACCACACTACCCGGGCACCAAGCCCTTCGCCGAACACAGACGGGGTCTGTTTCGGCCTCCACAAGCTGCTGCCAAACCACCAAGTCGTCACAGCCGCTGTCCACTCCTCCGCCGTCCGCTGCCGCGCTCAACCCGTCACCGGAAACCACTTTCCGGTGACCCTAAACCTGTGGCTCTACAAAAGAACACACTACCCTCACCGGACCCCAAGTCCGGCGTCCCAAACCCCGTAGAATCCTCACACCACTCGGCCCTTTAGATACTCTCACACTCACTGAGTCAACTAACAAATAGATGAAAGGAGGTGAAGCAAGATGCAGACTGAAAACCCCAAAAACAGAGAAGGGGCGCCGCTGCTGTGTGTGGAAGAAAGGGGAAGGGAACAAAAAAAATTAGGGTGTAGTCTGTTGAGTGTAACGACAAGAGGGAGTATTTGTAATATGAGTTAATGGACTTGGGCCTCAAGGAAAACATCATGGGCCGGTAGAGAGACATTGGGCCGGCAGAAAATGGGCCAAACCTTAACAATCTCCACCTTGGACCATTTTCTGTGTTGCCAAGAGTGTGCTCATTGGGATGATATCATCATTGCCTAGTCATACCTTCACTTACCAGTCCCTTACTAACAGTATACACAAAGTATGAAAGCAGTAAATCATGCATCAGAATAGAATATATTAGCCAAAGTCAAAGTGAAGGATTTTTATGCATGACATCAACTTTTCAGTAGGCAAACACTTAGTTCCCATATCAGCAGGATTAAACTCAGAAGCAATTTTATCCAGTTTAAGTTTTTCACACTCAACATTGTCCCTAATGAAGTGGTACTTAACATTAATATGTTTAGACCTATCATGAAAAACAGGATGTTTGCTTAACTGAATAGCAGATTGACTATCAGAATATATGGTTATCTCATTCTTTAATCCTAGTTCATGCATCAGACCACTAAACCATATTCCCTCTTTAAAAGCTTCAGTTATGGCAATGAATTCAGACTCAGTAGTGGATAAAGCAACAACAGATTGCAATTGAGATTTCCAACTCACACAAGACCCACCTAGAGTGAACACATAGGATGTAGTAGACTTCCTACTATCCCTATCATTAGCAAAGTTAGAGTCTACATAACCAGTCACAAACATATCATCATGCCATTTAGAAAAACACAGAGAATAATACATAGACTTGATTAAGTATTTCAAAAGCCATTTCAAAGCTTCCCAATGTGGTCTACCAGGATTAGCCATAAATCTGCTCAAACAACTTATAGGATAAGCTAAATCAGGTCTAGTAGAAATCATCAAATACATAACAGAACCAATGGCATGAGCATAAGGGACAGATTCCATATCTTTCATTTCAGATTCATTTTTAGGGCACTGTTCTTTAGTCAACACGAAATGAGAAGCAAGAGGACAACCAACAGGTTTAGCATTTGACATCTTGAATCTAGAGAGAATTTTCTTCACATATTCAGCCTGGTTAAGGATTAGTGTCGAATTAGCCCTATCCCTAACTATATGCATTCCAAGAATGCATTTGGCTTCTCCTAGATTCTTCATGTCAAAACTCTTGTTCAAACAATTTTGAACCTCAACAGTGCTTTTCATGCAAGGACTAACAAGCAACATATCATCAACATAAAGCAATAAGAACATAGGCACAGATTTCACATCTTTCAGATATAAGCAATGATCAAATTTCGATCTGGTGAATCCTATGTCTTTCATGCATTTATCAAACTTAATGTTCCACTGTCTAGGTGCTTGTTTCAGTCCATACAAAGCTTTTTTCAACAGGCATACATGATTGGGTTTGGTTTTATCCACAAAGCCTTCAGGTTGCTTCATACAAATTTTCTTATCTATGTCACCATGCAAGAAAGCAGTTTTAACATCCATTTGTATAAGCTCCCAATCAAAATGAGCAACTAAGGCAAGCATTACTCTAATAGTAGTGAACTTAGCAACAGGTGCAAATATTTCAGAATAATCAACACCCTCTTTCTGAGTAAAGCCCTTAGCTACAAGCCTAGCCTTAAACCTCTCACCATGAGTTTCCTGTTTGATTTTAAAAATCCATTTACAATCAATCACAGAGATATTATCAGCCCTAGGAATCAACACCCATGTCTCATTTTTATGTAAAGATTGAATTTCCTCATTCATAGCACTAAGCCACTTATTAGCATGTTTAGACTTAACAGCTTCAGAATATGATTTAGGCTCTAGATTATCAAGTTCTTCACATACAGTCATAGCATAAGCAGTAAGAACACAATCAGATAATCTAGCAGGAGTTTTACCTACTCTTCTAGCTCTATCCCTAGCTAGCACATAATCACTCAAATCATGTTCATCAATAACATCATCATTCTGAGCTCCACCTTCATCAATATCATGGGTATCAGTTATGGGTTCCTCATTCACATGCAAATTGGGATCGGCAATTTCAGCATTTTCAATCACATTAGGAACAGCAATGGGAGCAGGCAAATTCACAGAATGTTCCACAGAAGAAGACTCCACCTCAACAGAAGTACTATCATTCTCAAAAACTTTCATAGGAAATTCAGATTCATTAAAAATCACATCCCTACTAACAATGATTTTAAAACCACCCCCTGATCTATCAAACAACCTGTAACCCTTGGTACCCTCAGAATAACCTAAGAAAATACATTTCTTGGTTCTAGGGTCTAATTTATCATTACTAGTATGCACAAAAGCTGAACATCCAAACACTCTAAGATGTTCATAATCAACAGGTTTACCAAAAAATACAGAATCAGGAGATTTACCATTTAAAGGGGCATTGGGTGATTTATTAACTAAGTAAGCAGCTGTCATCAGTGCTTCACCCCAGAACTTCTTAGAAAGGCCAGTAGGTGCCATCAAGCACCTAACCTTTTCTAATAGAGTTCTGTTCATTCTTTCAATTACCCCATTCTGTTGAGGTGAGTAAGGAACAGATTTATGCCTTCTAATACCAGATTCAGCACACAAAGTATCCATTTGGTGATTACAAAATTCAAGCCCATTATCTGTCCTAAGTGTACCAATCTTTAAACCAGTTTGATTCTCAATCAAAGCTTTCCGGTGTTTAAAGTTCCCAAAAACATCAGATTTGTTTTGCATGAGAAATACCCAAACTTTTCTAGAAAAATCATCCATGATAGATAAAAAATATCTTCTACCACCATGTGTGGGCGTCGAAGAAGGACCCCACACATCAGCATGAATGTACTCCAGTACACGGGTGGATTTTATCCCAACGGGATATGAAGAGTTAAAAGACACTCTATGTTGTTTACCAGCTAAGCATGATTCACAAAAATCAACTTCACATAAATCAGATTTTAAACAACCAGCATCTTTCAGAAATTTCATGCCTTTATCACTCATATGCCCTAGTCTAGCATGCCACAAAAGCGTATTCTGTTTAACCTTATCAGAACTAGAACTAGAATTAGCAGCAAAAGCATAATTAACCACATTAGAGACCACAAAAAGATTATTCTTGATAATGGCCTTAAACAACATCAAATTCCCTTTGAACATTTTAATCATGTCATTACCAATTCTCCCTTCTAAACCTTTCTTCTGCAAGGTTGCAAGAGAAATCAAATTATAAGACAAATCAGGCACATGCTTCACACCATCAAGACAGAATCTTGTCCCATTCTCAAATTGTAAGACAATTTTTCCTATGCCTAAGACAGGACATCTATTGTCATTACCCATGAACACAAAGTCATTTTCAACAGGTTGATAGGAATCAAATAATTCAACATGAGGAGACATATGGGAGGTACACCCTGAGTCTAACAACCAAACAGATTTAGAAGCATCTTTAGCCATATTAACATCAGAAAAACAATTCAAGTCATGAACCATCAAAAGCTCATCATGCTTAACTGCTACATCAGTCACGGCATTAACCTCATTGTTCTGATTATCAATTTGATTTTTCTCTTTCTTAGGGAGTCTACAATCTTTAATGAAATGGCCCTTTCTACCACAGTTGTAACATTTCTTATCATGTTTACCTCTTGACTGAGATCTATGTGATTTAGACTGACCCCTAGCATTGCTTCTGCCCCTATCATTATGCTGTTGGTGATTACCCTTTTTCCAAGACCTACCCCTAGTCATAAACACCTTATCAAAATGCTTAGAGGAATTCTTCATTTCAAGTTCTTTGTTCTTTAGACTCTTAATCACATGATCTAAGGTCAAATCATCTCTAGCATATTGGATAGCAGATTTCACATCAGAATAACTATCAGGGATGGCATTCAACAACACTATAGGCACATAATCATCTATATGCTTATCACCAGTTGCTTTAATGTCTTGAACCAGTTTAGTAAAATTATCTAAACCCTCATCTAAGTCTCTAGATATATCCAATTTAAATTTAAAAAATTTACCAAGCAGGAATATTCTAGAAGACAAAGATGACTCAGCATACAGTTCAGACAGCCTCTCTCAAAGGTCCTTGGCTGTTTTGCAATCACTAACTTTTCTAAGGACAACATCAGATAAACTTAAGATTATGGCAGATTTAGCAAGTTCATCTACTTCAGTCTTTTTAGCTTCAGTAACTTCGTTATCAAAGAGTTGATCAATTGCATTATAAACTCTTTGTTGGACAAGAACACAACGCATCTTAACTTGCCAGATGCTGAAGTCGTTCTTTCCATTAAAAGAAACTATGCTATTCGAGGTGGAAGTCATTATTGTGTTTGACCGTTTAACGGAATGAGCAAACAAGTGCTCAAACACTTGGCCAACTAATCACAACTAATTCCACACTATAGCATTTGTCATCCTTTTAAATTTTTTAAGCAAACCCAAATTAATTTTGGGAGCCCAAAAAATTTTCCAGACTTGACCCAGCTATTGGACAGGCCCAAATTAAATTTTGGGTGGCCCAAAGAGCTCAAACGGTCGGATTTCAAAATTTGGATTGATTTTCACAGATTCCTAAAAAATCACAACTTTCAAGATTTTCATGAATCTGCTTTTTCAGGGAATAAGAAATCAATTTTTCTATTCCCCAAAAATTTTCAAATCCACAATTTTTTGCACACAAAGCACAATAACACAGAAAATGCACAATTCACTAATAACACCACACAAAGCAGTTTATGCACAACAAAATGCAGAAAACAAAAAACACAGTTTAAGCATAATATTTCCAGATTTTAAAGCACAAAGCTCCAAGCATGAAAAATCACATATTTCAAGCAACAATCCAAAACAAGAATATTATCTTAAAACTGTAAAAAAGATGGATTAAACTATTTTACCTTGCGGGGGTGCCTTGACCAACCCCCGTTCCAAAGTGGCCTATGGCTCTGATACCACTGTTGGGTAACTCCGGTACCCTGTTTTAAACTAAACTATTACAAACCTTAAAGGCCTAACTAGTGGGATTACATAGCTTTAACCTCATCAATACATGATTCGCTCAAAAAGAAAGGAAAACAACAAGCAGGAAATGAATCCAGCCGTCCAAGTGCACTTCCAGTCGCGATCTGGTCTCGGCCTCGTCGGGACAGATTCGTTTCCTCCCGTTTCTTGTTCCAACAGTTCGGTTTTCGTCTCTACTTTCCGGATCTACAACACAAAGTTAATAGAACGAGCAATATAGCAATAAATATTAAAAGATTGACGAAATACCAACGGATCTAGTTAGATCCGTTAACTCTTAGGCTCAGGTAACCCAAATGTAGACACCACTCAACCGGAGCCATCACAGAAACGGTCACAAGGGAAGAGAAGGAGGTAGCACCACACTACCCGGGCACCAAGCCCTTCGCCGAACACAGACGGGGTCTGTTTCGGCCTCCACAAGCTGCTGCCAAACCACCAAGTCGTCACAGCCGCTGTCCACTCCTCCGCCGTCCGCTGCCGCGCTCAACCCGTCACCGGAAACCACTTTCCGGTGACCCTAAACCTGTGGCTCTACAAAAGAACACACTACCCTCACCGGACCCCAAGTCCGGCGTCCCAAACCCCGTAGAATCCTCACACCACTCGGCCCTTTAGATACTCTCACACTCACTGAGTCAACTAACAAATAGATGAAAGGAGGTGAAGCAAGATGCAGACTGAAAACCCCAAAAACAGAGAAGGGGCGCCGCTGCTGTGTGTGGAAGAAAGGGGAAGGGAACAAAACAAATTAGGGTGTAGTCTGTTGAGTGTAACGACAAGAGGGAGTATTTGTAATATGAGTTAATGGACTTGGGCCTCAAGGAAAACATCATGGGCCGGTAGAGAGACATTGGGCCGGCAGAAAATGGGCCAAACCTTAACACAGTACAAGGTAGCTAAGCAGCTGATGGAGGACAAGTCCAAAGACAAGAAGGATGTTTTGGATCTGATAACGGGGACAGGAATTCACATAGAAAGCTAAGCGTTAGGGTGGGGGTATCATATCAGGTATGGACATCATAGGTTTCCTTTTATATCTCGACCAGGAAATGGTCTGTCTCTGTTCTTTGTTCCTAGCTATAATAGCCCCTATATAGTTATATTCAAAGAATTTTACTTTAAAGCATCTCAAAAATTTTAATTGGATGAATTATGATGCAAAAAATTGAATATGTTTACCAATTTTATTACCCCCATGACCCATCACCATCCCCTAGCTAAATCAATCCACCCCTCATCAACATATATAATATCTTTTTGTTACTTAGCCATTAATTTTTTCCCAAATTAGAGATCTCAAATTGAAATGTATGTGAATTGTCTACGAATCTGAATTGTCTTGTCAAAACTTATTTTATTCTAGCAAATGATAAAATAAAAATTAAAAAAAAAAATTCCAAACAAATTTTCACATTGAATATTATTTACAGGAGCAAAAAATTTAAAATGTGTCCGGTGGATTACCTCTTTTAAATTATAAATCAATATATATTATTAGCAGATAGATTATTACTCTCACTCTGTCAAACTATTTATGTCTCAAAATTTTTGGGCACACTATCCAATGTATTTGTTTAACGGTTAATATCTTACAATGTGTACAAGTTGAAATTATATAAAATATACTACTATATTCTAAAACTACACGATTAAACGAATCTAACAAGAGCGAACTTGACTATATCTTTTTCTTTTATACTTGCGATAATATTAGGTCAAAGTTGATAAATGAACAGTATCAAAAGTCAAATACAACGTAATTGTTGGGACGGAGGGAGTATTTTTTTAAATTGTTTGATATGTTTCTACAAGTTGGATCCTTCTAGCAGGCATATTAGTGGAAATCTTAATATTATGTTAATGTCGACCTAAATATTAATAGATTAAAATTTAATTAGATTGGTAGGAAATTATACTTATGTTGAGTATTTTTACACACTACCTATATATATATGACCCATACTAAGTAACCATCTGTTTCTTTTCAAGAGGAAAAATACTCTTTAACCATGGATACATCAAAAGTTGGGTAAAAAAAATCTTCCAACTCTATAAGCAAGCCTTTCATTAGGGTTTTCTTTACCCACAGTAACTCCCCCCCAACAACTTTATGCCCTAAATTTTGCAAATGAGACTAAGGTACGCCACGGAAAAATCTAAATCTAGAGAGGCGTGGATATCCAGAACTACCAAAGATTTGCAATGGTTGAAGAAACCTCGGCTGTGGGACCCACACTATTGCCAGGTGTCACTCTCATGTTTTGCATGTCTACACGGACCGCTTTCTGCTAAGCATTTGTTTCTGATGGTGAGAACAGTAGAAATCTGCAAGATAAAAAGGGCATAAAATATTCAGCCAGCTCTCCCACTTCATTACTTATCTCTCAATTGGCTCTTAATATTTGTAACAAAAATGGCTTCTTCCGGTCTTGTGGCGCTTTGTCTCAAGTTGCTGCTGCTTGTGGTGGCGATGCTGCCTTCTGAGTCAGCCTGGGATCCAATCATCCGGTGGCCGACGGAGAGCCGGGCGGAGGAGGAGGAGAACTCCACCACTTGGGCGGTGCTGGTCGCCGGTTCTAATGGTTACGATAATTATAGGCATCAGGTTATTTTTTAATTCTTCTTCTTTTCTTCCTAAATGTTTTTGGGTCTTGGCGTTATTTGAGGATTCACTCTATCAAATCGATTTGGTTAGCTAATGATGTTAAATTGTTAATTTAATGTAAGAGTGGGACAGTTAGTTTTCTTACTTGCTTTGACTCATTAATAAATCAACTGCCTGTTGTTGAAAATTAAAATCAGTTTCAAACAAAAGTAGAAGAGACTCCGACAAAATTTTAAATTTGCTGGAGTTGTTTGGACCCGTAAAATATGTCAAATTGAAGTGTTTTGGCCCTCCACCTTACAAAGTTTGAAAGAATAGTTTTTTTTATTTTCATTTCGTTTTTTGTTTAGTTTCAAGTTCCGTTTGAATATTATATGATGCAGGCCGACGTTTGTCACGCGTACCAGATACTTAAAAAGGGAGGTCTCAAAGATGAGAACATTATAGTTTTCATGTTCGATGACATTGCAAATAATGAACTCAATCCAAGGAAAGGAGTTATAATTAACAACCCCAAGGGTGGGGATGTTTATGCAGGCGTTCCCAAGGTACTAATTAATTCATATCCACACATCAATAATAATTGTTCTTATGTTCTTTCCATTGTAGTATGTGTTTTTTGAATCGTTATCTAATACTGTCTGTGTTGGTGTTATTTTAGGACTACACGGGCGAGCATGTGACAGCGAAGAACCTCTTCGCAGCGATCCTTGGGGACAAAAAAGGTGTGAAAGGTGGGACTGGAAAAGTAGTTGAGAGTAAGCCTAATGACAGGATCTTTATATATTATTCCGATCACGGTGGCCCCGGCGTGCTAGGTCAGCTGGTTCTGGTTTTTTTTTGATCTTCCAAGACTTGTTACATTATATTCAAGATTATTTGGAAAACTCAAATTAATGTAGTGTACTTCACATTACATTACAGGGATGCCAAATCCGCCTTTTCTTTATGCAAAAGATTTCGTCGACACTTTGAAAAAGAAGCACAAGTCCGGCACCTACAAAGAGATGGTAATAGAAGAAACAGCTATGACATTCTGCAATCATTGTAAGATGTGGGAATTCCATGACATTCGATTGATCATCAGTTGATCTCATGTGTAGGTTTTATACATTGAGGCATGTGAGGCGGGAAGCATATTTGAAGGGTTGCTGCCAGATGATATGAATATCTATGTGACAACGGCGTCCAATGCTAATGAGAACAGCTGGGGAACATACTGTCCTGGGATGGAGCCTCCGCCGCCGCCAGAGTACATTACTTGTTTAGGAGACTTATATAGTGTTGCTTGGATGGAGGACAGGTATATTTCTTACATGGTTAATTTGTTCGATCGATTCATTATCATCGTGTAGAAGCGGCACCAATACTATCCGTCTGTCTTCAATAATCAATTTAGTTTTCTTGATTGCATCTCCTTTCAATAGCATATGCACATTTAAACATCTACAACTTTCTAGAGCAAGTAGAATCGTTACTCCGTATTATGTACTATTTGGTAAATGGCTCGTGTGATCAATGTGCAGCGATTGTCATAACCGCAAGAAAGAAACCATAAAAGAGCAGTATCAGAAGGTACTGATCCATATATGTATTTGTCTTTATGAAAGAAACAAGGAGGTTGTTCTGATGGATGAACTTATTATTGTGGGGTGCAACTTCCTGCAGGTCAAGGACCGAACTTCGGACTCCAACACATACGCTGCTGGATCCCATGTCATGGAATATGGGAACAAAAGCATCCATGCCGAAAAGCTTTACTTGTACCTAGGTTTCGATCCAGCAACTGAAAACCTTCCTCTCAATACCATTGCCACAAAACAGGAATCCATCGACCAAAGGGACGCTGATATTCTATTCTGGTGGGAGCATGTAAGTCCTAGATATATAGAAACTCCTTGCTTCCATAAAGTCCTAGGTTTCGCGATTAATGATGAAAGTTCTGAAATTCAATTTGCTATTGCAGTACAAGAAGCAAGAGGACAATTCCAAAGAGAAGAATGAAGCTCTGAAGCTGATAACAGACAGGATATCACATAGAAAACATCTGGATGGGAGCCTAGACACCATTGGTTTCCTTTTATTCGGTCCAGCAAAGGGTCAAAATGTTCTTAATTCCGTGAGAGGCCCTGGTTTGCCCCTTGTCGACGACTGGGCTTGTTTAAAATCAACAGTGAGTATTTATTCATTTGCAGTAGTGTGCTGCATAGTCCAATATTCCTCATACATACATGTTTATAGATTCTAATATTCAACCCGTTCTAACGCCTCAGGTCCGGTTGTTTGAGAAACACTGTGGCTCGCTAACTCAATATGGCATGAAGCACATGCGGGCCTTTGCAAATATGTGCAACAGTGGCGTGTCGTCAAGTGAGATGGAAGCTGCGAGTATGGCTGCTTGCGCTGGGCGTAACAATGCGAAATGGATTCCCTCAAGTGAAGGATACAGCGCCTAATTGAAAAAGAAGCCTGAGATAAGATCTGAATAACCTTTTGTGGGTATGTGATTATATTATGTACCAGATTGTGTGAAATTAAAGTTGCTGCTTTGCATGCAACCTGGTTGGTAATAATGCATTTTGATAGACGTACAATTGCTTGCTTGTACACTCTTACAAAAAAAGGGGATGTTCCATTGTTATATCTAAAACATGTCCACTATGTGTATGCTCTCGATTCAACAGTTTTTAGAAAAGTAGATAACAAGTCAAAGCTATACAGACTGTTTGGTGTACCTCCTAGAAAGGGAAGAAATTGCTGGTTTTGCTTATGTAGAACCAAACAACCTATAGCTTTGAAATGTTATTTATTCTTTCCTCAAGATCTCAACCATTTCCTCACTTCAGATAAAAGCTTATGTGAAGAAAAAGGAAAATAGAAAAAACTTTAAGAGGACCAATAAACTGAAAAAAGGAAGCAGCCCATCTCATGATCAATGATATTTAACAGTACATGGTGGAGGATTACAAGATGAACAACATGATGTGGTATGGTATGTAGCAAGAAAGAATGTGAGATTAAATGATCAAAGCAAAGAGGCAAAAGGGTTAAGGGCTTATGAGTGTGAATTTGCAGTGCTCATTTGCCATATCTGTAGTGATGCTGTGATGGTTACATCAGTAGCATTATTGAACAAGAAGATCTGTGAGTTCTCATAGATTGTTCTCGTTGGATATACGCGCGATGTAATGCACGTCCGTCCCCCCTGACTGAAGCTCTCGATTATTGAATGATCCACCTACATCGAAACAGAGCGTGATTTTTTCAGTTCTTGTACTAATTACTCTTCACTGTCGATTGATTACCAACATGAATGATCACTTACTAGTATTCTCACAGATAGCTTTTCCCCATTCAGAACGGGCACTGTGCTGCCATAGATGGCTTTGTCCACATCAGTCGCCACGGACGACCTATATTGTGGCGTGTTTCATGAACAAAACATTCTGTTTCTATAAGAAATCGATGAAGATTTGTAGGGTTGATTTGTTATTTTACCTTGAGTGATCAGCGCAGAAGGA
Source organism: Hygrophila difformis (assembly GCA_030278955.1). NCBI lineage: Eukaryota > Viridiplantae > Streptophyta > Magnoliopsida > Lamiales > Acanthaceae > Hygrophila > Hygrophila difformis. The sequence goes on along the minus strand of JAOANR010000012.1, from coordinate 49,373,994 downwards.
AGTCTTGAAATTTCCTCGAGTGTCCTTCGAAATGTAGAAGTAAATTGGAGTCTGCTCGGTTAGGCCCTTGTCCGTATGGACCAACAAACCAAATGGCCCCAATGCACCTCTTTCCGCAGCGCCACGGCTGCTGCTGCAACTGTAGGATGCATCGCTACCATTTGCTCTATCGAGTGAGTCTTGATCGACTTCAAATTCAGCAACGATGTCTAGCTGAAAAATTGTTTTAATTACAGACGTTCTACATAAGCAAATTGTGAAAGATCATCTTTTTATTCACTGGAAAGATCTTTAGGCCAACAACAAGGGGTGCAACCTGAGAAGTGGAGCCAACAACAAGAGGTAAGACGGAGCCTGGTTTCGCCACCACCCTGTCGAAAACCTTCTTGCTCGTTCTCAACGCCTCCACCTCCTTAACAGGCCATTGAAGGATGTTCGCGCCAGTTTTCTTGTCGAATACTATTGTCCTCGGAAGAGCCTAAAGGCACGCACACGGTTATATAGAACATTGAAAACGCAAATGTGTGCAAAATTCATCAGCTATGGATCAAACTGTATATATAACCTGAACCGACGCCCACCCCTTCTGTATATCAGTTCCTTCGCTGTCGGTCTCCTTGATCCACCCCCACAAAATCCGCCTCTTCTTTTCCTGATCGTAGAACGTCTTGGATGCGTAGAAGGTTCCGTAATCGTATCTCAATCCCACGCCAACATCAATTTCGGGATCATCAGGAGTCCACCTTCCAGCATTGCTGTCATAAGTTCCAAGAGCATAGTAATCATTCTTGTCGTCGTCAAGGCTAGCCTTCACAACATGCTTCACATCCGCGCCATGATCCGACGTGTCCAATCCATTCTCGTCGATCCTGGAAACCGGGTAGAAATCGATGCACTCCCACATACCCGTACCGGGGACTGCATGGAGCAACCCATCAATGAGCTCATACGTCCTGAAATCCTCGGTATCGTACACCAATCCGATGCCCGTCTTGTTAACCTTCGAACCGATGGTGATACGCCACTTGCCTTGTGGGGTCAGCCAGGCCGTGGTGGGGTCGCGGAAGTCTTTCGACCCGATGCCAGGTGGCGGGACGAGAACCGGGTTGCCCGAGTACTTGACCCAATTGGTTAGGAAAGGATCGGAGGGATCGGAAGGGTATGCGAGGTTCTGGACTTGAACGGAGTGGTTGGTTGAGCCGGTGTAGAGCATGACAAGGGTGCCATCTTGGAGGGTGGTGGCGGAGCCGCTCCAGACGCCGTTGATGTCGTACCAGGCGTCGGGGCCCATGGCGATGGGGAGGTGGCGCCAATGGATAAGGTCCTTGGAGACGGCATGACCCCAGGCAATGTTGCCCCATACGGCGCCCAATGGATTGTATTGGTAGAAGAAATGATACCATCCTTTGTACATCAATGGACCTGCATTGATGAGATACAATGTTGTTTGACTTTTGCATACAATCCAATTCACTTTTTCCATCGTTAATATCTCAAAACTTGTATAATGAAAAATTATGTAAATTATATATTCTAAAACTACACGATCATACGATTCTAACAAGACCCGACTCGACTATTTTTATCCAAATATATACTTGCAATAAAATTAAATCAAAGCTAAACAATGAACAGTGTCAAAAAGTCAAACAGAACACATTATGTGGGACGGAGTGAGTAATAAGTACTTCATGTTCATTAGTACGCACAAAAGTTATTTATTAGTATAGTATATGTTCAATCACCCATTTTATTGAAGAAACTTTAACAAAAATAAGACAAGTATACTATAGTAAATAGTAACATACCATTTGGATCTGATGAAACAACGGCGCCGCCCAGTCCAACCAGAGGATGCCAGCAAAGCATATTACCCAACCAAAAGAACAATGCATGTTAGCCTTGTAAATAATTCAACAAATAATAATAATAATCAAATACTAATATCCATTTGATAATAATATCGATTCAAAAATATATATACAGGTTGATTCTGGGCAGGTTTATTTGGAGTTGGACTGGCAAGGTGTTGAAGAAGAAACTACAATGATTAAGTTGGATGAAAACTGAAAAGATGACGCAGAAAAGGAAAAGATGGAATTAATTTAATTGTTTATATGTTACCATTCATCCAATTCTTGTCCGGCTGGAAATGAAAGGCTGTTCTTTGCCAAGCCAATAACTGGTTGCTCCACGAAAACGGCGCCGCCCCCAACAATGCTTCAAAAGACTTGCCTGATACTCCTTCCGCCGCTCCTCGCCTGTCCCTCGCCGCCACGATTTTCTCCGGCGACGTTGCTGTCATTGTAATTGGCTGCTGCTTATAGTCGTTCTTCCCTTTTGATGTGGACAATGCCATCACCAAAAATAAGGCAATCCCCAAAACCGTCGCCAGGGACAGAAGGATGACGGAGTGGCGGCGGCTCCGCCGTGGGGAGGAGTCGGGCAAAAGGGCATATGAGGATTCTGGCAAAGATTCGTCGGCGTTATTTTTATTGGAGAATAGGATAGCCATTTTTTTTTTTGCATGCTTTGTTAATAATGTTCGGAGTTGCGACATTTTATAGGATGGGGGAGAGGAAAAAGTGCGTACCTAAAAAATTAAATATTTATCTTCGAAAAAAAATTGAATATTTAGGAAATCTTTTATCTGAATCACTGAAAAGTATATATTGCAATTTTAACAACGATGACGATGCAGTCGGTGATCAATTATACTACTACATGCCATTTAATTTGCAACAATACAGCCGAGAATTGCAATTTATTGTACGGCTACGGGTTTTAAAACAACAAATAATTGACAAATAAATAAAACAAAAATAATAATTGCCAAATAATTAATTAATTAGTTATATAACAGCGCATCCCAAATTAAATAATCTAGATTCATTCTAATTCAAAATTGATTAAAATGGTTAAAAGTAAAATTCAAATTTTGGTTTAAATTTGATTTTATTTATTTATTTAGATTTTAGAGAAATTTACGAAATTTCATATATTTGCTGCTATACGAATACGATATATAGTAATGCACTTTAATTTTAAAATTTGTTAAACCCTCCACAAACTCTATAAATCATGATAAATATAAAAATTAAATTTAGACAATATGGAAATTAAAGTGGAAAACACTCCCAAATCTAATCGATCACCACACTAATACTAATTCACCCGCTTTCGCAATTTTTCAAAAATTTAAGAACCAAAGTAAGGTTTTTGAATACATAATTCACCTTCGTCTCAAATTAGATCATTTGTGTATAGCAAAAAAAAAAAATGGATTATTTGTGAGTAGAACAATATATAATGATGTTCCGACCAATTCTTTTCTATATTCCTGCCCAAATATTTCAGCATTTTTTCCAGGATATATAATTGGTCAACAACTTAAAAATTAATTATTATGAACTAAAGGAAGGAATCACTGCACACTTTGTTAATCGAAACCGTTTGCCAGATTTTAGGATTAGACCTCTTAAATAAATTTCATTTGTCGTTACAATAAGTGGCATTTAATCTGTGGCTGTAATAATTAAAGAAATACTAGTATATAGTATATACCATAGTTGTTAAGATCCCGATCCTGATTTTAGGATCTTACGATTTTACGATCACACCTCTCTAACACGATCCCGATCCTTGTAGGATCTTAAAATTCGTAAGATCCCGATCTTGATAGTAGAATGTTACGATCTTATGGTCATACTCCCTCAAACACTTCTACGATCTTACGATCTTACCCTCTTAAATGCATAAAATTTTGTAGTATTTTAAAATTTGAGATCAAAATAACTTGTTTCTTTAATTTTAAACTTAAGAGCTTGTATTCCTTATGTATGTTGTGTAAAAAAAACATAATATGTATGTATGTGGAAATATTTTATGTTTGATTGTGATGTTTTTGTGTTGTATTATATTAATTAACTTGCAAGATTCATAAAGACACAAAATAATGCATTTACTTATTAGTATGCATAACTGAGTTTATCCATTATTGCAATTTCATAAGATCTTAGGATCCCGATTCGATCCTACGATCCCGATCTTGCAAAGAGAAAACGATCCCATATAGGATCCCGATCTTAACAACCTTGGTATATACTACAAGCTAGGGAGACATAAAGGTGTGTAAAAGTATTCATATCATTCAGAAAGCATGTGGATGTCCACATGCAAAAAAATCGCACCCTTTTTATTGAAGGACTGGAAATGTAACTGGTATTGTTGTCCTATTATTATATGTATATAGACATGTATATATATATATATATATAATTCAATGATTGCATAACGATAGGAACAAACAAGGTTGGCTAGGTTTGAGCAAGCTAGCAAGATGATACTATATGTGATTATATTCCTTGTTCGTCGTATTTCATCCGAACATGGTCGAGCTAGCCATCTATCATTAGCACATGAAATTGGACAAGCTACCACATGCTATTAATATATATAATATTATTATGCATGTAAACAAAACATGTGAATGTCTAGTGTTCAACATCCATGTTCATGCCTTGATCATAAGGTTAGACATGTGAAAGTCTTGAAATGTATATGCCTTGATTATGAGGTTAGTAAATAGTGAGAGGATAAAAAAGTTTATAAATAGCCTATGTAATGTATTGAGAAGTTAAGTTAGAAAAATTTTATGCAAGCTTAATACTTGTTTCATTTCATAGCCATAATTATTACACTTTATCCATTTTATTATCCCACCTTTAAACTTCCTTTCTTTCACCATTTAATCCCAATTTCCATTACAATACTTCCACTATAAACACAAGCTAATAAGCCATATACCATTTTATTGTACACATACATAAATAAAGATAGTTATTTCTATAACACGTTATCAGCACGAGGAGACTCTGTCCAGATTATCATTTGAGGTATAATCTCTTATTTCTAAACTTTCAATAAGATTATGGCTAACCTTGCAAAGCAGGAATTTGCTCCCTTAACCGTTGAAGGAAGCAATTATATGTCATGGGCCCGAGATGTAAAAATGCATCTTACTTCAATGGGTCTGGAAGATACTATTGCTGAAGGCAAAAATCCCAGCCATTAAAATCAGGCAAAAGCCATGATTTTCTTGTGCCATCATATCGAAGAGGCACTTAAAATGGAGTACGTGACTGTGGAATCCCCACTGGCATTGTGGGAAAAGCTGAAAGAAAGATATGATAATCTTAAAAAGACGGTGCTTCCAAAAGCCCTTGATGACTGGACAAACCTGAGACTTCAGGATTTTAAAACAGTCCGGGAATATAATTCCGCTGTGTTCAAAATTACGGCCCAATTGCAATTATGTGGGCAAAAGATATCTGAAGCAGAAATGCTTGAAAAAACGTATTCTACGTTTCATGCTAAAAACTCAGTATTGAGTGAGACATACCGTCAAAAAGGTTTTCAGAGATATTCTGATCTTATCACCTGCTTATTATTGGCCGAACAAAACAGCCTATTGTTGTTGAGAAATCATGAATCTAGGCCCGCAGGTGCAAAACCGTTCCCTGAGGTGAACGCGGCTCAATCATCGAAATATGTGCGTGATCGTGGGCACTTTAAAAATCAAAATGATGATCGTGGCCAAAATCGGTATCACAATCGAGGCAGAGGTGAATCATCTCGTCAAAATAATTATCGAAATAAGCCTCGATTTGAGCAAAATCGCAGATATGATACCAGAAGGCCTTACAAACCACAACAAAGAAATTATGCAAGAAAGCATAAACAAAATGATGAAATTTGTGATCGTTGTGGAATTAAAGGCCATATGGCTCAAACATGCCACACAGCTAAACACTTAGCTGAACTGTATCAGGCCTCGAAACGAAAAGAAAGACCAGGTGTTGAAGCACACCATAATGCCCACGATGATACTTATGATGATATATTAAATGATAATATCACGCACCTGGAAGCTGATGATTTTGTTGAGCCAGATACTGTTACCAAATAATATATTATATAGCTATATATATATATATATATATATATATATATTTTGTACTTATCTTTTATAATTCCTGTTTAATATAAATAATGATATCTTGTATTTCCCTTTTATTATCCATGTATAATATAAATATGCTTTTGAATTAATAATATTTATATTGCTGATGTTTAATAACATTCTTATATTCTTGTAAAGAAATGGATGCTGGAAATTCAAAAGTCGGAGATGATATCTGCCTCATTGACAGTGCAACAACGCATAGCATTTTGAAAAGCAAAAGCTATTTCTCCAATTTAAAATTGGAAAAGACCGCAGTGAAAACTATAAGCGGTAATGCAAAATGCATTGAAGGCTCCGGTAGAGCTGTTATATTTCTCCGTGAAGGGACAAAAATGGCAATTGAAAATGCCTTGTTCTCATGCAAAGCTCGAAGAAATTTACTGAGCTTCAATGATATTCGAAAAAATGGATATCACATTGAAACTTCAAAAGAGGCAGATCACGAGTATCTTTTGATAACTCGAATTGAAAATGGCAAAAAATTTGTGAATGAAAAATTGCCATGTTACTCCTCCGGCTTATACTATACAAAAATATGTGCCGCAGAAATACATAACCTAGTAGGCTTGAAAGCTACTAGTGAATTTATTACCTGGCACGATAGACTTGAGCATCCTGGCAGTATAATGCTGAGGCGAATTATTGAAAATTCAAATGGCCATACATTGAAAAGGCAAATGATATTGAACCCAAATGAGTTCAATTGTGCAGCCTGTTCACAAGGGAAATTGATAACCAGACCATCTCCAGTAAAAGTGGGAATTGAATCCCCTACATTCCTAGAAAGAATTCAAGGCGATATATGTGGACCTATTGATCCACCGTGTGGACCTTTCAAGTACCTTATGGTATTAATTGATGCGTCATCACGCTGGTCACACGTTTGTTTATTATCAACTCGCAATTTGGCATTCGCAAGATTACTTGCACAAATTATAAAATTGCGAGCACAGTTTCCAGATCATCCGATAAAGAAAATACGCCTTGATAATGCTGGAGAATATACATCACATGCATTTGATGATTTCTGCATGTCGATTGGAATTACTGTTGAACATCCTGTGCCTCATGTGCACACGCAAAATGGTCTGGCAGAATCATTTATTAAGCGATTGCAATTAATTGCAAGACCCTTGTTAATGAAATCAAGACTCCCTGTTTCTGCTTGGGGACATGCTATATTGCATGCAGCCGCACTTGTGAAAATAAGGCCGACAAGCTATCATAGCTACTCCCTTACACAAATTGTGTTTGGAAAGGAGCCCAATATATCCCACTTGCGAATTTTTGGGTGTGCGGTTTATGTACCGATTGCGCCACCACAACGCACAAAAATGGGACCTCAAAGAAGGTTGGGCATATATGTCGGGTATGAATCACCCTCGATTATTAAATATCTTGAGCCAAAAACGGGTGATTTATTTACTGCAAGATTTGCAGACTGTCACTTTGATGAAACTCAATTCCCGACATTAGGGGGAGGAAATGATCAACTGAAAAAGGAAATATCTTGGCAAAGTCCATTTGATTTCCTTGATCCTCGTACAAGGCAATGCGAACTTGAAGTTCAAAGAATTGTGCATTTGCAGGGAATTGCAAATCAATTACCCGATGCTTTTAATGATGCTGCTAAAGTCACAAAATCATATATAAATGATGCAGCAAATGCACCAGCCAATATAAATGTCCCAAAAGGACAAATTCCAAGTGCAAATGAACCTACTGCACGCCTGAAGCGTGGTAGGCCTTTGGGTTCCAAGGATAAAAATCCACGAAAGAAGAAAATTATCCATATGGGTGATAAATCAATCACAGATGATACTCCCGAAGGAGAAATTGATTCAACCCCCGAAAAGGTTGAACCTGAAAATATTCACCCAGAAGAAAATGAAGTTATTGAAACTTCTTTCAATTATATCAATACTGGGAAATGTTGGAACCGAAAAGAAACAAACGTTGATAATGCCTTTGCATACAACGTTGCACTCGATGTAATGGAAAATAACGAGGATCCTGAACCAAGATCAGTTGAAGAATGTCGGAAAAGAAATGATTGGCCAAAATGGAAAGATGCGATTCAGTCTGAACTAGATTCACTGAATAAACGAAAAGTATTCGGCCCTATTGTCCAAACACCAAAAAATGTGAAGCCTGTTGGCTACAGATGGGTGTTTGTGAGAAAAAGAAATGAAAATAATGAAATTGCCAAATATAAGGCAAGGCTTGTAGCCCAAGGTTTTTCACAACGACCGGGAATTGATTTTGAGGAAACATATTCCCCAGTTATGGATGGAATAACATTCAGGTATCTAATGAGTCTAGCAGTACGAGAAAATCTCGAAATGAGGCTGATGGATGTTGTTACTGCATATTTATATGGCTCATTGGAAAATGATATTTATATGAAAATACCTGAAGGGTTTAAATTACCTGAGTCTTGCAACTCAAAATCCAGAGAAACTTATTCCATCAAACTGCAAAAATCATTGTATGGGCTCAAGCAATCTGGCCGAATGTGGTACAACCGCCTCAGTGAAAGTTTGATAAAGGAATGCTATACAAATGACCCGATCAGCCCTTGTGTATTTATAAAGAAAAATGGGTCAGAATTTGTGATCGTCGCAGTCTATGTTGACGATTTAAATCTAATTGGAACTCCTGAAGAGTTGAAAAAGGCGGTCGAATATCTGAAAAAGGAGTTTGAAATCAAAGATTTCGGGAAAACGAAATTTTGCCTTGGCCTACAAATTGAGCATTTGGAAATGGGCATATTTGTTCATCAATCAGCTTATACCCAAAAGGTATTAAAGCAATTTCGAATGGATTATGCTCATCCGCTAAATAATCCAATGGTCGTTCGGGCACTTGATCCTGCAAAGGATCCATTTAGGCCAAAAGAAGATAATGAAGAGCAACTTGGCCCAGAAATCCCATATTTAAGCGCAATTGGTGCGTTAATGTATCTTGCAAACAGCACGCGACCTGATATCGCGTTTGCAGTCAATCTACTCGCAAGATTCAGCTCTTGCCCTACAACGACATTGGAAAGGCATAAAGCATGTTTTTCGCTATCTTCAAGGAACAATTGATCTTGGGTTATTTTACCCAAAAGACTCTCGACATGAGTTAATTGGATATGCCGATGCAGGTTATTTATCAGACCCACACAAAGCCAAATCTCAAACAGGCTATATCTTCACGTGTGGTGGAACTGCTATCTCTTGGAGGTCAATGAAGCAGACTCTAACTGCTACTTCTTCTAATCATGCCGAAATATTAGCAATCCATGAAGCAAGTCGAGAATGTGTTTGGTTGAGGTCAATGACTCAACATATATTGAAGAGTTGTGGTTTAATCATTGAACCACAAATGCCCCCAACAATTTTATTTGAAGATAATTCGGCTTGTGTAGCCCAGTTGAAAGGGGGTTATATCAAAGGAGATAGAACGAAGCATATTTCACCAAAATTCTTCTACACTCATGATCTTCAAAAGAATGGTGAAGTCGATGTGCAACAAATTCGATCAGAAAATAATTTAGCGGATCTATTTACCAAGGCATTGCCGACTGCAACATTCGAGAAGCTCGTGAAGAAAATTGGAATGCGGCGGCTTCGAGATTTAAAATGATGTCCAAATCAGGGGGAGCATCTGATACAAGAATACTGTACTCTTTTTCCTTCACTTGGATTTTTTTTCCCACTGGGTTTTTTCCAAGTAAGGTTTTAACGAGGCATATTCTTCGTATTGACGACATTCAAGGGGGAGTATTATGCATGTAAACAAAACATGTGAATGTCTAGTGTTCAACATCCATGTTCATGCCTTGATCATAAGGTTAGACATGTGAAAGTCTTGAAATGTATATGCCTTGATTATGAGGTTAGTAAATAGTGAGAGGATAAAAAAGTTTATAAATAGCCTATGTAATGTATTGAGAAGTTAAGTTAGAAAAATTTTATGCAAGCTTAATACTTGTTTCATTTCATAGCCATAATTATTACACTTTATCCATTTTATTATCCCACCTTTAAACTTCCTTTCTTTCACCATTTAATCCCAATTTCCATTACAATACTTCCACTATAAACACAAGCTAATAAGCCATATACCATTTTATTGTACACATACATAAATAAAGATAGTTATTTCTATAACAAATATGAAATTATTGTTCTAGGAGTAATAATTCAATAGTATATATAGTCCATTCGTCTCACCCAATTATATTGTTACATTTAATAGTCTACTACATGCTCTCTCTCTCACACCGCCTATTTAAAAACTAATTCCATATACCTTTAATTACGACATTTTCTGTCATACATACTTAATATTGCATTATACTGGGATGATGACTTAGCCCAAGTGGTTAAGTTCCTAGGCTTTCAACGGAGGTTCGACCCCACCGGCCCCCTATCCCTCCCCTTTATTCCCTTTGTAATTTGTGTGGTATGGGCTCCCACTACCCATTTCCAGGCCTTCAATGGTTCCTAAAATATATATATATATATATATATATATTGCATTATACTGTGTGAAAATTATCTTCATAGGATGTATGGATTGGCTTTTATTACAAATTCTGAGTACAAATTCTAACTTAGTGCATCACATGACAAAAAACTTGGGAAATATAATACTAAGTGGAGGTTAGCAACAGGCATATATATACATACATCAATACATTGATGTTTCGATTATAGAACTTCGACAGATATTGTGCAACCTTATATGTGTTTGACTTAATCCTTTTTGAAGAATGAAGAAAAAATATCGCTATGAATTATGTGTTGTTTATAAAATTTCAAGGGTAAGACAGATATTAAGGGAAAGTCTTTTTCACTCACTGTCAAAAAAGAAGTCCTTTTGCAGATGATTTTGGGTTCATTCATATGTAAATATGGCCATATGAGCTACTGAGTTGGTGAGCTAAATATATGGCTGAAAGGTAGCTAAAACTTAAAAGTATCTGATTAAAAAGTTGTTTTGTTCCCTATTGGCATGCACAAATATAGAAGCTCCCTTGTCCAAATAGAATTCTTAGGAAGGTAATAATCCTAGCTACATATAAGAGAGCTCCAGAGACAATTAAAAAATTTACTATGGTCACTACATGAATATAGGCATATTAACTATATTTCTTGGCATTATAGGCAGTAAGCGGCATGAAGAAGATTAGTAGATATATAAAAATTTGGGCTGCTCCAGTTTCAGTTTTACCACTTTCAAAGCCAGAAATCCATTTGGTCATTTCCTTGTTGGCCTCACTATTCTCATTTTATACTCCCTAGTTAGTACTGAATTAGAGTTCAAATTCTATTGAATAATGGCCTGTTGGTTTCTCAATTTGGGGTTATGTAAGTGGACTTGCTTCTTCTGCAGTTGTTCTTATGCTTATACAGTCATACTGAACTTTTAAAAATTTGTCCTTAATGAGCTATTTCAATGCAGAAGTGGTGGCAAGAAGATCAGAGTGTGTTGTATCTACCATGTTTTGGTGAAAAGTCAAACAAAGGGAATGTAAATTTTGGAAAGTGGGACAACATAGATATGCCTTTAGGTTATGTAACCAGGAATCAACACAACAAAAATACAATAAACTGAAACTAATATGTGGATTGTTGAAGAAACAAAACACACACTGATCATTACCATACACTATGATCCTTACCAACAAAAGAAAGAAAACCAGGAAAATAAATTACTACTTGAGAAACTTGAAAGAGGCCTCAACAAGTCACACGATACAGTTTATAGGTTGTGCACTTAATGAAGAAACTCATAGGCATACTAAATATGGTCAATTTGCAACATCCGAGGATGCCTTTCAGCTTGCACCAACTATCTTTGCATCCTGTTCAGCTGTTCCCACAATGGACTCGAGAAAATATTGAACCTGCACATGATTTTGACATTTATAATGACTCGAGAAAACAAAGGGGCAGGCAATTAAACTTGTGTAAGAGCATCATCGTATGAAGACAATCACCTCCGATGTATCCCTCAGGGAGAAGAAAGCATTGCTTTCTTTTGGGACATTCGAAACAAGAATGCCATAGCCTCGATTCTGTTTTCTCAGCACCTATAACAATAATCAAGCGCGGCAATAAAGTTGGGATACATGTGTCGAAAATAGTGCATGCTAAACTAATGACGTTAAATTGTTGTTTACCTTGAATGCATCTTCATCAGTTCTGTCATCTCCAATATAAATCGGGAGAACATCGTTATGGTTAGAAAATCCTGCAAGATAATTTTATTTTCACTTGATTATGGTCTTGCAAATCTACTCAGCAAATTTTTCTGCCAGATTCAGAGCGCTTGATTACTTACCCAGGGATTCGAGCAAAAACTCAACTGCTCTTCCCTTATCCCAATCAATCACAGGGCGAACCTCTAAAACCTATTCATAGCAGAATTTTAACAAGGAACTTGAATTAGAACTACAAGATTTTCTAGTTTGAGAATTTGACAAGCAAAACCAGATCCTATTAAATTTACAGCCACATCAAAAAGGTAGCGCTGCAAATTACCTTTCGCCCATGAGTGAGTCGCAAGCGAGGATACTCCTTCAAGATGTCATGAGCATGTTGTGCAATTAAAGGCCAGCTCTGTATTTGAAACAAGGGATAATCAAAACCAACAAAAAGGGGAAATTGAAACCGGGAATCGAAATTTTTGAGACTAAAAGGCTTACATTCTCATCCACATTGCGATAATGCAAGGAGACACAAAACTTATGATTCTCCACTTTTGCACCTTTTATGTCTTTGGCAATCTCAATAAAAGTTTTATAGACCTGTTAAAGGAAAAAAAAAAAAAAATGAAATGTAAGAATCAGAAAAATGAATTTGGTCACATCCTTTATCTGGTACTTTGAAGTCTCAAACCTCATCAATCAAGGGTAAAAATTCCCTAGCAGGCTGGAATAGAATTACTTCCTCGCCCTACAGCCGCAAAATTGAACCATCAGTTAGCAAGAAGCTCACAAAAGTGTAATGAAGTAAACTGGGACAGATACCGATATGAATAGGAGGACACATCAATAACATCAACAGCTACCTGTTTGTCAGTAGACTCAATGCAATTTAGATGGCCTTTCGACACCATGTCTCGAGTTGGAAACATGATGTCCATGCCATGGCTTCCAGCATAATAAAGTTCTGTTAGTCCTACCAAATCAGAAACCTGAAAAAGGAGGTATTTAGTAGCAGGCATAATAAAAAGGATATATCTTGAATGGCATTCATTCAAAAACATCATTTGTAGTTAGGTTGTACCTTATCTCGGCTTCTTCCACTGATAATTGCAGTGGGAAAATGCTTTGCTACACCCCTTACTGCAGAGCGCATCTGAAAAGTAACATTAAAAGTAAATGTTAGAAACAGCTTTGAAATTTTGAAGGTAACGGTATCTAACTTCCGAATTAACCACTTACTTCATTAGACAAAAAAGCTCGATCAGGGTCATCAACAATGGGGGAAAGTGTTCCATCATAATCCAAGAACACAACTAACTTCCTATTCTTTGCACGGTCCATTATTAGTTGAAATGATTTGAGCGCTGATGGATACCTTATCTGAAAGAAATGAGTATTTAAACCAATGAGATCAAAAGAAGAAATTTGAACACAACAGAACTAATAGTTATGTGGACTGAACTCTGGAGAGGAACATACCATCCAAGATTGATGTGCAATATCAGAGTCATCAAGAACAACATCAGTACTACTGAAATCCTTAAAAACCTTCTTACGAGGAGGTGATGATGATTTCATTGCATCAAGCCAACCATTGGAGCGGACATCATCTAATTTTCCTGGTTTTTTCCTTGGAACAGCAAAGACACTAGATGAGAACGGTTGAGCTGACTGTGAATAAGGCATGAGACTAGAACGGGCTCCCAGTGTAGACGTGGCTATCAGTGCTGGATCAGCAACAACAGGAGAACCTTCGGTTGAGTTCAAGTCCATCGGATTCAAATGTCTTCAGACAGTGTCAGCAGAGAATGCTTACAAAACTCAATCACTGAATGATTTATCCTCCAAAATTATAAACTTAATATCCTTTTATCCCACTCTTTTATCTATGAAAAACCACTTCTTTAATGTGTTTTTGTCACTGCTGCTTGGGAAGCAGTCCATCAAGCAGAGGCTTCACAAAATCTGTCAAGGAGTTGTTATCAGACCATCAAATACCTTCATAAAATGGAAACCTTAAAAGGGATAGTTAAAGGGCATTGTACCTCATTTTTTTAAAGCAAGTACACAAGGAATCCAGTAGAATTCACCCACAAACCTCTAAGAGAATAATATATGTACTACGGCCAGTCCTGAAAGTGAACAATGCCAATAAGGGCAAATGAAATTTATGCAATAATAATTTAAAAACAACAAACACACACACCCCAAAACTCAATAAGACACATCTTCAACAAAGAAGTACAGGTACTGACACCAATAAAATTTTCAAATCCATACTAGTATTGGAAAATAACAAAGCTTGACCATTTTTCTAATAAAAACAACAAGTGCTCTAGTAATTAGAACCCACAGATTCAAAACATTGACCACTGAATCTGCATAGTCACAGACACTTGTCTCCAGCAACAAATGACTTGAAATACTGGTCATCTGGCTAAAAACCTCTTGCTCCCTCGAAAACATTACTCCCTCCGTTCTTTTTTAGTTGTCTTTCTAGCAAATATTACACAAACCAAGAAACACAATTATTACCACACAATCTTCCATTTCTACCCCTCTCACTTTCCAAGAAATATACTTGGGGTGGAGAGAGAATAAATACCATTGGGGGGGGAATAAAGGGGTAATATTGGAAAACTTTCATAGAAATACCCAAAATGACAACTATTGTGGAACACTTTTTCATCTCTAAAAAGACTACTATTTTGGAACGGAGGGAGTATATGCAAATCAACAAATATGTAGAACTAAGGACAAAACAGGGTATATATTTTTATCCTTTAAAATTGAAGTAAATTTGGGTATGGGGTCAAAAGCCTTCATAATTAGGGCATTCTACATAGGAATATAATTAGTGCTTTACTTTTACTCATCTGCACTTATTCAAGATCTCCAAACCCATGACATAAAACTACTGAACCTATATTCACATGAATCATCATGGTATCTTTTATGACACAGTAAATCTGCCGTTGGAAACACAAAGAAATTAAAAAATCATAGCCACCCAACCATCCAGGAGAGGGATGCAATACTACAAGTTTGTTCTAGACATTTACAAAACCACATGGGAAGCCTGTTCAACCATCTTCTTTAAGAATTGTTTGGAGAGTAGTTTTGCTTGCTTGGGTAATTGATCTCCATGACTAGTCAAAGTGATGGTCCTGACACCCAACTTAAATTATATACCATGTGAAATGTGTTAGTAAAACCTGATGCACTAATAACCTGAAAACTATGCGCTGATTAAGGTGGATATACTGCTTCCCAGATGAGCAGTCCAATAGATGAGCAGGAAATAAAGAAACCTTTTTTCCACTTTATATTCTTTAGTGCCTCGATGTGATATAGTAGTAGTAACAATTAAAAAATGCTTAAGGTGCATTGATTGCAATAAATATGGCAAAATATAAGGACATTGAAAGCATCCGAAGAACCAACATCAACAACACCAAAAAGGATTGACAAGAACGCCAAATCTGCAATTTCAAGACATGTGGTGCATAGCGCAGTTTAATATTACTAAATTAAGAAAGAAACGAAACAGCCGCCAAGCATTGGGACTCAAAGACCTCCCTTCTTGTCCTAATACTAACTGCAAAATTCCCAAATTCAAAGACAGTCGGATCATCAAAAAAAAAAAAAAAAAAAAAAAAAAAAAAAAAAAAAAAGAGAGAGAGAGAAAAGAAAAGGTCGAGTCAAAACTACCCAGGCTAGATCTCCCACGGTGAATCACCAACTAGAAAGTACAAAATCACTGTTCATCCAATCGCAACAGCCGACAAAACACATGCAATTGTAATTAACCGACAAATCATAAGAATGATTAAATAATGGGTTCTGTCAAATCAAGATGAACACGTATTCAACACGCGTATGCACTCGCAATCATCATAATTATTGTTGAAACAAATGAAAACATGGGCAGAAAATTCAAAACTTGGAATTTAGTAATCAAGAAATTCGAAAGCCATTGCAGAAAATGGGAAACGGGGACACAATCACTGTATATCTTCCTCGGACTCATCAAGAAACGGAGAGTAAAATGGACAATCATACATTCAGAGGATCCATAAGAAGACTTGGAATGCAAAAGGGTGAAATGAAACCCACCTGAAACAAAAACACAGGGCTAAGTATTGGAGTCCGGAGAAACCCAATATGGCGCAGAGAGAGAGAGAGAGAGAGAGAGAGAGAGAAGGAGAGGGGAATGGAGAGGCGAGATTGCCATGTATTTATAAAGTTTTGAAGGTAAGAAAGAGAGAGACGTGGTGGGCAAGTTAGAGAAATGTAAACTCCCTCTCGTCTCCTCTTTAATTTTTCGGTCTTGTCAGCTTCGCGTGGAATTATGCATCCTTATTCAAGTCTACCCATTTTTAAATTGGAGTATCCTTTTTATTCATTCGAATCTTAATAATAAGTAAATAAAGACTAGTATTATTTTATATAATTATTAAATAGTAGTAATACTTTAACACTTTAACTTCCACTGGGCTATAAAAAAAAGTTCCAAATTGTTGGTTGATCATATGGTAATTGAGACGGACTTTTATAGGTTCGACTATAATTCGATTCCTGCAGCAAACTAAGAGATCGATTAGGAAGGGATGAATCGACTAAAAGTCTCAAAACCCACTTTGAACCACATTAGTTGGTCCAATTGGCGTAATAAGGTATCGAGTTCAAGCCTTTGTTTATCTATAATTCTGCTTTGGGAGATGCAACTCTTCAAGATTACCCTATTCTCGAGAAATTAGTTTTGGGTCCAATGAGACCTATAAATACCCTGATATTCACCTAATAAATATGCAGAATAATGTGTTAAGTTGGAGCCTTTAGAAAATAAATTGTGTATGTACATGAGTACATGACTCGTAAAATAATGCAAGTAATATTAATAAGTGGAGGAGTTCATGAAGAAGTAAAACACGGGAAAACCAAAATGTACAAATGACAGTTGGGTGTTCTGTTATTTGAATTCATCGGACCGAATACATGGTTTGTCTGTAAACCTCCCTGTCTCCAATTTTCGTACATTCTTTTTCTATTTTACTTTCAATATTCGATTAGGTGTATTTGGAAGCAGTCTATTCTTCCCAATTCTTAAAAGGAGAAAAAAGAAAAGGTCAGTTGTTGCTACAACATTTTATTGGCACATTGTACCTAGTAAACAACAAAAACATTATTCAAAACCGTATGTGTACCCTAACTACTCTTAAATAAATCACACTTCCATTAAATAAGCAAATTCTTCGTTTTTTATTTAATAAAAAATTGTAATAAGTTTTTTAATGCTATTTTGTTATAATAAAGTGTGTACATATATATATTCTTATTTTTAAGTCTTCTCACCCTATCAACTAATAATTCGCTTAACTTAATCTAAACATCATATCATATCATATTATATTAACTAATAAAAATTAATATGTACATTTATGCCCAGAAGCTGCCTTTTGGATGGAGACAGACACACAATCTAGGAAGATGTTTAGTGATGACTCATTTATGCCCTCCAAAAGGCCGCTTAGTATAATAGTATATGCTATGAAAGAATTATTACTAATAATAAATTGAAAATCTAATATTTAAATTTTAAATACTAGAATAACCTATTCAAATTTTTACGTACTAAATCAATATGGTCACGATTTTTCTACTATTTATTTATGTAGTGTAATAATTAGATGAAATAACATAAGCCGCAATACATTAATAACCATGATGATGATTGGAGATATTGTAGGAGGAGGATTTTCTTTTCTGAAAAGATTGGATGCTAAAATAAGCTAAGGAAATGTAGTTGGAATATGATATTGACATAATTCTGTGGGCTAATCTTCAATGCTGACAAGTTACAACATCATTAGCGACTCATCACATCCACGCATAGTTTAGGTAAGTATTTATTAATCCTTTCTATATATCAATCTCATTCAATTTTAAGTATTGAATGGAATCACTTACTTGAACATATTCAAAATTCAATTGAAGATGTGTCCCACGTACCTTTTGTCGATACATAAAGTGTCAATATTTATCCAAGAAAAGGATTACAAATAAACAAACATCAAATTCCTAGTCTTATTAACTAAACATATATATGTATATATATTATTCTCAGTTCTTTCTAATGATTTTTTTACTTTCTATTGTTCACATTTTGATACAAAAATAAAAATTAAACTAGATCGTATAGTCGAGTTTAGAGTTTTGAGGAATGACCCCAACAACCAATGTAGGTGCAATATGACAAGACAAATGGAAGAATGATGTGGCATTGCAATTTTATTACGTGTATATATAGCCAGCTGGCAGTCATGAATTTAATTACAAAATCGTTTGCGCGACTTGCGCCGCTGCAACTGTCTACTGTGTGGTGCGCATGCAAACCTTTACCTCTCATGATCATCTCCTTTTCTTTTCTTTTCTTTTTTTTTTTTTCCCTTCTTTTATTTATTTATTTATATTTCTAGAATAATTGTTAGTATAAGTTTTCTTCCATGAGAACGACCACTGAGTGGTCACGTTAAAGATGTGGTTTTCTACTTCCTTCTTTTATTTCTTTTTTTTTTTTTCTTTTTTTTTTCCTGTTCATGTTTTTTGGTCAATTCTATTCTCGACAGATTCGAGAAAAATTATTTGTATACGGTTATAAAATTAGTAAATTTAAAATAATAATAAATGTTATAATATCCCACATCGGTTATATGTTGGACTATCTCATGTTTATATGAACATGAGCAACTCTATCTACTATCAATTGGTTTTAGGTTGAATTACTAGGTCCAGTTTATTTCTAATATAGTATCAGAGTCATGGGTATCCATTTGGGTCTTTGTTGTTTCCGAGATGAATATCATCTCGAGGAGGGGTGTTATAATGTCCCACATCGATTATATGATGGGATATTCATCTCAAGGAGGGATGTTATAATGTCCCACATCGGTTATATGTTGGGATAGGGGTGTTATAATGTCCCACATCGATTATATGATGGGATATTCATCTCAAGGAGGGATGTTATAATGTCCCACATCGGTTATATGTTGGGATATCCCCCTGTTCATATGGACATGTACAACTACATACTTCCAATTGGTTTTAAGTTAAAGCCTTAGGTCCATTTTATTTCTAACAATAACACTAAAATACAATTGGACCTAATGTAAATTAAAAGATTAAATGTTTATATAGTACATTTAGTATGTACTACTATCACTATAAAAAATTTCATGAAAGGTGCGCACGAGGCGACGAAATCCGAAAGTTGACGAAGCTTTAGGTGACGACATTTGTCGCCTCCCCGTGAATTTCTTATAGTGTACATATTTTATGATGTATATTAATTAAATTAAGTAATGTAAACATCGTCTAATATGTTGCCTGCTGTTTAAATAGTTGAAGTTGTATTAGAATCTTTTTTTTTTTTTTGGTAACACTGCCTAAAGAGGCGAACAAACAACTAAAAAAAGAGAGAAAAGAAGGGAGAAAGGAGAACAAAACATACAATAGCAAGTCAAGAAAGAAACTTAAAGCCGAACAAAAACCATCCCTGCCGCATCATTTGCCACCATTGTCTCATCCGGAGGAAAGGCTCAAGTACTGTAGAAAACCCCAACACGAGCGCACTTCCGGGCAAGACCATCAGCTACCTGATTTCCTTCCCTGCATATGTGACGTAATTCACACCCAACCATAATCATCGGCCAAAACCAATGGCGATGGTTTGCCTCCCCAAGAATCAAGGAGATTACTTCCATGGAGTCTACATAACATGCTCGCAAAGCCACTCCCAATTGCATCGCAAGCACCAGGCCAAACTTGAGCGCAATAAGCTCGACTTTAAGGACAAACCGAGCACCAGTGGCGCCGCTACAGGCCCCAATCCACCCCCCTTCAAACGAGCGGACGACTGCCCCAAACACGGACTTATGCTCTTTTCACCAAGACACAACCATCCGAGTGCAACACCCAACTCTGCATACCTTCCTCCACCCATCGGATAGATCTCACCACCAGATCGAGCGCTGCATCGCAGCAGCCTTATAATATTATTGATTTCAACAATAATAACAAATTTATTTATGACACAACAAATAAATTTAAATGGTTGAATTATAACCGCAAACTAACGTCGTCCATCCTCACATATTTATATATAGGCTAATACGTATACATGTAATTGTAACATGTGTGTGTGTATAAATAAACTTTAATTATACAATAATAATTATTGATAGAATATAGTTTTTATGTGTTGGCCAAAACGAATTGAACTTATAATAAAAACGAAAAGTTTTTTATCGATTCCTTATCCATTATTTTTGCATAACAAATATAAATAAATTATTTACAATGGACATGCATGTATGCATATTATTTAATTATAAGCACAACCATTTTTAAGGAGTACCATTTATATATATATGAAATAAACTATAAGAATTTTATTTCCTATATATATCTCTTGCAAATTTGGCACGTTTGAGGATCGAGGGGGATTATATATTATTATTATTGAATTTGAATATTGTGCAAAAGAATTCCCCACATTATTTCTTTGAAGTAATTAATTAATAGTAAAATTTATCTTTCTGTTTTAAAAAAGAGAGTAATTCCTCATCACATGATCGAGGCGCGGAGGTGGAGTTTCTTGATTATTCATCATCAATCTTGCTTTTCTCTTTTCCTCCTTTTTTTATTTTTATTTATTTTTTCAGCTCCAACTTTTTAAGTTTCAACTACTTCTTCCCTTATTGTGATGGTAACATCCAACCCCCATTTTTATATATATTCTTTAAATATTTGTGGATTATAATTGGCCATTCAATCATGCCATTACTTTTTTTTTAAAAAAAAAAATAGTTTCTCTATTTATCGTGCATGGAAAATAATCTTGTCTTGTGTATAATGTATATAGACACACACACTGACACACACACATACATACATACATACATATATATATATATATTTCTTCCCCTCACCTACTTATTATTATTTTTTTTAATTACCGGGAATCCCCAGACTACATTAGACCAAGACTAATCCCTCGAGGATTTGCATGCGCAATGAAGGACGTCTCTCCCAAAGCATTTTGGCTCAATCCACTCAAGACAATCACTACAAGAAAAATGAGGATTACCGACCCCAATTACCGACCCACAAAGTGCGGGTCGGATTTACCGACCCCATCACCGACCCCAAATGGGGTCGGTAATTTTTATGACCGTTATGGGGTCCCCAAGTGGTGGGCAACCAAATCACCGACCACAGCTTTTTGTGGTCGGTGATACCGACCCCATTACCGACCCCAATTGGGGTCGGTAATCTAGGGATAAAATCCCCAAATCGGGGAGACCAGAATCAGTCGAAATAGAACTCCCTCCTCCGCCCCTCTCTCGACGACGACGCTAGACGCCCCTCCGACCACCGCCAGCGCGCCACCGCCCGTCGACGCCCGTCCCCGACCACCGCCCCGCCGCCTCCACCCGCCGCCTCCGTTTATCCGCCGGGCAGAGCAGCCACCGAGGCCTTTCGAGGCTTCGGTCTCCAAGTCATTTTCCACCCGAAACATCCTCTTCATTCCATTCGTGTAGTAATCGAAGGTACTCGATTGGCTATTCCTTCTTTTTTAATCCATTCGTTTGTTGTTATTTTTGGATTGTTTGAAGATGTGCTTTGTTTTTTGACTTGGTAGATCCTTCTATATTATTCGCATATGTTGTTTAACTTGAGATTGGGATACTTGAATTGTCGTAATCTATAATGTCACATTTGTGCGATTGGTTATCCAAATTTGCCAAAAAAATAATTTTCGGGTTGTATTGTATAGAGTAGCGGCTGTTTCGGGCCATTCTTCCCTGTATTTTTTGGATTTTCGAAATTATAGGCACATAATTAGAAAGCTCTCGTCGAGTAGATGAATTTTGATATATGATATGCTCAAATTGGAGTTCGTATGAGAAAGTTATAGGATTTTTAAGAACCTTATGTCTTGTTGAAGTTGAAATTGGTACGGTGTACATGCCTGCACAGTTATATGTCTTGAGAATGTTGTATGATTCTAAAGTGCATGTGGTTTTTGAACTTTGTATTAATTTAGAACTTGGTATATTAATTTTTCTTGAATTTTTTATGTTGTTTTTCTCATGTCGTATTGAAGTAGATGTGATTGGAGTGGGAAGTGTCTAGGGGTGGTATAATCGAACTGTATGATGTGGAATGAGATTTAGTTCTTGAGTGTTGGAGTTGAAGTAGAATTGTTGGAGGTGTAGTAGAATGAATTTTTTTGGTTAGATGTGGTATTGGATTCCTTGAATGAATTATAAAAAAATATTATTATGAAGACACATTTAGGAGCGACAATGAATCAAAATTGCTAATCTAAATTCTAATAAAATATAGTTAGTAATATAATTTGAACGAAACAATTCTAATTTTATTTATTAATAATGTAATAATGAACATATAAAATAAGTCATATCTAATTGAGGAGTTGAAGAAATACAATATCTTAAAGTTAACGAACAACCTAAATTATTGATTTAAATTAGTTTCATTATGTGTCGTATTGCCATATTCGTAGGTGATGGATCGGAGTTGGATGTACCGCTCCCGTCGTGAAATTGGAGTAGTGACATCCGAATTTACTAATGGAGTAGAATTATTTTTACGTATGTCTCATGGAAACCCCGATGTGGATAGGGCCCAGGGAAAATTAAGGTGTCCATGTGGTAGGTGTAGGAACAAGTGCTATCTACCTGATGATGACATCAGGTACCATCTACAAAAATACGGGTTTGTCCCTAACTATGAAAGGTGGACGTGTCATGGTGAAGTGCACCAATTTCAACGATACGACGATGTTGGTGCGGGAGCCCCATCAGTAGATGCACCTGAGGATACTTACTTACAAATGGTTTACGAGGGAATGGGATTTGGTATGCCCGACACTACAGCACATGATGAAGACGGTGAACCGAGGCCACCAGAGGAACCAAATCCAGAGGAGAGACTGTTTTACCGTATGTTGGAGGCGGCAGACAAAGATTTGTGGCCTGGGTGCAAGAAAATGACTTTGCTATCTACAATAGCAAGGTTATTAAACATTAAGGCCGAACACAACTTATCGGAGCGGTGCTTTGATACGTTGTGCCAACTAATCATTGATTTGCTTCCCGAGGATAATG
This sequence comes from Hygrophila difformis, assembly GCA_030278955.1. Lineage (NCBI taxonomy): Eukaryota > Viridiplantae > Streptophyta > Magnoliopsida > Lamiales > Acanthaceae > Hygrophila > Hygrophila difformis. Next base: position 49,350,569 of record JAOANR010000012.1, on the reverse strand, counting down.
CTATGGTTAAGAACTTCTACGAGGCAAAGAAACTACTTGAGGGATTGGGCCTACCTGTTGAGAAGATAGATTGTTGTGAGAATAGGTGTATGTTGTTCTGGCGTGAAGATGCTACATTAGAGACTTGCAAGTTTTGTGACAAACCTCGTTATCGGGAAACGAATTCCAATTCACGGATCGCACGAAAATACATGTTCTACTTCCCACTTAGAAACCGATTAAAAAGGTTGTATTCATCGGAGGCGACAGCGGAACATATGACTTGGCACGTCGGACACCATCATGATTCGGTAGGAGAGATGTGTCATCCTTGTGACTCGAAGGCATGGAAAGACTTTGATACAATTCATCCAGAATTTGGGTCGGAGGGGCGAAACGTCCGGTTGGGACTTTGTACGGACGTGAAGGAATTGGAACACGCACTCACCCTGCACTGCCTATTAAGCAAACAACCTTCTTCAAATGTAGATGGTTTGACCCACGTGAAGGAATTGGAACACGCACTCACCCCAAGTACAAACTTGTGGAAATAGATCATTCTAGATCTTTGAACGTATACGAACCTTTCATCTTTGCTAATCAAGCAGAACAGGTGTGTTACGTACCGTTCCCAAACACCAGACCAGTTGCCAGCCGGAATCAGTGGTTAGCGGTGTGTAAAGTCAAACTGAGAGGTGTAATAACAGTTAGTCCATCAGTGGAAGTGGATGCGTTCCAAGTGGATGCCCCTGAACAACTTGGTCTCGAGATCACAACCATTACTGCCTCGCGACAGCGCCTAACAGACGACGACGTTCAATATGTTGAACTTCAGCAGGATGAGAGTAGTGATTCAGAATCATCGATAAGCACTGATTCCAACTCAAATGATTCTGATCCGGATGATCCATCACAGGAGACTTCGGATGAGGATTTTCAAGTTTGAAAATGTGATCTACCTAATTACTAATCTTATTAAGATTCAAAATGTATATCGTAATTGAACTTAATTGTAAATGTAACAACTAATGATAAATTAATTTTGCAGATGTCAGGACGAGGACGTGGGGCGTCTTCTAGGACGCCTAGTGGGTCAGGATCGGGATCCAGATCCGGTGGTTCGGGGACACCGCACAGGGTCACAGGGCCTCAGCTGCAGGCAGCTATCCGAGCGGCAATGGAGGACTATCAGCTTTCGAACGCAGGTATTTGTGATATAAATTTAAACAATTCATGACATGGGATAAATTATTTTTTCGATGTTAACTTCATATATTACCCTTCACTACTCAAATTTTATATGTTGGAACACAGTTGTAGAGGCTGGCTCACAGGAGCAGCCCGGCGACATCCCGGAGACATCTTCTCCCGTCCCAGAGACTCCATTGCCTCGTACACCAGGTACTACGTTTCCCGTTGAGAAATTCGTTATATTCTATAGACTTTATTAATGTGATAATATTTAACAGGTTCTGTGGGATCTGCATCTGGGGCAGCTTCCGGTTCACAGCAGCCACCTCCCGCTGCACAGGCTGGAGGAGATAGGATCTTAGTTGAGCCCAGATCGGATGGGGTGTAAGTGATTTACGTTTTAAATGTTTTGGGTTACATGTTTACTTTGATCAACGTGTGACATAACAATTTTGTCATATAGATTGGAGTTCAGTAACGCACTGGTCAGGAAGATCACTGATATTTATCCCATGCGTGCTGACATGAATGGGATTAGTTGGGGAAAGGTCTCTCGGGAGACCAAAGACTTCTACTGGGGCGAGTTTCAGGTACCGACTACATTAATTAAGATTCATATATGTTCCGTCATTGTTGTATGCATTTTGATCCAAATTAAAATGCAGAAAGTGGCACGGTGGGCCCCTCAGCACGCTCTGGCTGTGAGGAAGGAGTGGGAGAAGAAGAATATTGCCCGGTACTTTCTAGCGTTGAATTTACATTTCTGTTGTCTTGAGAACATAATTTCACTGCACCGTTTGAATATTGCTAGGTATAAGGATTACACCCTAGACATACGAAAGAAGAAGAAGGCGTACCCGGCGGATGAGTTGGTTGCAGAGAACTGGAGACGCTTCTGGGATTCGGCCGCCTTTAAGGAGAAGTCAAAACGGGGCAAGTTGAACCGCCGCCGGGGACAGGAGGATGCACCGGCCCTCCCCACACATACAGCGGGCACGAAGTCTCATCTGGCCACTGCGGATAAGCTGGTATGTTTCTCTTTAACATTCTTCACATATTTGTACAAAAGGAAGACTTATATTGTGCAAATTTTGTGTAGTCTGCTGATCGTAGCAGGCCTATCCATCTTCACGAGCTGCATGAGCACACACATACGAGGGGACACGAAAAGGATAATTGGGTCACGCCGACTTCAGAGCGACTTCATGTATATCTACTGATGATCAATTAAAACATAGTCTCAATTCAACACGTTGACACTAAATTGCACCTTATCTTCTTCCACTTGTATTGCAGGAACAATTCAATGCTGTCTCTACACAGTTGTCACAGAATCCAGCCATCGGGTCTAACTTCGACCCGAACGATGTGTTCGTCGATGTTGCGGGTGGCCCCGACAGACGGGGGAACATTTATGGCATAGGCTCGATGGCTAGAGCGATTAGGCGGCCAGGCACTGTTGATTCCACACCTCCTCCCCCATCTGGGTATGTCACACAGGAGCAATTCGATGCTGCACTTGAGAGGATTGAGCGGCTATCACAGGACCATATGAGCATGGCCGAGCAGCTGGAGCGGGTACTTGGAGTGCGGAGGCCTCGTTCCCCAGACGACGGAGATGGAGATGATGGCTTGGGTGGAGGTGGCCTAGGTGTTCACTGATGACATTTTTTTGTATGGTTAGTACGATGCTTTTGTCTATATTACAAATGTTAGATGTGGATAGACCATTTGGACTTGTGTTTATTGATGTTGGGGGGGAATGGATTTTGCTAGACTTGCATTTGGACTTTGTTGGAGAACTTGATAATACTTGTCTTGTTATATTCAAAGTTGGATGTTTGAAATGTGGATTTGGTTAATAGTATTTGATATGTTTGTGTAAGAATGGAAGAGTTGAAGAGTATATAAGTTGTAGTTGTTTGAAGATTTGTAATGTAGTGGATGTGGTATTGGATGTGTCATTGTTTTGTTGGTATTGATTGATTTGTGGCAGCAGGGATGGCTGTGGAAACAGCCATTTCTGGTCACAAATTCAGTTGGGTACCGACCCCATTACCGACCACCATGTGGTCGGTAAGTCTACCGACCCCATTACCGACCCCAATTGGGGTCGGTAATCCCTGGACCAAGAGGTCCCAGCTCCCAAAATACCGACCCCGCTACCGACCCCACATGGGGTCGGTAAATTTACCGACCAACAATGGGTCGGTAAATGGGTCGGTAGGCTACCGACCCGAATAAATTTTGGTCGGTCTTCGTTTACCTACCACGAAATTACCGACCCCACTTTGGGGTCGGTAATGGGGTCGGTAATAGGCTGGGCGACCCGTCTCCGCCTGTTACCGACCCCAAATTGGGGTCGGTAAACGCCTTTTTTCTTGTAGTGAATTGCTGTTAGTCCCTCCCCTACAAATTAAAATGATTACTTTCTTAAAATGCTGTATTTTTAATTTTTTGGGCAATAATCTTTTATGAAGGAGGAGCAAGTACGGGTATGAATTATATGTATCCATTGTATTAAATTGTATCCCGGACTCCCGGTCCCATATTGTACTTCCTCCGTTCTTGAATGTTTATTACAAACCAACTTTTCACGCAGTCCAATGCACATTTTAATCCATTAATAACTCAAGTTCGGTTCAAGTAAAAATTCTGGAAGTTCGATATTTAAAAACTACACGACGAGACGAATCTAACAATATCTCACTTGACTATATTTTAACTTTTATAACTATGATAAAACTTTAAGTAAAAGTCTGTGTGTGAATAGTAACATATTTTCTAATGTCAAAAACTTTTGAGAACGGAGGAAGTATTATCCTAACTTTTGTCTGTCCCCTCTCCATAGTCTAAAGGGGTGTATTTAATCTGTAGAATTTTTTTGGACTTTTAAAATTGGGTTGTATTCAATTTAGATTTTAAAAAGTTTTTAAAAATCTTGGTGTACTCAATACAGATTTTAAAAAGTCTTTAAAATTCTAGGTATATTCAATACAGATTTTAAAAAGTCTTTAAAAATTTTGAGGTATTCTGCAGTACATGGATTTTAAATCTTTATAGATTTTAATGGATTCTTTTAAAAAATATAACTAAACAAAATCTCTTTAAAAAATCCAAGATTTCTAAAAGTTAGCCAAACTCTACGTGGAGTCTATACAAAATTAATCAACTCTGAAAACTCTACGTGGAGTCTATGAACTTTCTAAATTCACAAACTTTTTAAAATCCCTACAAATCTGAATTGAATACAACTCTTAGTTTTTTATTTGGGATAACTTTCCCAATAACAAAGCTTTTGAATAAGTTTATATCCTAACTTCTAATTTTTGGACGAGTTACCTTAACATCACATGCATGTATATTTTAAATTTGCCTCCAATCTTAATAAGAATTAAATTGTATTTAAATAATTAAATTACTCAAATATCCTCAAGAGTTTTTTAGATTAAGGGGCTTGGGTTTGTGATTACATCAATTTAATGAATGTTCATAAATTATAATTAATGACCTATTCTGTCATTGTGGTTACTGTTTGATCTTAATGGAAATTCTCTCTTTCCTTCAATTTTTTTTAAAAAAAAAAGGATTTGAAATCTATTTTTTTTATTGAATATAAATTTACTAATGAAATTTAAAAGAATATAAGAGTTGAGCTTGAGCAAACTAAAAAGAAATTTAAAATGACAACTATATCAATACCCGAAAAAAAAAGTTGAAATCTAGTAAACTTATTGTTTAAGTTTTACTTTTCTTGGTGAAATAAATTTAAAATTCATGAACTATGTAGTATTAAGAATATATATATGAAAGAATTGAAGAATGATCCAGCATCCAATTCTAGAAATAATTTGCAGCACGGCTCTTCCTTTCTTCTTTTTATCTAATCAAGTGCATGATTTTAGAGTTTTCCCAAAATCTTAAAAAGCTCAATAGAATTCAATCTATTATTACATGAGGAAAAATTTATGTATAACCTAAATTATAAATTGACAGGCATCAATCATATCGCCCATTGAAAGAAACCGTGATTTTTTAATCTTTCACATGTTGTTTAACTTTAGCGATAATTTGGGCATTTTCAATAGTTGATTTCATTTACACCACGAGGATTTAAGCACGTTGGAACCCAAATCGTGGTCCTTACTAGGGGTGTAAATGAGACTGATAGGCTCGTAAAATATTCGGGCTCGACTCGATCAAAGCTCGACCAAAGCTCGACTCGAAAAGGCTCGACTCGAATTCGAGATCGGCTCGGAATATGAACGAGCTCAAGCCGAGCTAAGCAATACTCGGCTCGAAAGCTCGATAATAGGCTCGAATATATAATATTATATATATATATATATATTCTTATATATTAATATAGTAGAAGAAGTCAAGGAGTATTTTCTTACTTAAATCCAGAAGTATTTTAATATATTTCTAAAAAAATCCATCCTTCAAGTTTTATCCTGTCATGCAAGAAATCTCTTTGCCTTGTCGTGTCCTACCAGCTGCAAACTGGAGACTCGAAGAGAACCGGAAGGATTGGTAAGTTATTTGAGGTAGAGCAACAACTAGACTCATTATTCAATAATTTCATTCAACCAAAAAAAAAAAAAAGAGAGAGAGAAATTTATTTCGAGCTTTTTAGGCTCATCGAGCCGAGCTCGAGTTTCACTATTTTGTGTCGAGCTCGAGCCGAGCTCAATTTCTGAAGCTCGTCGAGCTTCGAGCTCGAGCCGAGCCGAACTTATACTTCATCGAGCCGAGCCGAGCCCACCCAGGCTCGAGCTCGGCTCGGCTCGTTTTCACCCCTAGTCCTTACAATGTACTACATATTTATGTAGCAATTAGTAGTGGTGCAGTGTAGGGGTGATCGAGTATCGAGCTTGAATCGTAACAAAACTTAAAGTTCAAGCCCGAATTTAACTAGGCTATATAGTATATAATTTGAATTTTAGTTGGCATTTTTACTTATTATGTTGCAAAATATAAGTTTGTTAGCCTTATGAAAGATTAAGTTGTATCTAATAGTTTTTCTATTTTTATATTTTTAAAATTTAATAGTCTAATCGAGTATCGAGTCGAGTATTCCTCACCCCTAGTGCAGTGGTACCAAGCTAAATATACTAAAAGATTTAAATGATTAAATTGAGAAATAATATTGAAGAAAAATAATAATAGTAAGACTTTTGGTAAAAGAAGAAAACCCCCCAATATGTATGTAGTAGTATATGCCAATGGGAAAGCCAAAGTGCCATCACATCCGAGAGTCATTACCCAATAAGTTATGGCCTCGTCTACATGGAATTGCACCTTATTTAAAAGACATATAAAATAAAAACCAATGCTTGCTTTTGAATGGAGAGCGACAGACTCATGCAAGCCACATCGGATACACGAGTTCTAATGTTTGTCGTTTCTGTGCAATAATTCTTTCTTTTTACTACTACTATTACTCAATTTGCAACAACTCATTATTAACGTCGTCGGCTTCACATCGATCGTTATATCCATCGACTGATGATGTTCAAGTTGTTGTTGGGATTTCCAAGTTGGCCCACCCACCTTGGCGGCACCTTATGGCTTAATTATGCTTTTTTATTGCACAAATGAAGTATGTGTTAGCTTGGGATATGGTGATGTGGATACGGGTCGGAAATGTTAGGGTTTTGGACTCTGACTTGGATCTGATTTGGGTGCAGTATATTTATAGTATACTCCCTCCGTCCCACTTCAAGTGTCTGGTTACTGTTGGGCACGAGAATTAAGGTAGAGTTGGTTTGTGAGTATATGGTGGGGTCCACATAGTTGTTGGAGGGGAAAATTATTTCTATTTATAGAAAGAAGACATTTATAATGGGACATCCAAAAATAGTAAGTAGGACATTTGGAATGGGACGGAGGGAGTATTAAAAATCTAGCTTGCACATCATGTTAAATAATTGGTTTTAGCTTTTTCCCTTTTTTTTTTCCTTTCTTTTTTTTTTTAATTTTTTTTTTAATGAATAGTGGCCTATATATTTCCTTCTTGTTCCGTCTTCAGCAAAATCTCGCCCGAAATTTAATAGAAGGAAATAACCCGTTGCGAAAATTAGACAAAAGATAGTTCATCATTTTTTCCCAAAACCTACCATACAACGATCCTAATGTTTTCTAGTCTAGGAATTATTTCTAGAATGAGTTGAAGGCTAATTTTATTTTGGGGAACTTAAAGAAAATTTGTCTTATTTATTTATTATTTATTACTATATTCTAGATTATAGTATTACACTATTACTTAAAGATAGCAATGTATCACATATGTATCAAATGAAAGATGAATTTTTTTTTTAAAGAGAAAATTGCTAGTAAGTTGGGAATTTGAATACCCAATCTTAAAAGAAAGAGAATTTAGCTAAAAGTTCAAATTAAATCCCCAATAACTAATTAGATAAAATTACTTAGGTTTTAAGTAATTGACTATTAGCATTTAGCAAAACCAAAATAGACAGTGCATTGTTAGGGGGCGTTGACCATTGTCGTTATGTTTCTTACCAGAATAATTTTCGTGTATATACAAGCTAAGTAGTAGTAATTTCTTGCAAGGCAATCCCATTTCCCATAGCCATAGGTATTAATTGATGAATGATGAGAATCTAGCTAGAATGAAATATATCCAGCAGGAACACCATAGGCTGGACGGTGCCCAACGTTTGGGAAATTGAACATCATCATTTAGTAATAATTAATTAATAAGTAATGTCGTCTTTTAATTGGTTAGTATATAGTTGGGTCGTTTGAATTTTTGCTTGTCTCACTCATAGTCCTGAAAAAAAATAAATAAATAAATAAATACTACTACTTACTGACGTTGAGTTGGGAAATTATTTATTTCAGCCCGCACCAACTTTGTCATCATTTCATCATATGCTTAGCTTAGCTTGGGAAACATACAGTCTTTCCTTATTACAAAATTTAGATTCCGAATCTGAGTTTTATTAATTAAAAAACCCGGCCTGCCTTTGGGTTTTCACTTCTTCATGGGCATATTTTTCTTTTTAGTAGTAATTAAGGTTGTGGTGGTGAAGGTGATATATATATGAATGTGAGACCAATGCAATAGTAAAGCGTGCAGTGGGTGCACCATTAACCTATAGTATAATATAGATACATATACTGTATGTGTTCTTCTGCATAAAAAGCTGTGAAGAAAATCATATACATATACACTACTAGCTAGTATCTGAATCTGATATACAGATGAATTGCCAATTAAATACATTCGTACGTGTATAATCTTAATTTGATCTGCACGAGTTGACAACGTGGCATTGATTAGTAATGTTGATGAAACCACAAAGTTGTCGAGTTAATATTTAAATACTTCGATCATCCTACTAGGGAGTACTTACAACTGTAATTAATTAATTTGTGTAATAGGAGCTAGTATACTTACTATAATACTGTATGCAGCAGAGAATCAATTTGCAGACCTATATATATATATTCAAATACTAGTACTACTAATCAACTGCTAAAAAGGGTAATGAAGCAGTAGAAACTAGTGTTTGCAGAGATCTTATTTGGGTAACCATCTCCACCTCCATTTCTCTAGATTTTCACATTATTATTATTATTATTATTGATTATTACTTTCTGTCTTTCTTCGGTGCACCCTGCAAATTAGGGTTGTAAACGAATCAAACATTTTTTATTCGATTTGTAATTTGATTCGGAGTTATTCGAAATTTTGATATTCGATTAATATTTGATTCGATTCGATATTCGATCTTATATTAAATTACATATAAAAATATAAATTTATTTTGCTAAATAATTTAAAATTTTAATTTTAGTGACTATATTTACTAATTAATATAAATATATTTATATACGATATTAAAATAATAAATTTGATCTATAAATTGACCTAAATATTTAAATTCAATAATTAAAATTAATTTTATTACTTATTAAATTACCTTATAGAATAATTCGATTCGATTCGATACTATTCGAAAAGCTTATCAAATCAAAGCGAATACTGTAGTATTCGGTTCGATTCGGTTCGTTTACAACCCTACTGCAATATAATGAAATAGAAATTGCATTTGCCTATTAACTAGTAGTATTAGGTGCATGTTCAAGGTCAAAAATATTATATTCCCCCTCATCATCATCATCGTCCATGATTTAATTTGTTGGTTAATATTAATTGAATTGAAGAGCAAAGTCCATCCTTTATTATATTCATATGCATGCATCTAATTGAAATCCAGCAGGGTCATCAATCATCATTGATTTGATGAAAGATTTATAACTAGCTAGCTTTGGTGTATGTAGAACAAATTAAAGGGCATATAAATGTTTTGTTGTGTTTTTGTCAGTTGGTGTAACCACAGCCAACAATCATCAGACTGAATTGAAGTCCATATATATATATACTTATAATGTTTAAAGAAAATTTCATCTGTAAAAGATTCTTTAATTTCGGGCAAGGTACTTAGTCACATTTAATGTCCTCTTTTGGATATGCAGCCACTATTAAGCAATTCGATTAGGGTACAAATCATTCAAAAGTCTGTAATTGCATCAGATAAAACATCTCACCCATCACATTAAATACTCCCAGACTCCCAGTGTAACATGCATGTCCTGTTCTGGCTTGTTTTTGCTCAATTATTACCACTTTTACTAATTCTAGCTAATAAACAGCCTGAAAATGTTCTCATTAGGGGTGTCAATTTGGACACGAACCCGAAAAAACGAACCCGACCAACACGAAAAAATCTCAAGTTTGGGTTTAGTCATTTTGGGTTTTTTCCAAATCAGGTCGACCCGAAACCCGATCTGAAATATTATTCGACCTGCTCAACCTGACACGAACACGACCCGAAACCTTAATTTTTGCCAATTTTGGCTATAACCCGAAAAAACAAACCCGAACGACACGAAAAATTTCAGGTTTGGGTTTAGTCATTTTGAGTTTTTTCCCAAATCGGGTCGACCCGAAACCCGACCTGAAATATTATACAACCTGATCAACCCGACACGAACACGACCTAAAACCTGAAATTGACACCCGTAGTTCTCATCACATCTCTGTGGTTTTGTTTTGTATATATGGTTTTCAAGTTGGTGATTAATTACAACATATAGGATGTATTAACGAATCTCAGAAACCATAAAATTATACTACTACAAGTTCCAGATACATACTATTTGTTGTGGTATCATTATGAATTATTTTCTATACAAGTGGACCATAACTCAATTAAATTAAAGAACCTCAAGTAATTTTTATAATGTAGTAATATAATACCACACTGTAATAGAATATTTTACAAGCAAGTAGCCCAATGGGACATATGTTTTCAAACTGCAATGTGCACACGTGATATTTTTTTTGTATTTGCTCCCCGCATCTTTTTTTAAAACAAATTTGGGATTTACGGTTCAAATTAAAGTCATTAAATAATTACTATATGGTATATTAAAATTGGAACTCACACATAGTTTTTCACAATCGAAGGTGTGGGTGACACAATTTTGTTTAATAGGAGTATTTTGCCTTTTTTTTTAGAACTAATCAAATTATTGTTGCTTAACCCTTTATAATTTATGTGGCATGGGCTCTCATCATAATTTCCTACCTTGCATAAAAAAAAAATATACTATTGCTTAAACCACTTGGGTATTTGCAATAGACTAGTCGCTTTTGCAGGATTGAAACGATGCATAATTTTATATTTCGGATTATATTGCAACACAATTCATTTTTATGAAATTTCTTTTAACTCTAATTTTATTTCCATCTATATGCTACCCAAAAAAGAAAAAATTAACAGTACTTCTAAAGAGTTTCCATAAAAGCATTGCTTATCTAATTTCAAAACGCCTTTTTGCAATGTGTTTGTTTTGATTTACAATGCCTGTAGGCGTCAAATATTTTTATTTAGTACTCCCTCCGTTTTTAAATGATAGCTACGTTGGAGAATTTGACACTATTCACATAATCACTTTGACTTGAAGTTTTATCATAGTTATTCAAGTTAAAATATAGTCAATTGAGATCTTGTTAGATTCGTCTCGTCTTGTAGTTTTTAAATATCGAACTTTTAGAATTTTTACTTGTACCGAACTTGAGTTATTACTGATTTAAAATGTACATTGGACTGCGTGCTGCGTGTGTTCGTAGCAAACAAAAAAAAAACGGAGGGAGTATTACATAATTATGTCTTATGTGATAGTACTTGTGTTAAAAAATTCCATATAATAAACAGTGTAATGAACTGTAATTGAAGCACAGAAATGAGAAATGTCAGATTTTAGGTTATGGGGCAGCATTGGATACCAAAAGTAGAAATGTGATGGATAACACAAATATTTCCCATTATGACCAGCCGAGCAATATAATGGAACAAACAATTTGCAGAACTCATCAGAGGTTGATCTCAAGACAGAAAACAAAGCAAAAATACACAGTTATCCTAAATGTGACACATGCTCTTGATTCCAAGATTACAAACATCGAATCAAAGGACAGGTATTAATTTCTATATACTATATATCTTACTACTTTATTTTAATTTTTATCACAATCTTAACACGTTTTTCAATTTGTCCAGCCAAGGAAATCTAAATTTCTAAGAGATATACAGTCACAATCCGCGCATGCAAGTGGCAATAGTAATAGTAATTATATTATTATTATTATTATTATTATTATTATTATTATTATTATTATTATTATTATTATTATTATAATGGATTTGATAACTCCATATCCCTCCAAATATTTACAGCAGAATCCAACTAAAAAAAGGAAAAAAAGAAAGAAAGACATGATATAGTGTCGATATCTGAAAGATTGGATATAACACACTATCAGAAGAGAATCATCCATTGCTCTTTAATTTGTTAATTATTTTACTATTAAATTAAATATATAAAGCAATTAACCACTCTGTATAGTATGAGAAGTTTGACAAAACAATTGTAAAGTTTAACTCCAAGCTAAGCTAGCTATAAAGAAGCCTAGATCGAGTCTTACTTTTATGAGTTTTCTTTTAATGATTCTCGTGGATATAAAAAAGTGAATTTAAATACAAAGGTAAGTATTTTCAGCCATGCAAGTGGCCATTATAATTAATAGCTAGGCGGGGATAAGGTCTTAGCCCAAGTGGTTAAGTCTCTTGAATTCCAACGAAAGGTTGGAGGTTTGATTCTCTACCGGCTCTCTATCCCTCCCTTTTATCCCCCTTTGTAATTTGTATGGCATGGACTCCCAACACTCATTTTCCAAACAGTCAGGCCTTCAGTGGCTCCTAAAAATAATAATAAAAAATTAATAGCTAGGCGATATTCTTATAACATTTTAAATCAATCGCATGAATAAGAAAATTAGACAATCTTATCATTTTTTTTTTCAATAATTACAACTAATAAGAAAATATTCACTTAAATTGCCAACGAAGAGCTATTTACTAGTCCAACTTATCTTTCATTTTTTTAATAGAAATATAGATCGAAACTTCGTTCAATGTCAATCGAGACATTTCTTGAATAAAAAAGTTCATAGGCCCTCCATTTCCATTGAAAAAAAAATGATCGAAGTGAAGGACAAACAAAAATATTCCAATTTTATTTTTAGCCATCGGTCACAAATTTCCTTCCGCACGACATTTATATAGGTAAACCAAAGCTATGATTCGTACATATGGGAAATATTTGGGAGCAAACGAATCTGCTGGTGGATAGCAGATCCGAAGAACGGCTTTTCTCCCCCTAGCTAGTCACCAACGTTGATCGATAGGTGTTCTTTTGCTTAAGGAAAAAAATTAACCAATAGTTAATGTTTAATTTAGAAATGGTCACTTTCCCTAATTTCTATGATTAATTGAATTTATGTATTCAACTTTTAAACAATTAAATAGGCGTTGATTGATTAATTAATAATTTTGGCTGCTGATGAATATTCTTAGTATTATATAAATTGAATGATTGAATGATTTGAATAGTTTTGATTAACAGATAATCATATTGGTTGATGAATGTTCATATATTTTTTCGGTTAACATACTCTACTTATAAATGATTAATTAGTACAACAATAAAAATTATTTATTAATCTCATCTTATGGAATATAATCCATAAGATAAATGTTGAATTTGCATTAATAAAAATCTAACAATTATATTTTAAAAACTAAACACTAAATGTTGGGGTTTTTTCGAAAACGTAGCATTAGTTTTGACAAATTAACGTTGTGAATTCGTTTAGACACAAAGAAAAATCTATTTCAGTGCTTTTTTCCTTTTCAAATCTATCAAATTTCTCGTGAATGGACTGACAAATTCAGCAATTAACATAATAACATGATTAAAACTGATATTTAAGCACCAGTACTGACAAAAGGATGCTGGTATATCAAACCGAGAATTTATATTATCATGTCAACCTTAACAACCCCAATAAATTACTCTTGGCCAGAAAATGTTAACCAATTCACCAAGGCAAATAAATAGTTTATCAAAGTAGACGATGATTTCAAGAAGTTAAATGCATTCTAACCACAGCTAAATAAATAACTAATCTGTAACTCGCAAAGGATGATACAAGTTCGCATGCATCGCTGCTGCTGCTGCTGTTCAACGAACGCTACAAAAGAAAACCATCAGAGTTCCAAGTCGAAATTTCTGACAAACTTAGCTTTTGCACAATTAGAAGAGACATCATTCAACATTTAGAACAACAATACATGGGCACTGGGCAGGCAATTTAGCCAATAGATTCTAGGCTGTACTTCAATTTCTTTTACAGGAAAACACCACAATTAAAGGAAATAAGGAATGAGTTCTCCACACAGATATGGACCCAGCAATAATAAATTCCTCGTGTAGAAGGAAAAAAAAAAAAAAAAAGAGATGAATACTGTATCAGATTTTTTAAACCAATAAATGAACTCAAGGTAAGATTTCTCATTACAGGGAAAAAAAAGAGCACCTTGGTTTGCAGATAAGCGCAGATGCAATTTCTTCATTGACATGATCAATCATGTCACGCCAACTACAAAGCTCGTCCATAATCATCAAGTAAGAAGTGTTGGAGAAACATGTATGAAGGGCGTTGTTAAGATATACATTTTACAACAGTCCACTCTAATGAGTTCTGCATGTTCAACAAAGCAGAATGCATTGGCATCATTGGATATAGTTTAATGATCAATGAACAAGGAATGCCTCAGCTGAGACACGCTAAATAACTAAAAGAAGAATCCTAATTTCTGCCATGCGTGAGACCCTGCACCTAAATGAATGGTACATGACTTATGCATGTGAAGAGTTCTCATATCCAAGTGAAGAGAGGATATAATCATTCATATAGAGGGGGAAATAGAAAAATAGAAATTTCCCAAGCATAAAAGAGCAGGGTGACAAATATGTTCTGAAATTCGGTCACAAACACAAGAAAAGAGGAATTGTCCACAAGGGGATGAAAGTTAGAGAATTACTTTCCTACATATGGTAGAAATCACATAAGCACAGAGCACCCAATTGAGGAATTAGGAGGGATCAAATGGATCTAAATCTTAATAGTTCTCTTTACATCTTAAGGCCCGAAGTAAACCCAGGGAGATTACACTCAAAGTTTGCTACCAGGGCATGCTTTAATCAGTAACTGCAATTCATTTGGTTAGGATCTTGGAACATAAGATTGAATGGGCTATTTGATAAATTTCAAATATCAACAAATGAAACTTTAAAATACTTAATGTGAAAATGCGTATTGATTGTAAGACTTCAGCTATTAACTGCAGTGACATTTGCATTAGGCCCTGTCTCCTAGAAACTGCCACTACCACTCAAGCGGTAGGGAGGATCGGTTATTCCTGTACTAGGGTATTACAAACACATGACCTGAATGTGAAAATTACAAGAGCATGGATGTCAGGACATGCAAGAGGAAAAGGGTCATATCAAAGAGGGCAACCCTGAAACTAACAACAGGAAAGGGGTCAATTGCAAAGGAAGGCTATTGACTCTAAGGTTCATTGCACCAAGTCAAAGAAATAGCCAGGGGCTACAAAGTGGAAAAATTATAATACTCCGAAGCACTATCAAAAATAGAATACTTGGAAGCAATACAACACGACCTACAGGTATTCATGCAGTCGTACCAGATGAAAGGGTGCTTGTGGAAGATGGAGAAGTAAAGGGACATGGAAGATGAGAACGACACCTTTGTGATTGATGAAGTGCATTTCTTAGCTATTGCACCCATCGGATAAACGTATAGCTTCCATTTAAACACTGTTAGTAAATTATAGTTTAAGCAATTTTCCATATTACGGTAGCTATAAAGCTTACATATTTCAGCACCAAATAATCTTATTTGGCTTAAACTAATGCACGAAGCTGGAACAAATTTATCCACGATATTCTCTTGGGAACAAGAGAAATACCACATTCAAACATGAATCCAATTACCCCCCTAAAACACAAATTATATTCAAAATTACGAATTTCAGAAAATCTTACATTAAAGCAGACGGGATCCAATCCAGGAACTCAAATTCTCATAATTAAGAACTCGCAAAACCAGAAATCCTTCAAGAAAGCCGAAAAACGCCCCAGCGAAAACATCCAGACAGAAATGCCGACCAAGAAGAACTCTAGAAACCGAAGTCATTGCAGCCCAAATCCCCACCATTACAACAAAATACTGCACAACCACGCTCTCGTAATCAAGATTCAAATATTTGACGAGCAAAACCTCCGTAACTCGATCAGCATAAAAGAAACAAAAAGTGGCAATGAAGGAAACCCTAGACGAGTGGCCACTGGGGAAAGACCAGTGATCAACGGCAAACGAAAGAAACATGTGCTTGTTGTAAACCGGGCGGGGCCGTTGGATCAGGTGCTTGATTAGCCCAATTATGAGAAGATCTAAAAGGGAACCTATCAAGAGGTTCATTAGGAGTAGGGTGGCGGGATTTGTGGGGGATGTAGCGAGGGCTGAGACAGGGGAGGTGGAGAGGAGAAGGGAGAGGAGGACGGGGAAAAAGACGCGGCCATCGCCAGAGAATTCGAGGGATTTCAGAAGGGAGAAAGGGAGAATAGGTTGGAAGAAGTTGTAAAGGTGAAGAGATAAGGCAGCGTCGAGATTGATGAGACGGCGGAGCACGGTTGTTGGACGTTTTGGCGGCGGGGCTGAGGACGGAGGAGCGGTGGATGTCATCGTTCCCTTCTGATTTCTGGCTTTGGAATTGAAGGGTTAATTCTCGTATGGACCGCAGACCAGTGACATTATGGATCGGGCCTCGCATAATTGGGCCGGATAATGAATGGGCCGCTGATGAAAATTTGGATTGGAGTAACTAGGTTTATAATTAAATTGAACAGGACAAAACAATCCTCTCTTTGGAAGCCTTTTTTAAGAGTAATTATTTAAGCAAAGTCTCCGATTGCAAATGCAAAGAATTTGGTTGGAAATGTCTATATCTAGGAAAGTTATTCCAAATTATTCTTCAACCTTAAAGAGATCTATGAATTTTTTATTAAAAAAATGATAATTAAATCATTATCTTTTTTAAGTATATGAAGACATGCAGGCGATTCATATATACTACTATATATGAAGTATATATACATATGAATTCCATTAGAGTATTTGACGTCAATGTCAATCGTGAATACCAATATTGGCAATATAGATTCCACGCAATCTGGTTTCCGTACAGCATACACATGGCCTGTACCTACAGATCAATGATGGGTAAGCATTTCTAAATGATGATGTTAATAGTCATGCACAAAATACAGTTAAAAATAATAAATTTTATTGTTTGGAGTGATGTCTGAACATTAAAATATGATGTCTAAATGCCCTTGAAGTGATGTTTACGATAACATTATTTGTGATGTGATACTATCCATCATTTTTTCTTACGCGCTCATCATTTATTATTTTAACCCATCATTGTTTAGGTATCTAGCATCACCACAGCAGGTGTTGTTGGCTGCACCCAAGCCATTCCCGATTCCATGTTATCTTGTAAGCACATCTGGAATATTGGGTTGTGGATTTTAATTTTTTTATTTAGTTTGCAAAGGGAAAATTATATTGCGAGATATCAATTCATGCACATGTAGATGGATGCTCGCGTTCAAATAATATCAAGACAATATAAATCCATTTTCCCAAAATTTAAGAAAAGGAATTAAAGCTACATAAATATTTGGTTTGATGGACTATTATTTGGCTATCTTTTTCACCTTTTCGCTTAAATTTGACTTTCTAACAAAATACAAAACTTATACATTTTCAATTTTCCATGGAGCACTCATGAAAGGTACTATTCTTAAATGGCAGTCCATGTGTAGGTTCAACTTCACAAGTCACAACAGAGACTGGCCAAATTCATCGATACAAGTTGTCAACATAATGGGGCCATTTTTCTTTGTCCGAACTCAAATTAATCTCTGCCTATTTGTCTCTCCATATAAATATATCATTCATTTCCACAAAAAAGTTAGAAGAAAAAATGTTTTGCCACAAGTAACTTCAATTTTATTTTATTTCTCGTGGAATAGAATTTCCAAGAAAACGAATGAGTCCAATCAATCAGAAGAGCTGTATTTATTATTGACACTTGCTGTCTCGTTCACACCGCTTAATTACTAACACTACAAGAAAAATGCTGATTACCGACCGCACATGCGGTCGGTAAACAAGGGACGCGGGTCGTCCCGGAGGTTACCGACCGCACCACCGACCGGAGGTGTCGGTCGGTAATCTCTTGGTCCGAAACCAGATGCCGACCAGACACACTCCGGTCGGTAAAGTTGCCGACCAATCACCGACCGCATTGCGGTCGGCACAATCACCGACCGCGGCAGCGACCGAATATGCGGTCGATACCCAACGTTTTGGGACCTTCTGGACCTGACAATTACCGACCGCATGCGGTCGGCACCGCGGTCGGTAAATTACCGACCGGCCTGCGGTCGGCGCAGCGGTCGGTACCCAACAGAGTATTGCAGCAGAAATGGCTGTTATCACAGCCATCCCTGCTGCAATACCAAAACAAACAACCAAATCCAATGTCCAAACAAACTAATACAATCACAATTCCAAAATCCTCCAATTATAACATCACATGATTCGTACACACTCACAATTCAACAAGTTAAACAATCTCAAATTGCAAACAAACTCCAAATGTAAATATGAAATCACAAATCCAAACTATTGTGTCCAAAGTGATAACTCACAACTTACATAAATCCACAATTGGTTCAAACAAGTTATGCATAAAAAATACAAGGCCAAATGATACTAACCCAAGATGGCCAAGCACAGTCAATGAACACCAAGACCATCTCCTCCCCGGCCGCCCCCAAGATCATCATCACCGTCCCCATCGCCTGGGGACCGAGGACCCCTAGATCCGAGCAACCTCTGCATCTGCTCAGCCATGCTCTCCTGCCTCTGAGACATCTGCTGAAGAGTCTGCTGGAACTGAGCGAACTGCTGCTGCAACTGCTCCTGCAACTGCTGCTGTGTGACGTACTCCGAAGTGGATGGTGGAGGAGTGGAAATAGGATCGCCCCCGGGCCTAAGTGATCGGGCAATCGATCCCATGCCGTATACGGCATTGCGCCTATCTGGCTCAGGGATTCGGCCACTGCTGCGAACTCATCCTGTATTTAAATTGAAAATTTAGGGCACAGACAAATTTATGCTTACCAAAGGCTAAATTTATACATAACTAAATTTGATATTTTGTTTACGATGCTTACATTCAACTGCCGTGACCTCTCTCGTACCCACTGGTCCTTCTCATGCCCTCTTGTGTGGGTGTGCTCGTGGAGCTCATGCAAATGAACAGGCCTGTTCTGGTCCTGGGACTGCATTGTTTCGAATATTAGAAGTCCTACCATTTGTGAGTAACATTTCACATATTGAAGTAGTTTAAGTAAATATGTACATCATACCAATTTGTTTTTTGTGGCTCGAAAAGTCTTCGAACATGCTGTGTGTGTGGGGAGTGCCGGTGCATCCTCCTGTCCCCGACGTCTGTTCAGCTTCCCTCTCTTCGATTTCTCCATGAACTGTGCTGACTCCCAAATCTGCCTCCAGTTCTCGGCCACTAGTTGGTCTGATGGATATGGCTTCTTCTTGCTTCTGATATCGAGAGTGTAATCCTTGTACCTGATATCATATTAAGTATAATTAATCGATAGATGAACAACAAGCAAAAACTTTTATTTAACTCTTTGAAAGTACCTGGCAATGTTTTTTCTCTCCCACTCCTTCCTGACTGCTCCTGTGAGCTCAGGTGCCCAGTGCGCTGCTTTCTGCATTTTAAGTTTGATCACGATATGTATGTCGGCAATTAATTAAATGATTATATTTTAAACTACGGATTACCTGAAACTCCCCCCAATAGAACTCTTTGGTCTCCCGGGAGACCTTTCCCCAGCTAATACCATTCATATCAGATCGCATGGGGTAAATGTCGGTGATCTTCCTCACCAATGCATTAGTGAACTCAATGCTAGAAGACATAAATCAAAACCACGAAATTTTGTTACAAAATAATCTTAAGTACGTAGTATATATATAATTGAAATGCAAAATGAATTTAAAACATAAGCTATTTACAGTCCATCGTCCCCTGGCTCGACCAAAAGCCTATCAGGCCGACCCTGTGGCGCGGGAGGAGCCCCCTGTGGCGCGGGAGGAGCCCCCTGTGTAGATCCGACCGATCCTAAACAGCAATTATAAGTTTTTTGTTATTATAGAAGGCGAACATCACATTAAATAATATATATTATACCTGGAGTGCGCGTAGGTGGTGTCTCTGGAACGGCATCAAGTCCCTCGGGTGCACCTCCATCCTGCGGCTGTGAGCTAGTAGTCTCTGTAATTCAATAAATCAGAACGTGAATATTTCATTAATATAAATTAATATTTAAATGCATACGAGCTACATAATGTTTATTTATATCGAAATACCTGCTTGTGAGTGCTGGTAATCCTCCTGGGCTGCCCTGACAGCAGACAACAGCTGTGACCTACTAATCAACCGACGCCTGGACCCTGATCCGCCCGGCGTGCTCGACGAAGAACCACCCCCTCGGTCAGTCATCTACGAATTTCATTTATAATTAGAACACAATTTCAAATATAAGGAATTACAACAACAAACAATTTATTATAATTAAGTTTATCACATTTCAAACTTCGTAATCATCATCCGAAGTCTCCTGTGAAGGATCATCCGGATCAGTCTCATCCGACGAGGAATCAGTGTGTATCGATGATTCTGACTCATTGTTCTCATCCTGAGGGAGGTCAACATATTGAACCACGTCGTCGGTTAGTGGCTCTCGCCTAGTAGTGATATTTGTAGTTTCGATGCTAAGCTGTTCGGGAACATCGACTTGGAATGCATCCGCTTCCCCCCCTTGCGTAACGGTTATTACACCTCTAGGTTTGACCTTACACACGGCCAACCACTCATTCCGACTGGCAACTGGCCTGATGGTCGGGAACGCAACGTAGCACACTTGTTCGGCTTGATTAGCAAATATGAATGGTTCATATATGTTCAAAGACTTTGAGCGGTTGATTTCAACAAGCTTGTAGTTGGAATGAGTGCGCGTCCAAATGCCTTCACGAGGGTCAAACCATCGACATTTGAAGAAGGCAGTTTGTTTGATAGGCAAAGCAGGGTACTCTATGACTATAATCTCTTCGATTATGTCGTAGTAGTCTCCGTGAGATAGCGACTCGATACAAACACCACAATTGTATGTTGATCTTTGCCTACCATGAGATTCTATGTGAAATTTCATCTCATTGATAAAATACATAGGATACGATGTACCAATGGGAAGTGGGCCCTGAGCTATGTGAGCAATGCATTGATCATCCGGTGAATTGTCCCTCACATGTGCCTTCAACCACCTAGGAAACTCTGTTGACTGCGCTCGCCAAATCTCCGGGCCACTTAATTCTGGACGTTCTTCTAGCAGTTTCTCTGTGAATTCCCTGTTATTAACACAATCTATTCATTATTTTGAAACATATTTGAGAGCATTAAAATACATGATAGATTATTAGAAGGACGTACTCGAGATACGGTTCGATCTCTTTACAATTCATTAAGAGGTAAACGTGAATGGCATTCAACTCTTCTGGGGTCAGACGCATCTTCTTAGATTTTCCTTGGGCACGGCCAGGGAATTTGAAAACACTAGGAATGTTATCGTCGTAAGGAATTATGCCGCCATCATCATTCCTTGGCACATTCCTCCCGCGGGTGAAAATATGCTTCTCAAAGTAATAAGAGCAGAAGATCGAGGCCTCACGTACCATATATGCATTACATATGCTACCTTCAACATGCGCCTTGTTGCGCACGGTTCTTTTCAATCGATTCAGGTATCTAAGATATATAAGAAAATGCACAATTTTTAATAAGGTAAAGAGACAAAAACGACGGGAAATGAATTCTAAGGAATTAACATTATTTAAAATTTACCTTTCATACGGGTACATCCATCTGAACTGAACGGGTCCTGCAAGCTTTGCTTCGTGTGGCAAGTGGACGGGAAGATGTTCCATACAGTCGAAGAAGGCAGGTGGGAAGATAGTTTCCAACTTACATAGAACAACTGGAATGTCTTTGGCCAATTTGTCTAATTCCTCAACTTTGATTGTTTTCGCAGTCAGGGTCCTAAACACATTGCTGAGCTCTGTTATTGGTTCCCACACGCCCTTGGGAAGTAACTCCCTCCATCCAATGGGTAGGAGACGCTGTAAGAAGATATGACAGTCATGACTTTTCATGCCAAACATTCTATGCTTATTCATGTCTATGCATCTGCCCAGGTTGGATACACATCCATCGGGAAATTTTAAGCCTGATACCCATTTCAAGAATACATCCTGCTTATCCTTCTCCATCATATACACCGCCTTTGGATATTTACCATTACGCCTGTCCCGATGCAGTTCTGGCCTATTACATAAGGTCACGATGTCCTCACGTGCCTTCGCATTATCCTTTGTCTTCCCTTGAACGTCCATGACCGTGTTGAAAATGTTTTCAAACACATTCTTCTCAATGTGCATGGCATCCAGATTGTGACGTACCAAATTTGTTTTCCAATACGGGAGATCCCAAAATATACTCCTTTTCTTCCATCCACATGTTTTACTGATTGCTGCATTCTCCACATCTCCTCCTAATTCAGTCACACGACGAAGACCGCGCCTATCTATGTCTTCCAACACTTCTTCACCATTCTTATACATTGGTGGCATTCCATGTTCCTCTCTATCCTTCGTGAATCTAGATTTATCAAGTCTAAAAGGATGATCCGAAGGCAGGAACCTCCTGTGAGCATCAAACCACGATTGTTTGCCACCTTCTTTAAGCCTTATCGATTCTGTTTCTTCCATAGAAACCGGGCATGTTGTTTTCCCATACGTGCTCCAGCCGGACAGCATACTATAGGCCGGGAAATCTCCAATTGTCCACATCAAAGCAGCCCTCAACTGAAAGTTTTGTTTACTGAACTTATCGTATGCTGTGACACCAACATCCCACAACTCCAATAGCTCTGCTATTAAGGGCTGCAGGTAGACATCAATCCCCTGTTTCGGACTTGATCTCCCGGGAATAATGCATGTCAGAAACATGTATTCATCTTTCATACACATACCGGGTGGGAGATTGTAAGGGGTTAAAATTACTGGCCAACACGAGTACTGGGCCCCCGACTGACCAAATGGTTGAAAACCATCCGTACATAATCCCAATCTCACGTTACGTCCCTTTGCTGCAAATTCTGGGTGTATTGTATCAAAATGTTTCCATGCCATAGAGTCGCAAGGATGACACATCTCCCCAGTCCTCTCATGCTCATGCCCAACATGCCAGGACATATGCTCCGCTGTCGCCTCCGATGCATACAACCTTCTTAATCGATTCTTAAGTGGGAAATAGAATATGTATTTCCGTCCAATCCTTGAATTAGAGTTTGTTTCCCTATACCGTAGCTCATCACAGAACTTACACTTCTCTAATGATTCATCTTCACGCCAAAATAACATGCAGCCCTTAACACAACAATCAATCTTCTCAACAGGTAGCCCTAAGCCCTCAAGTAGTTTTTTCGCCTCGTAAAAATTCTTAACCATTGCATTGTCCTCGGGTAGTGTATCTATGATGAGCTGGCACAATGTATCGAAGCACTTCTCCGAAAGGTTGTGCTCGGCTTTAATGTTTAATAACCTAGCAATTGTTGACAGCAAGGTCATTTTCTTGCACTCGGGCCACAGATCCTTGTCTGCCGCCGCCAACATACGGAAGAATAAGCTCTCTTGTGGGTTAGGTTCTTCCGGTGGCCTAGGTTCCTCACCCTGATCTGGTGGTGTTGTTTCGGGAATACCAATTCCCATTCCATCGCACACCATTTGTATGTAATCATTTTCCTGTGCAGAGACTGAAGAGCTGCCCACATTGGTATCGTAGTACCGTGTAAATTGGTGTGGCTCTCCATGACACGTCCATCTTTCGTAGTTGTGGACAAATCCATTGCAGTGTAGATGATACTTGATGTCATCATCGAGTAGGTAACATTTATTCCTACACTGCCTACACGGACACCTAAGTTTTCCTTGGGACCTATCGACATTTGAGTTTCCATGAGACATACGTATGAACGATTCAACTCCAGCTTTAAACTCTGGTGTCAGTACTCCAACTTCTCGACGGGAGCGGTACATCCAACTACGGTCCATCACCTACAAATTACGGCAATATGCCACTTTGGACAGAACACACTTTTATCAACATCCTAGAACGATAGTGTTTTAACATATATATCTTTGGTGACGATAGTGTTAGGACATTATGATTAAATTAAATCACTTGTATGACCTATTCTAAGCAAAGTCATTTCTTTAAGTAAATTTAATTACATTATGCGTTTTTGTAGGAGATTAGTTATATATATCAAAGGTTGGTGCATTCAAATAAGGCTCCTAAACATAACTTATAAGAATTATCCAATTGGGTGAGCTAAATGCTATTAATTTCAACTTAAAAAAACTATGTCGACATATTAAATTGTTTCACTTACCCTAAACAATTCAACTCAAATAAACTATATCTAAAATCAACTTTTGGAATGATACATCTAAAACTTTCAATACAAGATCAACATACAACGACAACATATGCACGTAGAATCTCAAATCGAACAAAATCAACATTTACATTTGAAAATGGCATATCTTTCTCATACGGAATCCAAATTGAGCATAACATATATGAAAGTTCATCTACTCGACGAGAGTATTCTACATATGAGCTTACAATTTCAAGATTCCAAATAATGTGTTCGTAATACGACAAAACAGCCATATTGGGTATTTGAGACGTCCGATAAAGTTCAATTTTTAACATTTTCGCCTTCAAACACATTTGAGTACACAATTTCAATCCAAAAAAACCGAAGTGCGTCAATTTTAGGTGTTACGAGCAACGACAAAATTAAGCGAACGAGAAAGCCAACTAAATTCAACATACAACAAAAAACACATAGAAAACAAACCATATAACAGTCCGGAAATTCGATTGTATGCAACGAATGGAAATAATTTGTGAATCGAATACCTCAATGTAGTGATCGAATGGAAGGTTGCACTCGGATCGAAGTCCTCCGACGGGCAGGGCAGGGGGGTGGCGGCTCGGTGGCTGCCGGACAGCGGGAGGCGTGAGGCTAGGGAGGGCAGTCGGACCCTGATCGATTGCGTGGTGGGGCGGAGCTCCGGCGGCCGGCGCTGGTCGCAGCGACGGCGGTGCTCGAATGGGACAGGGGCAGCGGCGATGGTGGTGGAGCGGCTGCTCTCGAGCGCCCTTCGGTGGAGCGAACCTCGTCCCGCTCGAATGGAGGTTGGTCGGCGGTGGTCGGGGGATGGTCGGCGGCGAATGGAGTCGGGGTGGTGGTCGGGGCGGTGGTGGTTTGTGGGAGGGAACGGGGGGAGTAAGAATTGGGGGAGGGAAAATATGTCATTGTTTACAGCGATTTGGGGCTGTAATAGAGCCCTAGGTTACCGACCGCAATCCGGTCGGCACTGCGGTCGGTATCACCGACCGCATTTAATGCGGTCGGTAGCCTGGTCGTTTCTGTGTGGGGGCCCCAAAAACGGCTACTTTTTACCGACCGCTCCATGCGGTCGGTGGAGCGGTCGGGAAATCCGACCCGTGTGTTGTCGGTCGGCGATTTCGGTCGGCGATTCCTTTTTTCCTTGTACTGTAATTAGGCATGATGAGATCGATGATCTATCCATATAATCTATATACATATATAGCCTTTTGTTTTATTAGGGTTTCATATAATCAAGGGTTTTATCTATACAATGTGGGATGATGAGAACAATGATTAGTTAGGGATCCTATTTATATTACACTAATGGTTTACTCCAAGAACCTTATCTTATGTAGATAAGCTATGTCTTGTGATCAATACAGTTAATCGGTTTAATTTGTGCCAAATCAAGACATTTTTTTGGATGCATGAAGCATGGGATATTTTACTGGGAGCTAATACTACACAAAAAAAAAAAAAAAAAAAAAAAAATTCCTCAAAAAAAAAATAGTACACAAAAAAATCAAGAGGATTTTAAAATACATATGGGCTTTAGAAAAAGAAAAATGATATCACAACATTCCCAAATCGGAAATCCAAAAATACCAAACCACCAGCACATTAAATATAAATCCTTTTATTAAATTACTTAAAGAATAAAATTAAAGGGACTCTAACAAAAACTAGTTTATTGTCACACTCACACATCCAAAAAAAATTCAAACTTACTGTTTATTTTCCATTCAATGCATGCAAATAAAAAGAAAAATAAAAATAAAAGTAATCCAACAACAATATTTAAATAAAGGTAACCTTAATAATTTCCTGAGAGTTGTGATGAGGAGAGGCGTAAGAAATATGTGAAGGGGAAATTTGTGAAGGCAAATATACTATGCATGTGAAAAAACGAGTATGACAGGATAAGATTTGGCGTTGTTTAATTTATTTTTTGTTTGTAAGAAAAAGAAAGAAATGAAAAAGAAAAAGACATGATGCATGGTTGCAGGTAGGGTTGACATTAAAAAAAAAAAAAAAAGAACAAATGGTGAAGAAACGAGGAAACAAAGGTAGTATAAAAAGAAATTAGGGCAGAAGAGAGGAGCAGGAGGAGGACCAATTCCAATGCCCCCGCTGGGATTGCTGGCGTTGAAAAGGGATCTTCGATCATAATTGCACACATCGAAGTTCTAACAGAGATGCATGACTAATTGTTTTTCTTTTTTTTTACTTTTTTATTTTATTTTTTAAGAGTATAGAGATGGCTAATTAAGGATAATGCACTTGTACAATTATTACAAACATAAAAATATATTAGTGTAATTAACTTCCATTACTAGTACAGTAATACAATACATACTTAATTATATATGTGGGAAGCACGCACCTGCCCCAGTTAAAAGCTTCCCAAAATATATTAGTGTTTGACATAGAGATGAGTTTTTTTTTTTTTTTTTTATTTTTTTTAAATGTAGTAGTTCAATAATGGTGGATTCAGGAAAAAACAATCATTTAGGCACCGGCTACGATATCCATCTAATTTTTCACTTTCTTATGTCAATTAATGTATATTTTTATGCAATTTAATAATTTTCCCCTTCTATTTAATTTTACTCCTAGACTAAAAGTATAATATATATATATATATGTATATGTATACAGTACATAATAGAGCATGTTATGGTTTTAAAAAAAAAAATGTAATTAATTATTTAGTAATTTGTCTCCTTTTGGCCGGCACAAGAAAAATAGCCTACTTAAGTACAAGGATTTGTGTGTGTGTGTGTGTAGGGTGGCTTTTAGGTTTATACTTCATTAATATATTTTCCCAATAATTTATATAAAAACATCTGAAAGTTTTAACCAACAAAAACGACCCTTCA
Organism: Hygrophila difformis; assembly: GCA_030278955.1. Classification (NCBI taxonomy): domain Eukaryota; kingdom Viridiplantae; phylum Streptophyta; class Magnoliopsida; order Lamiales; family Acanthaceae; genus Hygrophila; species Hygrophila difformis. Next base: position 49,323,378 of record JAOANR010000012.1, on the reverse strand, counting down.
GGCCTTCACTTTATCTGTTTCAAATATTTTCAAATTTCATATTTTCAACATCAGGAGGATACCTAACTTATTGATAATTACACTTTCAACCTTTTCTTACAATCAAACTAATAAGCAATTTTATATAAGGTATCATAGTTGCGCATACTCACGTAACTAAATAAATTGACAAATTCTACAAATAAAAGATCAATACTCCTATTTTCACAGAATAAGATGATTTATTTATTTTTTACATGTATGGTAATTGATTACAGGGTTGATAGTTATACCTTTTTCTATTATTTTCCAAAAAATATATTTATACCGTTGAAATGTACTATCATTTACATAATTGAAATGATAGTAGATGAGTAAAAGATCATAAAATTAAGTCGAAGATGATGTTTCATAATTTATTTAATAAAAATTCATTAGCAATGCAACAAATATAAAGCTACAATAATCCCATTTGATATATAAATTCCTTTATACTTTTTCGTAGGTTACAATTATCTAAACATTATAAAGAATTAATATTATTATAGTTAACCCTTTAACTTTGACAAAATATAATTTTCAGCTTACGAGTGGTTTTTTTTATTTGGGGTAAACTAAAATAATAAGGGTTGATATTACTACAATATTTGGTGTAAATTTCGATAGATCAATTAAAACATAGAGGTGTCACAACATAATTTATTAAATAATAAGATTTATTTTCACAATTATGTATAGAGTAAATTAATTATTTTATTTAGTTCAGTGATTTCAGGTTTTTTATTTAATTATTTTATTTTATATTTTACTATTTAATTAATGAATTTTATATTATTTAATTAATATAATTTTTCTTTTTATTTTATATTTTAATTTAGTTTCTAATTTACACATTTATATGCATATATGTACTTATATAGGTTATATATATAACATTTCATACAATGACATGAAACATGAAGTGCACAGATGGCCACACGCGCAAGGGATCCAATTGCCTACCCGGGTTCGAGACCTCTCTTCAGCAAATTTCGAGTCCCCTCCTGAGCGGCGCTGGATTTCGGACCAAAAGATTACCGACCGACACCTCCGGTCGGCGGTCGGTAAGTCCTGGGACGACCCGCGTCCTTGGATTACCGACCGCATGTGCGGTCGGTAAACTCAATTTTTCTTGTAGTGATATATGCACAAACAAACAAACCATTTTTAGGTACAATAAACAAGCTAGAAACCAGTTTTAGCTACAATAATTTTATAAATTGCTCTAATCATACATATATTGTTGACTAGATTATTTTATTTTGAGGGAAAAAAGAAGCGCATTATTGGTAGCAAATTAAGCAAACAGAAATTAATAATGTGCAACAAATTAAACAAATCATTCAACGCTAATTGCTCAGTGGTATTCATGTATCATGCACATTACTGGATAAAATCGCCACACATGAATTGATGATCGAGCTAGACTTGAATCTGCATGCAACATTACTCCATTTTTTTAAAGATTTGAGTCGAAGTAATACTACTAATTAAATAATTAATAAAGGTTTAAAAATTCTATTTTCTTTGCTTATGCCAATTAATAATTGATGAAGAAGCTAAGGGGGGTGCCTATATATTTATATATATAGTATATTTATTTAATTATCTCCTCCATATACTAGGGATAAGTCCACCAGCTGCCTTGCAGCATCTCTCTTCAATTATGCACATTTCTTATTAAGCCTGGAATTCTTTAATGGGCATGTAATTAAAGGGAATTAAAATGAGATGGGGCAAAGGAAATTGATGTAATCATCCTGTAGTGTCCAAAGGAGAGGGGATATAGTAGTATATGATATTTGAATGAAATTCTTAAAAGGGATCAATGTCCAATTGTCACGTCACGTCATGTGGGATGCCCCAAAGGCAGGCAGCGATTGGCTTTTGGGGATCCTGAAAGAATACTGGGAAATGATATTTTAGTCCCATTTGAATCTATATATCAAGTGCGACGCGGCTGCGCCAATTATTGAGGATTTAATATACCACTTACTTATTGGGAATTAGGACTTAATTACTACTACTACTTATATAGTATTCCAGTTCCTGTTTATTTTCTTACATACATACATCCAGGATTAAAATAAGATATTCTAGCTGGCTGTAGATACTGCTCGGGAGTTGGGGCCAGTTTTTGTTTGCATGAAAAGGGCAGAATATGCACCTAATCCATTTGATGATGATGATGATGACGATCAATTATCCCATTCATTCATTCACCAATATTCTCTGCCCTTTCTTTTCTTTTCTTTTTTTTTTATTTTTTTTTATTTTCTTTTTTCTAAAGGATCTGTGTGCTGCTTTTTTACTAATACTGCTATAGCTATATGTTCCTATGAACAAAGGCTATAAAACCCTAACCCATACCCCCAATAATTCATGTAATGTTAATTCAACCCCTTTCTTTTATTTATATTTTCAGTCACTTCGAGAAATTGAAGTATTGTATACCAGGGAGAAGTGTATAGTAATTGATCACACGGTATTTCTATTTCTTTCAAATAGTTCATAGTCCTATTTAAAAGCGAATACAAGAGAGAATAATTAAGACCGATGTAAATGAAGAAAGTTGCTCGATATAGTTACACTCTTCTAAGATTATTGCATGATGAATTACTAATTTCAAAATTTTTATTACTAATATCCCTCTGTCCCGTGCCTTAATTAATTACATTGTTTATAGTCTATGTTTGATCTAAATTTTTGTTCGCAGTTATATAAAAAAAATATAGTTATGTGAGATCTTGTTGGATATGTCTTTTCACATATATAATTTTAGTATATTTTATTTAATTCTTATTTCTATACATTTTAAAATATTAACTGCTAAATAAATATATTGGATTTCATATCCAAAAATTTTGGAAGATAATTATGGGATAGAGAGAGTATATTTCTTTGTTGGGAGTGGAAAGGAAGAGGTTGACTTGATCAAAATTGGGGTGGTGTAATAAATGAAGCCCCTCCCAGGGAAAGAATAGTTTGGCTTTAATTTAATCCGATGATCATCACGATTCACGGACAGCTAGAACTAGTGCACATAGGAGTATATAATACATATCTGACTACTGTATAACTGGTTTGGAAGCTCAATCAGCGGGTGTTGAAGTATTGGAGGAGTGTTGAGTATTTTTATTCAATCCAAATATCAATAAATATTAGCACACATTCCATTAACACCCAGTGCACATATTGATCAGTACGTCAGCAACAGTTGAATATCGCTCATTCAGCAATCTATCCAAAACCCAATGTAAACGTTAATGCAGTGGCGGATACAGGAGTTTTTGTAAGTGGTGTCACAAAAATTGATAAAAGCTAAGTTTAAATTGGGATAGCCACGACAATTTAAAAAGTATTAAGAAAATTAGATTGGAAGTGATAATATTGGTATCACCATAAAATTGAATGGGTGCACTAAGTTAAATGTAAAAATTTTAAGCTTAAAATAGTACTCCCTCCGTCCCACTCCAATTGTCTTGTTACTGTTGGGCACGGGAATTAAGGTAAAGTTGGTTTGTGAGTATATGGTGGGGTCCACATAGTTGTTGGAGGGGAAAATTATTTCTATTCATAGAAAGAAGACATTTGTAATGGGACATCCAAAAATAGTAAGTAGGACATTTGGAATGGGACAGAGGGAGTAATTTTTTCAATTGGAATGGTGTCACTCCAAAAATTAAGTGGGTGCACCAAACGAAATATATAACTTTTTAAGCTTAAAATAACAATTTTATCAATTTAAGTGGTGTCCCGTGCCCCCACTTTGTTACATGTAGATCCGCCCCTGCGTTAATGTGAGTTGTAACACAAACAACTACCCATTTAAATAGATAATAATTTCCCGAAATAATTGATTGATAATGAGAAAGGTAGTATTAGCAGCTAGAGTGCGAATTGATGATTCAGAAAAGAGAATGGGGCCCAGGGAGATACCGACCAATGAAACGTCACTAGTGCAGTTTTTATAGATTATTGACATAAGTCAACACCAGCCTATGATGCCTCATCAACCCTCAAGGCTCTTCCATTTTTACTTTTTATAGATAATAGTATATATTTTCGTTTCCATGAAATTATGTAATGTACATATTTACTGAAAACACATTACACATTACATACTAGAATTGAATAGGCAAAGACAGCAGCAACTTGTGTGGTTCCTGTCTGTTCCACAGTCCCTTGTCACAGCTATTTTTAATTTCCTACACTACCATTACAAGAACTTTTTATTCCAGCGACCAAATTTTTTTAATAAAATTTAATTACTAAAGAAGTTAGCAACTAAATTTAATTTGCGATTGAAATTCGTCGGTTACCATAATTTTAGCAGTCAAAATTCGTTAGTTATTATAATTTTAATTATTAAATCCATAATTTTTCTAATAGTGCAGCTTGCTATAGCTAGCATGTATTTTATTTTTCAACCTGCGATTTTTTAATTAAAAAAAAAAACCTTTTATTTATGCGAAGAAAGAACAAAAAGTAAGTATATTTCGCCATTTTCACAGGTCTGGCTGGCTTCCAAATGTAATTTTTTGACTGTGTGTGTGTGTGTATATATTCATATTTTATAAATCATATATGGAGATTTTAGAGTAATTATTACTTTATCCATATAAATTTATTTTACTTAATAGTAATATTGATATTAATCTATTAATTATATTATTATTTGATACATCTTGGCGTATAGAATACCTAATTATAATAAGGTTGTTCACAAAAAGGTGAAAATAACATATTTTTCTATCGACCAGAATTTGCAATGCAAGTTGCAATAGTCACGAGGGGCTTCTCGTATACGTCCATTTATGTAAAACAAAGACAGACAACTTCTCTGGTTCATTGTTAATTAACCATTTAGGCAATTTTCATCAATCCGCTTATTTATTTATTTTGGGGATGAGGGTAATAATTAAAGTTATGAGACAACTTATTTGAATGGTTAGTATTTTGGTGATATCCGACAAATATATATTTATTAACTATTTATATGAAGTATATTTATTATATACTTCTTCTGTTTTTATTTGTTTGCTACTGACCCACATTGCACGCAGTCCAATTCATATTTTAAATCGTTAATAACTTAAGTTCGGTAAGAGTAAAAATTCTAAAAGTCTCATATTTAAAAACGATGGGATGAGACGAATCTACAAGATCCCACATGACTATATTTTAACTTGTATAACTATGAGAAAATTGAAATTAAAGCAGTCCAATGAACAGTAGCAAAATGTCCAATGTAGCTAACAATAAAAAACGGATGAAGTATTTATTAACTATCACTACTAGAAATTCGTGTGAAGGCGACGGAATTAGCGACGAAATTTTGTTGTAATCGTGGTCAGAATAATTTTGTCGCTTAGTGTGTCAGGCGACGAACAAGGCGACAGAATCCTTTCGTTACCTTCTCGCGAAATTTTTGTAAAACATGCCGAGCTATAAAGTATATATCCTCTACTCGAATTTGCTCGGTTCGTTCAATAGCTTTAGATGAGGGTTTGATTTTCATCGACAATGATTTCACAATTTGTAGTAATATTATAAAATAATTTAATTAATCTAATTAATTATTTTATGTGTTAAATTGCCTTCCTAATTGATCAAGTAATTAAATTAGTCATTAATTAATTTTAAAAGTTTAAATATATTTTTTTATAAACCCAACTAAGTCCTCTTTGTATTACTGTATTTATAATTATTATCATTATTATGATTTTGTTTCTCCCCCTCTTTTCTCTCAGAATAGTGAGGGAGGCACTACAAGAAAATTTCGTTTTACCGACCCCAAAATGGGGTCAGTAACTAGGTTTTACGGGTCGTCTACAGGTTTACCGACCCCAATCCCGGGTCGGTAAATTGATGGTAGGTAATTTGGGACCAAAGATTCAGGGGGTCGGGAGATTACCGACCCCATGTGGGTCGGTAAAATTACCGACTCCATTACCGACCAACATTGGGGTTGGTAAGCGATGTCTAGGACCTCGAGGACCCGAGATTACCGACCCCATTTTGGGGTCGGTAAATTTCTTATATGAAATAAAATGTGTTCAGGAGAGCTCGAACCCATAACCTCGCACCACCGAGCCACAACCCTAACCAGCTGGGCTAGCCCTTCGCACCACCAATGGAAACCCGCCACGTGTCATATATATTAATTCCCCCCCAAATGCTGTAGAGAGGATTCGAACCCAGGTGAGGTGCATTCCTCACCCACGCGCGTGCCATCCGGATACACAACTTTTCATGTTATTATATGTAATTTATTAAATATATATAATATTTTTATATATAAATATGTAATTAATAACTTTAAAAAATGGTATAAAAATTGATATTAATTAAATAAGTTGTAGAATAATTCATTAACTAAATGGATAAAATTAATTAAATCACTAATTAAATTTTAGAAAACAGAAATCAATATGATTAAATATTAATTGAATTAAAAAATTTATAAAAATATTAAATTCCATAATTAAAAATTAAAAAATAACATATGGAATATAAAATTCAATAATCAATATGAATAATTCGGTCGCTAATTCGGCCGGTAATAGCCACCCAATATGTTCAATCGCAAATTTCGGTTGCTAACTTAATTTTTTTTGTAGTTAATTGAATAGAAATATAAAATAAAATTAAATTAATTATATAATAAATATTTTATTAATTAAATAAAATATAAAATAAAATTAATTAAATCAAAAAAATTAAAAACAATGAATTAAATAAAATAATAAAATTATTCAAAAATTAAGATAAATTTAAATAATAATATAAAATTATTTTTAATAAAAAAATTTAAAAAATTAATTAAATTGAAATATTAATTCAGTAATTAAATTAATAAATAATTAAATTATAAAATAAATAAATAATTAATTGGCCCAAATAAATAAATAATTAAATTATATAAATAATCAAATAAATATTTAATAAAAATATAAACTAAATAATAAAATAATGGAAAAAATTAAAAAAAAATTGAAAAAAACTACAGACCCCAATTGGGGTCGGTAATGGGGTCGGTAACAATTACCAACCCCAATTGGGGTCGGTAATGGGGGCGGTAATACCGACCACATTAATTATGGTCGGTGTTTTAGTTTTCAAATATCACTGGGCCCAATAATGGCTAAATTTTACCGACCCCACTTTGGGGTCGGTAATTGGATTTTTTCTTGTAGTAAGGGGCGACTGAGAAGAGAAACTTTTTTCTTTTTCGAAAAAAAAAATAAAAAATAAGGGGACACGAGGGAGTGAATAACAATGATAAAACAAAATTAAATAAAGTGTATAGAATAATATAAAGGGAGTGAAGTCAACCCTAATGTAGTTTCAATTCATCCAACATGCCAAAACCACTAAATTTGGAGTTCCCTCCCAAAAATTTCTACTTTTATTTTCTGCTTCGTTATCATCACAAACTGGAATCACCTCTTCAATTCAATGAATCTTTGTTTCAAACTTTACGTTTATTATATAATAAGGCGTTAAATATTTTTTTGTCATTTTTACATATTTATATTCAAGTACATATTTTAATAAATAACAAATTAAATATACTTCATTTTCTTATTTGTAGTGTGGAGGACCAGCCTCCTAATATAAGAAAGCTTTTTGTAGCTTATCACCAAGAAATTAACTAAAACTTGATGTCAAAATATTTTGTAGCTTATCACACGGATAGAAGTTGACTTTTGTTTGGACACGTTTGAGATAAATTGTAGGATATATAATATGATGAAACAGATGTGGTTATAATAAGAACTACATATTTATAACAGATGTTGGGTTAGGCAGCTAGAATTTACACAAATTAAATGGGATTTGCAATTTAAGTATTTTGAAGGAAAAACTTGTCAAAGATCAAATTTTGCGATACCTTCCTCGTATTATTCTGAACTAGTTAAGTCAAAAATACAAGATTTTTTTTTTTTTTTAGCTTAACAAAAATACAAGAAATTTTTTTTTTTTCGGGGGAAACAAAAATACAAGAAATTGATCCTTAACAAATTGATTATTTGAACTAGTTTAAGTCAGGGAAATTGATTATTTGTTAAATAAAAATTCAAATAATCAATTACTTAAGGATTAATTATCTGAACAGATACAAGATTAAGAATCTTAATTTTCTTTTTAAAGAGAGTGATTATATATGTATGTGATAAATTTAGCACAAGGAAAATTGAAGCCACCTTATATCTACACGGCATATGTCATATAGTACTTCCTCCGTTTTTTAAAGATAGCTACGGACCCACTCAGCACGCAGTCCAATTCACATTTTAAACCATTAATAATTCAAATTCCGTACATGTAAAAATTCTAAAAGTTCGATATTTAAAATCTACAAATGAGACGAATCTAACAAGATCACACTTGGTCATATTTTAACTTGTATAACCATTAGAAAACTTTAAGTCAAAGTATATAAGTGAACAGTACCCATTAGTCAACAGTAGCTAACAAAAAAAACGAAGGGAGTATAATTTAATTACATTGATCCAACGAACATAGAAAATTCAGAAACTTAAAACACTTATGTAATAAAATTATCAATGTCGACGATGAGGTGTCCCGGCCCCCGACCCCCCAAAGTTAAAAAAAAAAAATAAAACCCCATAATGCTGCACATCTCTTGTCTCAAACAACTATATAAGGCACACACAATCCCTTGAAACTTCATTCACTCTCATTCCACATAACACTTACAGTAAAGTACACCCTAACTAGCTCCGATCCCTCTTCTAATCTTGTCTCTCTATTACAAATTAATCGACACACAAAAATGGGCAGTGTGCTCCCAGAAACAGTTCTCCAGAGAGACGAAACCCTCCCTGATGCTTGGGACTACAAGGGCCGCCCCTCCATCAGATCCTCCTCCGGCGGCTGGGCCAGCGCCGCCATGATTCTCGGTACGTATTAACACGTTCCTGATGAACAAATTAACCATCCAGCTAGCTAGCTACATGTAATGATTATTCATTAAGAATTTTGTTGTAAAAAAATATACTACTATTTGAGATCAGGAGTGGAAGGGTGCGAGAGGCTGACGACGCTCGGAATAGCCGTGAATCTCGTCACCTACTTAACGGGGACGATGCACCTCGGCAATGCCGCCGCCGCCAACAACGTCACCAATTTCCTCGGCACCTCCTTCATGCTCTGCCTCCTCGGCGGCTTCATCGCCGACACCTTCCTCGGCAGGTATTTTATTTTTATATATATATACCTTAATTAGTAATTCATTTTGTTCATTTAAGAAATTTTTTAATTTTGTGCCTTTCCCTGATTCAGGTACTTAACCATTGGCATCTTCGCCACGGTCCAAGCCACGGTATTTATAATTAATTCCATTATTCGATTCCACATTGTTTCTTCCAATATTCATTCTCTTGTTCTAATTTTCATCCTGAATTGAATAGGGCGTCACGATCTTAACAATCTCCACCATCATCCCCGGCCTTCGCCCCCCAAAGTGCGCCCCCAACAGCCCGTCGTCCTGCATCCCGGCGAGTGGTAAGCAGCTGATGGTCCTCTACCTCGGGCTATACCTCACCGCCCTGGGGACGGGGGGGCTCAAATCCAGCGTGTCCGGGTTCGGGTCGGACCAGTTTGACGAGGCGGATGGGGTTGAGAGGAAGCAGATGATTAAATTCTTCCACTGGTTCTTCTTCTTCATCAACATTGGGTCCCTGGGAGCGGTCACGGTTCTGGTTTACATTCAGGACAACGTGGGAAGGGATTGGGGGTACGGTATCTGCGGCTGCGCGATAGTGGTTGGTCTGACGGTGTTCATGTCCGGGACCAGGCGGTACCGCTTCAAGAAGCTCGTCGGGAGCCCGCTTACACAGATCGCCACCGTGTTCGTGGCGGCATGGAGTAAGCGCCGCCTCGACGCCCCGTCGGACCCTTCCCTTTTCTACGACATTGACGACGTCGTCGGCGGGGAAGGCCGGAGCAAAAAGGGCAAGCAGAAGTTACCCCACAGCAAGGAATTCTGGTGAGTTTATTTATTTTCCAAATGATTTTTATATTTACTATTTTCTGTTTTATTATCAAATAAAAATTATACTAATTATTTAATATTTACACTGAATTCAGAAAAATCATAACAAAAAAATGTGAAAAAATACAATTAAAAAATGTAGCAAACTATAATTTTATGTATATTGAGAATTATAGTAGAGTAATTAATTATTAATTCAGTGAAGTTTGGCTGCATGAAATTATATACAGTGAAAAATTTGTGCTTTTTAAAAGGTTCTCTCCAGACATTTGGGGGAATGGGTCAAACTAGAAAAAGACTAGTACTTTGAAACACTTCTTTTTAGACCCCCAAGATCCAATCTTTCTTCTAAAGATATGGGCCAAAAAATTCTCATTAATTACTGATGTGCATATCACAGAAAAAGGTAGAAAACTTGAAGACTATAGCATGTGGTTTCAAGGGTCACGTTGAAATTTATATGGTCATCTATTTTGTTGAATATTTGGAATAATTGAGTTGGAAAAGAAGCTAGGGGTCCCATCTGCGAGCTAATTAAAAACTAGTGGACCACACCATTCACTTCATGCCAAGCCAAACATTATTACATACTGATAGGTATGTGTAAGATGAACCAATAGGAAACCATTCTTCATTACCACAAGAGAACAAATCGGTGGCCACACATGATCGAGTCATGAAAGAGACTTGTGTTGATGTTTTTAGCAAAAATAGACAAGTGGGCAAACTGTCATCCCACAAATCACTCGTTTTCTTGTTCGAGAAACTTGAGTGGACCCTCACAAAAAAAATTCATTCAGGGCCATTGGATGGATAGGCTTCGAGGGAATATTCACATATATATAATCAAAATATACAAGCCCAAGAAAAGAAGCATTGTTCATTCACTTATCCTATCTTCAAGGCTTATTATATGGTTTACTGCCATCTCCTTAACCACAATATATATATATATGTAATTAATTAATTACTTGTTTGTTCGAGTATGTGGGAGTTTTATATATGAAAAAAAAATGACAAATGGTCAACTTGTGGATACTTTGGATCACAATTAGTGCAGTAAGGGGCAATATTAGTGTATACTTTATGTTGTGGGGTGGTGGAGACAAGGGCAGGCAGCTGTCCTTATAGTTTTGCCAAATGGGCCCTTCATCCCTTAATTGCTTCAATTGTCACTAACAAGGAAATCTTCATGCTCATTAATGCACTTAATTGATACTCCCTCCGTTATTTTTTAGTTGCATTTTTAGAGATAGAAAAGTGTTCCAAAATAGTTGTCATTTTTAAGGTAGTTATAGGTCATTATGTTATATTTTTACTATATTGTCCTTCACTTTACATAAATACTAATGAATTTAGTTGAAGGGTAAAAATGTAAATTTATTGGTTATTAACACAAATTTTGATTATTGAAATTGCGCTGGAAAGACAACTATTTACCATTATTGCCATGTCCTAGCAACCCCTTTCTTCAATCTGGTTAAACAAGAAAAGGTCCAACATTACGGCTTAATAAATAATAATTCATGTTTTTTCTTTTGCAGTTTCCTAGACAATGCTGCAATAAAGGACCCTCGATCATTATCCCGATCGAACAAATTGAACCTCTCAACCCTAACCGACGTCGAGGAAGTGAAGCTAGTGATCCGAATGCTACCCACATGGGCGACCACCATAATCTTCTGGACAGTGTACGCCCAAATGACTACATTCTCCGTGTCGCAGGCCACCACCATGGACCGCCACATCGGCAAATCCTTCGAAATCCCCGCGGCCTCCCTCACCGTCTTCTTCATCGGCACCATCCTCGTCACCGTCCCTCTCTACGACCGCGCCATCGTCCCCGCATGCAAGATCTTCTTCAACAGGCCGCACGGCCTCACGCCGCTGACGCGCATCGCGGTGGGGCTGGTGCTGTCCATACTGGCCATGATCGCCGCCGCTCTGACCGAAATCAAGCGACTCAAGGTGGCCGCCGGAGGAGCCCCCCACGGCAATAAGGACTCGGCCACCGTTCCGCTGACGGTGTTCGCTCTGACGCCGCAGTTCGTTCTTGTAGGGGCGGGTGAGGCGTTCACTTATATGGGACAGCTGGATTTCTTCCTGAGGGAATGCCCCAAGGGGATGAAGACCATGAGCACGGGGTTGTTCCTCAGCACGCTTTCGCTAGGGTTTTTTGTGAGCTCGATTCTGGTGACGATAGTTCATAAGGTGACGGTGGGGGACCCGTGGCTGGCGGACAATCTGAACGAAGGGAAGCTTTACGATTTCTATTGGCTGCTGGCGATCCTGAGCGTGTTCAATCTGGCGATATTCTTGTTCTGTGCGAGGAGCTATGTGTATAAGGACAGGAGGATGGCGATGGAGGGCATTGAGATGGAGGAATCGGAGGAGCCTATTTGCCACTGAAAAAGTGACTCCGACTCCATCTTTTCATTTTCTTTTTTGGGTAATCTGTTTGGGTTTTTGCTTGTCTTATTATTAGTATATATTTTTCTGGTGGTAACATAGAGATAGGTGATGAAGTCGTTTGTCCAATAAGCTCAGCACGAAGAAAGAGAATTTCGTTGCAATATTTGATCGATAATGTAACACAAGGGTGTTTCAAACTCAAGTATATAACTTTTTCTTTTGACTTCGACTTTTCAAAAAAATACTCCCTCCGTCCCATTCCAAATGTCCTACTTACTATTTTTTGATGTCCCATTACAAATGTCTTCTTTCTATAAATAGAAATAATTTCCCCCTACAACAACTATGTGGACCCCATCATATACTCACAAACCAACTCTACCTTAATTCCCGTGCCCAACAGTAACAAGACACTTAGAGTGGGACGGAGGGAGTAGAAAATAAAAAAAAACTCAAGGGAACTATTGTGCAACAAATTCTAGCCATTATATATCTATAGTCTACAACATATAAGTATGGAAGTCAAGGTTTCAACTTTGTTTCAACTCGATCGATCAAGGGAAGAATTTTATTGTCCTAACTCCTATATGAATATGATTGACAAAAATGTTCTTATCTTGGGCCGTATATGTAGTTGTTGGGCCTAGCACAAGTATGCCAGTTGTTGGATACGACGAGAGTGCTCTACTTGGTCGATCTATTACAATTGTGCATTGCGAGGCCCATTTACAAAGTGCGGAATTTGCTTAATTTGGTTCATGTATATATATTCTCACTTTGCAGCTTCTATAAGAGTTCTTTATTTTAAACTCATACCAAGTGATTTTATGTTCAGATTCTCACTAGCATCGAGTTTCGCCTAGCTCCAAATTCAAATTTTCAAAAAGTTGGAATAGGGCGCTATTCTCGTTTTTAGATATTACAGTAACATAGATGAATACTCCGGTATTACGGAGTAACAATTTTAGTATACGAACAACATTGAATGAGTTTTATTTCTACGCATTGTTTTTTCCCTCCATAATCATTTATTATTCATTGAAACTATATATATTGAGGCCTTAAGGGGACGTTACGTTAATTAATCAATGTTAGTATTACATTGTCTTTTATGATCGATATATGGCTTCCAATGCAAGACGACCTTTAACTAACCACTAGTAGTACATGTTAATCAATCAATGAATTACATTTTCCTCTACATTATTGCCGTTATATTATTATTATTTTTTTGCTGAACAGTCTATACAGGCTAAGAATCCTTACATTATTTTGAACTCGGTAGAATTCAAATATAATTTCTTTTAGTAAAAAGAATTCAATTTCTACGAAGATGTGAACTATTTAAATTTATACAATCCGGAGAGATTGGATCATGTTCAAGAATTTTAGAATTTGACGTGAGATAAGGGGGGTTCCATGGCTAGTAAAACTCTTGACATGGGTTGGACGTGCATTTTGTCTCATAAATTCTCCCCAGTTAGGGGTGGAAATAAGCTAGGTCGGGCTAGGCTTAGACTCGAACGGCCTAGGCCTGCATCAATTTTTTCAGGCCCGAGCCTGGCCTATTACCTATGATAGGCCTATTGTATAGGCTTGAGCCTGGCCTATTTATTTAAATAGATTAATTTTTAAGCCTGATTAAGCTTATTTCAAAATTAAGGGAAAATTCTTTTATATATGTCTGGATGTAATCATAAGGTTGGAAGACATGAATTTTTGCACTTGGGCAAATCGTTATCTACAACTATTTATATACGGGAAGAAACTTATAAATATTTTAAAAATCTATATAAGATCAAATTAATAATTACTTCTAAATAAAATAATAATAATAATGTCATATATTCCTATGTAGTAAACATAAATCGATTAATAATAATGTTAAATAGGCTGGTCTGGTAGGCCTAATAGGATTTTTATAGAGTCAGACCTGTGCCTATTAAACTAAATAGACTTTCAAAATAGTCTGAGTCTGACATGTTTATTAAAAAAAAAAAAAAAAAACCTAACATGATCTGACCTTCGGTAGGCTAGGCCGTAGACCCTGTTGAGCCTGGCCTATTCACACACCAATCCCCAATCCACAAATTAGATATAGGCATAGCCACGTAAGTTATTCATGATCACAATTCATGGCATACAGTCCCCAGAACTTCTATTGGTAATGATGACATTCGTCCCAATGCAATTTAAATAGGCTAAGTACAAAACTGCGTTGAGATGAATTATTGTGAATTTTAGTGAACTTGAATTTTGGGATTACTTGCTATAATTGACAACTTGTTGAACCATTAATTTATGGATATATTAAGAATGACTACTTATGGGGCGAAACTCATGACATTTTCTTCCTTATACTACAATTAGTTCTTACATACTGCACGGAAATCCAAGCAAAGAATGCATATAGCTAGCTAGTGGTTCTACTGTTGCCGATTTACATGTTCTCTCTCTCTCCACTTTTCTCAAAAACCCATTATCTTGAGATTTTCAATGTGAATTCAGTAGCGATGTCAATCCCTTACATGATTAGGGGCACAGATAATCTACACACAGGAATCGTCATCCATATCAAGCTAATTAAGGGTTTGAGTTAATTACTTCAAGGCATATACTAGTAGTACATATGATATGATCATCATATGCTTATATGATGAGTCTCCGATCCTACCATTACTGGCAAGACAAGACAGTACCCAGTCCCATTATCTCTAATAATCATTTCCCTTTCCTGTATAACCTAACCCAACTTTCACTTTTTACCGTCACCACGCTTAATTACCTCTGCGGCGAATACGATAACATATACTAGTAGCTAGTAGCATCAATATCTGTTTTCTGTGGTCCAAAAGAATGATCCGTCATTGTTTCCAGTTAAATTGCCATCCAAAAGATATTAAATCGAATCTCGAAATACAGTCTACAGACGACGACGAATAAAAAGAAATGAAGACCACAATGGGCAGACATTTGTTTGTAAGGCCGGCCATCCCGTGAAAGCTACATATAAATCCATACACTTATGAAAAATTTAAACTTGTTGGCTCAACAATTCTCAGATAACTAATTACAAATACTATATGACAGTATTTATCTACTTCACCGCACAAACAATTCTTCTGATCTAAACTTACACCAGAAAAAATATTGCTAAAATAATAATAACAGTAATGCATAAAATGAAATCAAATCAATAAGCATACCAGAGCAGACACCAATTGAGGTGATATGAATATATATGTTGGAAGTTGGAATTGAATACCCTCCTCCTGTCCTTTGAATTGAAAAAATTAAAGTAAATTAAAGGGCGATAACGGATAGGGCATGCATATTCTCCTGGTCGGATGGGGTGGCGCGTGCATGACGTGCATGATTGAGCCTTTCATAGAGCAATCGGACGGCCCTCCGCCACCGCACAGCACGGTAAGCTGGGTCGTCGCTTCCGGACAATATGAGGCGCATCTGGAAGTAGAAATGGCGGAAGGCGTGCGCCAGATCTAGGCAGGATTCCTGAATTGGCTGAAAGGAGAGGAGGAATTTGAGCAAGAACGGCCAGAGCAAGGAGGTCAGCAGTGGGGTTAGGCCGTTATTTTGGGGTGTAAGAAAACTAAGCTTTACTAGCATCACTGCTGGGAAACCCATTTTTGTCACTACGCTGCTGCTGCTGCTGGAATTGAGAGAAAGACTCGTTTTTTTTCTTCTTCACTTTTGTTTTCTCTTCCCTCTATCTTGGCCATGACTTCATTTTTTTAATATGTATATTTATATATATGTCATATATATGTGTATGGGGTGTAAGGAATGAATTTATATCCTATTCTATGAGTTAAATAATGACCTGGTTTTGAGATTCCCAATTTCACATTTGATGATGAAGTATATATATTTAAAAGATACTTCTCTCCGTCCCATCCTACTTATTATTTTTGAATGTCTCATTACAAATGTCTTCTTTCTCTAAATGGAAATAATATTCCCCTCCAACAACTATGTGGACCTTATCATATACTCACAAATCAACTTTACTTAATTCTCGTGCCCAACAGTAACAGGACATATTAAACGGGACGGAGGGAGTAATACGTATAGTAGCTCAGTAATAACTAAGACCATATATTTTGGCATCTCTATGAATTTTCTACTGGTGGACATCTTATTAGGTACTCCATTATTATTGGCATCTCTATGAATTTTCTTTTCATCTGAAATCTCTTCAAGTATGACAAAAAGAGAGAGAACAAAACATATGATGAGTTTTTATGGAGTAAATAAATTATTTGAAACTAACGGACTAAGCCTAGCTCCTCAAAACGTGTATGTAATGAAGAAAAACAAAAAAAGAAAAATGAACTACGTACGACATACAAACACATGGCACAAGCAAGTTTACATAGAGGCAGCAGTCATGATTTATACAAGGAAAAAAAAAAAGGAAAAATCGTGGTGAATTAGCGTGAGGAGCAGGACATCATCCTATTAATGAAAATTTTGAAAAAGATGTACATATATGTATAAAATGATAGATGAGGCAGAGGATTGGATGTATTAAATTTATTTAACGCTTGTATGGGAATTAAGGGGAAAAAGGAAAAATCAGCAAGACTACAAGTAGTGTGGGCCAGAGGTGGGAGACCAATTTATGCATTAGGAAGTTTCCATGCAGTTTCATATAAAAAGGACTTTTGTACATTACAATAATGCATTTGTTGGATGGATGCATGATAGATCGATAGTATTATATCCACCAGCTGATGAGCCTCAGATATATCATCCCAATAGTCCAAAATTTCAACACATTAGTTTGGTATAATTTCACCTGCAAATCAAACACAATTTAAACAACTTGCATTGCTCTTTGTATTATACTAGCTACTGGAATTAATACTACATATATTTGTATATACACACTCACAAATTTAATTTAAGGGGTTGGAAGTATTGACCCAGGAAAATATATATATCTAATTTCTTTTTTAAGAAAAACGTACACCAAAAAACTAAATTACACATTTTTATACCAATAATTGTTATTTTAGCTTACGAGTAAGTACTCCCAACTACTACTATATAATCAAAAGATCTCGTGCATTATATAAAAAATAAAAACTACTAATATAGGGCTCTAAAGCAGTTTGTATTTAAAATAAAGGAATCTTCTTTAAAAAAAATTAAAAAAAAAAAAAAAAAAAGAATCCTTACTACCTTATCAGATCATCACACATTTTTTTGCACTGGTGATGAATTAATTACAGGTTATAAAGAGATACAGAATCATGGGCTGCACGACATATCAGATCAGATCATTCCGCATATTTGTCCCGCGGAATCATAAATTTCCGTTTCTTTTTAGGACTTTTCTATTGGACCTTTATTTTGAATTGTGTGGGCTGACGACAGTGATGGCCATAAAATACTTCTATTACATTCTCATATGGACAAATCTCAAGACCAATCCCTCCCACTTCCGGAATGAGAATGTCTCAGGTGAGCCAAACTATGTACAACAACATTTGAGCAGCTGCGAAAATTATTTGAAATACAATCAAAGAACACAGGGCAACCATATATGGAGGACACTTGAGAATGATGACTATCTGCAACTCCATTTGATTCCCAGACACCGCGATAGACGCGACAAGAAATATTCCGAGTAGAAAATGCAGAGGACCACTCCAACTAATGTTCCAAAGCCATACCCGATTAAAGCCACTTCCCATATTCCATCGAATAAACTCTCATCTTCTTCAGTCGGCCTCGAGGAAGAGTCCTCCGAACCCTCCTCATTTTCATCTTTGCATTTCTTTGACAATGGAGTCCCGCATAGCCAAATGTTCCCCATGTATGAACTGTTTTCGAAGGTCTGAAACTGGCCTCCATAGTGCGGGACATGCCCTGAAAGGTTATTGTACGAAACATTAAACTTGGAAAGAAATGTCAGCTTCGTCAGTTGCCGTGGAATTTCCCCTTCCAAGTGATTCGATGACAAGTCCAGTGCTTCCATCTTAGTCAAGGACCCCAACGTTTCCGGGATATGTCCTGTAAGATCGTTGTGAGACAAGTTCAGATGACGAAGCCTTGTAAGATAACCGAATGAATGGGGGATGCTTCCATTGAACTTGTTGCTCGACATATCAACCATAGCGAACGTTGTTTCGATTTTCTCCAATCGCATTGGCACGCCCTTTAAAGTGATGGTGACCGAAACCCACATGGTTCGCTGCACGGCTCCATCAGACCCATAGATGTTCACATAGTTTGGGCCCTCTTTCTTTGCTGATGTCCTGTTCTCTGCATCATTCATGTATCCAAAGTTGTTCAAGTACTCGGTTGGCAAGCTGCCGATGAAACCATTGTTGGAGATATCAAAAATCCTCAACTTGGGTAATGGGGTGGCTGCCTTTGTATCAAGTAATGTACCGTGAAAATCATTAGAACCTATACTGAAAACTCGAAGATCAGCCAGCGTTTCCAACCATACCGGGAAAGTGTCCCTTAGTTTGTTATTTCCCACATCAAGAACCTGCAATTTTGTGCAGCTAGACATGGATTGGGGCAGGGGTCCTTTTAATTGGTTGCTACTCAAGCTGAGGGACAGCAGAGCACAACCCTTTGTGAACGTCGTTGGAATGAGGCCGTGAAACCGATTTGCATTCAGATGCATTACAGCTAGTATTTTGCTGAAGTTTCCCAAGCATTCAGGGAGTGTGCCTTGGAAATTATTGAATGATAAATCAAGAAAGACGAGGGATTTCAAGCTGCAAAGGGATGAAGAAACCTCTCCCATCAGCATGTTGGAAGAGACTGTCAAGAAATTAAGATATGTGAGATTTCCCACAGCAAGATGTACTTGTCCTGATAGTTTGTTCCCATTTGCTGACAAAAATCTCAGTTGAGTCAAATTGGATATAGACTCTGGTAATGAACCATTCAACTGGTTTTTATCCAGGATAAGGATGCTTAGCAACGGTAGGTTTCCAAACGCTGATGGAATTGGCCCTGCACGAGTAGAATTGTAAAACTAAAATGACAACATCATACTTCACAAAGACAATGAAATACTACTAGAAAATATCACACCTGTTAATTGATTGTTGCGGAGAAGCAACGTTTGAAGCATCGGTAAGCTCCCAATTTCTTGTGGTATAGTTCCAGAGATATTGTTATATGATAATGACAAGATATCAAGTTTATGACACGATGAAATATTCGGTGAGATCTGTCCTTGAATATTATTCCTAGAAAGAAGCAGCCCTTTCAGAGCAGGAAGTCGAGCGCATATGTCATTAGGAAGGGAGCCAGATAAATTGTTGTTTGCCAAGCCTATGTCTTGTAGTGTTGAGATGTTGAAAATGCTCAACTGTATAGAACCCGTAAGAACATTGGATTCAATCCACAATGACTTGAGATTATGAAGTCTCCCAATGTCTTCTGGTATGACCCCTCCAAGTGAATTTTCTGATAGAATCAATGTCTCCAAACTAGACATGTTTCCAATTGAAGGAGGGATGGGCCCAGAAAACCCATTGCCTTGAATGACAAGGTGCCTAAGATTGTGAAGATGATTACCTATAGACTTGGGGATTTCACCTAGGAATGGATTAAACATACACAAACAAAGAAGTAAGATTTGATTCATTTGAGAGAGAGAGAGAGAGAGAGAGAGAGAGAGAGAGGCAATAAATATGAGTTGAAGGTGGTGTTGTTCATGATGGATAACAACTGAAGATCAGGCCGGGAGAAGGAAGAGAATAAAGAAGGAAACCTCACCGGTGAAATTGTTGTAGCTGAGCCTAATGTATTTCAATCTTGGCAGGCGAGCTAAATTTTCTGGAAAACCCCCAAAAAAGCTATTCCTTCCGAGATCAATCGAATCCAAGAATGTCAAGTTTCCAAACTCGGGAGGGATGGTTCCAGCGAGCCCCAAATCTGACAAATTCAATCCGGTTACTCTGTGATGGGACACGCCACAGGTGACTCCGATCCAATTGCAAACCGAAGATGACAAAGTCCAGTTTTTTAGCACTCCATGGGGGTCTGAAGTGATGTGGGTTTTCAAAGCTAGGAGGGCAGATTGATCCATGGTGAGGTAATTGGAATTGGATCCAAGAACAGTAGGACTGACAAATGCTAAACAGGGTAAGATTAAGACTGTAATAAGACGAATTAAGGGGGGATCCTTCACCTCCATATGCGTGGTCCTCAATTTTGAAGGGAAAAGGAATACTTATATACAGTACTTGACGAATAATGAATTCAATCAAGTCCCAGTATAGTCGTCTATATACATTATGTAGTAGTACTATAATACTTCGTGTGAATATAATGGAACACATAAGTCATGACTGCCATTTTTGACTTGTGTCTCTCTAGTTATATATATAGTCCGTCCTATTAAAGGCGGCCCTTTTTTATTTTTGACACTGTTCATTACTCCCTCCGTTTCATTACATTTGTCTTGTTTGACTTTTTTACACTGTTCATTATTCAGCTTTGACTCAATTTAATTGCAAGTATATATTTAGCAAAAAATAGTCGAGATGGATCTTGTTAGAATCGTATGATCACGTAGTTTTATAATATATATTTTGTATAATTTTTCATTGTATATATTTTGAGATATTAATAGATAAAAAAGTGCATTGGATTGTGTGCAAAAGTGAAACAGGACAAGTTAAATGGGACGGAGGGAGTATTTAACTTTGACTCAATTTTATTGTATTGATACAAGAAGAGAAAAATAGTCACCTTTTAGAACCGTCTAATTGTATAGTTTTAAAATATAGTACATTTTATATAATTTTTACCGATTTTGAGATATAAAGCGTTTAACAATTGCATTGGATTTTGTGCAGAAGATAACATAGAGGAGTACTACTTATATCGATGGTTGATTCGTTTGGATGGCTTCAATCTAAACATAACGTAATTGATAGAGCCTTTTCATTACTTTAATAGTATGTTTGATGACTGAAATTTTAAATTTCTAATTATAGTATTGTACTTAGGCTTCAATTGTCTCATTGTACAACACTGACCATGGGAGATAATCGGATAAGTACGATTATATCCGTAAATTAGTAGTATTAGTAAACCCAATCCACGTCAATGCTACTATATCCGTCCGTCGTCCCAAATTCCCAATTCGAAACCCTAATGCAGTATGTCCTTCCGATTCTTGACTTCATTCTGCGATTTGATCTTCCCCTGCTTGAATTTTTTCCCAGAATCAATCCGCAGAAACATTGCCGAGTCCGAGAATGTTCAGTTCGATGGATCTGCTTCCCCTTCTTGGAAAGGTGAGCTGCCCTCTTCTGTAGTTCTCGAAATTCTCTTAAAGCTCCCACTCAAAACTGTTCTTCGGTGCAAATCTGTATGTAAATCTTGGTACAATCTCGTTTCCGACCCGTATTTCGCTCGTAACTATCTTGCAAACCCTCCTTTTACGGTGATAGTGCGTTCTGAGCATAGGACTATCTTCGATCCGCTAGATGATGAGTCTTTCTGTTTTCTAGAAATTGGGAGGGATGGGGAAGTCATTACTACGCCCTTTCGTCCCCGTAGCCTAGATTTTCATAAAAATGGAATTACTGGAATAGTGGGCTCTTGCAATGGTTTTCTCTGTTTGGTAAAAAGCCCTCAACTTGGAGTTGAAAGCCATGGCAACTACGTTTACAATCGTGATAGCATTTACAACAATCAAACACTTTGCATTGTTAATCCTTTGTCGGGAGAGTTTTCACTACTTCCAGATATAAGTAGCGCAGAAGATATTCAAGATGTGGTTTATGGTTTTGGTTTCAGTGCATCTAATGAATACAAGGTCGTTAGAATAGTCATTCGGTATATATTTCTTGGTATTGGGCATGGAATTGAGGTTAGAAGTGAGATATTCACCGTTGGGGTTGATGATACATGGAGGAATTTGGACGATTCATCCACCCCCAGCTGTGTATTGCCTTGTGGAATCGCCCTTAATGGTGTTCTCCACTGGTTTGGTGATGATGGCATGTTCCCTGTCATTTATGCTCTAGATATTGCACAAGAAAGTGGATGTCAAATCGATCTGCCTTATGATTTTCTGCCTAATGATTTGCGAAGGAACACCAGGAATGTCGACTTGGCAATATGGCGTGACAGTCTTTGCTTAATGAACTGCTATAACCATACGCAGATTGATATTTGGACAATGAAAGAGTACGGTCTGGAGGAGTCATGGACACGACTCATTGTGTTGAGGCATAGGATCCCACCTGATATGCGCCATCACTTCCTGGTCCCTATTACAACATTGGCAAATGGAGACTTATTGATGTCCCGCTATCATGGTCGAAGCCTGATGTCTTTTGATCCGGAGACCAATCTTTGTAGTACTGAACTTGGTGATGTTTCGGAAGTTGAAGGTACTGTTTCAAGTTATTGTGCATATACTCCAAGCCTCGTTTCTGACAAAAACTTTTTGTCTCGAGGACATCAAGCTTCAGCAAGTGTGTAAGACTATATGAATACATAATGTTGGTTTGCAAGTATTTCCAGTTTTTAGCAAGTTCGCAAAATGTGATTTGGTGAAATTATCTTGTACTAATATTTACATCATTGCATGAATGGGTATCTATGTCAATGGTATGATGGAGGCTAATGAGCTTTACTTAGAATTTTTGTTTTGGATTGATAGATGTTGAAGAAACCCGAAATGAGGATCTGGCAAGTGCCCATCATTTTGACTTTGCCCCATACTCAACTTGTACTGTGGATTAACCTCAGTGGGAATATAATATTGCTAAATACTCCCTCCGTCCCATTTAAGATGTCTTGTTTGATTTTTGCACACAATCCAATGCACTTTTTAAATCGATCATATCTCAAAATATATATAAGTAAAAATTATGTGAAATATATATTCTAAAACTACACGATTAGACGAATCTAACAAGACCGAACTCGACTATTTTTTTTCAAATATTTACTTGCAATAATATTGAGTCAAAGTTAAACAATGAACAGTACCAAAAAGTCAAACATGACGTCTGAAGTGGGACGGAGGGAGTACTAAATTTTTTTAATGATAATGTAATTACCATCCCAAATTTAAGATTATCAACCACATTCTGATAATATATTTAAAAATTTTGAATACGATCTGCCGATGGTATCGGAATTTACGATTGTAGTATTGTACCGACGTGGCGACGTGACAACTTCTCATGTCTCATTTTCAGCCGCTAATCCTACGTAGTACGTCGTACCAAAATGTATTTACTTTTTTCTTTGCGTAACTGCCATGCAAGGCTAGCAAAGAGAGAAATAGAAACCAAAATGTACTGTATTTATTTGATCAAAAATAGTGAAAATACTGTTATAAATTTAAAGTGTGAAAAGATCGAGCTGGAATTTTATTAGCCCGCATATTTATTTTAAATTTTACTAACAATTGGGATGAGGAATTAGCCCATGTTATTCCCCAGGGCTCTCATCCCTCCATTTTATTTCTTTTTGTAACTAGTAATTAACCCATCGAAATTCGACGGGCATAATTTTATATTTTATGAAGTATAATATATATACTTACATTGTGTAAAATAATCATAAATTATATTTGAGTAATGAAAATGTGTAATGATTTTAATATATTCGAAAGATGATGTATATGATAATAATATAATTTTATTGTTGTTAAAACTAACTAAGAAATCATATTATACCGTCTTCTTTAGCTTCTTTAACTTAACAGATCAATAAAAATAATTATTAAAATAATATTTTATTTAATTTGAAATTTAAATTAAAATAAAAAAAATTATATATTTGTATTAATCATAATATGAAAAATTTCCTCACAATTTGCTGAAAATTTCATTCCTGAAAATCTCATTGGTATGGGCAGTGGGCTAGTATAGTACTATCTTTAAAAATGTCTGAATTTGAAGTGGTGCGGTTTATATTTGTATATGTACTCTTAAAAATTGTCGCTATAGGATCATCCATAAAGTTATAAGAATATCATCCGGAAATATCACATCTAATTGTAGATCTTCAAAATCAATACCGACCTTACCATCACCTAAATTAAGTATTTATTTTGAAAATTTTCTGTCATATATAAATTTTATTGTAAATAACATTTTTTGTGATATCTTGATGCTAGCTCGTCGCAAAGCTGCAAATTAAATATTAGTCCTACACCACAGAAGAAGATAAATAAATGTAATATATATAGTGAGTAGGGTCGTCTCCACAGGGAACTTGCTCAAAGAGTTTAATTTCAATCACTTGATTAATTATAAATTATATTTATATTTATAAGGATGGGGGGATTTGATTTCAACTAAAATAGTAAAAAGAAAATAAAAATCAAATAATAACAAGAATAATTGCAAGGTAACAAGTGAGCTCTTTAGGATAATTAAAACTCTAGTTTAGGCATGAATTATGTATTGGATATGGAATTGATCATTGACATGCATTTAACTTAATTGGCTAATTGACTAAATTGGTTAAAGTTGGTCTACAAGCGTTTCCCAACCAATTTTTCCATACTTATTCGATGATTTAGGTACGACCATAAACCATTCCCCTAATCAAGTGTGAATACTAGGTACGACCATAGCATATCATGACTTGATAGCATTTAGCACAAGAAAAACCCAATTCGATTCAACACTAATCCTACGAGGTAGTGTTTAAAACCGATTTTAATCCCTCACTAGAGTATTCTTCCTCTAGTTTGCTACTTGATTGGAAAATTACACAATTACGGATGCACTTCCCAATATAGCAATAAATTACTCAATCAACACGCGGCCGCTATATCAATCAAGCAATTCAAAACATAAAAAAATAGAGGAATTAAAAATACCCAATTCAATTAAGCATAAAAATATGTCAACAAAATAAGTCTCACAATTCCATATCCACACACAAATTCAAAGCCTAAACTAGATAAGAAAACTACTCACAATCCATCCAAATCATAACCAAATCCATACAATCTAACATGGTAATCAATTATAGAAATAGAACAAGAAAATCACCCACGAAGGATCGAATCCTTATTGCCCTTTGGAATCCTCCAATTTTGTAAGTGCCAACAAGAATGGAGTCTCCTCTCTAGTGCTCTTCAATGGTTGGAACCTCTTTTGGTGGAAAATTGGCCAATGTCTCTTTTGTGGAATTATGGCCAATGTGTTGTGTGTGTGTTGTGTTG
The DNA here is from genome assembly GCA_030278955.1 of Hygrophila difformis. Taxonomy (NCBI): domain Eukaryota; kingdom Viridiplantae; phylum Streptophyta; class Magnoliopsida; order Lamiales; family Acanthaceae; genus Hygrophila; species Hygrophila difformis. The sequence continues at coordinate 49,297,720 of JAOANR010000012.1, read as the reverse complement.
TCTCCTCCTATTTATAGCAAAACAAACCAATTCTTTTATTCTTCTTTCTACCTTTTTGCATGTTCATGGTAGTAGCCTCCTCAATTGCATCCAAAAACCTCCCTCAATTGCATCCAAAAACATCAAAATCATGCATTTGATTATTCTTTTGTAATTGATTCCCAAGGATTTGATGCCCAAAGATTTGATGCCATAATAAAAATCTGAAAATTGATGCCCAAAGATTTAGATGCTTCAATTTAGCCCCAAGGATCTTTTTGCAAATTTTGATGCTTCACACATAGACCCCACAGCTGGGAATTGGACCTTAGGCGTGGGCACGCCCAACACTTCAAAATAGGCTGCCCCATGTTGGAAATTTTGCCACCTTTCCTACAAAACCAATGTCCCAAAAATCAATCCAATCAAGGCCATTTTTATTAATTTTCTCAAACAATTTAAGTTGACATATGCATAAAAATATCATCAAATACAACATATATCACTTGAGTTAATCATTCTTAATTGCATATTAATAGTTTGAGCCACATCTTGCTAGTGACGCGAAATATTGCAACATAACTATTAATGGCAAAAACTGATTTTGGAAGATAAAGTCCAACATTCTTTAAAAATTGACATTGACTTTTGTTTATAATCATAGCAAAACAAACTACAAGTTGAAATTTTCTCATCTGAAATCGAATCAGGAATTTGGTTAATTCAGATAGGCTCATAATCATTCTACCAATTAAGAATTTTTTACTTTCATGCTTTCTCGAAAATTAGTTTAACCTCAATAATATGGTTCCGCATCTTGGTTACTATCAACCTACTTATATTGCATACTTTATTTGATGGATCTATATTCCTAATAAGCATGATTATGCAACCCTAATTCAACGTTATTTCATGATTCGGTAATCCAGAACAATTGATTGTGTTTAAATAATATAGTGAAAATAATTTATTGGCATTATCTATGTTTTCATCATCTTGACAAATATTATTAGAATTGATATATATACATTTTCATTTACAGACATACGTTCCATGATTTAATCATTGATCGTATCAACAATCTCGTTGGTAGGGAGGTGCATTTTATATGTGTATAAGTACTTTAAACAATTACCGCTATAGGATCTCCCGTAGAATTTATAAAATTATCATCTGAAAATGTCAAATCTAATTGTACATCTTTAAGATCAATACCAAATTTACAAATTACCATCACCTACATAAGAATTCATTGTGCAAATTTATGTCATATATAATTTTTATTATAAACAACATTTCTTGTAGTATCTTGGGTTAATCCATCTTAATTGCATATTAATACTTCGAGTCCCCTCTTTCCAGGGGCATGAGGTATTGCAGCATATGACCAACATAGGTAAAAAATGATTTTTGAAAATAGAGTCTAACCTTCTCTAAAAAATGACATTGACTTTTTTATATTTATAGTAAAACAAAATGCGAGTGTGACTTTTTCCTCTGAAATCGAATGTGAAATTTGGTTAATTCAGACGGGCTCATAATCATTCTACCAATCAAGAATTTTCATCCCAAATCTTGAGCTTTGTTTCAATGAGAAGAGATGTTGAATAATTTTCTGGGATAAGTTTTTATAGGTAGAATTTTCGTCACAATCTAGTGGAATATCAATTCTATAATGTGCAGTCATATCTCTTGGAAGGAGTATGATGCTATTCCACTGGATGCTACACGAAGGGCTAAACATAATGTTTTCTAGATAAATTATCGATAAGTGTCTTCTCAATTCTACCACGTAAAGAAAAAAGAATCAACCCTCATCACTATCAACTGCATACATTATTTTATTATAAACATTCCTCTACTTATTAATCAACAAATGTAATAGCTTAGCATGATACTACACCTTCATTTCTTCCTTATTATAATATTTTTCTTCTATTATCAATAGATTATCTTATTATCTGTTTCAGACGTTAAAACTTCATTTAGTACCTCCATTTCAGAGAAAATTTTCCAATTTATAGAATTTGCAGCAATTAGCCTTTCAATTTCTAACAAAGCTAGATTTATATTTGTTCTTCCGTCAATTGCAAATCTGTTAAAATATATATATTAATGAATTATTTCTTAAAAATAGATTTAAAAAAAACAAAATTTTCATTCTTTAGTTACTGATGGACTATTCGCACCCCAATAACTCTTTATACACCTGATTCTTTGATTTATAATATGCTTTACGAAAATAACTAATTTACTTTAAATTAATCATCCATAGAATATGAATTTTCACACCTCTCTTAATAATTATAATTCGTTTGTATTATTTTAAATATAATAAAACATAAATAAGATCTATTCTCTTTAGTATATATTTATATACAATTAAAATGATATAATTATAAAAAATATTTTTTAACGATTAACAACTATATAATTGTGTATTACTTTTTTTAAATATATAATTGTATATTACTTTTAAGAGAAGTGACATATTTTTGTGAAAACATGGCCTATATATATACATTTTTGGAAGAAAAGGAGGGCCGGAGCCATTTTATTCTATAGATTGCAATGTGTGAGACAGACCATAACGGTCAAAATACAGAGCATCAATAACAAAATCAGGAGGCCGAACATAATGTTGAACATTTCCATCCCAATGTGATCCTTTGATGAGACAATCAGTAGCCTTGTTACATTCTCGGGGGACAGCTTCAAAACGAACATCCCAGCTCCAAGAGGTCATGTTGCGAATGAGGGAGATCCAATTCATATTCCTGCCTGGATGATCTGAGGAATTGAGGATGAGGTTAACTGCTTCCTGGCTATCAGATTCGATAATCACTTGACGGACACCCAAATTCCAAGCAAGTTGGAGACCGAGTGTGATTGCACGAAGTTCAGCATCAACAATGTCAGTGAGATTTTCTTTCATTCTCAAGCCACCTAGCCAATCACCATTGGCATCTCGAGATATGCAACCAGAGACACTAAATTTGCGCGTAATACTCCCATTACAGTTCACTTTAATCCAGGGAAGAGCAGGTTTCTCCCAACAAACTCTTCCACACTGCCAAACATTAATTCCAAAAAGTTTCAGTTCTTTCCGACTAGCCAAAAATGTCTGGACAGCCTTGGTGATCTTAGAAGGAAGGAGATGCCAATTGATAGTCTCATTACCATAGAATTCACTGCAACGAGCTTTCCAAATCAACCATGCACCGATGGCAAAAGTTGAAGCATCATGTTCTCCAATATTCGTAAGTTGCATGGCTGAGATCCAATCGCAGGTGTCTGTCGTCCAAAACTTGCTGAGAGAAGCAAAACCAAGTTGAAGCCAAATCTCCTGGGAGGTAGGACAATCACGAAGAGCATGGACACAGCTCTCAAGAGCTCCACAGCGCCAGCAACAGTCATCATTCGAAATGTGTCTTCTGAAACGTTCACTACCCGTGAGGAGCTTATTATGGGCTGCTAACCAAAGAAAAGTACGAGCCCGGTGAGGGGCCGGCCAACGCCAGATTGATCTCCAGACTCGAGGTGCATTGCTAGAGGAAGAAGATGCAAGATACTTAGTAGTACTCTGAACCGAGAACAGACCATCAGCTGCTGGAAGCCAGAAGTGACGATCATTGGTCTCCGGATGCTGGGGGTAAGCTCATTAGAAAGAGACTGCAAGCCAGTAGGAGAAAGGATTTGACCGAGTTCACTTATATTCCAATGGGGACCAAGGGAATAAGAAGCCACTGTGCGACTCCACTCCTCCTTAGAAAGCGGTCGAATAGCCAGATCCTGCAAGGATAGACATTGTTTAGTCCAATAATTGAGCCAAAAGAGAGAGGACTTACCATTCCCAACTTTCATTCTAAGTATAGCATGGAAAGAGTGGCAGATAGACTGAAGATCTTTCGCAAACTGGGAAAACGATTGGAAAGTATGGGTGAACATATTAGCCTTCAAACCATAACGCGCCTTCATGATCTTAGTCCAAATGGTGTCTCGGGTAAGCAAGCCCCACCAGCTCTTCATAAGAAGGGCCTCATTGAATTCTTTAAGACGACAAATACCTAAGCCACCATGATCAATGGCAGTAGTAACAGAATCCCAGGGGAGAAGATGAACTTTACGAGCCAAGTTATGAGATCCCCACAGGAAATTCCTACAAAGTTTCTCCAATTCATTGATAGTACGCATCGGAAGACGAATCACCTGCATAACATAAAGACTAATAGGGGACAAGACAGATTTAATTAGAGTGATCCTGCCAGCAAATGAGAGGTAGCGATAAGACCAATTATCTAACTTGGATTTAACTTTGTCAACAAGAAAATTAAAATCAGCATGGGACTTCTTGCCAACCTTCATGGGGATCCCTAAGTATTTGCCAAAGCTATTAACAGATTGGAATCCCAAAATATTAGTAATCTCCCTCCTATTCTCATTGCTAACAGATGTACCAAACACTATATTAGATTTAGAAAGGCTAACCACTAATCCGGATAAAGCAGCAAAATAATCAAGAATTTCTTTAATACGAAAAGCTTGGCTACTAGTGGCTTTGGCAAAAAGGAGAATATCGTCCGCAAAAAAGACATAAGGAATTTTAAGGTTACCCTTATCCCAAGTAGGGGAACCCAACGACCATCCATGACTGCCATGTTGATCATAGCAGCCAGTCTTTCCATACATAGAATAAAGAGGAAGGGGGAAATAGGATCGCCTTGGCGAATACCCCGTGTGGGAGTGAATGGCCGAGAGGTATTACCTTTCCAAAGAACCTGCATAGAAGAAGTATTAATACATCTCATAATAAGATTGATACAGGAAATAGGGAAACCAAAAAGATGGAGAGTATCTTGAATAAAATCCCATTTGATTTTATCATAAGCCTTCTCGAGATCCAATTTGAGCGCCATGTATCCAGGTTTAGCAGTTGACTTATTGAGGATGTGTGATATTTCATGGCAAAGGATGATATTGTCTTGTATGACACGTCCCTTAACAAAACTTGCCTGACCTTGATTAACAATCCGAGGGAGAATAAGAGTCAACCGATTAACAAGGATTTTGGTAACCATTTTATAAACCACATTGCACAAGCTGATAGGGCGATATTGAGTAACAGATATAGGATTGGCCACTTTTGGAACAAGGACTAAAGTCGTCTGGTTAATCAAACTAAGATCAGCAAGACCATTAAAACACTCAAAAATAACTTTGCAAACTGAATCCCCAACAATTTGCCAATTCTGCTGATAGAATATAGCATGTAAACCATCTAAACCTGGAGCCTTCAAAGGAGACATATGTTTGATAGCAGTCCAAATTTCTTCTTTGGAAGGATGGGAAGCCAAAATAGCAGCCTCAGTGTTGGTAATAGAGGGCAAGGATCCAAGAGGAACAGCATTATGTATGGGAATGTCACTGCTATCTTGATAGAGATGGGAGAAAAAATCAACCACCATATTCTGAATAGAATCATCCCCAGTAAATATCACACCACTTGCATCCTTAAGAATAGAAGCAGAATTAGTTTTCCTCCTAGCTTTAATAAAACTATGGTAAAATTTAGTATTTTGATCACCAAAAAGACTCCAATCCCTTGTGCTTCTTTGAATCCAACCAATTTCTTCTTTAGCCAGGATGTTGCCGAGTTCAGATTCAAGCTGAGAATGGAGACGCCTAAGAAAGCTGTTATCATGCCAGTCAAGACTATTCTCAATGCCCTTAAGACGCCTTCTAATCCTGGACTTTCTTTGCCGCAAGGAAAGACAGACATCAATATTCCACTTAGAAGCTTTCTTTTGAAAATTGTTGATCACCAAATGAATAGGCTCTTGGGAAGTCCAAGTGGAAGCAACTATCTTTCTGAAACTCGAATAGCTTTGCCATGCTGCACAATACTTAAAAGGTTTAGGAGAGGAAGAGCTGGGCAGATTCCTCGGACGTCTAAGATTAATGAAGAGAGGGGAGTGATCCGACTGAATCCGGGGAAGAATTTCCACAGTGCAAAAAGGGAACCTATCAAACCAAGCCTCATTACCCATGAAACGGTCAAGCCTGCGCCTTAAAAGCCCTCTAGCCAAAGTAAATTGATTACCAAAGACATTAAGGTCAGTAACAGAAGCAGAAACCCTCCAAGAACTCAATTCATCACAGGAAAGATTAGATAGAGAGCCACCCCTGGATTCATCAAGACAACCAATACAATTTAAATCACCACCAACAAGCCAAGGGTGACTACGAGATCTACTAATGCGAGTAAGCTCAGGCCATAACCATGATCTTCGAAATCTGTTGGGGGCTGCATAAACCATAGTTACAAACAGACAAGCACCCGAAATGGTAATAACAAAATCAATAAATTGGGAGTGGGTTTCAAGGATATGGACAGAGAGATGATTTCTCCATAATATCCAAATACCGCCAGAAAAGCCAGACGCTTCCACGCGAAAAGAATGAGAAAAGCCACTGCTACGAATAAATTTATCAGCCTTGTTACCACTAATTCGGGGTTCGAACACAGCAATGAGATCGATTCGCTTGTTAGTAGTGAGATCACGGAATTCCCTCCGAAAGGGTGACGAAGCCGCGCCCTGAACATTCCAACATGCAATATTAAAATCCATAGAAACAAATATACTTAAAAGAAAAAGGCATGGATAGACATAACTGTAGTCAAGGTGGCAAACTAGTTGCTCTATCCCTCAAAGGCAATGGAGCAGTAACATGCTCAGAAGTCTGCACGTCCATCTCGAAGCCATCTTGGTATGGAGGCCGCCCACCTGTGGCCCCCTCCAAGCTGCGAATCCGTTTATTAAGATGCATAAAAGGATTAATAACCGAGACGGCCAAGTGCTGGCCAGTAGGGAGAAAGGTTTGAATTGGTTTAGTCCATGCACCCGAGGCCTGTTTGGTCCAGGAAGGGGAAAGCTGCAAGCTACTGGAGTCCTTGGGATCCCTTAGTCTAGGGCTACGACTCTTCTGGTGACTGGGGGAGGAGGACGAAGGAGTGGCATGAGGAATCGAAGAACTGGAATTGGGATCATGAACATTAGGGTTTATCGACAGCGGAGGAATAGTGGATCTAGGGGGTGATCTTGGCCGTGGAAAAGAGACTGGCCGAGGGGCAGATGTAGGCACAGGGGGAGGAACAAACACTTGGGTATCATGCTCCTCACCAAGAACATCAAAGCGATTACGATTCAATCCAGTCGCAACTCCGGAAGATGAAGCCACCGTTCTTGGTTTTCTTCGCGAAGGCACAAACATCCAAGGGCCATAACCAACATTAACATCATGGCCAGAATTGTCATCAACATGGGGCGTTTCAGGGGGCTGCTCAGGAGGTGCGGCTTTTGGAGTGGGGCAAGAAGCCGAGTTATGACCATATCTCCCACAATTAAAACATACAAGTTTAATATTTTCATACTCAACATTGAAAATATCATCTTCAAGTATTACCCGGGAAGTAAGTGGCTTGTCCAGATCTATCTTGACGGCAATCCGGGCAAAGCGGCCCCTGGCTGTCTCGTCGGTATTGAAATCAATGCTTAAGACTTCACCCACGGTCGTGGCAGCTCGGAGGAGATACGGTCTGTTATACAAATGCATGGGAATCTTTGGAATCCGGATCCACGCCACCATTGTCTTGATTTCATTTGTGGCCGGATTGAATTTTTCATGCCATTGCGGGACATGAAGATATTGTCCCGACACCATCCATGGTCCGCCGGAAAGCGCATGGAAAGAATCTTCATCGTTCTTGAATCGAACTATATAGTAACCATTATCGACGTCGATCAATGAAAGGGAAGCCGATGCCGGCCAGATCTTGTCCAGACGACTTTTGAGCACACGATAGGAAACACTACGACCCACCACCTTAAGAACGACCGCATGCTGCCACTGCCGAAGAAGCATCTGTTTGAAAGCCGGAGAACATTGGAATCGGGGGATGCCATTCACAGAAGATTGGATGATATCTTCATCGTTAATCTCAAAATCCCTAAGGTTTTCTGTAGGGACATGAATAAAACCTGTCCCACGCTTAGCTGCTTCACTGTAGAGAGGCCTTGGCCGCTTGAGAATTCTGTCGTCCATTGGATCCGGTGGTAAGCCACCGTGATCCTCCATAACTGTGTCCCCCATGGCACGGTTGATCTTGGGAATTCAGGGAGAGAGTCTTGGAAATCTTGGAGAAAATTTTTTTTAGTAATCTATTGAATCCTATTAGGATTCAACTCTTGGCCTATATATATACATTAATTCATATATACAAATATTTTCCATATATTCATTAATGTATCTTTTAATAATATAAATTCCATATATACATCCATATAAATTTAAAATTTCAGATTTTTAAAAATTGAAAATTGTAGGAACTCCATATAAATTGGAAATTAAATATCTTTTAAAAACTAAAAACTGGGATTTCATATACACATTAATATACATTTAATATGAAGAAATAAATATGTGCAATATACATTTTGATTACATCATCTATCACACCAAACAAATATAACCAAAATTGAGACTAAACCTATGCAAAATTACCGACATTACAATATGATCACCATATTGAAATATAAACATAATTCTTAGTTGTCAGTGCCGAACCTCATCCTAATAACTAATAATATTGTGCAAAAACTGAAAATGCTTATTCATGTCATAATAATCATTTGGTGTAAAAACTCAAAATCTATAAATAAATAATAAATGCAGCAATAAAATCTAAAATAAAAAATAGAAAACAAAAAAATATAAAATAAAAATGCAAAATAATAAATTCCAAAATAGATAAAATAAAAATACAAAATTTCAAATTTTATCTTTCAAATATTTTAAAAAGTGAATAAAAATAACGCGAAAATCTAAAATTATTAAATTTAAAATTGCAAATAATATAAATAAAATAAAAATGCAAAATTTCAAATTTCAAATCTTTCAAATATATTTAAAAGTGGAGATTGGGTGAATTCCATATAGATTGAAAATTCCATATATTTCAAAAACTGAAAATCTATAATTAATAAATAAATAAATGCGAAAATCTAAAAATAATTAATTAAAAATGCAAAAATTTATAAAAATTAGAAATTTGAAATGGAGACATCGCATGGGTTGTTTACTAATATTTTAATATATACTCCCTCCGTCCCATATTTATCTTCTTCGACACTGTAGATACGGAGTTTAAGAAAGTTGTATTTTATTATTTTCATGTGTACTTTTTGAGGGGTAAATTTGTCTCTTTTTGTCTTGTAGTGCAATTGTTAGTAAAATTAATGATTGGTTTTTATGTAAATATATGGACATGTAGGGACATTTTAGTAAAAAAAATTCCCTTTTTGGGGTAGGAAGATAAATGTGGAACGTTCAAAAACGGAAAGTAAGAAGATAAATATGGGACGGAGGGAGTATATAGATTGTGTGACATGGATGCCCAACACTGCTTTCCAAAAAAAAATAGAAAAAAAAAATTACTAACAATTGTGGGCCTACCTGGTTCCAGCAAACCCAATCCACGTCAGGACGTCAATGCCAAATCCGTCATCTCAAAATTCCCAATTCGAAACCCTAATTGCAATATTCTATGTCCTTCCAAAGTTCCAATTGTTGACTTCATTATGCGACTAATCTTCCCCTGCTTGAATTTTTACCCAAAATCTATCCGCAGAAACATGGCCCATCTCGAGAACATTCAGCTCGACGGATCTTCTTTCTCTTCTTGGAAAGGTGAGCTGCCCTCGTCTGTAGTTCACGAAATTCTCTGCAAACTCCCAATCAAAACTGTTCTTCGGTGCAAATCTGTATGTAAATCTTGGTACAAGCTCATTTCGGACCCGTATTTTGCTCGTAATTATCTTGCGAGCCCTCCCTTTACGGTTATAGTGTGTTTTGAGCATAGGATTATATTTGATCGGCTGGGTGATGAGTCTTTCCATTTTCTGGAAATTGGTAGGGATGGGGAAGTCATTAGCACGCCCTTTAGTCCCCATAACCTAGATTTTCAAAACAATGGAATTACTGCAATAGAGGGCTCTTGCAATGGTTTTCTTCTTTTGGTAAAAAGCCCTCAACGCCATGACAACTACGTTTACAATCTTGATAGCATTTACAACAATCAAACGCTTTGCATTGTTAATCCTTTGTCAGCAGAGTTTTCATTACTTCCAGATGTAAGTAGTGCAGAAGACATACAAGATGTGGTGTATGGTTTTGGTTCCAGTGCATCTAATGAATACAAGGTCGTTAGAATAGTCGTTGGGTATGCTCATCTTGGTATTGGGGTGAGAAGTGAGATATTCACCGTTGGGGTTGATGATAGGTGGAGGTGTTTGGAGGATTCTTCCACTCCTCCCTACTGTCTATTTCCTTTTGGAGTCACCCATAATGGTGTTCTCCACTGGTTTGGTGAGGATGCTATGTTTGCTTTTATCTATGCTCTAGATATTGCACAAGAAATTGGATGCCAAATCTCGTTGCCTTATGATTTGCAAGGTCAGGCAGGGAATTTCGACCTGGCAATATGGCGTGACCGGCTTTGCTTAATCAACTGCAATAGCGATACCCAGGTGGATATATGGACTATGAATGAGTATGGTGTGGAGGAGTCGTGGACGCGAGACATTGTGTTGAAGTGCAGGATCCCACTTGATCTGGGCCTTGACTCTCTGGTCCCTATTACAACATTGGCAAATGGAGACCTATTGATGTCCCGCTATCTTGGTCGAAGTCTGATGTCTTTTGAGCCGGAGACCGGAATTTGCACTAAACTTGATGAGGTTGCTGAAGGTACTATTTCAATTTATAGTGCATATACTCCTACCCTCGTTTCTGATGGAAACCTTTTGTCTCGAGGACATCAAGCTTCCGCAAGTGTGTAAGAAGATATGAATATAATGTTGTGTGTGAGTATTTCCTGTTTCATGCAAGGATTAATGGGATGAATGGGTTTCTATCTAGGTATGGTGGGGGCTAATGAACTTTACTTTGGGACTTTTGCTTTTGAATGATGGAAGTAGAGGTTAAAAGAGACCCGAAATGTGGATCCAGAAATTGCCCATCATTTGTATGGGAATTAACCTTTAATCTTTGTTACCGCAAGGATGATTATTTTTAACTACCTATTATCCCCTAAAATATTTTATACTACTACTTTATTTTCCTATTTATTAATGAGCCCAAAGTACCAAAATATTTTTATTTGATCTCAATCAACTTAATCATTTAGAAGTATTTTTAAAGAAATGATGAATGATCCATCAACCTAATAATTTTTTTTCTGCATGTGAACTCTCTCTTGCAAGCTTGCATAGCGCATTGTGTCCACCATTCGATCGACAATGTTGTTGAGTAAGAAAAGTCAGACAGAACTAGTGTGCATATATTCTTCCAATAGTGGAAATCTTGTAGTAGTACGTAGGGGTGGGCACGGTTCGGTTACCCGGAGTTTTTCAGGTATTTGAATTTGTATTTGAACCGGGCAAATACTTAGATGAAGTATTTGTATTTGTAACCGGACTCCTCGGTTAACCGGGGATTCGGTTTCGATTCGATTCAGCGGTTAAGCGATTCGGTTCGAATATTTGGTACAAGCCCATTAAACTTTATAATCAAATCTTCATTTCTTAATTTTTAACCTTTGCAGGTTTATTTTTGATGTTATTATAATACAATAATAATAAAAAATCATATAACTCTCGAATTCGGTGGTTTCTTTTAGTGTTATCAAAATATATAAGTATATTTAAAACATCTTAGTGTAGTGTCTATTTCAATATTGAATATTCTTAAGGGCAAAAAATTAATATAGGACATATTTTTTTAATTATCTTTACTTTCTAATATTTATTTTATTATATATTTAAATAATTTAATAAATAATGAATATATTATTGATATATAATAATATACCATAAAATATGTATAATATATACAATATATATATAATTTTTTAAAACACTATAAATATATTCGATTCGGATCAATTTATCGGGGAAAAAATTTAAAGTATTTGTATTTGTATTTGAACCGGGCAAATACTTAAATGAAGTATTTGTATTTGTACCGGAGTCCTCGGTTAACCGGAAATTCGGTTCGATTTCGATTCGATTTTGCGGTTCAGCGAATCGGTTCGAATTTTTTGCCCACCCTAGTAGTACGGAGTAATAGATTAGTACACTGTAGGACAAGACTGAAATCACAATTTTTATACACACACTTTTGGAATCTTCTTTCTTTTGCTTATGCTCTTGCTTTTTGTACATCGTTTATAATATAATTAAACTCAAATTGTGCTAATAATTGTATAGAATGCATTGAATAGTAATATTTATAAGTATCATTTTGTTTTGAATTTTATCTTCATTTTAATTCATTATCAACTTTGATTAGCCATTTTATGAATTATTACAATATAAATTATTTTAAGAAATGTCATAAAAGGTTGTTAGAAAGTTGTAGTAATACTGTAATAGAGCCATGGGAATAGTCACCCAGTGGAATTATGGTCTTCATCTCAAATCTTCCAAGCAAATCACAAAAACAATGAACTGAAACCAGCAAAACCAGTTCACTTCAATCCCAAATTCAATCTCCATCCCAAACCCTAATCCCAGGATACCATCATGTTCTTCCAGGTTTTGAGTTCTTTCTGCAATTTAATCTTTCCCTGCCTCACCTTGTCCTCTCAATCACAGCGCAGAGACAAGAATGACTATTGGTTGCCTACCTCTATAATTCTTCTAATTTTCAGGAAACTCCCAATGAAAAGTATTATCCAGTGCAAATGCGTATGCAAAACCTGGTACGATCACCTTTCAGATCCACAATTCACTCATGATTATCTTAAAAATCCTCCATTTACAACCATTGCGCGCTCTCACCATAGTACTTTCTCCATTACGAATGATAGAGAGTTTTTCTATTTCCTGGAAATTGGAAGAAATGGTGAAGTTAATTACTCGATCTTTAATCCTTATGTGTTAGATTCTCAAGAAAATGGCGTTACAGGAATAGTGGGCTCTTGTAATGGTTTTCTTTGTTTGGTAAGAATCCCTCATCCTGGAAGTGGTAGTGGTTGGACTCGTCATGAGTCTTTCAATTATCAATCAGTTTGGATTGTTAATCCATTGTTAGGAGAATCTGCAGTGCTACCAGCTGTTAATAGGGCAGAGTATATTCGAGATGTGGTTTATGGATTTGGGTTTAGTTCATCTGGCGTGTTCAAGGTCATTAGAATAGTAATTCGATATGTGTTTCTTTATAGTGGAAATGATTATACACTTGAGGTGGGAAGGGAGCTGTTCACCGTTGGGGTTGATGATAGATGGAGGTGTTTCGAGGATTCTTCTATTCCTAAATATGTATTTCCTAGTGGAATCACGCATAATGGTGTTGTCCACTGGCTTAGTGATGATGGCCAGACTGGTGTTATCTATGCATTTGATATTGAGGAAGAAAGCGGATGCCGAATTTCACTTCCTCCTCCTTTGGAAAATGAGGCAGGGAGTATGGTCTTGGCAATATGGCGTGATCATCTTTGTTTAACCAACTGTGAGAGGGAGAGTGGTCATAAGGTAGAGATATGGACAATGAAAGAGTATGGCGTGGTGGAGTCGTGGTCGAAAGACATTGTATTGAAGAATTGGATCCCATCAGATCTGCATCCTCACCCACTGGTTGCTGTTATGACATTAGCAAATGGCAGCTTATTGATGTCCAAACCTCATGGTGAAAATCTGATGTCTTTTGATCCGGAAACTAGAAAATGTACTAAACTTGATGCTTCTGAAGTTGAAGGTACCTTTACATTTTCTACTCCATACACCCCTGTTTTCTTTTCTGGCAGGAAAATTTGGGCTCCAAAACATCAAGCTTCTGTTAGTGTGTGATGGATTCTGATTGTAATGTTGGTGGATTAGTAATTTCAGTTTTTAGTTGGTGAAATTATCATGTTCACTTGAATGATTTGAATAGCATGATGAGGATTAATGAGCTTCGCTGCTGCCTTTTTGTTTTGGACTAGTGGATGTTATAAGAAGCTATGGTATTGGAATTGATTTTGTTTTTAAACAGATGGATGGTTATCTGATTTGGATCTTTTCTGCATAAACCCTCTCTATTTCATTTTAAATGTGATTTTAGAAGATGAGAATAAGGAAATGTTCAAAGCAAACTGTCCTAGCAAGCATGGCAATATATAAAAGCACGAGTGTTTTGAAATGGATGGAGAATTATTTATAGTTACATTCAACTCAGGGCTTGCATAAGAATTATAATTTATGTAGGCCTCAATATATGAATGTTAAAGTTAATATCTTTAAAAGGGCGTTCAGGGCTGTTGTTGGAAAACAACTCGGTCTTCTGATAGGGGTGACCGCGGGAAACCAGCCCCAGGCTGCTGCTCATTTGGATTTTCTGGCATGTTGATCATTGCATCTCCAGTCATTTCAGCCCCCTGGTATTGCTGTACTACGAGGACTGAATACGTCGATGCAAAATCCGATGAAGCTAGTAAATCCCCTATTGCCCCGAGCTCCGGACACTCACTCCAGTCACTCAGCCCAGCTGTTACAGGGGTTATCGTCCCACGGCCCCTGCCTACTATGAACAAGTCGTGGTTGTTATCTATGGACCGTATTATTGCAACGGTTTCTTCCCCGTGACTCACTTCCCTCTCTGTGTAGGAAACAGATGGATCGCTGTTTGTTGCTGCCCTGAACTCGGCAATGTACTTCTCATCTAATTGTTGTTCCTTATCATGGTTGTCAGTTGTGCTCTGATTAGGTGCCGCCCCACTTGTGGTCTGGTGAGCATGAGAGTTTCTTCCAACGATGAAACGCAGTACTGTGAGGTGGTTCTGTGGGTGTTCGGACATTCTCCATCCATATGCCAAAGCCTCTCTGTCATCTGGCCCTCCAAAGAACAACACGGCTATATTGTGGGATATATTGTCCTCGGACTGTCTTGCTGTGCCATTGAGACCCCTGTCGACGAATATTGCAACAGAGCACGGGGCATTGGCCAACACATTTTCATTGATGGATCGGAATGCTGGATTGCTGACTTCCATTCCGCCATCCACTGTTTGTTGCTTATGGAAAGGTACGATGATGAAAGACACACGTTTGTTCTCGGCCACACAACATATATCTTCGTGGATGGTTTCAGAAGGAGATATAGCTGTGAGAGGATTGATCGTGAAGAAGTCCTCCTGCTTCACAAAGTTTTCGAAAGCATTGAAGATGTGGTACGATTGAGGATCAATGTTGTTGGACGCTAAGTTCCTCATGTTGTGGACGATCAGCATGGCTGATTGGCGACCCGTGACCTCAAGAAGATGAAGAACGTACGTGCAGATTGGCGACTTCTTTGTGGCATGGGACGCCTCCAACAGTTGGATCATCGTCGGGACATTTTTTGGAGTGTGCACGCATACCAGCAGACGAAGTTCATCATTCGATTTTGTTTGCTGAATCGTCCTCCTCTTGTACGACACGAATGTTCGCCCTGGTTTCTGTATCTTTGAGATAGTCGGCTGGATGATGGAAGTCATGAAAACTGCCACGATGATCAGAATCGCAAACGATTTTTTGTCAAGAACCTGCATCCAGTGGAACCATGTAGAGTATATCAGTACTGCTATAGCTATTACCGGTAACAAGACATGTAATAGAGTCCAAGAGCAGTGCCTTCTGGTCTCTCCCAACGTTAAGAACAATCATCTCAAGAAGGCCTTTGGTGTTCATCAGCAAACCGAGTATGAGCCCTTCGTGAAATGGAATGTCGCAGTACAGAGAAGCGAGGAGTGTCCCCATAACTTTCCCTAAAGAAGCAAGGACGATGACAAGGGCGAGAATAAGCCATGTCCCCGCCCCACGTATCACCGTGAAGTCCGTTTTCAGGCCACTTATGGTGAAGAAGATGGGCAGCAGTAGAGCCGAAACAAAGTCTTCGAGTTTCTCAATGAGCATTATGCCAATAGGACCGTTGGGGATAATCAAGCCGAAGATGAACGCCCCAAACACGGCGTGCGTTCCAATAGCATCTGTTATGAAACCAAAGATCATGACAAGAGTGAGAATGAGACATATGTAGAACTCGCTGATAGGTTCGCCTTCTGGAGTTTTTCGCACGACCCATAAAATGAAGGGCCGTACTAGACAAATGCAGAAAAGAACGAAGCCTACACTCGAAAGCAGTACCCACATTGAAGACAGAGAGAAGGACTCATTCTCGGCTATTGATATGGCGATCGCCAACAGAATCCACGCGCACATATCATTAATCAGAGCCGATGCCATCGCGACCTTCCCAATATCACTGTTGAGAAGCTTCAGATCGGCTAAGATGCGTGCAAGCACAGGGAATGCGGTAACAGAAAGCGCGACCCCAAGGAAGAGGATGAAAGTGCCGAGCTTTACCCACTGCCCGCTCGTATGCAGCATGAATGCGAACGATATCCCTATAAGGAACGGCAAAACCATGCCCGCAGTCGCGATCAACAGAGCTTTTCTCCCCGTGGTTCTAAGAATGGAGATGTCCATTTCAACTCCTACCAGAAATAGGAAATAGAGAATACCCACATTCGCCATCGTCTCCAGGATCATTACACTCCGCGGAGGGAACAACGTGTCAGTGAATTTCTTGTTTTGTCCCAGGATTGATGGGCCAAAGATTATACCACCCTATCATCATCAGAACAATGGAGTTCAATTTTACACATTCATGACACAATTGTACTTATCAAATAGGTAAGGGAAAGGTTGGCTTACAAGGATCTCAGGGATGATGCGAGGCTGGCGAAGGGGCTTCAAGAGGAAAACCAGAGTGCGGGTGGTGACGATGATGAGCGTCAATTGCAAAATAAAGAGTGGCAATGCGTAGTCCAACGGGTTGTCTCCCTGCCAGATGCCATTGGTGGTGATCATCGTCGGGGAGTAGCATACTATTGGGCGGGTCCTGTTTCCAGGCCTCGCCATCTGTCCCGACATGTTTTCTGGGCTAGGATTTGAATCTGCAGGCTACCTTCAGATACATTGAAAAATCTGTCATGATCCAGACTGTGATTGTAGTGGCATTCTCAAAGGCATCACAAGTTGTAACTGCAAATTGTCATTTTGTCAAGAATGGGGGGAGCTTGGGTCATCATCACTTCCCATGTTTTCAGTTTTGGTTTGAGAGGATGGCCTCTTGGTTAGGGACTGGTATCACTCATTTGGACAACACATGTAATGCTATTAATCGCTTAATATAGAAGTTCTCTGTTGCTTAATTTTTTTTTTAAAAAAGTCCTTAAATTTTTAATATGAATAGTAGTATTTCTGTTGGAGTTTGAATTTTGTCAAGGTGTGGTTTTGACTTTGTATGTTTTTCTTTTTTTAAAAAAATAAAATTATTTCATGTACGTGAATATTTTTTTCAGTAGGTGAATATTTATTGAAAAAGAAAACTAAAGAGAAAATACCTACTTACCTGATCCAAAATGGTACCTTATTTTTGCTCATTATCCAAACATAATTACCGTCCCACATCGGATCCATAGCAATAATGTGAGGCGGCCAGTTTTCATAAATAGACACGCAGTGGTAACCGTTGACGCGTGATCCTTCAGCCAAGTTCAAACGGGAAGTGACGAGCGGTCTCGGAAATTTCCGAGAAGGGGGAGCCCTGACCCAAAGCCTGGTTATGGCAATTGGGGCACCCTAATTTTCGCCGCTCTGATCCTTGGTTTTTTTAAACTTGTTATGTCTGGATTGGATTTGCCTAGGGGTGGTTCGGTACGGTATACCGAAAAAATTTCGCCGTACCGTATACCGTACCGAACTTTACGGTATGGAAATTTTCATACCGTTGCCGTACCGCACCTTTCGGTATACCGATCTTCGGTATACCGAAATTTTCGGTATGAAAAATTTCCATACCGTTGCCATACCGACATTTCGGTATTTTCGGTATATACCGGTATACCGAACCTTCGGTACATACCGGCATACCGGTATCACGGTATATACCGACATACCGAACATTCGCTACATACCGACATACCGGTACTACGGTATATACCGACATACCGAACATTCTCTATATACCAGCATATCGGTATTGCGGTATATACCGGTATCGCGGTATATACCGACATACCGAAGAATCGGTACATACCGATATACCGATACCGTGGTATATACCGAAGTTCGGTACGGTAACGGTATACCGCGGTATCAAAAATTTTTTACCGTTACCGTACCGTAAGATTTCGGTACGGTATCGTACCGTACCGAAAATTACGGTATACCGAAAATTTCGGTATTCGCGGTATTTTTTCGGTACAATATGTGCGGTATGCGGTATATTCGGTATTTTTCCCCAGCCCTAGATTTGCCACTTAGGCTTAGTCATGTTACTTTATATTTTTATAATCCATTAAGGTATGTTTCTTTTTATATTACTGCATCAAGTTTATTTGCTCTTTTTTTTACTACTATTCGTATCAGCTCCCAGGAACATCTTACGCAAAATTCCAATCCATTGAGGTATGTTACAAAAATTACAGTCCACTATGGTTTTCAATTTTTTTTCATACGATTAAGTTGAGTATTCTCAACTTAGTTTTCCCTCCCAAATTATTTTTTTGTGGATAAGTACTATAGCTAAAAATATTTCCATTAATTTTACAATTATTACTTTTAATTCCCTAATTTAATAACAATTAAATCCCTAACTAATGCATTTAAATATATTTGCTTCTCTCTTTGTACTTAGATGCACATATTTCGGGCTCTGGTGCCTCTGGGTAGAGTACTTCATTCTTCATTTTCTGTTGTTTAATTGTCATTAAACTTCACGTTTAGATATATATTACATTTATATATATATACATATATATATATTACATAAATGAAGAATTTATATATATATATATATGTATATAACATGCTCATATACATACATTGATTACCATTTTCTTCACCGGCTGAAGGTGGAGAACATGTTGAAGATAAATGAAGAATTTTCATTACAAAGTTTTGGCTAAGAGGCTGGATATATAAATTGTAAAACTGATTGCAAAAATAGAAGGCATAAAAATTTTTATGACAATGAGATAGAGATAATATGGAGTTTTTACATTTGACATTGTTTGCGTATATTTTCTCTTATTCATTGTATTGAGAAATGAACTTGATGAAGGATTTGTAGATAGCTTACTATTAAATATTTTTTATTGTAATATTGTAAAATTCCTTTGGGTAGAAAAATTTCTATTTGAATAAACTATAATTTTTTTTAATTCCAGTTTTATTTGTTTAAAAGGGCAATGATCATATATATAGCCTAATGATCCTAGCCTGTAGAGGTTGTTTAGGGGAAAAAAAAAAGTAATTATCCTAATGTATTCCTAGACTACCATATAATATTTTGTTCATTAATCACATATGAAATTTTAGAGTCGTACCTATATGGAATATTCAAATTTGGAATTCAGTTTATTAAATAAGTTTTAATACTTTTTATAGGTGAAAATATATGATATTTAGGTCAAATTCATTGATTTACATATCTTTATATTGAACATTTACATTACTTTAATTTTTTATTTTATCCATTTTCCTTAGGCCCGGCGCAGCGCGGGCGGGTTATTCTAGTTTGTTAAATAGTACAGTCACAAATTTCACAATATAAAATAAGATAATAATTATATCAATAAATACAAATATTATATGCTTAAAAGGTAAGAAGTAAGCATTAATTCAGTTTGTAAATCTACAACTATAACTAAAGCGTAAAATGTGTTTTCCCACTATTTTAAAATTCTAAACATTTCTAGATTTTCTTTTCTAAATAAATTTTCTTCATTTCTGGTCAATTTTAATTCTTAAATATATTTCATGCAATAAAACATTTTTCATTAATTATATCAATTATGTTTTTAAAAAACTGTCTACATAATAAAATTAAAAATATATTACTCTTCATACCCTAAACCTTAAACCCTTAATTTGGAAATATTCTTCCTAATACAATTTTCAATTTATTTATTTGACCACTAATATATTAAAATATGCATAAATAAAAAATATAAAATATATAGTTTAAAATTATATAATTAAAAGATTTTAATTAAATGGTTCTAGAAAAAACAAACCCATGTTGACCATATTTTTTAATATTATTACGATAAATTGAATCATAATTCAATAAGGTGTTTTTCTATTACTATATTATTAATGAATTGGTTAATAATAATTATGTAATTTTTATGTTATTTAAGATTTAATACATTTTAATCTTGAACTAGAAGTAGAATTATAAATTTAAAATTTATTACATTAAATTTTTTGAAATATAGTTTGGGTAAAAAAAAAAATTAAATAGGAAGTTTCATTAGATAATTATAAATTCAAATTAAACATATTTTTTTTTTCAAATAATAGTATACTTTAAAAAATAACTATATACGAGTAATAATTTATCTAACTTTTTCTGTATCCAAAAATTTTCCAACTTTGCAACATAAGGGATCATTTCCCTTAAAAATACATCAGTTACAGAAACAGAAAAAATATTCATATGTGATTGAATCATGTCTATCTCAGCTGGTTGAACACTAAACGTAGTTGAATCGTTGTAGCAGGTTGTTTTCCACTCAGTTACTGCACTGTTCAGACGCATTTGAATCTGCTTAATTTCAGTATAGAATTTCTCAAAAGCAAAGGCAGTATCCATTCCAAGCTCGGCCTTGTCAAGAAAATCCACCACCGTATTTAGAGCCGATAGATCATCCTTACTCGAAGGAATTGGCCTACTTTCACGAATATGAATGAGGAATTGTTTGGCCTTCTTTCCAAAATCATTCTTAGGGAAATAAAACGTGTTGCGCACGTTCAGACCGGTAACCCAATGAACTCCTTCAAAGAAAAAATCATGAGGGGAACCGGAATAAAATATTTTGAAAACAAAATAAGAAGGGAAAAAAAAGAAGAAATAAGCAATTGCTATTAGAGAAGCAAATAGCTGTAGTAGATCCATACTTATATTTTCGCAATGCAAAAACCATGTATTTATAGATAAGTGGGAAGTTGGTTAATTTTTTTAATAAATTAAAAATTTATTATATCATACAAATTTAAAGATATGATATTTATTTGGTAAGGCAAGTAGTTATACAAAAATTTATAGATATGATATTTGTTTGGTGAGGAATTAACTACTTGCCTTACCAAATTAAATATCATATTTATAAATTTGTATAATATAATAAATTTTAATTTATTAGAAAAATTAACCATCTTCCTACTTACATGGTTTTTGCATTGTGAAAAATATATATAAGTATGGATCTACTATAGCTATTTCCTTCTCTGATAGCAATTGCTTATTTCTTTTTTTTTCCTTCGTATTTTGTTTTCAAAATGTTTTATTCCGGTTCCTCTCATGATTTTTTTTTGAAAGAATTCATTGGGTTACCAATATGAATGTGTAAAACACGTTTTATTTCCCCAAGAATGATTTTGGAAAGAAGGCCAAACAATTCCTCATTGATATTCGTGAAAGTAGGCCAATTCCTTGGAGTAATGACGATCTATCGGCTCTAAATACAGCGGTGATTTTCTTGACAAGGCCGAGCTTGAAATGGATGCTGCTCTCACTTTTGAGAAATTCTATACTGAAATCAAGGAGATTCAAATGCATCTGAACATTGCAGTAATTTAGTGGGAAACAACCGGCTACAACGATTCAACTCCGTTTAGTGTTCAACCAACTGAGATGGACACGATTCAATCACATATAGATACTTTTTCTGTTTATGTAACTGATGTATTTTCAAGGGAATGATCCCATATGTTGCGAAGTTAGAAAATTTTTGTATTTTCATGGGTATGTAATTAAAAGATTTTAATTAAATGGTTCTAGAAAAAAACCCATTTTGACCATATTTTTTTAATATTAGTATGATAAAACTGAATGGTTCTAGAAAAAACCCATTTTGACCATATTTTTTTAATATTAGTATGATAAAATTGAATCATAATTCAATAAGGTGTTTTTCTATTATTCTTAATAAATTAATTAATATTATTATGTAATTAAGAATTTACCCTGTGGGCGGCCTCCCAGGGATTCCCACAGGGTTTCTGCATTATTTTTCAAAGGAGTTGAGGGGTCCTAAATAACCACGGTTGCATATGGTGCTCCATTGGCTTGTCTCCCAGCTCGGTAATGTCCTTGTCATCTTCTGGAGTTACATATTTGTTCTGTGTTTGAGGATTGGGTTGAGGGCGAGGGTTTCTTCGGTAAATTTGGGCCCAGACCCTTTTTAAAAATCTTTCCATTTTTTTAGACCCCATTTCAATTTTTTTACACTTTGCACCCCATCACATGTTTGACTTGGTTTACCAGGTTATTGTATGTGTCTTACCTAGATACTATATAGTATTTACCATGTTAATGATATGTGGTTTACCACTATATTAGTATGTGTCTTTCATAGCTATCATATATTAGTATTTACCAAGTTACTGATACGTGGTTTACCACATATACCATATGGTATTTACCAAGTTTTTTTATGTACTTTACCACAAATACGTTATGGTGTTTACCAAGTTATTCCACATATACCATATGGTATTTACCAAGTCTTGGTATGTGCTTTATCAAAAATATTTATGGTGTTTACCAGGTTATTGGTATGCGCTTTATCACATATATCTTATGATGTTTACCAAGTTATTCAACATATACCATACGTGCTTTACCAAGTTTTTAGTATGTGATTTACCACGATTACCTTATGTGTTTACCAAGTTATTGGTATGTGCTTTACCAAGTTCTTGGTATGTGATTTACTAAGTTATTACATAGGGCCTAAAACACAATGTTTTAAATGGAGGGGCTTTGACTCTAATAATATTTTTTTCATGGGTACCGGGCCCTAGTTTTCCCGGGTTTCTTCGCGGCAGGGGGTGGTTGCGTCGAGTTTGGGCAATCATCCACGGCCCATAGGTTGCATCTGTTGTGGGATTTGCAGGGCAGTTTGTCTACGAGTGCTCTTACTTAAATTATAGTATTTTATTATTATAAATTTCATAAATTGAACAATCAACAATATCTATAAACACAAATCTGTTCGATGGATTACTGAAATTTTCTTGATTTAACAAGTAACTTCGTTTGAATAGAATTAATAAGCACAACCGTATAGTACAAGATTGTAAATACAAATGCCTCCATATTATATACTGTCACATAAAACACGCACACATAATACTGCATTAATATTCTACTTTGCAAATATTGCTATAACTAGTAAGCTAATCAGGTTACATGCAACCCAATCCAATGCATACATAGTAAATTAAAGAGGCAATTATTTTCTGTATAACTTTGTTAATTAGCACATTAGTCGAATTGCACAGCCGTGTCGTAAGAAACTCCGGCCTTCCAATCACTAGGAATGGAACTCCCAACCTGCACCCACTTCACTTCACCCGTCACCGCGTTGCTCACTTGGAACCTAACCACCAACGGTCCCCGCGGTGGATTTTCCATGTCAAACACCGTGCCAAACACGCGCCGCATTCCTCGCCATTCCTTGCATTCCTCCTGTATTCATTCATTCATTCATTCAACAAACTATTTGTTATATATACGTTACTTTGAATTTAAACCTTTGTGAATCGACCCAATTGAATTTTCAAAACTTTGTCGATTCTTTAATTTTTTTAAGTGTAAAAATGGTTCGGGAAACATACTACGAACAGTTGAACATCAATGACATCGTAGACTCCAGCCTGATATATAGGAAAGATGGCCAAGTAATGAGGGAAGGCACTCCTCTCATGAACTTGGAGCATGACATTGCTGGCACCGTAGCGACAGGGGATCCTTTTGAAATCAATGTCCACGACGCCCAACGCCATCAGTTCAGCCGCCATGTTCGGGCGAGCCAAACCGGCGAAGGCGCGGGCATTCAGAACAAAGTCCGTGTAGTCTCCCACGGCGAAATCAGTCACCAATACATTCACTCCCTCATCGCTGCAGTGTGCAGGGATTTTGCACTTAACCTACAATACCACCCAATTTAAACAATTGTTACCCGATGTTTCAACAACTGGACAATGACGTATGGGGTATAAATTGACAAGTGCTGACATATAATACGCAAGTGGAGAATGCAACTGGAGAGCACAGAAATTGCAAAAGGTTTAATGGCTGGTCCCTTTATTTCCACATTGAATCAACAATCATTTATTACAACATCTTGTGATTACTTAATTGTCGGATTCAAGTAAGTAGCAATCAATCACAAAAGAACTTTCTTTTTATTATAATGCTATACGCTATAATTTTTTTTTTTTTTGTTAAACAGTGACACTCATGTGTCGGCAAAGGTGTGTGGGAGCCCAAACAACATAAATTACAAAGGGGGATAAAGGGGAGAGATAGAGGGCCGGGTGGAGATCGAACTCCCAACCTATGGTTGGGAGAAGGGGGACTTGACCGCTAGGGTAAGTCCCCAACCCCCACTATATTTTTATTTAAAAAGAAGTTGAAGAAGATGAATACAAGAAACTAGTAAATTACCTGGTAGCAGGCACCACAGCCAGATCCATTCCTGTAGAGTCTTGAAACTCCACCGGTTAGGCCGTTGTTCGCCGCGAATGCATATTCTCCATAGCCACAAGCTCCATCTGCAGTTATGTCATATATCTCAAAAGACTTATAAACAAAAAGAAACATACATGATAAAGTATGTATATAACGTTCAAAAATGAATGTAATAATTAAGGTGCCAAGACGTACGAGGGTTCCCCGGGCATTCGGGGCTTCCATAATATGTTGCTCTAGAGCAGATATACCCATCTTGGGGTTGACAATATGGTGATGCAGCAGCAACTGCAAAAAGAATGAAGAATATTGGGACAATAAGGTGATCACCCATGTTCT
Source organism: Hygrophila difformis (assembly GCA_030278955.1). Taxonomy (NCBI): domain Eukaryota; kingdom Viridiplantae; phylum Streptophyta; class Magnoliopsida; order Lamiales; family Acanthaceae; genus Hygrophila; species Hygrophila difformis. The sequence continues at coordinate 49,272,778 of JAOANR010000012.1, read as the reverse complement.
TGCCAAGTTAGTTTGATATATACTAATGAAGTTAAGGAATGGTTTAAAGGTTTAATGTGCAATGAATACTTTGGCAAGAATCTTCTGCCATTTATATAGCTCTGGTTTATGGAGCTGCCTAGCAAAGGACTTCAACTTTTCCTCCAATAAATTATTGTATTTTTAATTATTTATATATATTTTTGGGTAGTGGAAGTGTGGAACTCGATCGAAGTGTGGCCCGGGGATAGGAGAACACCTCCACTTACTCCTTGTTTACACCTTTTCTGTTTTTACATATGGAGAAAAATCAATTTGCCAATTGTAATACAATTATAAGAGGTGGTATATATTAAAACAAAAAGTTTAACTATAAATGTTTGTTTAATGAACAATTAAGTAATGAAGAATTATTTGCATTTTCTTTTTTTTTTTTTTTTCGCGAGAACTATTAGCATTTAAATCCACATGGTTGGACTAATAATAAGAGGATGGATAAAAATGAAATCTTTAAAAGCAATCATACATGAATGAATGAATGAAAAATCACTACATTAAAACATATTATTGTAAAACGATTTATAGTATATGTTAACTATAACTTAGCTTGATTTGGGAAAATTTAAAAGTTGAGTTTGATTGGACCTTAGATAAATTATTCTTCATTTTTTTTTTTTGTTAAACATTGATACTCGAGTGTCGGTAAAGATATGTGGGAGCCTAAGTCTTACAAATTACAGATAAAATTCATAGTTTTGAAATAGAATGGATAGAGAAATTTAAACTCGTGAAATTTGGGAGTGAGATGGAACCTTCCCTCTTTGATAGAGCTTGGATGAAATGCTTAATTATTTTAATGGGCAATTGTATGGTCAAGTAGTGTACACCCAAGAATTAACACATTAATGCTTCATTACTTATCTCACTTTTCTTGATCCATCACATCAACCCAAATAACTTAGCTTTCTATTTTACTATCAAATTTAATGAAGAACCATTAGTAAAAACATAAAGAACTAAAATCTTGAGAACAGAATTATTTTTTAACTAGTTAACCAATAAATTATTGGATGTTATTAGCTCAACCTTTTCACATGTTCGTTTACTATGTTAACTTATTACCCGTCTTTTTGTAATGGCCATCGACTTGAAATTTTATAATATACGTATCAAACTACACAGTGGGCTTGTTTGGAAGTCGGCATATTTAGGAGCATGTAGTGGATTCAATCAGCATATTCTTTCACAATTTTCTCTCCGAATCTGCTATCTGCTACCGGATCCGCTGACTCCCAAACATCCACAGTGTATTTCATTTAATAAATAGTATTACAGTGTGTAAGTATATGAAGTAGTATATTAATAAAGGGAGGGGCAGATTCATGTATATACCAGGAGTGGTACGAGACACCACTTAAATTGATTAAACTGCTATTTTAAAGTAGATTTTTTAAAATTTAACTAGATTATGTTTAGTGACACCACTTAATTTTTATGGTGACACCACAATCATTCATTCTAACCAAGCTTTCTCAATATTTTTTGTGTCGTAACCACACCCCCTAATTTTAATATAGCTTTTACTATATTTTGGGACACCATTTAAAAAAAAATTTCTGAATCCGCCACTGATATAAAGGTATTGAATGATGAATGGATGTATAATTCAATTATACTTTTTTGGATGAGATGGGATATTGACGTGGATGAGGCTGCCAAATCATCTTATAAAACAAACAAGTGTACAACAATAACAAAAAAGAAATATCTGTGGTCTATCAGTATCAGTATCACCCACTAATAATTGTACAAGAAATAGGACATGTAGGCTAGGTTTGGTTTCGAAGCATTAACGACATTCCACTACCTAGTAGTAGTCGAGATTCAAAATTAGACTCCAGAGACCACCAGAAGAACAAATACAATTTTGCTTGGGGAACCTTAATTCAATTCGATCATCAATGGATCGGACTTATCCAATATAATGTTTGAGACCTAATTAAAACTTTGGACCAAGGCATGCACCAACAAAATTATGTTCAAGGAATCTTGATTATATATGATCTGTATTAATTTAAGACAATTAAGTAGATTCATTAAATAAAACCCTAATAAGGCTAATTATTAACTTGGGGTATGTTTGTTAAACCTGTATGAGTTGCCGGGGAAAAAAAATAAAAATGCCTTACAGGTTACACCCATTGTATGTGTATGTACGTGACATCTCTTTGTAGAGTGGTAGTATTGGTTAATTCACTTATTTCATACATGGAAAAATTATCAGTGACAAGAAACTATGGAAGAAATTACTGTATATGACAAGATTACAGGATTGCATGTCTCTTTGGATTCCACTACAGCACTTAAAAGATATTTCCAAATTAAAGATTAATTTGTAACTCATGAATTAATACTAACTTTTAGCGCTAATTATGGGTTGAGGCCATTTTCACTACTAATACGTATTGTTAAATTGCCACATTAATTCGTGATCGAGTTGCAAAGGTGAGTGCCAAAGATGGACCTAATTAATACATTATTATGTTGTACTTCGTAAGTATTTCGGGAGAGAACATTTATTGTAACCGATTGGTTTGGAGTTTGGTAAGAGCTGTATAGAATTCTTTCTTGATCCCTAAAGCCAATTGCCCCAATTCATATGTACTTCAATATAATTTCCTATATTCTCGAATATCTTTTGATCCTTTCTTCTCAAAACATCAAAATATAGTGAGTATAATTGACACACCAATTAGAGATGCATAATGTTATTGATTAGTTAAAAGTTCACAGCTTTTTCGCACTACACATAAAATAAGAAAAAATGTTTTTTTTAGTCCTTTTTTTTTCCAAAATATCCAAATCAGTCCGTTACTAATTTTTTGCCCCATATAGTCCTCTACGTTTGCTAATTTTTTCAATTCGGTCCTAATTATGTAATTAACATGAGGTTGCTGATATGACCGAAGTATATCACATTTTACATATACCGTGGCAAATCTAGTGTCCCCACACATAACACACTATTTTAATAAATGTTTGAAGACTGTCATTACACATCACTACTCTAAAAAATGACTCTAGGGGGTCAATTGAATCATTTTTCACTGGGATGATGTACATAGTTTCTACTTGGTTCGCATTGAGCCCTTCCTCATTGAGGTTACCCAACCCATAAAAAAACACCAACCATTCATTTGCACGCATTATATATCACAATTGGTCTTCATTATCTTGAGAAATACCAACAACCACTGAGACCAAAAAGAAAATGCACTGCGATAGCTGTTGACCAGAACTCCTATGTTATTGTTGTGAATGGTTGTTGGTTCTTTATGGATGGATAATCACAATGAGGGCTCAATGCGAACCATGTAGAAATTATGTCCATCATCCCAGTAAAGAAGGGTTCAATTGACCCACTAGAGCCTAAAGGTATTTATATAGAGTAGTGATATGTTATGGCTGCCTTCAAATATTTATTAATTTGGTGTGTTATTTGTGGAGACTCCAGATTGGTTACGGTGGATGTAAAATGGGATTTACTTCGACCACTTCAGAAACCTTAGGCTAATTACGTAATTAGGACCAAATTGGAAAAAATTAGCAAACGTAGAGGACTATATGGGGCTAAAAATTACTAACGGACCATTTTGGATATTTTGAAAGAAACAAACTAAATAATCTTTTTTTTTTTCCATAAAATAATACTATAATAATGAGTCTAAGCACAGAGATTACACTAGTAGTAGTATACTACTAATACAATCTATCTCACCTTACCAAAAAAATTACTGTCGAATTATTGCTGAATGTTACCAACAATTGGTCCAATTGAAATCGAAAACACGCAACACTCAACAACATCTAAAAACAACGATGTGATTGAAAAGAAAGCGCGCGCGAGCAGCACCATGAAAAAAAGAATCCCAAAGAAATTCTCCCAGGAAATTCCAAGTGTCCTTGGATTGCAATATACTCCTATAATACTAATGCCCACCCGCGGGTTTCTGGAAACTATACAAATTAAATTGCCACACTCTGTAAGACCTCCTCCATCCATGATCTTGGTCTCATGGGGATCAACCTCCACCTCATCAACTAATTTAAAAAAAAAGAGAAAATTGGATAAGGAGACCAACCAAAGTTCGACCAAATGAAAAATGCAACCCCATGGTCTCCCACCTTTTGGCCAATAGAATTGAGACATTTGTCTCATTCCTATTGGTCAACTAAAATTTTGAACAATAAAAATTAAAATTATTATATCTTTTATATTTTAAAATAAAAATAAATAAAAAATATACCAAATTTTATAATTTTTCATTCTCTACAAATAGAGACCACTCTTGCTATATTTTTGTTAAGTACATAATATATTAATTTTAATATATATAACCCATTTAAAAATTTATATAAAATAAAAATAAATAAAAAATATATTAAAACTTTAGATTTTTTATTCTTTATAAATAAAATAAAAATATTTTATATTTTTGATACATTATTTTTTTTTATTTCAACATAATTTAAAATTTTATAAATTAAAATAATTATATATAATATTGTGGTTGGATGGTTGGGTGGTTATTGATAAAGTATGTAAAATTGGGGTGGTTGGGTTGAGATGGATATTGATGAGTTGGAAGAGAGAGAAATTAATTAAATAATGAGATGGTTGGATGGTTGGGTGGTTGGGTGGGTCATGGATAAAGATAGCCTAAGGAAACTGGTGAGTGGCGACCAGCAAACCATACACATATATATATATATACACATATACTCACCTAATTAATTTATGTCTGTGGTGCATGTTGACATCAGAATGAAGCACTAATTGGTCCCTCTGCAACTTACTTATGACATGTATCATCATCATATTCATCAATTCTTGTACTTGTATATATGCACACATGTCACAATTGAGGGCTGCTGGAGCACCAACTGCACTAGTGCCCGATTTAAAAGTATATATTTATATATATATATACTTTTTATATATATTTATATAAATGATGATAGATAGGAGATGAAAATTGACCAAACCGGGGTTAATTAATTACCAACCAACAACTTTGTGGTGACACAACACATGAGAGAGGATTATGAAAGAAACTTCCTGCAGCACTTGCTCATCATATTTCCAGATGTCGTCAATCAAAATTTGGCGCAGTATATATATATGTTTTATGGGACATGTGGCATGCAACATGATGGATGGATGGATGGTTAGCAGATTATGAATTATGGAGGGGGTATCCTACAGCTACAACGAACAGTCAGTAGTGAATTATAGTAATGATCAGTATCTTATATATGGTGGGGGTGTATATGTAGTATAAAAAGATGGGAGTAGTAGCTAGCTAATGCTATACCACTTGGGGTCATACCTCTGACCTGTCAAACCATATAGTAGTATCTTTCATCCCCATTTTACAAGAATGTAAGGAATGTTTGGTTTGTCACTCTGATGATGATGCAAGCAAGACGTATATATATAAAAATGATCCATTGACGGCTTCTCGTACTGTTGCAAAATATAATTTAAATCCTATGTCACCAATCATAAAACAAATGTAGTATAGTAGTGACAAAGGGTCGTCTCCTCAAGGATTGGAATACAACTATTTCATGTTATATATAATAGATAAAAGGGGGGGTTTTGTATTGTCAACAAGGAAATGATACAAAGAAGTAAGAAAGAAAATTAATTCTACAAACTAGAAAAAATGACAGAGAGCTTCAAGAATATAAATTTAAACACAATATTGGAATTAACTATGGATTAAAAGTCTCTAGTTCAAAGATTGATTTGGAATGACATTTGGGCAAGATTATCGATGTATAAACATTCCACAAATTGATAAACCAGTTATAGTTGTCAAGTCCGCTTAGATAACCAACTTTTCCTTTCAGTTTAGACAACTAAGGTACGACCGTTAGTTGCCCCTAATCAAACTAACACTCCTAGGTATGCCCGTAGAAAATATTGTCTAATTGCATTATAATCTAGAAAAGCCTGAACCAACTACTACCTACGCGGAGTAATTCCCAATTTGATTATATAATTTCTCGGGAATGAACTAATCAACCTGGTTACCACCTATTCAATTCAAGTACAATTACGGATACCCAAATCAAATTGGCAATCAATTGTCAAACTAGACAAATATTTGGGCCCTAAACATTCATCCAATTCAACAATAGTAAACCCTAAGCATAGAAATTGTATAAATACCAAAAGCACAATAGTTTTATAGTAGAAAATACATCATCTCATCATCTCCCAAACACAAAATGTAATTCTTCACCAAATCCCTAAACTAGAGAAAAGTAAAGACTACTCTAAATCCATGAAAGATAAAACAAAATAAGTGTAGAAGATACAACCAATTTCAAGGGTTAGAGAATGGAAGAAGCTTTGCTCGGTCTGCTCTGTTTCGCCCTTCTCTCCTGTACGGTTTCTTCTCCTTTTTCTTCCCAAAAGTGTCTTCTAAATTTAGCAAGTAAAAAGTGAAATATGAAAAGTTAATCTGCTCCCTCCATCCATTCGGCTTTTCTTGTTTCCTCTTGAGTAGTGTAATGGGTTTGACAGTAATATGGGTTTGGGCTTGGGCTTGACCCCAAATGTTTTCAATTTCAACTTCTTATCTTCCATCTAGTCATGACCATGACTAGGGAAGCCATGGCTTGCTGTCAACTTTGCTTCTTTCTTCTACTTTTGTTTTTCCTTTTCCAATTACCTTGTCATCTTCCTACAATCAACAAAACAAGCACAACAAGAGTAAAGTGCTATCAAAACAATCACAAAATCATTCAAAATATGTCATTGATAAGCACAAAATTCACACTATCATCCATCAACAACTCATGTTTAATTAATTAGTTCCTCCTACTATATTATAGAATACTACTACTATTGTTGAACCACCTAGCTCAATAATTAGGAGTAGAAGAATGCTAATAATGAAAAGCTTAGCTTCATAGTATCATGTATTAGTAGGACACTTGGGATGAGCATTAATGTTGGTATATCTAGGAGTGATAGTTTTACTACTTGCTTCATATTTATATTATGTCCCATATGATATGATAGTTTTGGTTCAATTGGATTTAGGCGATGTGCTCTTCGCCTGAAATAAGGTGTTCTGATCTGAATTTTATAAGATCTGGTCTGATCTGAACTGTATGTTTCTGGTCTGGTTTGATCTGAACTGATCTGATTACAACTATATATAGTGTGGTCTGATCTGGTGTGAATGGGTCTGGTCTGATTTTCACAAGAATAAGTAATAAGTCATGAAAATAAGTTCAGGAGAACAACCTCTTAGTCGTGTTTGGAGTTGATGTTGGCTGAATTTTGGGATCTCAATAGCATTGGATTTGGTTGATGACTTGATGGTATGTAGTTATCATCAAATTATGGTGTGTGGTTTTGTGGTGCATTACTATATTTCCATGATTTATTTATATTGTATTGAAAACAAATTTTTTCATTGCTTAAATTTAGAAAAATTTATGTTGCTGTATTACTCGTGTAATATTATTTTATTGAGCTTAAGGGGATGAGACTTGTTAATTAAGTCTGACTTCAAATCTTCATGTTGGGACCGACCCCCCTGTCACCCAATTTATGTGGCATAGACTCCCATCACCTATTTCTTAGTGTGCAGGCCGTTAAGGAGAAAAATAAAAGTAGGTAAAAATTATTGAGCTTCTAATGCAATTTTACTTTCCAAAATTCACTGCGCTTGCCCTTGAAGGCCCTAACAGTAAATGTTACCGTTCTTCCAATTTTAAATTACCATAACGAAAAACAAAACGACGCCCCTGTTATTAGTTACTACTACTATTACTCGTACGGAGTACTAGGGTTTAAGGGATTAAGCCGTTGAGCTTCCCTAACCAATTGTGTTGTGTCCAATGGAGCCTATTGCCGCAACGCTCTGGAACAGTTTCCCGCGGGTGCCGCCGGCCTCGATTCCGGCTATACTCGACTGTATATTGGCCTCTACCTCCGCGTCTCCGGCCTCTCTTTTCTTCCAACTTCTCAACGATTTCCCCAAAATTGCTGAGGTATAAGTTCATACTTAACCAATTTCGTCTTTCATCCTCGTTGGAACTTCTACAAGAAGCAAGGTTCTGGTTACGTTGAGGAGGCTATGATTTATAGTGTCTGTCTTAATTATAAGAACTCATCAATACTTGAATTATTCGATCCCTTTGTTGTAGCACCAAGCCACCAACTAAGATAGCTTGTTTCCGGAACATTGTAGGGGTTGGCACAGCGCATTTTTGGGACTTTATATTCATTCCAAACTTAATGGTTGTATGTGGGTTTACTGAAGAACAATATGAGTAGAGATTATAGGATCCAAGGCCAAATTTTTATTTTTGAGCCTTTTCTGATTTATCATATAGTATTGGTCTAAAAACAAACAATTGCCTATGCGCCATTTTAAGCATCATTTGTTTCACTTTGTTTCTTGTCTATACATTATATAAAATTTAATAGTGCTTTATATCTGAATTTTGAATCATTAAGTTATATATTTGAAGAACTATAAATAATGCCTAAAATTATTTAAATTTATTAAAATGATATTTGAAATCAATTCCCAATTAATTAATAGGATTAAGAGGCAAATCAAATCACTAAATTTTGGACATCATTTTTGACATAAAATTCAGACATAATTAAGTGATAATTCAATATATTTACCAGGACCCTAACATCAAACTTATTTTATTTTTTATTTATAAAAAAAGGTAACATCATAATGAAACTTCTTGTGTTTGTTATATTTTAATCTGAAAAAAAAATTGTTTTTAAGTGACTATACTTGCTATCACTTTTTTATTTTATTAATGATTGTAAAGTTCCAATTAAAATGAAATTATTTGTGCAATCCTTATAAACTATAGTGGGATAGAGGCTTGAATGAAAATGATATATGGGAAATAAATGATTCTGACTGGAAAATGTCATATTTCAAACTATCCTATTTAGTTTTTGAATTAAATTAACAAATTTGCAAGTATGAAATTACACTCCACTTGATTGTAGACCCACAGTTTTACAGTAAATATCTGTGAGATGAGACTAGATTGATTAATATGTACTTAATATTATCGTAGGAAATGCCCGTGTAGATTATGCTAGTATAACAAAGTGGTAAAGTTGCAAACTGTCTTTGATATGAGATTTGTTTCTATGTTCAAGAGTGGGCGATGATTAAAGTGCTAAACTTTGGAAATAGCATAGTATGAAGCATAATTGCTACGTGGAAACCCCTTTAGGTGATCTATGCTCAATCTTAATGGTACTCATATTCTTGTTTTCAATTATTAAAACATGCTTTCATGCAGGGCATTTCCATGAAAAGCATAGAGATGGAGGGTGAGAAGTGTAATTCTATTTTGACTTATGTTGCCACCATGTGTCACTTATTGAAGAAGTTAGGTGAGTATTCACAGATGATGAAAACATGAACATTTTATTCACTAATGTAGTCTTTTTTTTTTTCTATCTATTTTTTTTGGTTGGTTATTAACATTGGTAGAATTGGTTTCTTAATTGTATTTGGTGGAAACATTTATTGTTTTTTCAAAAATTATTTTTCTTGAACATGGAATTTGAAATTTCATGGTATTGATTTGTAAATTTTATGAATGGTATATAGATATTAGGATCGACTAAGTATTAGGGTGATGCATATTCGATTGTTTTCCTCACTTATTTTATACTTTATGTTGTATGTATACAAATTTCTACACTTTATTTTGTAGTAAAATTTTCTATTTAATTTTGTTAGATGGTACTAAAGCTTAGAAAATATTGAATGGGTTTAGCGTGAACTTTTGAGGAAGTTTCTATAGGAGGGGTATACCTTAGAAGGCTAAACTAATCATCATTCGTCAAGTTGAGTTGACCGCCCTCCTTTTGTTGTTTGGTGTTGTGCGTGAGATATTTCTGCAATTTGCGCCCACAACCTACTTTCTCTACATTGGTACATGATTGTATAGTTTTGGGTGTGCTTTCTAGCTTGTGTGGTTACGTTGGCATGTTTGAAAATTGCATACTTTAGACTTAAATGTGCTCTCTTCTGTGTATGTTAAACATGGACCTAACCCATGAGCTTCCTACTCAAAACTAATTAGTAATGAGTGGATTAGAATATGTTCCTTATAAACAAGGGGGAATCCTATAAATATTTCGATGTGGGACACTCAACACACCCCTTTTGAGATGATATTCATCCAGAAACAAATCCCATACTCAGGGTCGACAACGTACCCATAAGACCACCTCATTTCTATAGGACGCATGAAGATTGAAGGCTCTAAATGAGATATTATATACAGGGAAGTCATGATTAAAGTACCCTTGTATATTGCAATATAACATAAAGGTGAGCGATGCTACTATGTCTATATGTTTGTCAAAATCATCCAATTCCTTTTGCTACTGTAAAAAGTCATGTGGTTGCAGCTCTAAGGACCAGTAATCACTTCTGGAGTGGAATGAATATATGCCACTTTGCAACTTCAGTTCTCGATGGTGTGGTGGTTTCTGAGCTGGGAAAATTGCTCCTTTTGTTCTTTTTTTTTTGGGTAGTTTGTGCATTCTAGATTACTAGGGCAGAATGCCTTTGCTTACATGCTTCTTGAAGATATATGTTTTTTGCAGGATTGAAGGACATGCACTTATATGTTTGGAAAGTATTGATACCTTTGTTGAAATTGGTGCATGCATTTGAAAATTTGTTGTCTTTTGAGGTACTCATTGTTCAGTTTCTGTATTCTGCACCAAATATAATGTGAAGTATTTTTTTTTCCTCTCAGCTTACTATCTTATTCCTCTTGTGAGTATAGGTAACAAATATGTTTCTCAATGTTGTAAGTGAAACAAAAAGTTGGGATGTTATTGAAGCAACTATTGTGCCTCCTTTGTTAAGGTCTATTGGCTTATCAATGGGAATCTTTCAAAGTGAAAAGCTTGCAATATATAAGTGGACAGAGAATTCAACCTTTATGGGTTTCGCTGGCCAGGAAACTTTTGAAAATTTTCAGGACAAATTGACAGAAAAATATGTCTATGAAGAGTTGTTTCAACCTAACTCCTTCGATTTTCCATTGTCTGTAAGCTGTAATTTATTAACAACGATTTTGGATGCTTCTCTTCAATACAACCATGGATCTGAACCCGGGCCAATATCTGAAAGGGTGGCAAATTCTTTTGCTGGAAATATTCTTTGGGACCTATCTAATTTGGCCCTTCAAATGCTCTCACATAGTTTGGAGCATCGATCTTTTGCAGTCAAATCACTTCTTCCATCTATATTTAAAGCTTTTGCATGTCACTATACCTTCAATGTTGGAGTTCGTGGGATGCATCTTGTATTGACAAGGTACATAAAATGTTAAATATTTAATTGGCTTTAAAAATTATTATAATTTTCTCATTGATTATTTTATTATATTAAGGAAAACAATTTTGTTGATCTTGCAGGAAGGATTTTTTCTTTAAAATATGGAAGACTTGTAAGTCACTGTTTACTTTGGGGTCTTTGGAAAGAAGAGATGCTTATGATATACTTTCTCTGTATTTATCATTTTCATTGCCTACTAATGAGCATGAAGATGTAAATGTGAATGGAAGAGTGGATACCTGTAATTTAAGAGAAGACCAGGAATTTTGGGATGAAATAAGGAGAGGATTGGTAAATGGGCCTTTCTGTGATTCTTTTTTGTTTTTTGTTTTTGTTTTTTAAAAAGATCTCTAAATAATAAATTTAGTGTTAAGCGTGTTTTTTCTCAAGTAATTTTGGACATATACCTTTGTGAAGCTTGATAAGGAGAGCTTAGTGAGGAAGCAGTCATTGCATATATTAAGAACGACATTAAACTTGAGAAGAGAGAGGAAAATTCACTCTGAAATGTTGGAGGAAGTATCAAATGAGATAAACACTAATTCCTGCAGTCAGGGCAAGAGAGGGAAGTGGGCACAGCAGGAGGCCAAGTCATTAGGTGTTGGCAAAATATGCAGTCAGACGGAATTGAGTGTCACTAGCTGTTATAGGTGGGAGGCTTTTGTTTTGTTATATGAAATGCTTGAGGAATATGGTACGCATTTGGTTGAAGCTGCATGGAATCACCAGGTATGCATCCATAAATGCTCAAGTGAACTTCTCTTTTCAATAGGGTGGAAAATATGCAGTGCATCTTTTGAAAGTGTCACACATGCGCATTTTACCATGCAATATGAACCTCCCATCCATTTTTCCCTTCCCTTTTGTTTGCTTTTTGGTTTCATTGTCAATGATGTGTGATGGTTGAGCAGTTTTTTTTTTTTTTTTTTTTTTAATTGTATTCGTAATGCAAGAGCAACTTTGCAGGGGTAGAACTGATCCATATTATCTTGTTTGTGTTGTGTATTTCCAAAGGTATTTATTGCATTTTATGTGACACCTGCGTGACAAAAAAAATATACTTTCAGATGAACTAGAGAAGTTTCATACAATGTAAAGCTAAGAATATTGAGCTTATTTTGAGTTGGTCAGTTATCTTTACAGTGTTTTGTTTCATTCTTATTTTTAGTTCCTTCCATATTCCCCTGTGCCAGATTTCCTTTTGGTCTTTTGCCTTTACACTATTAATGCTATCAATGATGGTGTTGGCATCATTCATGATTTGGCGCTGGGAATCTCGATCGGGAAAACAGGGGATGGAAACTGTGTTGTTGAATGCCCCTTTTGTTTGTTGTTGACAGATTACTCTTTGGCTTGAGTCTTCATTTCCATTAGAGAATTCACTGCTGTCATTTAATGAAGAACTATGCCTTAATAGGATGGCAACTGCTGAGCAAGTTTTTGGGTGGTTGGCAGTCTTGTGGGAACGTGGTTTTTGCCATGATAATCCTCAAGGTTCTAATTTCATCCTAACACCATTGATGCATTCCTCTCTCTCTCTCTCTCTCTCTCCACCCCCCCATTTGTTGTAGTAATCTATGTTTGTATCTGTGTAAAATTAATACTTCATTTGTTTCTGGCAGTGAGATGCCTTATTATGCAGTCATTTTTTGCAATCCAGTGGGAGAAGTATGGAGGATGTACCAAGCTGGTGCCAAAAAATTTCATACTTGGTCCACTCATGCAGGGATTAAATGATCCTGTGCATCACAAGGAATTTGGTTTGTTAACTTTATCACATGAATCAGAGTTGAACACTAAGAGGTTTGCATAGTTAGTCTTGCACTTTTCAATCTTTTCCCCTTTGCTGGCTATAGGTGTGAAGGAGATGTACTCTTCACAGATGATTGAAGCAGCTACTGGATTTCTGCACCAATATGCTAGTGGTATGGAATGGAGGTATGCCTTGATTAGGTGGAAGATAACGTTTTGTGTTTGTTGATTAGGTTATATGTGTTTGTTAATCATTCAGAATTCCATATGAAATCCTCACTAAATTTATTAGATTATGCTATGTGAGCTTGGATAAGTTGATGATAACATTTATAAGTTCTTGTATCTACATTTGTTTTGTTTGTGAATCATATTTATCTGCTTAGTTATATTAACGTGCTATATTCCATTGGTAAATTGCTCGTACCCTTTGCAACTTGGGTGCACTTCTTCAATAAGTGATATATTGCTGATTGATTATCTTTTTGCTGATTGATAAAGTAATTGTGCTAAGTGCTGATTACTAAATGGACAAGTGTTCTTATATATGCTGAATATAATTACTGAAGAATTAATAATAATATAGAGTATCTTTTATATATAATATATTAAATTAAATTATAATTTATACTAAATATTTATTTACTTAAATAATTATATTATATGTTTTATATGTACTATAATATTATAAGTATTATTTATAAATAATAATTTATATTTAAGTAAATATATATTATATTCTGTAGTATTATTTTAAAAATAAAATTATTACATATATCAATATAATATATGCTATTATAATGTTATAATATACAGGACTAATATATTTATACTATAAGTAATATATAGTATTATAAATAAAATATAAATTGCAATTTTATAATGTACATATTATTAATCTATAAAATATTATTATTTTATAGTAATATTATATATATTATAATTATAAATATATTATATCAATATTAGATGAGGAATATAATATATAAATAATATATTTACTACTGTATAATATAAATATATTATAGTCTATAATATATATATTGATAAGTGATAAGTGAGAGTGATAAAGTGAAATTCTATCACTTATTTACTATCCACTTATTACTTATTTTAAAGAAACACACTTAGGCTCCATTTGAGAGAATAAGACCTAAAATCTCTTACCGTTATTGAATAGGAAGTGGTCCAAATAAGAGTTGGGTAGATAAAAGAAAAACAAATTATAAGAGGCTCTTAACTTACTTGTAATTGTCTTATTGTAAAACTTTTTATTCAGTAAGTGATAGGAGGCCTTATGAACCATTTTACATATTCTTAGTGAAATGGGTCCTATAAGTTCTTATTGGATCCAAAAGAACACCATCTTAGTCTTTCTTACTGATGTAATCTTTGTCGAAGGAGGTGGTTCTTCTTGTTCTTATTTATATACTAGTACTTTAATAGATATTTATGTATGTTTGCGAGTATCATTTGTATACAGGGAGCATGTGTCTTTCTTGATTGATTTGTCATCTGCCCCCAAAAGACATCCTTTGGGGCGTGCTGGGCTGATGTGCATGGTTGAGTGCATTGCCTCATTTGCTTCTGGGGTTACAAAACATGGTAATCATGAAAATGACCATTTTTCTGATGATGAGGTCCTAGTGGATTCTTTGCCGAACTCTTCTCAAAATGACAAAGCTGATATGTTGGAAGCTTTGCGATTTGTTTTGGAGTGCAGTAAACATCATTTTAATCCTAAATACCGTATTCAAGGTACTGTTGTTAGTTCTGTCATATTCTTCTATTAATATATATGAGTATTTTGAAAACACTAATTTTGTACTTTCCTTGTTTTTAGTCTGTGAGAAGATTTTAGCTGCTGCTGCTTTCCTGATGACTGCAATTGATGTTCCTTTGGAGATCCTTTTGCATTTCATTTCTAGTCTGCCTCGGGAATATACTGATTATGGTGGTATGTATGGCTGATGTGTGTTATTATAATCATAACTGTCGATAGTGCAAGCTGTGGTGCATGGCACTAGCCTAGTGACACAGAGTGTCAACACCCTGCTGCTAATTGTCTTCCAACTCCTTGTGAGCAAGACCTAATGCTCTTGAAAGGTATATGGCCCTGAGCAATAGCTGGTGGTACTCTGCTGCCAGCACCACACTGATCATCAGGCCAACCACTGACCATTATTTTAACACTTCCATTTTATAAAAATCACTTTTTGTTTGTTATGTTGTTTTATAAAAACCATTGTATATATTTTACATTTTTACTTTTTATTTTGTGCCGAGCTTGCATGTGACACATGTCTTGTCATGCACCATTGATGGCCATGAGGCTGCTTTACATGCATTTGATCTTTTGATCACATTGATTAGCGTTGTGTTGCCTTCTAGGTTCATTGAGATATACAATTCAGAAATGGCTTGGAGGTCCTAAATTGCTGCTTGTAAAATCTATCCATGGCTTTCCTGCAAACTTTATCTGTTATCAGCATCCACTGGATTCACCTTTTACATATGATGATGAAGAAATCAATGCATGGGAACTTGAAGCAAAGCGTTGGGCCCGTGCTCTTTTTCTTTTGGTCCAGGGCAAAGAGGACTTCTGCCCAACCCTTCAGGTTTTACAATGATAAATGTATATACATTCGTGCTGTATTTTCTAACACTCAACAGGTTTATTGTTCTGGTTTAAAGTGTTCAACTAGAAGATATTTTGGATAAATCCCTAGGAAAATTGCTTCTGGTTGGGATTAGTTTGGAAACTGCACCTCCTTCACCCTCTAATTGGATTCATATTTTGGTACAGTTTTTCTATGATTTGTCTAAATTTTAACTTTCACAAACCTTTTATGCAGTTCATTCAGAACCATGGTGGTAATATTTGCAAACGAAACAATTTAGAGTGGGAAGTGGTGAAATTTCTCATCCTTGTTTGTAGTTTGGTTGATGAACTTATAATAATCCAAGAGAGAACTGCTAAGTGTCAAATGGCCAGAAGAATGGAGAAGGATCTTGATGATGGCAAAATCATCTTTGATATGTTTGTAACAGTATTGTCACCATTGTTGGTATGTATAAGATATGTTGTGCGCCAACTTTGTCATCATATGCCTACTAGTCTCATGTTGTTTCTATGCATTGGACAGGATGAACTGCTCTCATATGCCAAGATGTCGATTTCAATATTTTGGTTACCTGTGGTGTCGGAGGATCTCACATTGCCAGGTGCAATCTTTGGGAAACTAGGGGGTCCAAGTTTGCGACGTTTGCCCTCTTCTCTGTGCACTTCTGTTCTGAAAGCTGTAAGAATTTCAGATTCTCTTTGGATACATCATGTCTAATTATTAAATGCTTTATTCTGACAAAGTACTGTCGGAATAAATTCGACCCTTGGATTTTAAGGTTTTTTTGGCTATTTTCTGGGTTGTGTTTGGTCAAATGGGTTAAATTCGACCCTTGTGATTCCATCATAGTGAAATTTCAAACTGTAGCAGCACCACATCGCTGTATGGAGAGGCGAGTGCTTGAGTGCTTATGGCGGTAGTGGATGACCGCCACACTGCCATGTCGACACCAAGGCGACGACATGGCGAAGCCATGACAACCTTGATTACTTTTGTTAATCCATGGTGTTACTTTTAACATGTCTTTGATTCAGTGTGATGATAAAATACCAACACTAAGTGTTACTGGAAGACTAATTATAGTTGATACTAGATGTACACTATTATACTATTTATTTGTGGTTGGAATCTATGTGCAGCTTGACACGTCATTAGATAATAAAGTAGAATGTTTTATGACTAAAAAATTCTTTTTAAGTCAATAAAGCATACATACTTTGTACATTAAATAATGAATCTAAATTATATTCAACTTATATATTTTACAAGAAAATTTAATAGATGCTCAAAGAGTATGCACTGTCTCCCATAAAGAACTATGGCCTTGCTTGGGCTCGATTCAATGATTATTGGTGTAACACGAACTTGAATTCTCAAGGTTAAATTAAAAATCCTGACTTTGAAACATAGTCTCCATTCAAATTGAACTTGTTAGGATAGGTGCGAATGATTTTCTGATGGAAAAGATAAAAGCCTTCATCTCACTTATATTAATACTGATCTGTAGTAACTAATTGTTTAATTTTAGGATCAAATTGTTGAATCAGGGCCATTCTATAAGTTTCCATGCAGCAGCTAATGCAGACTGTTGCCAAATGTTACTTCCCTAGAAAATCTCTCATTGTGCTGATCCATAAAGTTATTGTGACAGTGAAATGCTTTGGTTTATTTTTCCCTAGTTACCGACAGTAATTTTCAGCTAACATCTGATTTTCTTTTATCATTTCAGTTAACATCCATAAAGACCCTTGCAACTATTCTACGTTGGTCCTCACAGTTGAGAACTGACGTTCGGACCAACACTGCACCAAGCTTCTTGTGGACTTTCTTCTTGAAGACAATTGCTAGTCCAGAACCAAAATCAGAGGTTCTCGATATTATGATTATTAGTTTTCATAGAAGATTTACATTAAGCTGCTGGTTACTTAGTTCATTGCCCAAAGCAGGTTGAAGGGGAATTATGCATAGCTACTTATGAGGCATGCACGTTTGCTTTGAAGGGTTTATTGCCTGTCTTCTCTACTTCATCATTGAATATTTTATCAGACAATGATCGCTCCTTTCTGATAGAAGATGGGAAGGTTCTGTTAGATGCATATTGTAGTACCTTTATTGACAACATCAATAATGTTATTGATGGGGGCAATTTGGCACGGACACGGCGAGCAGTTTTAATGAATTTGAAGGTCATTTTTCTTTTCCCCTCACTGACATGTATATATCCTGATTTTTTTAGTGTTACTTTCTTTTGTTTTATTTTTTTCTCCTATTATTATTATTATTATTATTATTATTATTATTATTTAATAATTTTTTATAATTTTTTTGATTGGCAAGCAAGATGTGATGGGTGGTTTTTCAGAAAAGAAACTGCCATTGAAAGCTCTCCAATGGCTGTTCTGTTATCACTTCTTACCCTGGCTTTAGTTCCAGACTTCTAGTTAAACACACACCCTTTTTCAAGGCAAAGGCTAAAGTAATAACCAACAAAGAAGGGCAGATACCATGATTACTTCTTCTTCTTCTTCTTCTTCTTCTTCTTCTTCTTTTTTTTTTGAAAAACTTTGGTTGCTCAATCTGTATCCTGATGATAGGAATGTGGATTCAGATTTGTATTTTCTGATGTAACTGTTCTGAGTTTTTGCTTTGGTTTTAATTGGTTACAATGAGCATGAAGTGCAAGCTGTACTGCTTTTTCTCGTATAAGCATAATTTACTACTGATTATCTGGCCCTGATTGGCAAAGGCCAAATGTGATATATACTTTTCATTTAATACTGTTTAATTGTCTGTGCATTTTCTATGTTTATTGTATTTGATTAACATTTATGTTTTACTTTGTTCTATACCTATGCAGTTTTCAAAAGCCATGACACCTTAATGATATCACATAAATTATTGAAAATGATCTTTGCCTATATACATATTTGTCTTTCAGTGGAGCTGTTTGGAATCTTTACTGTCAATTCCAAAGTATGCTCTGTGCAGTGGAGTTCATTTGAAGAGGTGTAATTATGACATCTCACAAACAGCCTTAAAATTGATATTTGGTGATCTCGTTGAGAGGTAAGATACTAAATGTTGTGTAGTTATTTCAATGTAATCATAGTTTCGGTACATGATTCCTATGGAAATTAACATTATATTGTCCTAATTTATTTTGGACGTGGATATATATATATATATATATATATATATATATATGTCTGCCCTAAATGTGCTTAATAATGAACCATTAGTGAAATTGCACGTGCTATTAAGTATTAAATAAATCTCTTGAGAATAATATATAGGTCATGGATGGGATGGTTATGTGGGTCTTATGAATATCAGATATATGGAGTTTGGGTGTTCGGAATAATTGAAGAATGAGAGGTTAGGCAGTGTTTCATTTATTTTCCCATGGTTTTTGAGTTTATGAAGCGTATTGAAGCTAAGAGCAAAACTTGATGTTGTGCACCCCCTGCTTTGGGGTGGGTGCGGGGGCGTTGGATGGTGATTCTCGACAAACTATTATGTGGTTGTGTAGAGAGCTCATGACAATTTGGGAATTTTTAGAAAAATAATCAAAGCATGACTGATACAATTATTGTGGTTATCCATAGGTATAAGCTTTCAAGTTTGATTTTTGTTTGTTTATTTTCTGTCTTTGTTTCTTGTGCCTATAACCAGAAAATATATCTGTGAACATGACGAGTAAGTCTCTGTACACCTTTAATCCATGTATATGAAGT
Organism: Hygrophila difformis; assembly: GCA_030278955.1. NCBI lineage: Eukaryota > Viridiplantae > Streptophyta > Magnoliopsida > Lamiales > Acanthaceae > Hygrophila > Hygrophila difformis. The sequence goes on along the minus strand of JAOANR010000012.1, from coordinate 49,253,257 downwards.
TATTGCACGCATGGTATATCTATAGCCTTGTTTCCATGTCTCGTTGCTTATGTTGTCTTGTCCTTTTCTGCACCTGTATATATCTATTTTGTTAGTCTCATTTTCTTCATTCCTTTTTATATATGTTGCTTATGTATATTCAGGAAAGTAAAATTGACAATTCTAGTACCACTAATCAGTATGTCTTGTCATGTTTATATTTTGATGGGTGGAATTCCTTTTAGAAATTAAAGGATGTAAATTGGTATGATATATGAAATGAGTGCTGTAATATGTGGTTAAGAGCAGTACTATTACCATCTCTATGTGCTATATATTTAAGAAATGTTTTCCTTCTTATTTCATCTCTCATGTGATCTGGGATGGGATATTATGTTTTCATGTGTGCCATAACTTGATGGATATTAGACTTCAGGATTAGATGTGTTAGTATCCATCTATAGTCCTACTTATACATGATTCATGTAACCCATCCTTTTATTTGTCCAACAGTACTAAACTAAATTTATATAATTTACTTTAGTTTAGGATTCAATTTCATTGCCTACGTTGAATTGTCTTTTGTAAGTTAGTTGGCACTTGGCAGTTTGTGTTCCTTATAAACAGTTGTATGAAACATCTGAATAATCATGCCCCTTCAGTATTCTATTTAACTCTTTTTTGAGTATTCAAAAATCATTGTAGTGCCTGCGCAAACAAAATGACAAATACACATATCATAATACAATAATCATATTTTTATTGTAAAAGGTAACCACAGTCGTATTGGTATATAATTTTACGCACTCACACCGATATTTATATGGAAAATGCTTGCTATAATGTTGACATCCTATCTATGCCATAAACTTTGTTACAATATAGAGTATATTGACATTATGGTTTTCTGGATGAGTTGACAGCCTTGAAAATGCTGGCGAGGTTTCTGTTTTGCCTATGCTAAGATCAGTCAGATTGATATTGGAACTGTTTGATTTAAAGAGAACGGATGAAACTTCTTCTTGCACTAGAGTATCTGTTGAGGTATGCTTGCCTAGTTCTTCTGGAACTGGAGTAATTATTGATATTGCATACTTTCTGTTCAGAGAAAATTAGAGGATATTCTATTAGCCTTTTGACTTCGCTTGGTTGTTTATCTAATGCAATCTTTCTAGTTTTTGGTTAAAACTTCAGCATTTTTCCAGTACTTTATTGTTTACTATGTAATATATTAGATTCAAAGTGTTGGGGGCAAGCTTTTAATTGAGTTGGTAACTAACACTTTTCGTTGGATTATTAGATTCCATTGGCTATCTTATTAGATTTGGTAATTTATAGCAGTTAGGATTTTGAATAATACTTAGCATTTGGATTGATGCAGCTTTTAGTATTATGGTTCTTTTAATTGGAGTTTTTTTATTTTTTATTTTATCTTTTTTTTTAATATTTAGAGTTTAATTTCTAGGTTATAGATTTAGAGTCTGGAAAGTGGAAATCTTTCATCATTGGCAATTTGGCATGAGTTTATGAAGGGAAAAAAAAAAAAAAAAGTTGGCCTTGGGCTAGAGAGTGTTCTGGTTTTTTCTTGTGATTTCCATCGTAACAGTTTGGAGTGAACCTATTGAGATTTAAAAAAAAAAAACCAAAAAAAAAAAAAACAGATCTAGTAATTCTTAATAGGGTTTAATTCTTAAAATGTTTAAATGCTTAAATTCAATTCTAATTTTCCTAGTTATGTATTTTCTCTCTTTCTGTAAAGCTTTACTTTAATGGAGATCAATTAATTCTTATCATCTTAGATGATGTGGCTTTTGGTTCATTCTTCATGGATATTGCATGTGAGTTGCAATAAAAGGAGGGTGGCACCTATTGCGGCACTTCTATCCTGTGTCTTACATTATTCTGTGTTTGGAGAAGAAGACATGCATGAATCAGACCAAGCTCTTGGTCCTTTGAAGTGGGTATGTGCTACCATCTCATTTTATTCATATTTGATTACTTATTGGAGAATTTTTGTGTATGGAAATTAAAATGCTGCAGTTCATTGAGAAAATCCTCGAGGAAGGCACAAGAAGTCCACGAACCATTCGTCTTGCCGCACTACACTTATGCGGGCTTTGGCTGGCCTATCCAAATACCTTAAAATACTACATTAAAGAGCTGAAGCTGCTAACTCTTTACGGTTCTGGTATGCTTTGAGATATTTAGGTGTCTTATAGTTATTTTGGAGTTAATTTCCATTGGTAGGCCAAAGCGAAACCTTGATTCATGTTGCTAACCCATAATTTTTTTGTGGCTTCCTGATCCTCTTATAGTTGCTTTTGATGAAGATTTTGAAGCTGAATTGGCTGAAAATAATGATGCCAGGGCTGAAGTATCAGTGCTGTCAAAAAGCCTAGATCCTGAGTTAACTGAAGTAAGTTGCCATATTTGAATTCTGAAGTATCTTCCCTATCTAAAAGTGCTTTGGATTGCTCTTGCACTTATTTTGTTTTGCTATAACGTACATTTGGACAATGAAAGAAATGGAAATTGTTAGGTTTTGTTACAATGGAAAATCTTGAGAAACTAGCCAACAAATTCACCATGGATTTGTTCAGTAGGTGAACTAGTTTTGAATGTCCAGACTTTGGGAATTCTTATTTTTAATTTTACTATTCTTCACCTTGAGTAATTAGCTGAATACAATGAATGACTTTCAATGGTATTGGCATTTGGCAGTTGGAATATTCGAATAATACTTAAATTGTATTGTGGGCTGCTTGTATTGATTTCTACAGGTTCAGAGTTGCGAAGGAATATACACAAAATGACAAAATAATATTAGTGTATGCACATTATTAATGTATATAAATTGAAAAATTCTATAACAGCATAATATCTAACACTATGGTAATGCAATAGGAGTTTAGAGGAGTAGAATGTAGATGCTGGCAAAAATTAGAATGCAATGGGAAGAATGATAATCCCTTTAATGATGAATGGTGATGGTGATGACCGATGAGGCACGAATTTATGGTCCTAAAAATTTTCACTGAAATTGGTTTTTGAAATGTCAGTGGTGATTGTGAGCTCATGATGGTTCATGTGGATGAAGATGGTAACACTAAGGATGACCATATAGAGAACTCTCTGTTACTATTTTGATATTGATATACTACCTCCGTCTCATTATAATCGCTACGGACCCACCTGACACGTATGCCGATACACATTTTTAATGGTTAATAACTTAAATTGTGTACAATAAAAAATTATAAAAATTTAATATTCTAAAACTACAAGATTAGACGAATCTAACAAGATGTTTTTTCTTACATAACTATGATAGAAATACGAATCAAACTTAAACAGTGAATAGTGCCAAAAAGTCAAACGTGACAATCTAAATGAGACGGAGGAAGTATGATGTTGAATTCTTGAAGAACACTTTTTATACACATAGTGAATGTCCTACAATTAAGTGTCTGCATATGATGAGCCTTTTGTTGACATTTAGGTACTTTAATCTTCATAATGTTATGTACTAGCTTCATCACATGTTCTCTAGTACTGTATGTTCTGGCTAATTGCTCTCCTTTTCACAGTTTTCACCATGCATGTTTCTAAATTTGTCTACGACTGTATTTTTGTAATGTGTTTCTTCTTTAGAATGAAGTGTCACTAAGATTTTGATTTCGTAATTCTGTTTTGTTGATCAGGTGTTTATCAATACAGAGTTGTATGCTCGTGTATCTGTTTCTGTGCTGTTCTCCAGACTAGCAGACATGGCTAACTTGCTTAAATCAACTGTTAGCAACAAAGATAACCATGACGCCATTGCTTCTGGCAAAATGTTTTTGATGGAACTTCTCAATTTTGTGGTACATAAATAATACGACTTTTCATGCATATTTTGCTTTTTTCTTTTCTTTCTTTTTTTAATGCTTTTTTAGAATTTTTCAACTACTTGCATCTGGATCCCCTGTTCATTCTAGTTTTCTTAGTTATTTTGGTCTGCCTCGTATGCTTGCAAATTCTACTATATCAGCGGTAAGTTTCTTGAAATTGGAATTGTGCTGGTCTTGAGTCTGGTAGTATCGTTTGTTTATGGAAACATAAATCTGTTTTGTTGGTGGTGCGTGAATTTTCGTGGACATATTAATGCTGCTTGCTTAATAGGAGAAGTTTGGGTTGTTTTCTGAGTTTTATTATGTGAAATCATTATAATAAACTAGGAAAACTCAATTCTCCAAGTCTCCAACGCTCTGATATATCATTGTGCATGAGGCATGATGTGGTTTTGGGCCATTGAGCATGGCATACCACACGTCTCCGCCGGAGCACCCACCATTAGTTATTTGTTTCTTATATATGTTAACACTAGTAAAAACAAATGAGTGATCCTCTTCTAGTAAGCAGGGTCCAAACAGTACAGAAACAGATACTTCCTCCGTATTAAAATTTTTTTAACATTCCCTGTTTTCACGCAATCCAATACACATTTTTAAAGAGTAATATCTCGAATTTTATAAAATAAAAAATTATAGAACTTTAATATTATAAAACTACGTGATTAGACGAATCTAACAAGATCTCACTTGACTATGTTTTATCTTATGTAACTATGTTAAAAAATCGAATCAAAGTTACTCAATGAATAGTATTTACTATGCAAATGTTAATATTTTTAAAAAACGGAGGGAGTATTAAGAAGTCAAAAAGTGTTCTTTAAAGCTGTTATGAAAATTTTTCATTTTGAATTCATGGTTACTTGATTTGTTGCTGTAGATAATATTTTTGAGAACACCATGGCATTCCTTTGTTTTGTGGTTTGCCTTATCTCAATTGCATTTTATTATATTTGATTCCTTTGAGCTTGAGCATAGTAGTCCATGTACTAAAAAATTGGTGAATATTTATCTTTGTCTACAGCTTACTTGGATTTTTGGCAGGTATCAGACAGAGATCTGTCGAAGGAATTGTATAAAAAGTATAGTGCGGTGAGTTCTTTATGGACATGTCAAATTAGATTAGTCATTATAGTCTTATTGTATTGCACATTTTGCCTTTTTTTAATATTTTACTCATAAAGCCTCTAAGCAATTGAATCATTCCAATTAATTATCCCATTTACAATATGACTTATGTGGACATAAATAACTGTAATGGCGATTATCTGATAGTAGTGGAGCTGATATACTATAATACGAGTGAGTGGCATCTTAATCTGTGCCTAAATTTTCTTGTCTGATGATTATTGATTTTGTGCGTCTGTGTGTAATTATTTTCTGATTTTGCATTCATTTGCTTTTTCCAGATTCATAGGAGGAAGGTTAGAGCATGGCAGATGATATGTGTCTTGTCACGATTTGTTGACCAAGACAATGTTGAGCAAGTGACCTCTAATTTGCATACATCAATTTGTGTGAGTCATGCCAACTCAAAAACTGCATGTTAGCTTAATGACCTTCAGCTGGCTTTATGTAACCTTACTTGTTATTTGTTAACTACCGTTACTCAGCTTGTTCAAGCTTCGGTTCAGTAAGTAGGTGTATTCAGACATAACTTAGAATCTGGAAAGGCCCATCATCCAAGCAGCTAAAAGAATTTAATGATTAAGAAATGTCAAAATTTATTGTATTGACAAATGCATGAAAAAATTGTCAACTAAGCTGACTTACAATAACGAAACCTAAAAGGTCTACATTGTAGTTTCTCTTATTTAGTAGTACAATTTACAAAAGCCAAAACTTTATGTTGTGAATGCATAAGAAAAATAATAGATATATCTGAATAACTTATTAGAAGCAAAGAATTAATTCATGGCAATTCTCTCTCCCTCTTAGCTAAAGTATTGAATCCTGATAGTAGTATTTGTGTTTCAGGTGGCGTGCTTGCCATCTAAGTAGCACTTTATTTGTAACAATCATATTAGTAGATGGAGTATCCACACAATCTTATGGATGGGAATACATTCTGACATTTGTAGCATTAAATACCGTTTTATTTTTCTATGAACAACTCATGTTGCACAGAAAACTGAAGTAAAGCACGCACCCAAGCTTGACCTTAGGTAACCTGCTAAAAATTGAATTGTAATATTGACGAGGGCGAGGATGAATACCATGGGGTAAATTATGAAATGTAGAGATATTAGACTACTATTTTGTATTTATGGGTATTTTTGATTGAATAAATTAAGGATGAAATGCTCTCAAGTCATCCCAAATAAAATCAATCATCAAGCCAAAAAAAATAAAATCAATCACAATAGTCAAAGAGGTATATTATTTAAATCTTGTAATGATCTCAATTTTTTTTATCCTGGATTTATACTTGCTTTGATGGTCTGATTTATATGTTGAATAATATTAATTACTATACTTTTTATTCTGATGCAGTGTTGTGACTTGTCATACTTAATAAGAGTTTGTCTTCTTGTCTGCCATTTTGGTATTGTTTTACTTTAAGCGCTTTCTCATAACTGTGATTATGTTTGTTTTTATGTGCTTGCAGAGGAACAATTTACCCTCTGTTCGACACTACATGGAGACTTTTGGCATCTTTTTATATCTGACATTCCCTTCACTGGTAAGAATTGACCTCGTTTTAGTTCCTTTGTTTGATTATACTGTGAATAATTGGTTAGCTAATGAGTTCTTTCGCATGCAGAAGCCCTCATGAGTGTGATGCTCTCTAACCCAATGTTTTTTTCGACGTGCTTGTTTCCTCTGTATTTTACTTGTGTCTAGAAGCCTTTAAAAGATAAATGTTTCAAGACATGGAATATGACTTTTCAGATGCATTAATCATCTGTTGGAATAAGGTTAGGGCTGTGCACTGTCGTAGTGGGCTGAGGAAACTGATGAAAGTCAAAATATGGTTGTGGTTTGGTTTGTACTTTGAGCAGGCACGTTGATGCTCTAGTGCAGTTAATTGTACAATGTACATAATTATGCATATATGTGTATATATATATGTAAGTATTTACATACACACACTAGTGTTCTATGCCGCGCACAGACAAGGAGCATATTTTATTTAATGTTTTTGGTTTATAAATAAAAGATATAAAATAAAGATCATTTTGGAGAATGGATAATAATAATAATAATAATAATAATAATAATAATAATAACAATAATAATAATAATAATAATAATAATAATAAAAGAAAATGAAGACAATAAAATAAAGAAGTAAAAAGAATGAAAGTAAGAAAAATAAGAAAGGAAAAAGGGGGGGTGCATTAGTGATTTTCAAGTGTCAACATTTGGCCATTGTTGACTGTTAGACACTAATTAGATATAAAATACTTCCTTTGTTTAATATCTCATTTGACTTTTTGACATTGTTCATTGTTTATCTTTGATTCAATGCTCTCACGAGAGGGTTGAATCAAGCCGGATAATTGCAAATGTAACCAAAAAAAGAATTTAAATTGGGTGTTGCTAGATTCGTTTAATCGCATAGTTTAGAATATATTTTATATCATTTTTACTTGTACACATTTTGAGATATTAACAGAAACAAGTGCGTTGAACTCCATACGCAAGTCAAAGGGCAATAGTGAAACATAAACAGAATGAAGCCCACTCAGGGCCACATTTCAGACGCCAGTGTCCAAAACATCTTCTAATAGGAACGTGTCTGAATTTAAAAATATAAAATAAAATAAAACAGGGGTCTATCTAAATTTCTTATGATGGAATGTTTAGTTTATTTTCTGTATTTTACAAATTATTTTTACATATTCTGAGGTTTTTTTTTTTTTTTTTGGGGGAGAACAGATTAGCAAACAATTGGTTCCTATGTTAAGAAATTATGAATTGCGAGCTCAGGTGAGAACATCATGCATTATTTCTGTTTTCTGACATTCCCTTACATAGCAATATTTGTCATGTGAGATCATGGTTCTGAATCCCGAGTCTGTCTTTATACATTGGCTTCACTATTGTACTCCTTTCTTGTTTTCTTATGATGTAATTTGGATTCCTGTCTAACCCTAGAATAGTTTCATCTGTGGCATACCCAATACTCTTGAATTGATCAAAGTTCTCATGATTATTGGTGTGTGCTAAGGTGATAAAATCAAAACTTCAAGGACATTATCCAATCTTCATTGATGCTTAGAATCAAGATTATCCAATGGGACACTGTTTTAATTCATTGGATGTTGATAAATCCATGGACGGGGTTGAAAGCGTAATAACCTTGCTGTCTGATGATTGTATATATGGCTTCGACCCTGTTAAGCAATATCACAAACACCTGAGGCATAGCTAAGTTAATCTTCCAAAATTTTCCTTAATAGTCTCACTTCATTATTTTCCACTTTTTGAACAGTTTTTCAATAAAAACAAATGTAGTGTCTCAGGGAAGGAAAACAAAAGTACTCGGCTGTGATAAAGAAACCTGTTTAAATTTTTAAAAATAAAAAATATAAGTAATCCGTATTTATCAAGGAGGCAATCTATAAATCACAAATAAATAAATAAATGAATTTAAAAATGAATAGACCGAGGATTTCTAAAAAGGACTATGTAGATTCAAAAAAATGCGTTACTAACATGTTTTCAGTAGCTAATGTATTGTAATGATTATATTTCACCTTATAAATGTGTAGTATTTAGTAATTTATTTCACTCATTGAATATCTTAAAAAAACATTAGTTATTTTTTATACTTATTGCCATATTGAGCTGTTATCAGTTTATGTGATAGAATGTTGTGGAGATCCCACATTGAGACTCAATCCACTCATTGGCAACTGGAAGCTCATGTCCCTTATTTAACATGGTATCATCTATGGGTACCCATAATGCGTATGTTGTCAATCTTGAATGTAGGATTTGATCTCGAGATAAAATATCATCTCGAGGGGTATGTTTAGATCCCACTGCATCGTGTGAATAATGGGGTTCCCCCTGGTTTATATGGCCAATCTACTCATTGCCAATTGGTTTTAAATTGGAAGCCCCTGCCTCTTGTTTAACAAATAAGAAATATAACCCTTGTTTAACAAATGTGAAATATAAGTATTATCTTAACTCGGTAATTCCTTTGTCATTAGAGTTCTAGTAGGAGTTAGATTCCAGAGTTTTCCTACAAATAAGTAGGCAACCTCCTTTTGTAAACATATTTGATCAATTGGAATTTGATACTTTGGTTGGCTGGAAAGCTCCCTGAGTTCTTGAATTAGCTTGGGCTTAGGCTAGAGAATTCTTTCTCTCTCTCTCTCTCTCTCTCTCTCTCTCTCTCTCTCTCTCTCTCTTTTCATTGTTCGTATTTCTTCAACGCGCTGTGTAATAGATTTATTTACGTGTATTGGATGGATGCAGGCTGTGTCATCATATGTATTTATAGCAGCTAATGTCATTCTCCATGCAAAAACTGGGAATCAATTCGAACATCTAAATGACTTATTTCCTCCAATAGTACCACTGCTGACTTCTCATCACCATACTTTACGTGGAATTACTCAGGTAAGTCTCCATTGGAAGTAGAGAATGTTTCATACACTCTGTATGCTTTAATCTGACAGTCGTTCTATACTCTATATTGACCGACAGATATTGGTGTATCAAGTTCTTCAGTCTTTTAATCATTCCAATTTGAGTACTGATTCAATCATGTCCTTGGAGAGTAGGTGCTTTGACAATTTAAAATATTATTTGGCACATAATTCAGACTGTGCAAGGTAAAGATTGCTTTCATATGCACAAATTTTATTGCATTGAATCATGTTAATGTACATTAAAAAATATAGTTCTCTTATTTAATACTATGCACTTCAACTACAAGAGTAGGAATATTATACCTAACTAGTTTAGGGAACACTTTTAATATGTATGGCCTTACTTTTTGGGGAAGTGTTGCAAATCTCAATGTTCCCAATGTGCAGTCTTATTTGCAACTTGGATTTTAGATGCTTTTAGTTAGGAGATTGGTTACTTGTTATGAAGCTCGCTAATCTTAGTAATAGTATTACAGGTTAAGAGCTTCCATGGATCGTTATCTTGAATCTTTTGACATATTGAAATCTATATCACCGGCTGGGATATTTACTCGTGGGATTGAGGTATGTAGTTCTCTTTTTTGCTTTTAATGCTGTATCACTGGCTGAGATATCTTTTAATATGGGATGTATTGTGAACAGGCACAATGAACAAGGAAAGATTAACGACAATCATACGAAATCTTTAATAGTAATACTATTCAAATTTCAAATATTAAACTAAACAGATAAAGAATTGTAATATTAAAAGAGGGAAAATATGCCAATCCTTTATGTACAAGTGATGTATTTATCCTGGAGGTCTTTATCACACCGGAGAACTGTTTTTTTAACTCTATTTTCTTTTCTTTGTTATTTTATTCATTTTGAATTCTGATATGACTAGGTATACCCTTCTTCTTATTGGCTACTAACCATGCAGAAATTGACTGCTTTTTATTTAAATATTTCATTATTTATAATGTCTGTCTCATTCGTTTTGCGGAACTTTTACAGGAACATGAATTTGAATGTGCTCCAGCAACACTTATGGATCAAATCAATGATTTTCTGAATGTAATTACTGTTCTGTGTTATTCCCTTCTGTTTTTTTCCCTTGTAGTTTGCTGCTCTTAGTTTTTTTCCGCAGAATACTAGGGAAGATCTTAGATCTTCTATGGCCAAAGACACAGTTGCTATCAAGAACGAGAGCATCTACAATGACACAGGCGACAAAACTAAAGAGATAAATAATTCCAAGGGGGAACAGTTAGTAACAAGGCAACAGAATGAACTGTCATATGACTTTCAAAGGAAAATTAATTTTGCACAGAATGAGCTGCAAGACGGATCCTCCACTGTGTTCATGGAACAAAACAGATTTAATGGATCACTTTTGGGTATGTAAATTTTAGTTCTTGTCATGTTCTGCTCTTGCTTGCTTAGAATTCAATTTACTGTTCATCATTTTGTTAACAACATATATGCAAAATTTTGTGGTTCAAGTTGCATTAATCCAGATGATACAAGTCCGATGGCGGAGGAAAAACAGAAAATTGATACAATAGGAATATAGGATGGACTGCAATTGGGATGATTATAGAGCTTTGAGCTGTAGTGGGGCAAAAATAATATACTGTGATTCTGAAAATGTAACTTACTATGACACTTTTGGCTCTCTTCTTTATTGTTTATCCATTTAAAGGGCCTCTGGACCACAGTGAAAATAAGGTTTACTCTATGATACTTCTGGCTCTCTTCTCTACTGTTATACATTTATTAGATCCTCTACTGTACAATAAATTCATTTACATTGCACTACCCATTCATACTGGTCAGATAGTTTCTGCTGCTGAGGTTATATAGTTTTCGTGTTCCAAGATAACCTTCAGTGTAAATTATTCACCTGTATTTTGTCATTGTAATGTAGTGATGTCATAGAAAATTAACAAATGTGAACTGTGAAGACATTCGTTTATGGTGGTTTTAATTTTAAACTAATTAATGTCTTACCTGTCATTATGAATTTATTTTGAAATATCCGACGAAAAAGATGTACAAAGAAATTTAGTCTTAATAGTGTGCTTGCTTTGTCCTAGTAGGGTGATTATTTGCATGGTTAAATTATTTTTGTTCCTTTTCCCCTCCACCGCAGCTAATGTTGAGAATGCATAATTTGATATTTTTTCTTTTCAACTGCAGATATTTCAAATGAAGACCAGCTTCTTGATCAGTTGCTTTTTTCAAGAGGTGTGATTGTGGAGAGGTTGAAATCGAGCAGACAACAAATTATCCTTGTAGCATCATTGATAGATCGCATCCCTAATCTTGCTGGACTGGCCCGGACCTGTGAGGTATGCTCCACGTAGTCTTTTCTTTTAGCAGTTGAGTGCCACATGTTGCTTCCGTTAATGAAATTCAAAGGTTAATTTTAATGATCTTGGTATCTACCACTACCAGGTGTTTAGAGCGGGTGGATTAGCTATTGCAGACAAAACCACACTAAATGACAAACAGTTTCAACTAATCAGGTTTTGAACTAGGCTTTATCTCTTTCTTATGTTGTTTATACCTTTTATGGATATCTTTTACTGAAGTCTCCATATTATAATGAATTATCGAAACGTTTTACACAGAATGCCTACTTATACAATCATTTTGGAGATTCTTTTGTCATGTGCAGCACTATTATTTCTCTCTCCATCCCATGATCTATTGACGAATAATGGTCTCTAGTTGGATGGCCTTGTGTCTTGTTTATTTTTCTTTTTAAATATATGGAGTTTGTTTATTGATCTAGTTTTTTGTGATCACATGTTAAAATGTCACAGTTCTTCAACACTAAATTCGGACTCTAGTAAATACTCCCTCCGTTTTTTAAACATGTGAATAGTTTATACTATTCATTAAATACATTTGATTCGATATTTTAATATAGTAATATAAGATAAAACATAGTTATGTGTGATCTTGTTAGATTCGTCTAATCACGTAGTTTTAAAATATTTAATTTTTGTAATTTTTACTCTTATATAATTTGATATATTAAGCGTTAAAATGTGTATTGAACTGCGTGAAAAACAGATCAAGAACGGAGGAAGTATTATTTTCACACTTTGGAGATGATATCATAAATTAATGTGTATAATGATTTCTGACATTTTTCTTTCTTATTTGTCCTGAAAAGTTCCTCCCCAGTCCTTTTGTATCTATTACACTATATATGAAAGAAATGGACACTAGAATCACCTCTGATGAGTTATACTCCCTCCGTTCTTTTATATCTCTTTACACTTTGCATAGTTAGTACTATTCATTGAGTAACTTTGATTCGATTCTTTTGCATACTTGTATAAGATAAAACATAGTCAAGTGAGATGTTGTTGCATTCGTCTAATCGCGTAGTTTTAGAATATCAAATTTTTATAAGATAAAACATTGTTACTTCTCCAACTCAAACTTGTCTAATCCTTGAACCGTAAACCCAAAAACACTAGGTCCTCCCAAAACCAGTTTTCCTGTCTCTCTATTTCTCTCCCTCCTTCTACTCGCTCACATCTACACCTAGCATCAACTATGCTGCTCACAACCTCCAGTTCCTAGTACAAGGGAGGTACTATTTAGGTGTCACAGCCTCCACACCTAGCCTTGCCCACATTTAGGTGTCAAATTTATATTAATCTATTTAAATTTCTGGTTTAGGTTTGGCTCTATTTTTTTCCGACTATTTTTTAATATATTACCCCCTTTGTGTCTAATATTATAAGTCCTTGTTGCAAAATAATATTGTTAGAATCATCAAAAATGTATCATAATTAGTGACAAGGGGGATTGTTTATGACGCCGACACCAACTTTTATTTTGTCTAGGTTCATCTGTTCAATTTGCAATATTGTATGGTGCATTTCTAGATATTTCTACTGAAATGTCCTTGGTTCGTCAGTGTAACAGCGGAGAAGTGGGTTCCAATTGTGGAAGTTCCAGTGGGAAGTATGAAAGCATTCTTGGAGAAAAAAAGGAGACAGAACTTTGCTATACTAGGTCTGGAGCAGACAGCAAATAGCGTTACAATGGACAAGTACAATTTTCCTGCAAAGACAGTAAGTAAGCCTGTACCACTAAGACTTTAAAAGAATGATTGTCATTGTATGTTTATGTTAAAGTGTACCTCATTGGATGCCTGGTAGGATCCTCCTCGGTCCACCCATTGCCAATTGTCAATTGGTTATGAAAGCCAATTGGTGACTCCCTGAATTTCTCTTGCCAGAAGCATTTCCAGATCTGCCTGTTTGTTCTTATATCTGCAACATGAAACTGCATTGTCTTGTTTTAAAATTAAGGATTTGATTTATTTATTTATTTATTTATTAGTTTCGTTCTATCCCTTTTGCTCTTGATTACTTGATACTGATTGAACTGACTTTTTTGGTTTTCCTGTACTTGCCTGAAATTATTTGTATGCATTAATATTCTTCCTGTCAACACTCTCGCAGATTTGATGGAAAACAAATTAACATTTTCTTTATTACCCGTGTAGGTGTTAGTTCTGGGGCATGAGAAGGAAGGAATACCTGTGGAGATCATACACATGTTGGATGCTTGCATCGAGATTCCACAAATGGGAGTAGTTAGGTCCTTGAATGTCCATGTTAGTGGTGCCCTCGCACTTTGGGAGTATACTCGCCAGCAAAGATTGATTTAGAAATTCTTATGCAACCCTCCCGCCCAGGGATGTTCAAAATTGCATTTACTTAAGTCTAAATTCACTTGCAAATCAAGTTCTAATTTTGTTGAAGGATCTGATGCTTTTTACCAGAAGGGGCGAAGGAACAAATAAATCCGAACATTTAATAATTCTAAAGAGGGTACCCATTCAAGTATGGATTCTTATTGCTTCATCTTCTTGCCTCAAACACTACTACATGAGGGTTGTTGAGTGTACTTGGTATAGATTCCTCCTCTTTGTTTATATGAAATCTACACATTGGGTTGAAATGTTGCCATATTTGTAGTCTAACAGAAAAGCTGACTAAACAGAAAGAAAACTATCCCGTCCACGGACTGATAAATCCAGCTTCACCAAAGCATCCAACAGAAAAACAGAAAAACATGAACATCCAAAATTATACGTAGTAAAATTCTACTATTATAACTCTAGGTAATAACTATGCTGCATCGGTAGCAAGTGTGTGCATAGTGTTGGAGAACGGAAAGCACACCCAATTAGTGTTGGAGAACGGAAAGCACACCCAATTAGCAAGTGTGTCCTCTTAATCTTTGTTCACTAGGTTCTGCACTCCAATGAGTATATACAGAGCCATAAAGATCAAGCAATAAAGAGTACAGCTTTGACACTATTTCACAATTGAGAAACACTAGTAGTAAAGATCAGAGAGAGAACACAAAAACCTAGCGAAAATTCAAGAACGAAACCCCAGAAAACCTGATTAGCGAGAAAGAAAAATAAAAATAGATCAAAAATTGGAAATCAAGTAACCCTCAAAAATTGGAACAAGAAGAAAGAGCAAGCCGAGTATGGCGTTAGTTTTATAAGTATTTCAGATAACGCGGTAGATGCTGATCGTCGGCCACCTCCACCGAGGAATTAGAGCTACCGTTGTTCTTCTCCGCGTTCTCCAATTATGCGGTAGATTCTCGATCGATTTGATCGAATTCGATTCACGATTTTGGTAGAAACCCGGATCGCAACCGGGTCATTAATCGTTTTTAGTACTCGCTCCCTTTCTCATAAATTGAAACGTTGGGAAATTTGGTACTATTCACACATTCACATTAACTTAAAGTTTTATCATAGTTATACAAGTTAAAATATATCCAAGTGAGATCTTGTTAGATTCGTCTCGTCGAGTAGTTTTTAAATATCCAACTTTTAGAATTTTTACTTATATCAAATTTGAGTTATTAATAATTTAAAATGTGTATTAGACTGCGTGAACTGTGGGTACGTTTTAATTTTTTGAAAAAGAGGAAGTATATGGGTAGGCTGGCTTTTGGGCCGTTTGACCGTTTAAGGTCTTTGGATCCACACCACCACATATACCCCGCCATGCAATCAAAATTCAAAAAATACGGTTAATACTTAATAGTGTTGTTTGAAAAAATTTTGCTAAACATACGGGTCATGTTCCAAAATTTGCTAAACATACGGTTAGCTGAGTTTGGTTCCAAAAGTTTTCAACGAGGTTTCATTTAAAAATTTTCCCATATAATTGTTTTTTTGTTCGAAATTTATTCTGTACGTAACTCCATTTGTTCAACTGCATGGGCGTATCTAGTCTTGTTCTGGGTCAATTGACACACCAAAAAAAATTAAAAATAGTAAAATATTAGTACTAATATTTTGATATAAGTAAGAATTAGCTTGTGATTTTAGGACTACTATTGAATAATTTGGGTAGGAGTGTAATAGTATATTGATTGTTTTTATTATAAGTATGTATATAAAAGACAAGTCAAGATAAGATATATCAAAATATTTTAAGGAATTCACAACTCTCATAAAAATGTTCCATCAAAAAACTCTCATAAAAATGTATTCAATCAAGAGTATAGAACTTTTTGGACTAAAAAATTTAAGTGTTTTCAATCTGAATTTTAATTTTTTAAAAAATTCATAAGTATTATTCAATCTGGGTTTTTAAAATATCATCAAAATTTTAGAAATATTCAATAAAAAATTTTAAAAATCTTTACGTATTAAAAAATCAATAGACTTTAAGACTCCGGTTGTCTTAGAAAAATATAAATACATAATATCTCTCCAATTAAGAATAGATTTCAACGGATTCCGTAGACGTGAAGTCTATACAAAGTCAGCCAATTCTACCTGGAGTCGATTTTCTAACTTCACCGTCTTTTTAAAGTTCAAAAAAATGTAACAAAGTTCAATTGAATACACCTTCATAAAGTTAGATGATTATTCTTCATGGTATTATAATATTTGACGCACCAAATAAAATTTTCTAGAGTTGAATAGCACATGCACAAATTTGAGAAACGGAGCACCATGCTTACCTGGTTATCCGATTGCTTGCATCTATTTTTCGTCTTTAATTTGAGTTTCGTATATTTTTCCTCTTATTTTAGGATTTAAAGTCCAGTTGTTTTGAGGATAAGTAGGGAGAAGAAGATTTGCACCAAGTTTTGGGAGGGAGGGGTGGTTTACTTTTTTTTTGAGGTGGGATGGGGTAGAAATTCTTCTTTTAATTACATTTAGAGAGTATTTTGGGTACTACAAAATTAGGGCAATGTATATATGGTGTATGAATAGGCATAGGTGCTTGTTAGTTGGAGTTATATTTAAGCAACAAGGTGACTACTAAACCTAGCTATCCCAACCTCATGAATTTGAATTATGCTTAAAAATATGTTTAGTGATTGGTGAATGAAAATAAGGGACTACCACCACTGATGGACTCAATAGTCACTTACTTCATTACATGATGACTTGTACCTTTGGTGGTAGCAATTAGCAAACCCAAATGGTAAGTAATACTATTAATAATAAATGGCCCTGCTCTGCTGCATGGGATTGTAGTAGTTATGAAACACAATACTTGTGCTCACTTCACTCATCACTCATAAGAATATAAGATAAAGTTAGGCACAATGCAAGCTTACATGTTTTCATCACTTCCCATCCACCACACATCTATCTGTTAACTGGTTGTTGTTCTTTCTCCGATCAGTAGTCCATGGTGTTCATTCTTCCCATCCTTCTCATTGCAGCTGCTTTTGTCAACCCATGGATGTCCCCAACCCATGCCAAGGTCTTCATGGTTCTGATGGATGATGATCCTGCCATCATGCTGCCACTGAGGTTCAAACACATCAGTACTTTATACTGATTAATAGTCTACTACTTTCATAGTTAAATCTTATCGCTGTGTTCTGCGACTGCAGGGATGATGACGATGTTATGGCGTACAAAGATCAGATGAAACAGGAGCATGATTTTTTGCTCAAATCACTCGACCAAGAAGGCTCCTACGTCAAGCTGTACAGCTACACTCATTTGCTTAATGGCTTTGCAATCGATGTCAAGCACAATGAGGCACACTCCTTTGTAGTATTTTCTCTTTTATTTGCATCAGCATTGTGTGTTTGATTACCTCCACTTATAAATTTTCTGTCATATACGCTGTATATCCAGGTGCTTCGTCTTCTACAGAAAGAAAAAAGAGTCAGGTCGATCCATGAAGACATGAAAATGAAGAAGCTGACTACTCATACACCGGATTTCCTGGGAATCACAGAAGGAGTTTGGCCAATTTTAGGTGGATCAGAAGTTGCAGGCAATGGCGTGGTAATTGGTCTAATAGACACAGGCATCAATCCTACACATCCCAGCTTCACAAACCAAATCCCTAATGCATCTCCACCAGGCGGTACTGTGTCTTCTGTCAACAGAAAGTTCAAGGGAAAATGTGCTGCTGGGGAGCAGTTTCCATTATCAGCCTGCAATGGGAAGATAGTTGGTGCGCAGTACTTTGCACAGGCTGCGATCGCTGCAGCAGAATTCAATTCTACGCGTGATTATGCTTCTCCCTTTGACGCTGATGGCCATGGAAGGCAAGTAGTACAATTCAAATGAAATGCAGTTAAGTTTGATGTGTTGATTCTGCTAATCAAAAAGAACATAATCAAGTGATGATGTTTTTAAATGAACAGTCTTACAGCCTCAATAGCAGCAGGAAACCACAATGTTCCAGTCATATCCAACAACTACAGTTACGGCAATGCAAGTGGGATGGCACCAGGAGCAAGGTAACAAAATGCGCGATAATTAGTTCAAAACATTGTCATTTCACAGTTTATATATATCCCCATCTGTACTGGATTGTGTTCTTGATCTGTACAGGATTGCTGTGTACAAAGCTGTTTATCCTTTTGGGGGGTACATGTCCGACGTCGTAGCTGCAATCGATCAGGTTATAACACTACATTGCTTCTACTCATAGCATAATAGTATTTTCATTCCTAGCCATTAGCCAATCCCATGGTTTCTGAAGGCTGTCGAAGATGGCGTTGACATACTGAGCCTTTCAATAGGACCGTCAGGTGTTCCTTCCGGCCCTTCCACGTTCTTGAACGTTTTAGAAATGGAGCTTCTGTTTGCAACAAAAGCTGGTGTTGTGGTTGTTCAAGCAGTAGGAAACGGCGGACCCTCCCCAAGCTCTGTCCTTTCTTTTAGTCCATGGATCATCAGTGTTGCTGCATCTTTAACAGATAGGCAGTACAACACTTCCATTGTTCTTGGAAATGGACAGCTTATGATAGGAAATGGGCTTTCACGTAAGTTAGGTTATACAGTTCATTTTAATAACACGCGAAAAATACGTATGTGACTCACTCGCAAGCATCTATTGCAGCTCCAACAACAGGAGAGGAGTTCTTTCTCATTGCAGCTGCTGCAGATGTTTGCCTACAGAACTATACAGCTGAACTTCTGGGAAGCTGCCAGAGCACTGCTCCCTTCATACGTAGCTTGGTTCGTGGGAAGCTAATCATCTGCACATATACCTCTGACTTTGAATCCGAAGCAGCAACTATCTCAAAAGTAGCGGATACAGTACAAGAAGTTGGTGCTGCTGGTTTCATCCTAACCATGGATCCGGACGTTGGTTCTGAGCAGATAAAAGGTGCCACGGTGACCTTACAAGTTCCTGGAGTCATTCTAAGCGACATGGAAGATTCTTCTGTATGTACTTCCCAACCCTGCAGCAGCAACCCATTCTATAATCGATCAACTGATCAATCTCAGCCCACGGCTAATATTGCATCTTCTTTTGGTTCAGGCACTGTGGCAATACTACAATTCAAACACGATACGTAGTGGAAGGGGGAGGGCTGTCGCGTTCAGAGCTACCGGGAGGATCTCAGAAGGCAGGCAAGCAACCTATACCAGCCAGGCGCCAATTGTAGCATCATACTCATCAAGAGGACCTGATGTGGATAATGCACTTCTGGACACTGCAGATGTGCTGAAACCTAACATCATGGCTCCAGGATCGTCGATATGGGCTGCCTGGAGTCCAAACAGCGAAGGAGATGCATATATCAAGGGTAGGAAGTACATTCTGATAATCATACATGGTTTCATTTCTGAGCATGGTACTACAAATTTTCTTCACAAGATTTTGACATGTTAGGCATTTCCAGGGCAAAGCTTCGCGTTGTTGTCTGGAACGAGCATGGCTACTCCACACGTTGCTGGAGTTGCTGCCCTGATAAAGCAAAAGCATCCTGATTGGAGTCCAGCTGCAATCTCTTCAGCTATTATGACCACGGCTGATGTGATTGACCACACCGGTGCTCCTATTCTGGCTCAAAGGAAAAATAAGTTATCACCGGCAACATCCTTCGATTTTGGGGCAGGATCCATCAATCCTTCCAAGGCCCTTGATCCAGGGCTGGTGTTCAACACTCAGTTCAAGCACTACATACAGTTTCTATGCACTGTCCCAGGGGTTGATGATATGTCCATAAGGCAAGCAGCAGGAGTTGGGTGCCCGGAAAAGAAAAAGGATTGGGGTTCAGATTTGAACACACCGAGTATTACTGTTTCTAACTTGGTTGGATCAAGGAAGGTGATTAGAAGAGTGACTAATGTTGGCAATGATGATGAGAAGTACCACGTTATTTTGAGAGAACCTGTCGGAGTCAACATTACTGTAAAACCTGAGTCTTTTAAGATCAGTGTCAACGCCTCAAAACACATCACTTTTATCCTCAAAGCAACTCAGAGAACAAATGCTTATACTTTTGGGGAGATAGTGTTGGAAGGAGACAAGAACCACACCGTTAGAGTCCCTATCACTGTCTTTGTTAGCAGCCCCTTCAGTTCCTGATATCGAACTTTATATACAGTGACTTGAATTCATCAGCTTATCGGTTCATAGCTATGTTCTTACAGAACATACTTGTTTCTCCAAAATCATTCACTTTCCAATATCAATCAGACAGTTATGACAGTCCATAACTTGTAATGCAAATACTGTGATGGATACAAATGTCTATTCACTATTCAAGATGCAACGAACTTTTGCACACATGTTACGCCTTCTACCAAAGATCAAAGTGCAAGAAACATTGTTTGAGCTTTGCAATTACCTTCTTATTTATTAAATTTGAATCTTTCCCTCATGAGGTTCTTGTGTTTTTGTACTGCTCTCAACAGCTTTGCCATGAAATTTCCATTTTTCTGCACACGAGTTTGTTTCTATCAATAACTTACAACAGAAGAACTCCAAAATTCACATAAAAAAATCTTTTCAATCACTTTACCCTTATTTGGCTTTTCACAAGATGCTTCATCTTCATGGTTGTGGACACATTACTCTTCTTCCTTTTCTTTTTCGCCTCTCCTTTTGGAGTCTTGAGGAGTGTCGCCATTGAGAACAATTCCCAGCCGCTGCAACAAGCTAAAGGCGTTGCAGTCGTCTTACGCTTCTTGGCAGCAACAACATTCTACAAGAAGAAAATTACCAAGAAATTAAGCAGGGAGAGCCTGATAAGATATACTTCATATATACACACATTTTATTATGCAAAAATGAAAAGCAATGCATAATATAGACCTTCAGTGGAGAAAATTGTTTGACAGGCTTGGCGGGGGGGCGAGACGGTAGAGTCAGAGGCAAGGAGGGTAAAGAGGAAGCATTAGACGGTGAGGCATAATGAGTATGATCATCATTTTTTGGTCGTGCAGATGCTCGAAGATGTCTTGAATAGGCGAGAAGTTGAGCTTTCCTATTGTACCCTCTGGGACTTGTGCCTCGGTGGTTTTCAGAAATATGCTCCCGGAAATGATGGCGGCTGCCGATTGGCCGTGGCAGCCTTGGCCTCGTCCTCTCAGCGTAAACAAACAATAAAACAGCCTTGTTTTGGCAACACTTTGTTGTCTGCAAAAACAAACAAATACAGTTCAACGAACAAGATTAACAATATAGAATATATATGTGGGATTGATGGATGAAAATGGAGTCTTGGAGATCAAAGGCTTACCATATTGGGAGTGGGAGTGGGGGTGGCAGGTGAAGGAACGCAATGTTGGGATTGAATCAAGAAACAAGACAAGAATAATTCATGGGATGGATCATTGATGTATATGTTATGTTAATGTATGTCCCTCTGGTTGATAGTAGTAGATTAAAACAAGAGGAATTCGAGTATTAAATAGTACTAGTATTATTATTATTGTGAAAATAGTCGAACAATGATCAACATAATTAATTCATCAAGGAAAAAACAACACTCCATAAGATATTTTCAACGGCCTGCATCATAATTCTCTATCACTTTCTTGTTCATCCGCTACCTGCTTTGTAGTTTATATTGTCCTCCAGACAAGTATACATAAAATAACTGAAGAATTAACATAGGCCAAGGTTGTGATATTCTGTCCACAATCTCCATAATTAATAAAAATACTTCATTCGTCGATTAGATATGATAATTCTTTTCTTATATCCAAATTGGCAAATTTCTCCCTTAATTGTACTCGATTGATATTAGTATATATATTTTTCACATGGGTAATATAGTATAGTAGGAGTATATCATTATTTTGATGAAGATGGATCTTGAATCATATTCCATCAATGGATAGAATAGAAAGTAAAATTAATCTGATTTGTTTTTTTTTGTTCATGTGAAATTTTTTTTTTTTGATGAGCCATTGAAGGCCTGGGAAAGGGGTGGTGGGAGCCCATGCCACACAATTACAAAGGGGAATAAAGGG
Organism: Hygrophila difformis; assembly: GCA_030278955.1. Classification (NCBI taxonomy): domain Eukaryota; kingdom Viridiplantae; phylum Streptophyta; class Magnoliopsida; order Lamiales; family Acanthaceae; genus Hygrophila; species Hygrophila difformis. The sequence continues at coordinate 49,231,037 of JAOANR010000012.1, read as the reverse complement.
GAGGGATAGGGGGCCGGTGGGAATCGAACCTCCAACCTTCCGTTGAAAGTCAATGTGAAATTGAGACTTCATGTTTTATACATTTATTTACTTCCTATGTTGGGAAAGAAAGAGAAGTCTTTTATGAGTTGAAAATTTAGTGTGTTTTTTTCCTTTCTTACTTTTATTAATGTTTTTTTAAAATATATTTCTGAATGTTTATGATATTGAAGGCTTTGAATAAACACTAGAAACTAAATTTTGAAGAATAATTATACTAAAATATTGAAATTAAATAGTAATATTATTGAAATTAACTAGTAATATTATTCTTATGGAATATCTTATCTTCATTGCAAATTACTTATAATCATTATTTCTTATGTGAAATTCAATATTCCTTTGTCGATCAATATTTGGTCTGAGGCCTGAGGGGCATATGTCAAATATATTAAATTATTGGAAGATGAAGTATCTGAAAGATTATATTATTGGCAATATGTTATCCAAAAAAAAAATAAGAAGAAGAAGAAGAATTCTTGGCAAATAAAGTGAATAATTCTTCTATCATTTATTTTACGCCGACTGTTACACTTAAGCCAATTCAAAACAAGAAAATTGGATAGACTCCAAATGAAAGAGAACAGGCAATTATAGTTTCTTTTCCTTACCAACCTCAAATTTGTGCTAACTTCATTAACAGGAAAATATAGTTTCTTTTCAACTATAACTAATTATAAAAGTGACTAGCCTCCATTGAATAAATAAAATCTCACTTACCTCATTCATAATATAGTAATTATACACATACATATCCCCTAAAATTACTGCCAAGTGTTGATAATTTTGAGCATTTTTTATTGATAGAATTTAATACTTTCTTGCCTTAAAAAATATAAGTAGGATGACTACGATGTGGTGGCCTAATTAATGACCTTTATTTGTCATCTAACGCTTTGGTCCTTCTGCCAACTGACCAACTTCACTACGTCTCTTTTCCACCTTAAATGCTTCCCCTATATGTCGCCTTTACGTTATTACATTTACCTTTTTCCCTCGGCCGTTTCTTTGATTTAATTCTGTCGAATCCATTAGTATCATCTACTATGGAATAGGTTATGTTGCTGATTCTGCTTGCACAGCTAAGTTAAAGTTTTGTATGTGCTAAAGTTAATATCACGTTACCTCAATTAACAATGGCTTATAATTGAAAATAATTGGAATACTTAGTCAAATAGCACGACGTCAACTGTCCACTAGCACTATTGGTTAAGCATTATGGAAAGTAAATATCACGTTACTCAAATTAACAGTGTCTTATAATGGGAAATGATTGAAACATTTATCCGGTTAGCACGACGTAAACTGTCCACTAGCACCATCGGTTAAGCTTTATGGAAAGTAAATATCACGTTACCCAAATTAATAGTGTCTTATAATTGAAAATGATTGAACACTCATTGGGTTAGCACAACGTGAATTGTCCACTAGCATCATTAGTTAAGCATTATGGAAAATAAATATCACGTTACTAAAATTAACAGTGTGTTATAATTGGAAATGATTGAAACACTTATCCGGTTAGCACGGCGTGAACTGTCCCCTAGCAACATCGATTAAGCATTATAGAAAATAAATATCACATTACCCAAATTAATAATGTCTTATAATTGGAAATGATTGCAACACTTATCCCGTTAACCCAACATGAACTGTCCACTAGCACCATCTGCACCTACAAATTTTTGGTCATTCTGCATGCTAACCTATCCCCATCTACTATAATTTACCAATCGAAAATGAAATTTTACCATTTCATTGTATCAATAATAATAAAAAACAGGGGATGAGATTCAATCCCCACCTCCCTCCTCTTTTATTTCCTTTGTAATTTATATAGCATGAGCTCCCACTACCCCTTTCCTAACCTTTATAGACTGTTCAGAAAAAAAATAACAACAACAACAACAATAATAATAATAATAATAATCAAAACAAAATTTTTATTTGATTCCATTTGATATTTTTTGGATGAGCAGATGCAGAGAAAACAGTAAAATTGGTAAACCATCAACAAAACTCCTCAGGACGTTAACCAGAATTTTGATCCTTGCAAACATCGCTAAGATAAAATTACAGAGTCAGCGCCTACGAATGAAGTTTCTGCCATTCAAGGAGCATAACATTACAAAATCTAAAGGCTTCGCATTGCAACAACGGGTCGATAAAAATTGCACACGAATGAGGCGACAAAATATGCATACATAGGCTTCGTCACAAGCACTTCTCTAAGGGGTGGCATTCAAAATCAGGACAAGAAAACGGCGGAGGCAGTTTGGTCTCCCTATTTCGTTTTGGAACTGTTTTGTCCGTCTTCCTGCCAGGTTGCTTGCCACTGCTTATCATAAAACGTCGTTTCCTCAAGTAGTTTCTTAATAGTTTCGATGTCATCATTCTTCCGTATCAAAAGGGTCGCAGCTACAGCTATGAGGAGCAACGTTTTGCATATGAAGTTGTTCATTTGATCCACAAGGCCTAAACCAGTCAAACTGTCCACGAAATAGGCCATGAAGAATCCTATCATTGCTGCTCGTCCTGCAGTCAGTTTGAAACAAAATGTCACGTCTAAAATCTTACAACAAGGGCCTCCTAAGATACCTTAGTGGTTTTAAGTCCCCTCAGCTTGTATAAGGTCAGGAGTTCGAACTTCAAATCCCAGTCAAAGTGTGTGCGTACGCGGTGGCATAACTGTGGATAAGAAATAGGGAAAATCTTTGTTTTAAGAAAAAAAAAAGCTCAAACCATTAAGCAATTCAGCTTCGGGAAGATGAAACCGCTTCATCCAGGCCCACCAAGGAATGATGGAGGTGTCGAAAACAATAGGATTATCATTACTTGATGATTGTGGATTGTCTTCCATCCACTTCCTCCTTTTCACTTCTGCAAGCATTCACAGACAACACTTTCAGATTAGGAGTCCCCGATGGCATAAAAGTTGTAATTGTAAGAGAACGTGTAGAGATTAATATATACTAGATAATAGGGGACACAACAGTCAGCTTGCATCAGAACATACACATATCCATGTAAAAACATGAAAGATAGAATCATAACATGGAAATCAATGCTCAAACGTTAAATACTTAAATGTAAAGATCCAACACCAAGCATTAATAATATCGAACTTCCATTGGCCATGAAGATGCATAAAACATATAAATCACATGAGAATTTGATTCAGCCACATTGAACTGATTGCGAAAATGTAATAGGTCCGCCATGCCACATTTCTTAGCCCGCATAAGCATATCCTATCCTTGAATGTTCAACCGATATTTATAACGGAGAGAATTGAACATATAAGTTAAGATGTTTAACCTTGCCAACAACTATGAAGTGTTTTAACATTAATTCCAAGTGTACTTGCTCACAATACATGACACTATGACAGCATTGACCGGAGGCCGCAGCAATAATCAGCAAGAGAAGACGATGTAGAGCACAGACTACAGACAGCACATGATACACCAAGATAAAACCTTCCTAGTATCAGATTTATGAATGAAGATTTAGTAGAAATCCAGTCTACATGATATCAAATCAAATTTTCCAGCAGCCCATATCTCACATCCTAAATCCTAGCAATTGACCATATTTATAGGGTAAAATAGCTCACTCATCCAGGAAATCCAGAGGATATTCGATATTATTGTTACAGATTTAATTCTCCACAGAAAATGAAACACATGTACAGGATAGGAAACATGTTTCCTTTCACCCCATGAAGAATCAGGCAGTCCAGTTATTTTGACATTCCAAAAGGCACTCATTTATCTCAATTGCTCAAAATTGAAAAGGCAAGTTCGTCATAAAGTAAAGAAGACACGCAGCTCATCCTCAGCAAAATTGGCCAAAATCACCACACGAGTTCTTAACTAAAGTTCAAAAGTTCGTTACCGGCATCAATGACGGCATCCCAATTAGTCTCCCCATCCTTCTCGAACTGCTTCAAGTCCCACGTCCCCGACACCCACCTGGAGTCCTGGAAGGAGCTGGCAACCTCCTCCCCGAATAGAGGCTCCGACACGGCGGAAGCAGAGCCGTTTGAGCCGACGGGAGGGACGGAAGTAGCGACACCGGAGGCACTGTCGGCGGCCACCTGCAAGTGAAATCGGAAGCGATTTGAAGGGGACGAGGGTCTGGGAGGCAAGTGGGGGTAGAAACTGGAAAGGGGTCTGGAATGGGGAGATTGCGCGGGAGAGGATAGACTGGGACGTGGAAATTTAGGCGAGAGAACGGCCATGGACATTGCGGACCGGGGGAGAAGAAGCAAGGAGGAGGGCGAGGGGAGGAAGGGTTTGAGGAGACACAGCACAGCACAGCACACGGGTGATCAGTGGACAGTGTTGTTGAACCGGTGATGCCTTATCGGCCACACAAAATAACAATGGCAATTGGCTGGGAAATTGGGGTTTTGTTTTGTTTATTACAGTGGAGTATTTTGTTTTTATTATTACACACGAGTTTGGACTTTGGAGACCTTGGACTTGTCGAATTTATGCCTATTATTATGGTTAACTCAAAACCATATTTGCACTATTTGCAAAAGGGATATTGAATCACACCTACAACCTTTCAGAATGCAATATGGAATAATTTGTAAGTACTTTCTCTAATCTTACAAATCCTAAAGAACAATTTGGCAAAGTGGAATGGCCATCGCTAGCCTTACAATAAGGAATAAAGTGAGCCATCATCTTGGAAATTTTGCTAACTAAAAAAACATCAATCCTCATTCCTAGCAATCCTATATCAAAATTCAATGAGATGGCATCAATCCAAATTTAGTAGAAATAGCTAGGTGAAGGCATGTACTTTTACGGGTAGACAATGAACTTCACCATTGTGTACAAGACAAACATTTATTGACATAATTTTTCAACAATTCTTTTTTGTATTTTTCTCAAAAGCAATGTTCTTATACCGTGGCCAGAGTTTTAAGGGCACCAACTACCACATTAAAGATCCCTAATGCCATTTACTAACAATATGTTTAGCTAATGCAAAGTTATATATATTTTGATCTAAATAATCTTTATAACTAAGTTGCTACAGTTTGAAATATTATTTCAAAATATAATACTTTAAAATGTCTTAGGACTAAATTAGCCGAACTTAAAAATTGATTGGGCTATATTGATTATTGAGATATTTTATGGACCAAATTTCTTAATGGCAAAAGTTCCGGGACTATTTTGATATTTATTTTCTTTTATTTTTATATGCCTCCTATTAGGATCGTTTGCTTTGTTGGGTGTACCCAAAATTCATTTAGGTTTAAATTATGTAGTATTAAATTTAAATCCAACTTCTAAACATATAATTCATGTAACCAATCATGTATTGGGAAAAGCCTAACTAATAGGGATGCTTATTAATTATTTGATGAGTTTACTCATACTATTCTTCAAGAAAATTCTTTCACAACTCTTCATTAAGCAATCATTTTGTAATAACCATTACTATTATATTATATCTAAATATAATTAATAATTCAAATTGGGGTCCACCCACAATAATGTGGGGAGCTTGGGGTATTCCTCTCATTCTCAGCTCTCACAGTTGAATCTCCATTCAGATATGCAGTCACTGCATTTTACCTCCTTCATCAAGTGGTAAAAATTCATTCTCTACATATTGCCCATGGTTAATTAAAAGGACTATACTATTGTCAACCAAGACAAGAGAAACAAGAATATAATTGACAATTTAATTAAATAAATATTGCTAAAATTATCAAATACTAATAAGGTCTATTAATTATAATATCATGGAAAGAATATCAGCAGTCAGCCATGTTCTCTTGTAATCTGTATTCTGTAACCACATTATATATATATAATCACTAGTGCTTCAAAAGAGAATTACAACATTAAAAATTCTATTAGCTGCTACATGTACATGGTACTACTACTTTAGTAGTTGAGAAAGTGAATTTTATTTATTTTAATGGCTTACATTTGTTAACCCAACAAAATTTATATTACAGCCCATCCAAATTTACATGACCCAGTCCGTGAAAATATATCCAGAGGCCCAGTCCGTGAAAATATATCCGGAAGAGAAGACGCGTCTTCATGTCAGTAAAAATATATCCGGAGGCCCAGTCCGTGAAAATATATCCGGAAGAAAGAACACACTTCCAAAAGGCCCAATCTATTTTTCTTGGCACGGTCCAATTCAAGATTTATCCGGATAATAACCAGAGCTTGCCAATCAAAGCCATCCGCGTGCTTCATGCCACCCCTGAAGTCAAGCCTCCTATGCCTCACGCCTCTCTACAGGAGGCCTCCCGCGGCTCTACAGGAGGCCTCACGCGTCTCCACAGAAGGCCTCCCGTGGCTCTACAGGAGGAGGCTTCCTCCTATAAAAGGAGGAAGGGAGACACTCGAGAGAGACCACCCCAACACACAACTCCTTGAGAGATTTCATTCTGCATTTTTTCCTGCACTTGTTTTATTCTGCAGTTCAATTCCTGCTTTTACATTCCTGCAAATTTTCCATTCCTTTACAGCTTTCTTATTTTCGTGTATTTTCTTTCTGCAATTCTTGTAATCCTTTTGATACTCATCAATCAAAAAAGAGGTTTCTCCCTCAAAGAAATTCTCGGTTAACAAATTGGCACACCCAGTGGGACACGAAGTGGAAACCATATCCGCTTGAAAGTGTATGCAACTCAGATCCGGACGAATAGTAAGGGATTCAACACAAAGATTTGGAGAAATGTCGCTGCATGAAGAAACTCCAGTAAGAACACCATCTGAGAACGTCGATGATACAGCGACTACCTCTCAACAACCGCAGGGAATAATGCAGGTCCCAACTTTTTCGGAACAAATACGGCTATCGATGAATGAATCGATGGCTGAATTCATGCCTTTATTAACAAGGCACCTTATGGATGTATTGCGGCCTGCCATGGCCGATCAAACTGACAGGATATGTGGATCCCTGCATACTCCAGAGGGATATATCCATGGCATGAATGTGTCACCAAGTGTTACAGGACCGTATGGCGGTCTACAAAGGACTTGGGGGACTGGTCAGCCATCACTATCTGAGTTTGGAGCACCACCTCCTATGATGTATGCTCCATCAGGATACTTAATGGCATCTGTTCCGCCATTTGGAGTGGCGGCTTCCATCCCAGCCGCCGTGCATAATACTGGAGGAGGACACCTGCAACCTCAAGGCACCAACATACCTTTGGCTGCCTCCCCAGTGTCTCAGGCCGCCCAGGCGGCCTCCCCGTTGCAGGCCTCCTATCAGGCGGCCTCTCCATTACCTCAGGCCTCCCATCATCAGGCCTCCCCATTACATCAGGCCTCCTATCAGGCGGCCTCCCCATTGCTCCAGGCCTCCCATCATCAGGCCTCCCCATTCCATCAGGCCTCCTATCAGGCGGCTTCTCCATTGCCTCAGGCCTCCCATCATCAGGCCTCCCCATTGCCTCAGGCCTCCTATCAGGCGGCCTCTCCATTGCCTCAGGCCTCCCATCATCAGGCTTCTCCATTACATCAGGCCTCCTATCAGGTGGCCTCTCCATTGCCTCAGGCCGCCCATCATCAGGACTCCCCATTACCACAGGCCACATATCATCAGGCCGCCTCCCCGCAGGCCGCCCACTTTCAGACCTCCAACCCACTTCAGACCGCCCAGCAACTGGCCAGTCCATACTTGGCCACCCAGTATCAGGCCTCCAGTTCACACCAGGCCGCCTTGCAACCTCAGGCCGCCAACCCATACCCGGCCACCAACATAAGTCGTCCGGCCGCCAACATGAGTCATCCGACCACCAACTTGGCCTCAACCGCCAACATAACTCAGGCCGCCATACCTCAGGCCGCCATGACTCATCCGGACGCCATATATCAACAAACTGCCATGCCTCCTGCACAGGCGCCTGTAGTGTCGCCCGAGTTATTAGCAGATATGATGCAACAACATTTCGGCATTCAATTAAGGCCGATGGAACGGCCCACTTATAGGAAACCATACCCGAATTGGGTAGACACCATGCACCCTTACCCTAAAGGCTTCAAAATGCCCGAGTTCACCACATTCTCGGGAGACGACGGCAAATCAACCGTAGAACACGTGGGCAGGTTTACTGCTCAGTGTGGGGAAGCAGCGGCCAACGACTGGCTGAAGTTAAGATTGTTCAGTTCCTCTTTAACTGGACCCGCATTTGTCTGGTTTGCATCCTTACGGCCAAATTCAATTCAAAATTGAGCCGATCTCGAACGAGCATTTCACGACAGATTTTATACACCTCTGTCGCAGGTTAGTCTTGCAGACCTCACTAACACCAAACAATTTGCCGATGAGACGGCAAGTTCTTTTATTAATAGATTACAACGCATTAAGGGCCGGTGTAGTATAGCAATACCCGATAAAGAAATAGCCAATATAGCAGTGGCTAATATGCTACCGAAATTGAGAGAACATTTAATTGTGCAGGATGCAACTGACCTTGCCCAGCTGGCCGAGAGAGCGGCCCGTGTGGAAAAATTCCTGAGGGAGCAGGAAGAGAAGCGTCCTATGCGTCGAGTCCATTTCGAGGAAATAAAACTCAGTGATGATGAGGACGAACCTGTAGAGGTGGCTGTTGCTGAGCTAGTACAGACAGCCAAACCACATACATGTGCTGCTCTCAAGCCGCCAAAACAAAGAGAGGCTAAGTATAAGCCTGAAGAAGACCTTTTTGACATGGGCAAAGCGGACCAAGTGTTCGATGCCCTACTCAAAGACGGTGTCATGAAGTTGCCTGAAGGGCAAAAATTACCAGCGGCCGAGGAAATTCGAGGCCGAGCATTTTGTAAGTGGCATAATTCGTATACTCATAGCATTACCAAATGCAGGAGTTTTAGAACGGCCATACAGAACAAAATAAAAGAGGGTCGTTTGAAAATTGCAGGTATGAAGGTGGATTTAGATCCTTTCCCTCAATTGCCAATTGGTGTTTCTGGACTCATCCCAAATCCAGAAGATGGTGGCTCCAGTAGCCAGAATAATAGAGGAAAGGAACACATTGAAATCGAAGAAGAGGATGTGGACTTATTATCTGATGAGTCCGATCATGAAAGAAAAGAGTTGTGCAGTAAACAACCAAAGTTTAAGAACATGTCGAAGGAGGACTTCAAGAAGGTCCTGGAAGCTGAGGAAAGAGAACACCACAAGAAGAAGAACCCTCCTTTGAGGATTGAGATCTCTAAGCAGGCGGTGGAGATCCATGACAATGGAAAACACCAACCCATTGCTCGTGATTATAGACATGGTGTACAGGTGGTTCCAACATTAATGAGGCGACCAGAACATCCAGTTGAGATTGAAAGGTGGATGAAGAATAGGGCTCAGAACAAAGCCACCCACAAGGAGCCACCACCCATGACCAGGAGTCAATTTAGGCGGGCTCAAAGACGATATGCCGAGGAAATGCGGCAGTGGGAGGCACAAATTCATAAGTTGGAAACTTCCAGGCCTCGGAAGCCAGTACAACCAACTTATTTCAAAGGAGAGACATCCCAACAGCAGAGACCCCTTCACGAGAAGACACACAGTAGGACGGTGGCAAGGGAACCTGATTCAACCATACCACCTCGTGAAGAAAGATTTTATGAGGCCTCAAGAAGACCACATCAGGCGCCATCACCTTCCGCTAGGGAACCAATACGGGAGAAGATGCAGCCACCGCTTTCCTCCGCCAGGAGACCAGTGAGGGAAAGGTTACAACCACCATCATCTTCTACCACTAAGAGGCCAGTACGAGAAAGGATGCAGTGGGTAGAACGAAAGCCTCAGCCGTCATCATCACCAAGGCCTAAAGTAACCAAAGCTGGACTTCCTCAAACTAACACTTCATCATCAGCTTCTAATGACAAAGGAAAAAAGGTCGCCACAACCGAATCTGATGAAGGAGGAAACAAGGTCAAGTCTGCGGGACAGAAGTTCATTGAGAAGCTGGACAAAATGGACATGACTCCTTCAAACATGGCTATGGCTAGTGTACTGATGAAATACATGGCGTATTTGGCGACTCATGAAGCCGGTGAATTTGGAAGTGAACCACACAGTTTTGAAGGATTCACGGCCTATTGCAAAACTGTAGAAACCCAGAAGAAGTCACAGACACAAGTTGAAACGAAATCAACTAGTGAAACACTTCAAGCGACCAATGAGGCATCACAAGTGAATTTTGGTGCTATTACACCTACAGAGGTGGAGGCCGCTGTGGAGGCCAATCTCGATAAACCGAAAGTTGGGATTAGCGTCCTTGGCATCATGACCGATGAACGTGGCACGATGGATGACATGAATATTGACGAAGGATACGAAGATGATATGTGGGGTAATGTGAACCTTAATATTGATGAGGAACCTCATTTTGAATTAGACGGCATGGATATTGAAGATGAGGTTTTTTGGCAAGATTTGGACAAAGAACTTAAAGAAGCTGACAATAGGAAAGAAGGGCCAAATGATCCTTCCGTGCCTATACGGGTCTTTGGGCTGGCGGCCGATGAAGAAATAAGCGATACCGAATCCGAGATATGGGATGAGGAAGAGCCATCGTTCGCGAGGCTTATCGAAAGAATGGATGAAATGATAGCCGAATTGTCCCATCCAACCAGGGAGGCACCTCCCACGCAAGAACTTGGCGGTCAACATGATGCTTCAAAGGCCATGGCACAGTTTGCCAAACCCAAAGTTGCCCAGACAAGGCAACTGAAACCCTTGTATGTTAAGGCTCACATTGATGGGCGTCCTGTGAGCAGGGTATTCGTTGATAATGGAGCAGCAGCCAATGTGATGCCGATGTCAACTTTGAGGAAGATAGGAAAAAGTGAAAGGGATCTGATCCCTACCAGGGTCAGAATGTGTAGCTTTGTAGGAGAAGCAACACAACCTGCCGGATTCATAACGGCAGACGTCACTATTGGATCCAAGACCATCAAAGTGGCCTTCTTCGTGGTGAAATCTAAGACGTGTTATTCAGCATTGCTTGGGCGCGACTGGATTCACATGGCGCAGTGTGTGCCATCCACTCTCCACCAACAGTTGTTAATTTGGGATGGGGACCAGATAGAATTGGTGGAGGCAGATCCTCAACCCTTTGCAGAACCGGACGCCAACAATGATGAGGCGATCTTCTACTTAGAAGACATTCAACCTGCATCAGCCTTAATTGGTATGAACATAGATTTGGAATCCATTGATTTCACAACAAGCGGCTTCAAATTACGTTCTGCATATAGCCGACATGAAGCATCATGCTCTGCATGACGAGCAGCTACGACATTTATAAAGACTTGTTGCAGCGGCTCGCCAACACTGAAATAATGGTGGGTGCCGAAATCAAGTCCAAAAATCCAACTGACAGTCGGCCATCTGAATGGCCATCTCCTATAAAGCGGATGTTGCCTAGTCCGGAAGCCAATGAACCACTTGTAGACATTAACCTCGGGACAGAGACAGAACCAAAGTTGACCAAGATCAGTGCGTCATTATCAGATGAAAAGCGACACCAGCTAGTGGAGCTGATTCATAAGTATAAGGATTGTTTTGCGTGGCAGTACACAGATATGCCAGGACTATCAAGGGAGCTAGTGGAACATAAGTTGCCAACGCACCCAGAGTTCAGACCTCATAAGCAGCCGCCAAGACGGTTCGACCCAGACACCATCCCAAAAATAAAGGCCGAAATCGAGAAACTTCTTAAAGCAGGTTACATTAGAACTTGTCGTTATGTGGAATGGCTTGCAAATATTGTACCTGTTATAAAAAAGAACGGTCAATTAAGAGTCTGTATAGACTTTAGAAATTTAAACTTGGCAACACCCAAGGATGAATATGTGATGCCTATGGCCGATATGCTTGTTGATGCGGCCGCCGGCCACAAGTTTTTATCATTAATGGATGGTTATTCTGGATACAATCAAATCTTCATTTCTGAAAATGATGTGCATAAAACAGCTTTTCGCTGCCCAGGGCCAGTCGGCATCTTTGAATGGGTAGTCATGCCCTTTGGATTAAAAAACGCGGGGGCAACATACCAAAGAGCCATGAACATGATTTTTCATGATTTAATCGGTCACACACTTGAAGTGTACATTGATGACATAGTGGTAAAATCATGTGAATTTGGCCAACACTTGGCTCACCTGGAAAGTGCCTTCATCCGAATGAGGCAGCATGGATTGAAAATTAATCCAGCTAAATGTGCCTTTGGAGTGGCAGCAGGGAATTTCCTAGGTTTCTTGGTACATGAGAGGGGCATTGAGGTAGACCAGAACAAAGCTAAGGCCATCATGGAGGCTCGTGCACCAACCAATCTCAAAGAATTGCAGTCATTGATGGGCAAAATCAATTTCCTAAGGAGATTCATTGCCAATGCTGCTGGCAAGATGAAAGCGTTCACTACTTTGCTTAAAGGAAGAAAGAACGAGAAGTTTCTCTGGACGAATGAGCATCAAGCAGCCTTCGAAGAAATAAAAAGAGCATTGGTCAATCCTCCAGTATTAGTGCCCCCAAAACCTGGAATACCTTTGAAACTATACATATCGGCAGCCGAAGAATCTATCGGATGCTTGCTTGCACAAGACGATGAAGGCGGCAAGGAGAGGGCTATCTATTACCTTAGCAAGACTCTACAAGGGCCAGAGGTAAGATATACTGCATTAGAAAAATTGTGCTACGCCCTGGTATACTCCTGCAACAAGTTAGAACACTACATGCTGCCAAGAACAGTCCATGTAGTGGCTCCCTTTGACTTGGTAAAAACCCTTTTGCACAAACCAGCATTGAAGGGTAGACAAGCTAAGTGGGCTATGAAGATCAGTCCTTTTACCCTTGTACACGTTCCTCAAAAGGCAATCAAGGGACAAGCTTTAGCTGATTTCTTAGCTCAACACCCTTCGTTGGTGCTGTCAGAAGATTCCAGAGAAGCTTCCTTTATAGGATTCGAACCATGGGAGTTAACCTTTGACGGATCTTGTGCAAGCAGCGGCTCGGGGGCCGGCATTACAATCACTAGCCCTCTTGGGGAACATTGGAAGCTTGCTCGGGAGTTAGAGCCTGGCACCACCAACAATCAAGCAGAATACGAAGCTTTGATATTTGGCCTCGAAACTGCATTGCTTAAAGGTGCAAAATCAATTACAATATTTGGAGACTCCCAAGTCATCCTGAAGCAGTTAACCGGAGAATATGAATGCAAGAGTCCCAGATTGATTAAGTGCTATGAGACAGCACTAGAACTATTGAACAAGTTTTCGGACGCTACCATCACACATGTGCCCAGAAGCCAAAATCAAGAAGCCAACGAGGCTGCACAACTTGCTTCAGGCTGGCAGTCTTGTCGCCCTAGGGGGGCACCACACATTGCCGCCATCGCAAGTGAACCTGAGGACCAACAAGAGATTGGTGATTGGAGGACCGAGATCATACAGTACCTCGAGAACCCGTCGTCTGGAGGGGACAGCTCGCTAAAAATCAAATCTTTACGATACACACTGATAGATGGTGAGTTATTCCGAAGGGCGGTCGATGGATTACTGCTCAAGTGTGTAGGTCCCGAGGAGGCGAAGTTGGTAATGGGAGAAGTTCACGAGGGGATATGCGGCTCCCATAGAGCAGGACCTAGCATGAGATGGAGTATTCATCGTCATGGCTATTTTTGGCCAACCATCATGGAAGACTGCATCGTCTATGCCCGAGGTTGCGAGGCTTGTCAGAAACATGGGCCAATTCAGAGAGTGCCAGCGGAAGAATTACACACAGTCATCAAGCCTTGGCCATTTCGTGGCTGGGGGATGGACATCATTGGAAAAATTCACCCGCCGTCGTCTAAGAACCACACATTCATACTAGTGGCCACTGATTACTTTACCAAATGGGTGGAAGCATGGCCAATGAGGAAGATAGATCAAAATGATGTAATTAAGTTCGTAACTGAGCTCATACATCGATTTGGAATTCCTCAAACAATCACTGCGGATCAAGGAACTGTGTTCACCGGCGAGAAGTTCTTAGCTTTTGCCAGACAATTCGGGATTCGCATATACCACTCCACTCCGTATTACCCCCAAGCAAACGGTCAAGCGGAGGCCACCAATAAAATCTTGATAAGTATGATCAAGAAGGCGGTAGGTGAGAAACCAAGGAAGTGGCATGAGGCTCTGTCGGAAGTCCTATGGGCTTACCGGAATGCTAAGTCTACCTCCACTGGCTTCACACCATACTACCTGACATATGGTCATGACGCCGTTCTGCCTTTGGAGATCACGGTCCCTTCTCTAAGGGTGGCCCAACAGCATCACCTAGACTTAGCTGAGTATGAAAAGGCCATGGTGCAAGAGTTGGAGACAGCAGATGGCGACAAGCTTACCGCTCTGGAAAATATCCGTCGCCAAAAGATGAAAATGGCGAGACATTACGACAAGAGGGTTCGAGGCAAAACTTTTAACGAGTGAGACCTAGTATGGAAGGTGATTCTACCCTCGGGGGTGCGTGGCAATGAAACAGGCAAGTGGTCTCCAAATTGGGAAGGACCATTCATTGTTACGCAAAGACTGCTTAATGGTGCATACAAACTAATGGACATCGATGGCCAAGAACACAAACAGAGTATAAATGCAAAATACCTCAAAGTGTTCTATCCATCAGTGTGGGAATCTGAATAAGAAACGCAAAGTGCATCAAAAAAAGTGGCTAATACACAAGCTCGGCCAAAAAAGTAACAGTAATCTCCCAAAGTAAAGGCAAGAGTTGCCCACCACAAGGCCAATGGGCTGACCCAAAAGTGTACTGAAAACAAAACAGTGCAAAAAACTAAGGAAGAGGCTGCCGAACACCACCCAGTATACGCCGACGCATAAGGGCCCACTGATCACGAGTGCGCTCGAACATGTCCGTCAGACGAAGAAGTGCGGCCGCCGAAGCACGAGCGCGAACCGACAACCGAAGCCGACGAGTCCGAACTCCCGATAACTCAGCCGATAAGTCACGCTCATCTGCGGCTAAACGACCATAGGAAGTCTCTAACTCAGCAGCTCGGGAAGAAATATCAGCCAAGACAGGCTCTAAAGTAGCAAGCTCCTCGTTAGCTTCCTGAAGGATACGCCTCCTCTCAAGAATGAAACGCTCTGCCTCCTCAATATCACGCTCTGCTCGCGTAGCAACGTCCCTAAGATGGGATCTGCGACTCTCTCTAACCCCGCGATCAGTAGACAACTGCTCACGCTGAGGGTGGATAGCCTCTATCTGAAGACAAACCTCGCGGTATCGTGCCTCGAGGTCATCAAGCAGCGTCAGATCGTGAGCAGACTGATCTGCAGAGCTACTGAAAGCAGGATAAGAAACAGCTAAATCAGCAACGCGCTCTGAAAAGCTGAGAAAGTCAGCATCCTCGGTAAAGGCAGAAACTGCGCTGACGTCGTCTAACAGGCGATCAAGGCTAGAGAACACCTCAGTAGAGAGCCGATCAACATGAGTGGATAGAAGGCGGTCAAACGCCTCGCATGATGAAACAATCCGGTCAGCAGGAGTAGACACCGAAGGACCTGGCACAGAGGTCGCTGGGACTGAGGCACGGATCATGGGTACCTGAAGACAGCTTCACATAAGTATATGCCAAGAAAATCTCATTAACACGAAAGCTGAAGTGAGCCATACCGGAAGAGGCGGCGCGACTGAATCAACTGAAGTAATAGGAGCAGCAATAGTAGGATGGTCTGCCTGGTCCATAGGAAGCTAGAATGGGAGATCCTTAAAACATGTCCTTGGAAAAGAAAAACAGAAACGA
The DNA here is from genome assembly GCA_030278955.1 of Hygrophila difformis. Classification (NCBI taxonomy): domain Eukaryota; kingdom Viridiplantae; phylum Streptophyta; class Magnoliopsida; order Lamiales; family Acanthaceae; genus Hygrophila; species Hygrophila difformis. Next base: position 49,215,196 of record JAOANR010000012.1, on the reverse strand, counting down.
CATAATCAATAAAAATACCTGAGAGATCACCGAAGGGCCAACCTGACTAGTCTGGAAAATATGATCCGCAGCCCGAATAATGTCTGCAGAAGGAACCTGGAGGACACAAACATCCTTAGAATTCATTGCTTAAACAAAATAAGCATAAAAGGAGAGGGAAGACAACCAAGAAATACCTGTGGAACCAAGTCATGGCCAGCTGAGCCAATCTCGGACCGAGAGGAACGTGGATCAACCTGAGCGGTCAAGCGCGATGTCATTACGATACTAAAAAAGAAAAATGCAAATAAAAAGTCTAACAGTGGCAAAACATACCTGGTCGGCAGTAGTTGCAGGCAAGGAATCCGCAGCACCGATCGTCGTGGCGTCTATCATCTGGTGCCTGGGATCGGCGGCCACAGGAATATCAGCAACATGATCATCCGCCTGGCCATGATCATCATCATCATAGGGGTCTACCGACTCATCCTCATGGTCCTCCTCATCGCCCTCATGACCCTCCTCACCACCTGAGCGTGATCCATCATCACCAGAACTGGCATCTTCTTCGTCAGAACCAGACTGCTCGGCACTAACTGAAACATCATCATCAACTGCAGACAAAGAGACAACATCAAAAGGGGCAGTGTATGAAGCACTGTATTAACAATGAAATGATTCAACATACCTCTTCGACGCTTACGGGAGGAAGAGGCTGGACCAGACTGGGACTTCTTGGACCTCGAGGTATTCCCGCGAGAAGCTGAAACACGAGACTGACGCGAAGTGACTGAATCTCCAAAACGAGACGCCAGCTGATCATAGGGCGGCAAAATAGAAGTGATATACGACGTCCACCACGCCATAAAACCAGCAGCCAGCGATCCAGTCGGAGTAAACGGGAGATAACTGGAGAGCGTCAGACGAGACGAAAAGGCTATCACAGCCTTGATAGCTGCGGGTGTCATCCTCTCCGTCCTGGTAAAACGAGTCGGCCACTTCACCCGGCGAGGAAGCCCGAGGTGGCAGCCAAACTGGCGAGCAAGCAGGTGAGGGCAATAAGGCTCAGCGATGAAAGGATTATAAGCGTCCGTCCTCTTCACCCCACTCAAAAGCATGTGAGGTTTCATGCTGATATTCCATGTAAACTCCCCATGAATGCCACGTGGATGAGTAGGGAAACATATCAGCGTAGCCAGCAACCGAGGAACGGAGGCATAAACAAATAAATCATAGTAGGACGGCCGATAATGATAAAGCCAGTGGATAATCCCCAGACCATCTCGGTTCAGAAGGCCGTCCCGGCTAATACTCACAGACTGAGCAGCCAATATCTCACCTAACGGATCACCCTCCGAAACCTCCTGCGGACTAGGGCGTAGTACCCCTGTGAACAGCTGGGGAAAATATAGCTGGACCCATAACTGCAAGAACCATAGCGGCCCAGAAGCAGTGGTAGAGGGATCTAGTCCTTCGGCCAGCTTATCAGAAAGCTTAGCCATGCCACTAAACAGATTGCCGAGGAAGTAGGAGCCTATAGCTCGAGTCTCCGTACTCATAAGCCCTAAGACGAGGGGCAGTGCAGTACTAAGAACAGTACGTGCACTGGAACAAATAACAAACCGGCTAAACCACAGTAAAAGGAAGGCTACGTGCTCGTCTCGCGTAGAAGGATAAGGCCCTGACGTCTTATTGTGCACAATGTAAGCCGGGTATCGTCTGGCCTCTTTGCCCTTAGGGCAAATCGACGCACCAAGTCTAGGGTCATCAACAGCGGACTGGGTCAACTCCGATCCGACCACACGAAGCCCCGTGATCATCACCACATCAAGAAGTGTAGGGCCGACAAATCCACAGGGAAGCTGAAAAGCATTAACAGAAGAGTTCCAGAAGCCCATAAGATAGTAAAGTAAGCGATGATCTATCACCACAGGCTTAGTAGATAGACGGATGGCCTCATCAATCCCCCACGCACGCCAATCAGAAGTGCGACCCGACATCCGATGCACCCATGAAGTATACTGACCTAGGCTGCTGTCATCGTTAATCTGAGTCCTGGGAACTTTAGCCTCGGACTTGGAGGTAGAAATACCAGAATGCTGAGGCTGAGATTTAATAGGTTTAGTGCGAGATAGAAGGGTACTGGTAAAGGCGGCCTCGGTGACAAGTAAATTGCAAGATAAAAACCGTCTCGAATCATTCGCGCGCTCAGGCGTACTATGAAACGGCCGAAGAAAAAGTTCTGACTCCTGCCGACGATCGAACTCATATGCCTCACCATCAGAATCCGGAATAAGCGGACGCTGCAGATGAGAAAAACAAGCATGAGATTGAGGAATACGAACATAGGCAACGGAACAAGCAGGTAAAATCAGACAAACCTGAATAGTCAGAGGAGAAGCCGAAGTGGCGGCCTGAGCGGTACTAGGGGTGGTGAACTGAACAAAATGCGGCTGTGTGGACCTGGCAATGTCCTGTACCGTACATAGATACCCGGATAAGTCAAGCGGTTAACAAGGTTTAAGTTAACATGAGAAGGTGCTAATCAAGCCATTTTAACCTGAAAAGCCATGCTGCGCGACAAGGCAGCAAATCCGGTCAAGGGAGCAGCGGCCTGCCCTGGCTGACGACTCCGGGCGGCCCGAGCTGACGAGATGGTGGCCTGGTCAGTAGCGGCTGGTGGCCCCTGAGTGGCGGTCGATGACGATTCAGGGCGACGATCAGCCTGAGTCACAGGAAAGGCGGTCTGAACAGCGGCGGCCGAGGAGGACCCGGGCTGATGAGGGGCGGCCCGAGCCAAGGAAGTGGCAGCCCGTGTAGTGTCCTCTACTAGATCCTACGACGTCATGAATAAAGTATGGGATGACTATAAACTAAGTTAACCTAAGGCCGAAATCACACGATCTAATTTATCTAAATCCCATATAATGCTCTATGTTCTCTAAGTCCATGTGATAAGCTGTGAGTAATTTTGCTATGATCTACGACATCAATAGGCATTGGAAACACAAAATTATCATACGGGCAGTAAATTTAGCAAAAAACAGGCACGAATCCAGCGGAATCAAGAAAAGCAAGCAAAAGTTCACATAATTCAGTCAATATCCTTCTTATAATTCTAGCATGCCAAAATGCCCGTCAACCTATGACTCCACACATGTGATAAGCCCCCACCATAGTATGCATAGCAAAAATGAAGGATAGTTCACTAACCTGGTCCATGAAGCAAATAAGGGAGAACTGGTTGCAAGCAGATAGCGCCCTCGAACAACGGCCTCAAGCGAGAAGGCAGGCGGCCTCAAGGGCCTAGGCAGGCGGCCTCAAGAGGGAAGGCAGGCGGCCAGGCGGCTTCTGGAGGTGGTCCGGGCGGCTTCAGGCGGCGATACTCCGGGCGGCTTCAGGCGACTTCCGGGCGGCTCGCGTGGAGGCGGCAGGCGGCTCGCGTGGAGGCGGCTTCGTGGGGGCGCTGGGCGGTCGGAGGCACGGCGGCCTTGGCAGGCAGGCGGCCTGGGCAGGCGGCCTTGGCAGGCGCTGGGCGGCCTCGGCGATGCGGCAGACGGCCTTGGCAGGAGGCCAGGCGGCTTGGGGCGGCGATGCGGCAGGCGGCCTTGGCAGGAGGCCAGGCGGCTTGGGGCGATGGCAGGCGGCCTCGGCGATGGGGCAGGCGGCCTCGTGCGGGCGGCTTGGGCGATGGGGCAGGCGGCCTCGGCGATGGGGGCAGGCGGCCTCGGTCAGGCGGCTTGGCGAGGCGGCTTGGGCGGAGGCGCCGGGCGGCCTAGGCGGAGGCACCGGGCGGCCTAGGCGGAGGCGACGGGCGGCCTGCAGGGGCGGCCTGGCAGCGGCGGCGCGGCGGCCTCGACGGCTTCCAGCGACGTCCGGCGACGATTTCTACGGCCGGAATCTGGGCGACGGCGGCGGTTTCCGATGGCCGGTGGAAGAGAATGAGGGAGGAAGAAAAGAAGAGAGAGAAGTGTTGAAAGAAAATGATGGGTGGAAGAATTTTGAAGGGTTTTATATGGTTAGGGTTTTGTCCCTAATGGGCCCTAATGGGCCGAAAATTCCAAAAGTAAGCGCGCAAATTTGTCTTAAAATACTAATCAGACAAAATGCGCGAGGGGGGCATCTGTTAACCCAACAAAATTTATATTACAGCCCATCCAAATTTACATGACCCAGTCCGTGAAAATATATCCAGAGGCCCAGTCCGTGAAAATATATCCGGAAGAGAAGACGCGTCTTCATGTCAGTAAAAATATATCCGGAGGCCCAGTCCGTGAAAATATATCCGGAAGAAAGAACACACTTCCAAAAGGCCCAATCTATTTTTCTTGGCACGGTCCAATTCAAGATTTATCCGGATAATAACCAGAGCTTGCCAATCAAAGCCATCCGCGTGCTTCATGCCACCCCTGAAGTCAAGCCTCCTATGCCTCACGCCTCTCTACAGGAGGCCTCCCGCGGCTCTACAGGAGGCCTCACGCGTCTCCACAGAAGGCCTCCCGTGGCTCTACAGGAGGAGGCTTCCTCCTATAAAAGGAGGAAGGGAGACACTCGAGAGAGACCACCCCAACACACAACTCCTTGAGAGATTTCATTCTGCATTTTTTCCTGCACTTGTTTTATTCTGCAGTTCAATTCCTGCTTTTACATTCCTGCAAATTTTCCATTCCTTTACAACTTTCTTATTTTCGTGTATTTTCTTTCTGCAATTCTTGTAATCCTTTTGATACTCATCAATCAAAAAAGAGGTTTCTCCCTCAAAGAAATTCTCGGTTAACAACATTATAATGTTGGGTTTAAAATTTAGAAATTCAAATATCATTATCCGACATTTCACTATATTCTTAGAATTGTCTGATGTTTTATTGCCCTCTAATAAAACCTTAAGATAAAATCCAAACGAACTTCCCTTGTTTCTTTCTCCAATTTATTCTCACTTCTGTTGTATCACATTCACACACATCCACACACATTTTTATTTGATTATTATTTTAAATTAAATATTGCAATATTGGATTTGGTAATATTTTTTTTATTCATTAATAAAATATTTTATTTTTCTTACTATTTTCTAATACAGTACACAATTTATTTATTTACTTTCCTTAAATCATCATATTCAATCCAACGTAACATTCAAAAAAAAAAAAAAAAAAAACTTAGAAAATATAATACACTTTAATTAAATATAAATATGGTAGTGTCTGGCCAACAATTTTTGAAAGTAGGGATGGCAATTGGACCCGGTGGACCCGAGAACCGACCCGGACCCAACCCGTTTAGCTCGGTTCGGGTCCTTCTTTTCGGGTCTGGGTCGGTTCTTGGGTCGGGTCCAATTTAGATTTTTCGGGTCTGGGTCGGTTCTTGGGTCCAGGGGTAGACCCGACCCCGACCCGACCCGACCCGACCCGAATAGATTTGGTGTGTGGGAACCCTAGATATGTGAGAGCAGCCTCTAGCCTATAATGTTTAGTTGCTCACCCATTCTTCTACAATGTTATTTTCCCAGTGTCCGGTATGCATATTATTGATTCTGAAATACATGGCTGATATATTATAGGTCACTCAAAAATTTATCTCCATGTGGTCGAATGGTTGCACAAACTAATCACATTATCTCCATGTTGCTACTGCTGTAGTGTTGCTCGTTTCATGTTTCATAGTTGCTGATGTATTTTTTTTACTCCATCCGTCCCACTAATAGTGTCCCATTTCTTTTTGGCACGGTATTTTATGTGGGATAATTAGTATTTAATGTAGGGGTAGATTAGTGTTTAAGTGGAAGTAAATTAGGAATTTATGTGATGTAATTTTAATGTATTTAAATTTTTAATTGATTTATTTATGTGTGATGTGATAGTTGTGTGATTGAAATTTTAATATAGTTATTTATTAATGTGATGTGATGGTAGTTGTGTTAAAATATCGAATCAAAGTTATTCAATCAATAGTGTTTACTATGCAAACGTTAATATTTTTAAAAAAATGGAGGGAGTATGTATTTATTTCATAAACGGGAAATGTGATAATTGTAATTGGACGGACCAAAAAGGAAAATGAGACGGAATTAGTGGGACGGAGGGAGTATTATTTTATCGGGTCCTGGGTCGGGTCGGGTCGGGTCCAACCTATTGCTTAGTAATTTTTATTAATTCTTCGGGTCCACGGGTCCACGGGTCTGGGTCCGGGTCCTGTCGGTTCGGGTCTGCTCGGGTCCAATGAATAATACCTCGGGTCTGGGTCGGTTCTTGGGTCCTAGAATTTTTCTCGGGTCGGGTCTTGGGTCCGGCTGGACCCGACCCAGACCCGACCCATTGCCATCCCTATTTGAAAGATTGTTTGAATAGCTTATCGCAGTTAACCGGATTAAAATAACTAATTATATTATACTAGTATTTCTTTCGGAAAAAGGAAGGCCGATGTCAATTTTATATTATTATATATTATACTAGTATTTAATAAATGACTTTTTATATATTACTGATAGCCTTTAAACAATTTTTATTTTTTATATATGATACAACATGCTAACATTTAAGTTAATCAGTTATCCATAGTAATTAATTTGAGTGGTACGGACCGTATCTGGCATTTAAGTAAGAACGAGCCTTTGCGAGAACTTATTTGATAGAAGCCTATCTTTAATTAAGTTTATTAATACCCAGAGGAGCTTAGATCTTTTTTAGTAATGTTTAAGATTTTTTTTATTATTATTTTTGCTGAACAACCTATACTGATGAGCGGAAGTCTACATAGGAAAGCCCTTTGCTAGTACATTCTTATACCTAGGAAAGAACAATATATAAGAAATTATTGATTCACCCAAGAAAATTAATTAGTTAAATGAACTATTCTTTGTTAAAAACATAATCATTTCATATAATTAATCAACAACTAATTTTTAAACAAATTGATATTGGAAAAAATAGCGTTTCTAATGCACACAAATTCTCTAATCGTATTAGAAAAAGGCCTAACTAAATACACGAACAAGATGTTACAAAAAGAAAAGAAAATGGAAGAAAGAAAATCACAAACACGCCCATAAGATTGCTTTATTTAATGGTGACCTAGAATGTCGATAATATGCAATATTGTGCATATTTATCTTTTAATAACGATAATATTACATCATAAAGTTGACTTTATGGCTGTCTTGTTTTATTTTAAAAAATAAATAAATAAATAGGAGAGGGTTTGAAAAATGAACACGGTATGTATCCAACTACACATCCCATTCCATTAAAAAGGAGAATTGTGAAACAGGGGAAAAAACTATACCATTTTTTTTTTCAACCTCGATTTCTAAGTATTGATCATTCAATTTTTTTAATAGCTATCGGTAAGAAAAAAAAAATAAATAAATATAAACATAAAACAATTTAAGGAAGGCTGCATTATAGTTAGAAATGTATGGTCAACAGAATTTTCCTTTTGTTTAAATAAAAGCACAAGGCAGTAATAATAAATACTATTCTTTTGTAATAACAGTGATAATAACATTAATATTAAAAATAAATAACAAGTGTTTGTAGTCTCTGTTAATCCTTTTGAGAATATCTGTTGTACTACTTTTTAACTAATTGCGCAAACAGCTAATATCTTTCTTTATTAAACCTTAGCAACAAAGTTACGAAAATTCAACAGAGGAACTCATATTCAACAATTAGATTTTCTACTACATACATCCCTTAGAAGCCAATTCAACAATGAAGTGACATGATTAAACAATGTGTTCTGGGTGGGTTTATTGTCCTATTTTAATTGTTGAATTTTACCAATGTCATTGTTTAAATGCTGTAATGAGTGGTTTTTTTTTTTTTTTTTTGGAAGAGTCGAAGAGGGATAGTGAAAGGATTGTGGGAAACCATGCCACACAAATTACAAAGCGATAGAGGGAGGGATATCGGGCTGGGTGAAGAATCGAACCTTTATCCCTATGGTTGGATGCCATGAACTTAGCAGCCGATTGGACAAGTCATCATCCCTATCATCCCTATGATGAGTTTTTGATGTATCACTATCACATAATTTAAAATATAATTATTATTTTTGAATAGTAATAATAAGGACTAATTTTAAATACTACTCCTACAATAATAATAAGAATCTCAAAATGATTATTTCAATAAAATATTATTATTAAAAATAAAAATAATATTATGCACGTAATTTTTATTTATCTCAAAATGATTATTTCAATAAAATATTATTATTAAAAATAAAAATAATATTATGCACGTATTTTTATTGGAGTAAATGGTGGAAATTGAGAAAGCTGAAACATTTACTTCACACCAAGAGCCAATAGGCCAATTCCAATACAATACTACTCCACAATTCAACAAGAAGGAAGTCATAGAGAGAAACCACCCCTTACCCCCTCACCCCCACCCCCTTCTTTTTCTCATTTTCACCTTCCTTTCTCAACCATTTGTTCAGATTCCTCTCCCCCTTGTGTGTTTTCTCCTTCTTTTTCCATTTGATTGTATTGTGTACAAGCGCCCAATCTCTTTTTAATCTTGGTTTTCTTGTGCGAAACCTTGCTCTTCTACTCCTGTTTAACAAGGACAGACTTTATTGGGTTTTTTCAATATATCTCGGTCTTAATTCATCTCCGCTGCTTTTTTTACTGGGTTTATTGCTTCAAGACTTTCAAACCCACGAACAATATGCTTTAATTTTTGCTCTGGGAATAATCAACCCTATTTTTATTTTGCAATTCATTTCCTTCAGAGGCTTTCTGTGTACTGGGAACTGCTGCTTTTTTGTTTTCTTGGCCCCCTTTTTGCCTTTGTGGAAATTGCACTGAAAATTCTGTGTTTACAAATTGTTAAGGATTAAAAAAAGAAAAAGAAAATACAGACATGGGAAAGCAGGGACCTTGCTATCACTGTGGTGTTACAAGTGAGTTTATATTGTTTCTTCAACCGTTTTGCTTTTGCAACACCCCTCCCTCCCCCAATTAAATTGTTGGGATAATTTGCAGAAAAAGATCATTTGGGTTTTTGAAATTGATCTAGTGTTGTTCAAATTTAATCTTAGTGAATGATCACCGGTTGAGCACTCCGTATGAATGCCCTTCCAATTGATTGTTTGGATGTTGAAGCCAATGACTGGGCAATGAAAACTTCCAATTCATGTTTGATGTTCTTGTGTCTCCCTTTGTTTTTTGTAATTCTTACGGCTGCTAGGACCCCTTGATGTTTGATTTACCATTCAATTCAATAACACATTAGTGTTTCCTTTTGTTCTCAAGCCTTCTCTTCTTGCACCAACGTGCTACCAACTACTGCCTTTTGTCCCTCGTGCCATTGTATAGATCATTGAAGAACCAGCTGGTATTCATTGTTTTTCCAATGCCCTCATGACTCAAACCATGTTTTAGATCAATTCAACTAATACTCAATCATCACTTGGTTGTTTTCCTACTTCTCTTGATCATAGCCTTTCTCCACAGAATGATCAATCCTAATTGAGGGTCTAGATTAAGAGTAACCCTGAACCATTATGAACAGCTTCTTGTAGATTATATCTGTCGTCTGTTCTCAACCTACATTTATCTCAAAAGTCATCTGGTTCTAGACCAGAATCTTATAGTTGAAAGATGTATATCCATATATTTTACCCTATCAACCTTGTCCTATATTCTTGCCCTTTTGCATTGCGTTGTTGATATATCGTGTGTCCACTAATTTATCATTAATATATGGTGTTGCCAAGTTTCTGCTAAACAAGCTCCAAGTCTTGATATTTTGCAATCACACACGCATTTCACATACACAAATCTAATTTCATTTCTTAAATTACTTTTTGATTAATAAAAAAGATCAACATGTATTCCAATCCGATTGCTAAGAAGGAAGGAAAATGAAAATGCGGCCATGGTCATGTGGTGATGAGACGGTTCTACTTTTAGTTTAACTGGTAGATCATATTAGTGACTTCCGTCCTGGCCATCATCTATGACTGATGTTTCTGCAGCTGCCAGCTGTGCATGAATTAGTAACGAACTTTCAAAGTTACCTATGAATGCCTACGTTATAGGATTATCTATATGGAAAGTTGAGAGAGAACCTGAGTTGCAAGCGAATTGGACGTACGGACATGTAATCTTGGAATTCATACTAGAAAATGGGACAGTTTCCTATTAATGTGAAATGCTTTTTCAAGGATAACTCTCGAAAAGATTTTAGATTTCTTTATTACTAGGTCAGTCTATTGTGGCTCTAATTCTGTTATTTCTATGGATATTTTGGGATGATCTTTAGAAGATTGGTTTTGTAGGCTAAAATTTTAACAAAATAGTGAGGTTATTTCGGGGTTCACGATAATCAGGTTGCGAATAGTAATTAAGATTCCCTTACTTCTTTTGTTTTGTTTCTAGCCATGTTTTGATATGATATATTTTGTTTCCTTTTTCTATCATATGAAAGAGAGTGTAGATGAATACTGTTATACTGGGTAGTTATTTCTTTGCGATAGTGTAATTCCGCTTCTCATTGAAGTGTTCTTTGTACAGGCACCCCTCTTTGGCGGAATGGGCCTCCTGAGAAGCCAGTACTCTGCAATGCTTGTGGCTCACGGTGGAGGACAAAGGGAACTCTTGCAAATTATACACCTCTGCATGCTAGGGCTGAACCCCAAGAGCTTGAGGAGTATAGGGCTCCCAAAGTAAAGGCTATACCCATGAGGAACAAGGAACCAAAGGTTCTAAAGCGAAGGTATGATAATGATGCTTATCCTACTGAATTTGGTGGAGTTCCCCCAGACTTTAGCCAGGGGTTCCGTAAAGTGCTTGAAGAAGACACAAGTAACAGGTCAAGTTCTGGTTCTGCTGTATCGAACACGGAGAGTTGTGCACAATATGGTGGTGATGCGAGCGAATTGACAGGTGCATAGGATCACTGCTTTTGCTAACGTATCTTGCACCACATACCTTCAGGATAACTCTTTGTGTGTTCTCATTTTCCATTTATTTATTGCCTTTCCATTGCAATTGGATATGCGAGTGCTATTACAAGACAGTTAAATGATTTGGATAAAGCTGGAACAACCAAAAGATGGCATGCTAGGTTGTGCTTGTCTGCATCATATTGATATTTGCCAAATTCAATAGCTTTTTTCCAGGAATAGTTTAAACTAGATTTTTGCTTGCGAATAAGGTAAAAAACTCTTCTTCTTTCTTGTTCTTGTGGGCTTTCAAGCATTATATAGAGCTTGGTTATTGTAATTTTAGTGTTGTAGTTCTAGTTGCTGAAATATAATGTCCGGACTCCAGAGCAGTTAATAAACATGCAAACTACTAAGTTGCTTGTTAATTTGCATCTTTGCAGGTCCTTCGCAGCCTGTTGTGTGGGATACTATGGTGCCTTCCAGGAAGAGAACATGTGTCACTCGCCCAAAGCCATCACCAGTTGAGAAGCTTACAAAAGATCTTTACACTATATGGCATGAACAACAATCGTCATGTTTGTCAGCAACTTCAGAAGAGGATTTGCTTCTTGAAACTGATAAACCAATGGTATCTGTTGAGATTGGACATGGAAGTGTACTTATTCGGCATCCTAGCTCCATTGCCCGAGAAGAAGAGTCAGAAGCTAGCTCCCTTTCAATCGAAAATAAGCAACAACCTTTGAATACCCAGCTGTTAGCTTTTCCTGGTCATGTGGAAGAGCGTGGCGCTCATTTATCAAGTAAAGGATTTGAGAAAATGAAAAAGCCTTCTAGTCTGGGAATGGGAGTGGAGCCACTCAGAAGGTACTTTCATATTAATTTCTACGAATAGATGCTGAAAGGTTGTATATAATAATAATAATAATAATAATAATAATAATAATAAATGAAAAAATATCACTAAGAATTGCATGCGCGTATACAACTTTCCAAATATGCATTTATGTTGCAGGTTTCATTTCACGACATGACCTGAATATCCATGTGTAGATTTTTACCTGGTTATTTACACGACAGTACTAGATGGAGAAGTGGACTCCGCCTGGCCTTTGTCTTTGCTTGTTTATCCTATAAAAAAGCTTGAGTGGTTCACATTTTTCTTAAAAGAAAGATGCTTGAGAAAATGAGAGTGAACCCAAATAGTTAAGAGACACTTAGATACAGCACTTTGCAATCCTTATAATGTTAATTTTGGATTTATTATTATATTGTACCTTGTTTTGGTAAGTTTCTTGGCTTAAAAGTTTCTTCTTCAGTGCCAGAGACAAGGATCAAGCTGACAATTTACAGATGATGGCTTATCATAATTCACCACTATGTTACATAGATCTGCAAGTAAGTTGCAAATGCATATTTTCTTCTAGCATTGTACTGGAAGATGCATTAAACCAATCATCATGTGCTGAGAACATTTGCCTAAAGTAAATGAAATGTTTTCACAATGCGGAACTGGAAGAACCACTTAGTTATGGGAACTGAAAGTCTGAAACTTCTGCATTCGTGGACCTTCCTTTCCTAATGTGTGTGTACGAATAAGGGCTTCTGTAAAGAATAAGAAATCAAATTTGGTGGCACTCTGTTACTATTTATTATTGATTTTTCTCAATGTCTTAGAAATTGAAGTGTTGGTATTTCAATTAAAACTAAATCAAACCAAACCAAAAGAACTGTTGCATTTCGTATATATGGTAATCATCCTGTTAAATTTGAAGTATAATCTTCTATTTTTTCCTTTATATTTCTAGATTACTTATATTCAACTTGAAGTTATCTCTGTTAATATATGCTTTTTGCACTTATTATGTTTCACATTTGTGTTGCAGGATATTCTCAATATTCACAGATTTTCAAGTAATCTGTCAAATGAGGAACAAAAACAACTGCTAAAGTTTTTACCCTCAATTGACAGTCCAGAAGCTTCAGATAGGTATGCCATCCTTATGTAACATCATAGTCGAGCAGCAACACCATAGTTACTAAGAATTTGAGTTAACTTGTGCGGAAAAATTCTATAAAAAGCATGTGATTGTGATTCAGGAACATGTTGAATTATCATTATATTCATTGTATTTAGCATTTTAGCTTACTCATGAAGCAGAAAAAGGCTTTTCCAGTAATTTTTATGAACATGATTTAGTAGGCGTCATCCCCATCTGATGGTTATTTGAGTTATGGAAAGCTAATATTTTATTTTATTTTTAGCAGGGATTCATCTTTGACTTCCCGTCTTGATAACATGTTCAATAGCCCACATTTCAAGGAGAATTTGGTGTCTTTTCAGAAACTTCTTGCAGATGGACTTTTTGATAATACATCATCTTGGCTCAAGCCAGATGATCGCAGAGTTTTGAAGAAATCTGTTTTGTTCAATCTTACAAAATCAAAGTGGGTTGAACAATATAAAGTGTTCAAGGTTCGTCCAATACCCATGGTGTAACTTCAGGATGCACTCCTCCTGCATTAGACATGACTTCAGTTCTGTTTTATGTAGGATTCAAAAGGCAAATGTAGCACCAACCAGTCGGAACTTGTCAGAGAATTTAGTCCACTTGTGACTGATTTTTCAGTGAGTGTGAAAAGATCGCATGATGGACCACACCAACGGTTTTCAGGTGAAAATTTTAAAACCACACGCGCGCGCGCACATACACACGAATATGTCAGGAATTGTGCGAGCTTTGGGAGTGACAATGACTTGCATGATTGCTTTATTAGCATGATGTCCTTTTTTTCCCTTTTCTTTCTGAGCTGGACATTGCATCCCTAAAAAAACATCTGATGCGACTCTTCCCTTATCAGGGATATAAGAATCCTTAACGATTGTCGTATGTATCAAAAGAGAGTACTATTAATAGATCTCTAACTTCTGATTTGTTTTGTGACTAGTTTGATGGAGGTTTTGAATCAGTTTCTAACTGAGGTTTCCTTTCAGGAGCAAAGGCTATAATAAAGAGCCCCAGAAGGATTATACTGTCTTCAGGGTATGATCAAAAGGAAACGCTGGATAAAAACAGTGGTTTCATCAGCACAAAGGGCTTGTTTTCATCTCATTTCGATGACAGCTCCCAAGTGTTGGATTCTTCCCGTTTTCCTGACGAACATTCTGAGCAAGATTTGCTACTTGACGTTCCTTCCTATGGTTCCTTTCCTCAGGCTGAACTGCTGCCGAATTCAAGTTTTGGTGCTCAAGCAAGTACTAGTAGTAGTTCTGTATACCCAAATTTTGTGCATCCCTAATGCACCTCCCAGGGCTCTCTACATAATACATATTACTCCCTTCCAACAACACTAATGGGGTCCTTTTGTATAACCAGCCTGGTGATTTGGATTTAGCTTGTTTCCTTTTGCCCCAAAGGCCTGCTGAGATAAGGTTGTGGTTGCCTTCTCTCTGATTGCTCTGGGGTACGTAAAAGAAAAAATGGATTGCACGGGATCGACCAATCCTGGCCTGTTTTTTTGAATCCATCTTTGTAAAATTGACAAAAAGGGATTTATATTTATATTATAGCAGATCAAAGGGAGGAAAGAAAGTTGTTTCAAGATTGTGTCTGGTATGGGTTATATTTTGAAACTCCAGAACTACAGTCTCTACAGGCTGAGCCCTGAATTCCAGAGTCAATAATATTTCTTTCTATGCCTATAGTAAATATATGGTTTCATTTCTGTGTTGCTAGATATCTCTTGGCTTGTCCTGTGAGTTCTCTGGACATCTGTCGAAAGCAGACATATACAAGTTATTGCATGCCTGTGAACTGAAAGAATTAGGCTGGAATGATCAGCTTGGATCAAGTTAATGATTTCTCTCTTTAGCTTAGTAAAAAATAATGCAGCCAAGGGATAGAATCCTGATTACTTTTCAGGGATGATGAATATAATACTATCAACTTTAATTCTTCAACCACTTTGGGGTTGGTTGAATCAATGCAATTGATGGAACAGAGTAGGTGAGGTGATGAACTGGTGCGAGATTATTCAACTTAATTAGCGTATGGTATTCAATTCTCAATATCATCTGTTTGGATACAAAACCTTTCACACCCACACATTAGGTAGGGAGGATACGCAGGAAGTATTATAATTTTGCATGAAGTGTATTAACAGCATAAATATTAAACAAAATTTTCAATATTGATTTGCATTTATGTTTTTTTATAGTATATCATACGCTTGTGCCTTGTAGCTAGTACTAGTAGAACCTTCAGATCTCAATGAAAACAGTACTCCGTCCGTCTCACCAAATTTGGACACTATTCCTTTTTTGGGTGTTCCACGAAATTTGGCCACTTTTCTATTTTTAGATAAATTAAAATAATATAAATTTGATTAAAATTTTAATTGTTGTCAAATTACATTAAAAGTGTTCACTTTTACTATTCTGCACAAATTCCAAAGCACTTTTATTTTTCTACCCAAAGTCCCTAGCATTTCTTTAATTCTTAATATTTTAAAATTGGTACAAATAAAAATTATATAAAATATATATTATGAAACTACACGATTAGACGATTCTAACAAGATCAAACTTGAATATTTTTCTCTAATTGTATCATTACATAATATTAAGTCAAAGTTAAACCATAAACAGTATCAAAATTCATTAGAATCTTAAACACAAAATGCCTACACCACTTTAACTACTAAACCCCACTACCTAAATTACAAATTACCCGTGCACAAAAGAAAGTAGCCACATTTCGCGGGACGGAGGGAGTACATAATAATATCACATTCAAAAGCCATCATCTTGTAAGGGACCATGGAAGTTGGATATTTATGAACTGTGAAGAATATAGTATACAAGTTGGTCCGCCCCATTCAAGATTACAAATCAACCATGATCTATATAGGTGAGGTTGTTTCGAAAGGAACTGAATTTTATGATGATTCTGAATACCAACCAGTTTGATTACCAGTTGCCAATGAGCTGTGGGCTCGTTTTCAAAACAATTTACTAAGATCAACTACGAGCATCGAGTAAGTTGTTGCATTTACATGCTCAGGAATCCGGGTAGAGCTTGACTTGCTGCTGCCTCTGCTTTCTCAGAGCCTCATGACATGGAGCAAAAAATTCATGCCTAAGAGCTTCTTCACTGCTGATCCTTTGTCTTGGATTTACGGTTAAACACCTGTCCACAAGATCATATAGGGATCTTGGTATGACTTCCAGGAAATCTGGTCTGCGTGTACTTTGAGCGCACCAATCTTGAAGCTTTACAGGCGATAAGTATCTGACATCCTGCAAATCCTGTTGATAAATAATTGATTGCAGTGGCGGTTATTAGTCTCATCACAAGTCATACATTCCTACACCAAAAGCGCAGCATGAATGAACTGATATAAATAACTATGCAACATTCATACCAATGGAAATAATGATTCGTGATCATGTATCTTTGCCACTTCCCACAGATCTTCGCTTCCCCTTAACTTCGCAATCTCTTTAATGTTCCTGTAGTTTAATGTAACTATTAGAATACATATTTATATGTTTCTGACACTAAAGATATTCAGCTTCTGTTCTTACTGGTCAGTGTCACCAACAAAAGGTGTCCGGCCAATCATAAGATACAGTAGCGTCACCCCTGCAGACCAAACATCTGCCTTAAGGCCCTGGTGTAGAGATCTGAACAATACCTGCAAAAAAAGGTGATTCAACCCTAGTGTGAGAAGAGGCTAAGGTTGCAGCATCACTCAAGCCAGGGCCATGCCCTTCCCGAATGTAAGGACTAAATATTTGTGATGTATCCTAAATTTAATTATTTTATATATTTTCTTTATACTAAAAATGATATGATAGTTATTAATTATGTGTAATTTAATACATCTGAATGTAAGATTGTGAACATATGTTTTGATCTAAATTTAAATAGTGGAAGCGATTATTGAGTTTTGTAAGCACATACAAGAGCAATTAAAATTGCCTGCCCGGTGTTATAGGTATTTTGGTATGATCATTTGTGGTTGAAACACAACCAAACAGTATCTTTCTAACCCACCAAAACCAAGATATACATGGAAGTTTCTTGAACATAAATATAAAAAAAATTAAAAAAAATTGATTTTATTGTTACATCCGATCAAACATCAACATCAACTTCCAATAATCTTATCACAACTGATGCACAAACACGATACAAGAGGAAATACAGCAACAAAATGGCAAATGTCTGCAAGTACCCAATCAACACAGATGGGTTGGGACTTGGTAGGGAACAAAAACAGAACATAAAGGGTTAAATCTTCTTACCTCTGGAGCCTTAAAGCCTTTGGTTCCTGCACAAGGACCATCTCGCTTGCGTTTCCCTTCAGCTATAAGAGAACACAATGACACATACTTAAGGTCTATCCACATTCTTCTAGTCAAGAAGCAGATGAAAGGTTCATTATTTCAGAAAATGGACACTTTACAAAGCAAGGTAATAAAGAGAGAACCTTTTCCTTTCAGCGTTACAGTAGACCCAACAGAAAGCCCGTTAGCATACAGGGGCATTGGAGTTGGATGAAACCATTTGCTGCTAACATGAGCGGCATTCCCAGGAGGTGCAGCAACTCTTTTCCTTTTAGATGTTGGAACATTTGGAGATTTATTGTTTCCACCATGCATGGCTTCCTGCACCAGGCTTAATAATTCTTTCCTGCCTTGGATTGGTAAGGGTTCTCTCAACCTTTCAGCAGATGTTATCCCAGAGACTTCAGCACCCTGGCTTCTGATGCTATTCTTGCTGCTAGTTTTGGTAATTGCTGGTTTTCCATTCCCAACCCTTTTTTTCAGGTCAACGGGTGATAAAACAGATTTGGATACTTTTCCTGCGTCCTTATTAACTACATCAGGAAGTTTTGTGTTCATTAACTTCCTATTTTTTTCAAGTGGTAGAGATTTGGTCTGCAAAACAGGAATGTTGTCGTTCTGACTATGCCGTGCCTTGGAGTTATGTCCTGCTTATAGGAAACAGAATTCAATTAATCATTTAAGGTAGAGATGAAAAAATTCAAGCATCATACAATGCCAACTGGAAAGACTGCAACGCAAATAAAGCAAGCAAGCCCGAATCTACCTACACAAATATTTAAACAAAAAATGTCTGAGAGCTGGAAATAGAACAAACAGTTCGTGAGCTGAGCTCGTTTCGACACGTGTTCGTTCGTTAACAGCTCGTTCGGTAAGTTAAACGAACCGAGCTCAAACACATAATTTGGTTTGTGTGTTCGTTCGTTAAGTTCGCGAACAGTTCGGAATTCTTTTTTAATGGAATATATATTATAAAAAATAAAAATTTTATCTAGTTCTTTCCATTTTTTATTTTTATTAATTTCACATTTCTCTCATAATTATATTACAATATACATTACATTTTCACACCTGATTTAATTCTAATAAAAATAAATTTATTAATAAAATAAATAGTTCGTTAATCGAGCTCGACTAGGCTCGTGTTCGTTCGTTATTAGCTCGTTCGTAAGGTTAAACGAACAGAGCTCAAACATGAAAATTGGCTCGTTAAAATTTTTAACTCGGTTCGTGTTCATTCGTTAAGCTTAACGAACAGAGCTCAAACACTTGAAGCTCGGTTCAGTTCGGCTCGTTTACAGCTCTATGTCTGAGCAAATCCAAAGCAAGAATGCTTAAACATGTAATAAGGCTATTCAAGTAAATTATAGAAGATTGAACACTCACCGATAGTACCATATTTTCTGCTTATGTCCTGTTGAAAATGAATCACAATTCAAAAATTGATATCAGGTTGAGCAATCAAATCACAAAGATATAAATCAAAGACACAAAATAGGTTATAAACAATATGAATAAGAATTCACGAGTGGGTCAGTCTGCTCACCAAAGCAAGATTAAAATCAACAAGGTAGCCTTTATTGACCTTGCGGGAGAAAAGAAAGTTTCCCGGTTTAACATCTCTATGAACAATGCCCTGCAAATGTTCGAGGAATCATATATATATATACTGAATTTACTAGCATCTACTTTTCTAATAACTTGAATATCAGTTCATATATTCACCTTCTTATGTAGGCCAGCGAGGGCTTTGAACAAGCAATAACCATACCACTGTAGCTGAAATACAGTTATTTCTCTCTTCAAAATCTGCAAGACAAATATAAAATATTACTGCACTGTTGACAAGGAATATATACATATTGTCAAATCATTCAAAGTCAAAAGACTACCTCAGGCCTATCGTGCTCAACATGCTCCAGAACAAGGCATTCATTGCTCCCATTCTTAAGTGAGCCTTCATATTTGATCACAAAGTCCTTTCCCCTGCATTTAACATGAAATATTATGGTGCGTTATTATAGACAAATAAAAAGAAAACACACACACACACAACATTATCACTAGGACTAATGCAACACCAAGAATTAAAAATTGTTTACACTACAGATATAGTATATTACCCCAAACGCTCCAGCATTTTCAACTCATTTTGTACATAATTAACATTGGCATTTGCATGAGGACCTGGAAAACCATGTACAGCAAACTTATATCAATCACAGACTAGTTTCTATGAAATATATTTCTTTCTGACTTGGAAGAAAAGGCAGAAAATAATTTACTTCGCCATGAAAAGATAAATAACTCATTTACATAAGTGTAAGTTGCCATTAAGTTCACATCATCCAGACATCAGTACTTTGTTCGAATATCTTTCTGTCCTACATCCTCAGGCCAATCAAAAGAAATAGTGGTTATATTCAAATGGACCATTGCATGAAATTCAGAGGAACTTAACACTGTTCTCACAGTCCTATCCTCCAATTCAACATGTTTTAGTAAGAACTGACTGCAAAACTTATGAAATACTGTGAAAGAAAAGGAATCAGCAGCAAAGAATGACACTGCACTCTGCAATTTGCTGACACACATAATTTCAATTATCTGTTACATACTTAATGATGATTTTTCTTAATTTCTTTATCTGGTTATCTTGCAGGAACAAAAAGGAATGCATTCGATTTGCACCGGTCTCACAAAAGGTAGTACTTCCCACTAGTTCTTTCAATTCAAACCATATAAATCTTTGACCATTTAATAATTAGTGAAAATAATTTGGTACTCTATTATCCTGAAGCTAAAGTTTTAATAATTAAGTATGAGAAATTATATAATGGCCCAAGGCTTATAAGTAACTCATAGAACTAGAGTAAGTCAGGAAATGATTTTAAAGGATATGTTTATATAGCATTTCAAAAATCCATCAACTGTATTATGTACATTTGATGGCAAATTGAATCCCATCAGCTTTCCTTCTTGCCCTGTAAACAGTACCGTAACCTCCTGCACAAGTTAAACAAACTTATCTCAGCAACACAGTACTGAGAACTTCCAGAATATATACATATATATATATAAGTCACTGGAAACAAAGGATATGACACCTGAGCCCTCTTCTTCTTCTACAATAAATAGTTTGAATTCAGGGAATGGTTTCTGCTCATTATGGTTCTGCAAAACAAGTATTGATCATTTCATTTTCAACTCTTGATGTATATAGACTGCCAGATCAGAAACCTGAGGCTGTGAAGGAGATAGAGGATACCCTTCTCCTATTGTCAATGGATGTCTCCCTCTCTTTAATATTTGAGTTGTGGTCACTATTACGCTTTGCATTTTGCTTGTTTGAGGCCACCTCCTTATCTCTTCTAACTTTCTCTAGCCCTTTATCCAGAAGATACTCGCAGTTCTTCTTGGTTGGTGAGATACTTCTTTTCCTATCATAAGTTTCATTTGTATCAGGTTTGGATGTTGAGGCACTATTGAGGTTATTCAACATGCCTCCATGGCTCTTCAGATGATCTTTTTCAGTTCTGACCACATGTAATCCCGAATGACTGGGTTCAACCACTTGCTTCTCGGAATCTGTGTCAGCACCATTATTCTCAATGCTTTCTGCAGGATGATTTTCCTTACAGCCTCCGTATCTATCTAATTCATGTAGCAATACTTCCTTTCTGTTTCCACTACTTTCTTCATTCAACAATGCACATGTATGCACAACATTCTTATTTTCTGTTTGGGAAATATTCATCTGAGCTACTAAGCCAGATGGGGTACAAATACTATTAGAATTAACAGCATCAATGTTACCAACACAGCTTCGTTCTGAATTAACTGTGTGCTCTAGAAGCAAGTTCCTTGAAAGAGGAAAAGAATTCACCATTTCTTCCGCCACTACTCTATTCAGTATGTATGGAAATCTTTCTCGGAGAAGGAAATCTGATTCACATCCCTTTCTTTGTAAATAAACTAGCTCATCCATGCTAAAAAAGGCATGCTCCATCCTATTATTTGTGCACACAACATTCTCATTTTCATAGGCTTGCTGTCCAAAATGCAACTTCGAAACCAGTGTACTTCCGAGTATAATACTCTTGGGTTCCCAGCATTTATATTCTGATGGTGATGAGAGGATTACATTTGTCTCCACACCCTGTAACATTGTCAGATAAGTAAACCATTTTGTTCATCAAATGGGACTATGGGAGTGAGACATGACGCAAAAAGCAAGATATCATAAGTTGGCCCAAAAAAAAAAAAGAGAAAAAAAAAAAAAAAAAAAAAAAGTTAACACCTTACCACATTATAGAATTATATGTTGATAAAATCAGGTTATCTACTATCTTTCATATAGTGAGGAGCAAAACAAAATAAAAATAAATGAAGGTATCACAAGGTAATAGGTTTGAATTAAAACATAGAAAATCGTTTTGACAGCAATTTGAATTAAACAAAAAAATATATGAAATTATGAAGAAAAAAAGAAAGAAAGAAAGAAAAAGCATAGAAATTTGAATTACTTGAGCGTGTACATTATGAAAATCGTCCGTCACCAAGGTCCGACGATGCTCCTCTGCCATAAATTCATACGCCATTAAGATTAAAACAGAACATGAAAACAAGGAAAAAGAAAACGAGAATCAATTTTTCTATTTATTTATTTAAAGGAAAAAGGTCTCGCCTACACAGAGTCTCTTTTTCATTGGAATAAAGCGCTCAGTCTTCAATTCCAATGCCTTCCTCTTCCTACAGTATGTCCACACAATATCATAGGACCTACTGTTTGACAGCAACCTTGGAACAGACGGCGTAGAATTGGCAACGAATTGTGCGATGTCAGCGACTCCACTTTGAGAAATTGTGACAGATTGATTCGCGGTCATCCGAAGAGGGGAATTAGGGATAGAGCATAAAAAACGTATGAACTCCGGAGTAAGTTGAAAGGAGTTAAAACTCGAAGCCAGGTCAGAGGGCACCGTCGGTCGCCCGAGCCCGAGCAGCAGACCCAGAACGTGCCAGGCGGCGGATGTCGTGGTGGTGAGTTGAAGCCCTAGCTCGGAGTTCGGAGGTGGAATCCTCATGAGATACAGATCTGTGACTCTGACCAAAATTGGGCAAACGTTCGAGTGGGGGGAAGTCAAGAAGAGGCGGGGAAATAATTTGGGGGAAAATAGAATCTGGCACGTGCGGACTTCCCGCCAAAATGAAAATGTTACGGACGTACTATTTGATTGGGCCGTTCGGTGATAAAATGGGCCGATCCGTCCCAGCCCAAAACACTGTGGGTGGTCAGCTCAACAGGCCTGGCTGCTGCTTCATTTTGTTGTAATAAATACTTAAAAATTAATTAGGGTCTGTTCTGCACGTACAGCTGTAGCTGTGAGTTGTAGCTGAAAGCTGGAGCTGAAAGGAGCTGTGGGAGCTGTAGCTGTCAATTCTATTTAAGTGTTTTATACAACTAGCTGTAGCTGTGAAAAAATGTATGAAATGACATAAAATGACAAATATTTATGTAGACTATTGGGTAGTGGGATGATTATTGCGTTAAAATTGTGATTGCTCAAAAATAAGTTCCTAGCTTATTTTTTAACGCTACTACAGGTAGCTTCTAAAAAGAAGCTTCCAAAAGCTCTCAAAAGCTATCAAAAGCTAGTGTGCAGAACGGGCTTTTGTTTTGAAATAAAAGCTAAAGCTACCAAAAGCTCCCAAAAACTGCATGCAGAGTACTACACCTTAATTATGCCTAGTCTGTCAAGAGATCGACATTATATAAAATTATATTCACCTTCAAGACTCATCACTCTTCACTCAGTCTTCATCGCTCTTCACTTTTCACCCTAATATATTAGTACTAGTTGACAATGATGCCCATTATCTTAAAAGATGAATATTGCACAGTTTTTTTTTTTATAAAAAAAATATAGGTGTTGGATAAAAATATAGTGCGAGGGTGTAATTACAGGTGAGACCAACACATACCTATATTGTACAGTATATACTACTACAATATCTTACTTACTAGTTACTACATTTGATACAATAAATATTTTAGGTTTTTTCAATAGTACAACGCTTTAAAAAAACGGATACTAGCTAAACACGAAAGGCGGAATAATAAGGGGGAAAAGGCCTCAGCCTCAAGGAAACGTTTTTACATTATTTGAATTTTTACCCTCCATATATATTGTCTATAATACCTGTAAACTGGAGTAGACAGTATTTAATAACTCTCCTGAATAATTTCATCATATTCTTTTTTTGTGTACTCATTGAGATGAAAGAGTCCCCATTGCCATTTCCCCCAAGAGAAGCAGCAGTAGCAACTAGTAGTTGCCTTTTGTCAAGACTCGACAAAACCAACTGTTTGAAAGAATATAATAATGTCTATTGATATGAAGACAGCTTCTTTTTTATCGTCTCCAGATTCTAGAGAGAAAACAAGCAAACAAATAAAAATGCAGAGCAAATTAAACTACCATCAGAACGTCGTGGATACAATTAGCTTGAAGACAAGTCACGTAGCTAGCAAGCTAATCTCTTCATACATAATTTGCATTCGTGTTTACTTGACAAAAGCAAAAGCCAAAAGGATGACGTTAGAGCAGGAGTCGAGCACATTATTTTTACATATATGGCGAGCTTTTACATCAACTTTATTGGAGAATATATATATCGTATGTAATGCATTCACTGGTTTCTGGAGTATTTCATAAGAAGCAATGATAATAATACTCCCACGGACTGAAAAAAGGACAAGGTGAATTGATGAGTTGTCTTTGGTAAAGTCCATATGTATGTGCTATAGAAAATTTCATTAATTAATTAACAAATAAACCATTATGTCATTGAAACATTCTTCCGAGTGATTAAATGCAATGTTTTAAGCGTTTTGCTTTGTAAAATATTAAATCTTCGAAAATTAGTAAGATGTTATTTTGATTTATTAATAATATAGTGCAATAATATATGCATGTGGATTTCATATGATTGTTTTACTCGATGTGTTGTTCTCTACGATAGGATTAATTAATTAATTATTAGCACAAAGGTGAAATAATAAAAGATGATTCTCGTGATCGATCATATGGTATAATTTCACTTCTCATTATTCAATCTGATTTGAAATTTGGTCCCTACTGATTTGATTCCAATTTCATGCCTAGACAAACTTTATTACATATATAATTTCTCTTTTGAAACAAAGATCGTCCTTGCCATCGTCCAATCAAATCCAACCCTCAATTTCTTGTTCCACTGACATATAATATTTCCTCTTACATTTTTACAGCTGCACACAAAAATTCGTGTGAGAAATAGATAATAAAAGAAAAGGGCAACCAAACCAACAAATGAATAAAGATTACATAAAATTTTGAATATATAAACTACTATATGTATACTAAATAATGTTGGACGACTGTTCAGGTCTTGGTTATATCTCTGGGTTTGTGGCAAATCTATTTTGTAGGCTGTACTTCAATGAAGGCCTTGAATTTATGCATGCTGAAGGCATGATCAGTAGGGAAATTAAATTTACAAATGTGTTATTTAGCTTGAAAAATGAAGTAATTACTAATATTAATGGTGAAGTAGTCATCATGCATGTATGTTTATTTGGAGGGAGGTAATTTGTCGAAGACACGTTTGTTTGTTTTGGGAAAGGTTTATAGGCTGAATTGGGGAGTTTCAGCACATGCCGAATGTGTTACGTTTTAGTGCAATAGGTGATAAGTGATTCTGTTGTATTCATTTTCCAAAACTGAGGACGGCTGCTCGGTTTGGAAGTAATAATATATGCAATTAATCAAAAATAATAATGATTGACTTTCCAAAAAGCACAACATATGTGCTACGTTTTAGTGTAGTAGGTGATAAGTGATTCTGTTGCATTCAGTTTCCAAAATATGGTAATAAAAATCACATATGTTGCATTCAATTCAAAATATGATAATAAAAATCACAATACAAAAGGTATCACATACATAATTCAGACTTATCATTCAGCTTGAGCTGAATCAGCCTATAAACCTATCGCGTTTGTTTTTATAGTACTTCATATGGAAAGGGTTTAATTAATGGGAGACAAGGATGCATTAATTATTAATTAAGGCAACATACATTACACAGGCATCAATCACAATAAGCTGCAGCTCCTCGGCTCCTCCTCCAGAGCAACATATACTATACATTTAATTAATGGGACACCAATTTAAACAACGCACAAATGATTGGAGTATATATATATATATATATACTAGTACTATATATGATTTCCTCAGCTTGTGAAAAAATAATAATTATATTGTAAATGTAACACACTGAAGCCTGCATCTGCTCACGACCACCTCTCTTTAATTTTATATATAATATGCTCTTATTTCAAATTTCACGAAGAAGCAGATTAGGTGCATTTGACTGCACATGCTGTGCAGGACATTATGTATGTGATTGAATTCAATTCAATTGAATTAAATATAATATTTAAATTTAATTTAATTTTCAAATTTTACATGGATTTGTAACATATATTTTTTTTATGAGTATTAAATAGTAGCAAAGTGAATGATTAATAGATGTGGTCACAATTCCTAATTAAGATGGGGGATTGATGTAGAAGTCTGTTATTGCCAATAAGTTTTTTTTTTCTTTTACTTAACGGACAAAAAAATTCAATTGCAATTTATGAGGAAGTGGAATTACTACAAAAACTGTTGTTTGCGATGGAAAAATTCCATCCCAATTTTTTTTTAAAAAAAAATTATAATAGTGAGAGTTGTCATTATCAATTTCGGAATTTTGGAAAATGCCATTGTTTGTTTCTTTCAGTCTTCTTGTGTTTTTTTCCTATATGTTTTTTTTTTCAAAAAAAAAATAATATAATAAATTGTTAACCCACAACTTATTGGCCCATTTATTTTGAGCCCAATCCATGTGTAAACCTCGTTTCTCATACTATGTCGGCCCAGGGCTCATGAGAAGACGACAGGAATGGTCCTTGGAGGTTTATTTGGAGTGCCAGCGCATGGAGACAGGTGTCCTGAAGGCGTCCGTTTGAGTGTCAGCAAGAGGGGTGGTGTGAAGACAAGTGTCCTGGAAGGGATCGTGGTGTCTGACGGTTGAGTGGCTCCGTCTATAAAAGCCGAAGGAATGCTCACTTGGAGGGGTTCCCTGAACTCAACACAGAAACTGCATTTTCATATTTTTTAAAGCGTTCTGTACTTTTTCTTTTCTTTTTGCAAGTCATTTTATTTACCGCTTTCCTGTATTTTCCTTTATGTAGATCCCAAGTCTTGTAATTCCTTTCAAAGTTCATCAATCAAAAGAGGTGTCATCCCTCTACAAATTTTACGGTCAACATAAATAGAACTTTCACAAAAAGCTCCATAAAAAAGAACTTTAGAGATATTGCTTAAAAACTTTGAAGTTAAAGGGGCTTAGAAAACAAGTTTAGAAGTTTGAATTTTATAAAAGTTGAACAAAAAAAACAAAGATTCCAGTTGAGTACCATTTTGAATTTAGTTTCTAATTAAGTTTCTTATTTAATTTGAGATAGGGGTTTAGTAATGTTTTCATTATTGATATGAGTGAGTATATGTAAGGTTTGTTGATATATTTTGTTTAATATATCATGATGCTCTTCAGGATAATGTAGTGGGTGTGGGTGTTCCCACATCGACAATTCTTAAACTAAATTAGTCTCAGCTCTCCTTTCCCCTCTTTTTTTTTTTAAAAAAAAAAAAAAAAAAACTTGTGTATCTAAAGAATTATCAATTTATTATGCATGTAAACAAAACATGTGAATGTCTAGTGTTCAACATCCATGTTCATGCCTTGATCATAAGGTTAGACATGTGAAAGTCTTGAAATGTATATGCCTTGATTATGAGG
The DNA here is from genome assembly GCA_030278955.1 of Hygrophila difformis. Lineage (NCBI taxonomy): Eukaryota > Viridiplantae > Streptophyta > Magnoliopsida > Lamiales > Acanthaceae > Hygrophila > Hygrophila difformis. Next base: position 49,188,078 of record JAOANR010000012.1, on the reverse strand, counting down.
TTAGTAAATAGTGAGATGATAAAAAAGTTTATAAATAGCCTATGTAATGTATTGAGAAGTTAGAAAAATTTTATGCAAGCTTAATACTTGTTTCATTTCATAGCCATAATTATTACACTTTATCCATTTTATTATCCCACTTTTAAACTTCATTTCTTTCATCATTTAATCCCAATTTCCATTACAATACTTCCACTATAAACACAAGCTAATAAGCCATATACCATTTTATTGTACACATACATAAATAAAGATAGTTATTTCTATAACACGTTATCAGCACGAGGAGACTCTGTCCAGATTATCATTTGAGGTATAATATCTTATTTCTAAACTTTCAATAAGATTATGGCTAATCTTGCAAAGCAGGAATTTGCTCCCTTAACCGTTGAAGGAAGCAATTATATGTCCTGGGCCCGAGATGTAAAAATGCATCTTACTTCAATGGGTCTGGAAGATACTATTGCTGAAGGCAAAAATCCCAGCCATCAAAATCAGGCAAAAGCCATGATTTTCTTGTGCCATCATATCGAAGAGGCACTTAAAATGGAGTACGTGACTGTGGAATCCCCACTGGCATTGTGGGAAAAGCTGAAAGAAAGATATGATAATCTTAAAAAGACGGTGCTTCCAAAAGCCCTTGATGACTGGACAAACCTGAGACTTCAGGATTTTAAAACAGTCCGGGAATATAATTCCGCTGTGTTCAAAATTACGGCCCAATTGCAATTATGTGGGCAAAAGATATCTGAAGCAGAAATGCTTGAAAAAACGTATTCTACGTTTCATGCTAAAAACTCAGTATTGAGTGAGACATACCGTCAAAAAGGTTTTTAGAGATATTCTGATCTTATCACCTGCTTATTATTGGCTGAACAAAACAGCCTATTGTTGTTGAGAAATCATGAATCTAGGCCCGCAGGTGCAAAACCGTTCCCTGAGGTGAACGCGGCTCAATCATCGAAATATGTGCGTGATCGTGGGCACTTTAAAAATCAAAATGATGATCGTGGCCAAAATCGGTATCACAATCGAGGCAGAGGTGAATCATCTCGTCAAAATAATTATCGAAATAAGCCTCGATTTGAGCAAAATCGCAGATATGATACCAGAAGGCCTTACAAACCACAACAAAGAAATTATGCAAGAAAGCATAAACAAAATGATGAAATTTGTGATCGTTGTGGAATTAAAGGCCATATGGCTCAAACATGCCACACAGCTAAACACTTAGCTGAACTGTATCAGGCCTCGAAACGAAAAGAAAGACCAGGTGTTGAAGCACACCATAATGCTCACGATGATACTTATGATGATATATTAAATGATAATATCACGCACCTGGAAGCTGATGATTTTATTGAGCCAGATACTGTTACTAAATAATATATAGCCATATATATATTTTACTTGACTTTTATAATTCCTGTTTAATATAAATAATGATATCTTGTACTTCCCTTTTATTATCCATGTATAATATAAATATGCTTTTGCATTAATAATATTTATATTGCTGATGTTTAATAACATTCTTATATTCTTGTAAAGAAATGGATGCTGGAAATTCAAAAGTCGGAGATGATATCTGCCTCATTGACAGTGCAACAACGCATAGCATTTTGAAAAGCAAAAGCTATTTCTCCAATTTAAAATTGGAAAAGACCGCAGTGAGAACTATAAGCGGTAATGCAAAATGCATTGAAGGCTCCGGTAGAGCTGTTATATTTCTCCCTGAAGGGACAAAAATGGCAATTGAAAATGCCTTGTTCTCATGCAAAGCTCGAAGAAATTTACTGAGCTTCAATGATATTCGAAAAAATGGATATCACATTGAAACTTCAAAAGAGGCAGATCACGAGTATCTTTTGATAACTCGAATTGAAAATGGCAAAAAATTTGTGAATGAAAAATTGCCATGTTACTCATCTGGCTTATACTATACAAAAATATGTGCCGCAGAAATACATAACCTAGTAGGCTTGAAAGCTACTAGTGAATTTATTACCTGGCACGATAGACTTGGGCATCCTGGCAGTGTAATGCTGAGGCGAATTATTGAAAATTCAAATGGCCATACATTGAAAAGGCAAATGATATTGAACCCAAATGAGTTCAATTGTGCAGCCTGTTCACAAGGGAAATTGATAACCAGACCATCTCCAGTAAAAGTGGGAATTGAATCCCCTACATTCCTAGAAAGAATTCAAGGCGATATATGTGGACCTATTGATCCACCGTGTGGACCTTTCAAGTACCTTATGGTATTAATTGATGCGTCATCACGCTGGTCACACGTTTGTTTATTATCAACTCGCAATTTGGCATTCGCAAGATTACTTGCACAAATTATAAAATTGCGAGCACAGTTTCCAGATCATCCGATAAAGAAAATACGCCTTGATAATGCTGGAGAATATACATCACATGCATTTGATGATTTCTGCATGTCGATTGGAATTACTGTTGAACATCCTGTGCCTCATGTGCACACGCAAAATGGTCTGGCAGAATCATTTATTAAGCGATTGCAATTAATTGCAAGACCCTTGTTAATGAAATCAAAACTCCCTGTTTCTGCTTGGGGACATGCTATATTGCATGCAGCCGCACTTGTGAAAATAAGGCCGACAAGCTATCATAGCTACTCCCCTACACAAATTGTGTTTGGAAAGGAGCCCAATATATCCCACTTGCGAATTTTTGGGTGTGCGGTTTATGTACCGATTGCGCCACCACAACGCACAAAAATGGGACCTCAAAGAAGGTTGGGCATATATGTCGGGTATGAATCACCCTCCATTATTAAATATCTTGAGCCAAAAACGGGTGATTTATTTACTGCAAGATTTGCAGACTGTCACTTTGATGAAACTCAATTCCCGACATTAGGGGGAGGAAATGATCAACTGAAAAAGGAAATATCTTGGCAAAGTCCATTTGATTTCCTTGATCCTCGTACAAGGCAATGCGAACTTGAAGTTCAAAGAATTGTGCATTTGCAGGGAATTGCAAATCAATTACCCGATACTTTTAATGATGCTGCTAAAGTCACAAAATCATATATAAATGATGCAGCAAATGCACCAGCCAATATAAATGTCCCAGAAGGGCAAATTCCAAGTGCAAATGAACCTACTGCACGCCTGAAGCGTGGTAGGCCTTTGGGTTCCAAGGATAAAAATCCACGAAAGAAAATTATCCATATGGGTGATAAATCAATCACAGATGATACTCCCGAAGGAGAAATTGATTCAACCCCCGAAAAGGTTGAACCTGAAAATATTCACCCAGAAGAAAATGAAGTTATTGAAACTTCTTTCAATTATATCAATACTGGGAAATGTTGGAACCGAAAAGAAACAAACGTTGATAATGCCTTTGCATACAACGTTGCACTCGATGTAATGGAAAATAACGAGGATCCTGAACCAAGATCAGTTGAAGAATGTCGGAAAAGAAATGATTGGCCAAAATGGAAAGATGCGATTCAGTCTGAACTAGATTCACTGAATAAACGAAAAATATTCGGCCCTATTGTCCAAACACCAAAAAATGTGAAGCCTGTTGGCTACAGATGGGTGTTTGTGAGAAAAAGAAATGAAAATAATGAAATTGCCAAATATAAGGCAAGGCTTGTAGCCCAAGGTTTTTCACAACGACCGGGAATTGATTTTGATGAAACATATTCCCCAGTTATGGATGGAATAACATTCAGGTATCAAATGAGCCTAGCAGTACGAGAAAATCTCGAAATGAGGCTGATGGATGTTGTTACTGCATATTTATATGGCTCATTGGAAAATGATATTTATATGAAAATACCTGAAGGGTTTAAATTACCTGAGTCTTGCAACTCAAAACCCAGAGAAAATTATTCCATCAAATTGCAAAAATCGTTGTATGGGCTCAAGCAATCTGGCCGAATGTGGTACAACCGCCTCAGTGAAAGTTTGATAAAGGAATGCTATACAAATGACCCGATCAGCCCTTGTGTATTTATAAAGAAAAATGGGTCAGAATTTGTGATCGTCGCAGTCTATGTTGACGATTTAAATCTAATTGGAACTCCTGAAGAGTTGAAAAAGGCGGTCGAATATCTGAAAAAGGAGTTTGAAATCAAAGATTTCGGGAAAACGAAATTTTGCCTTGGCCTACAAATTGAGCATTTGAAAATGGGCATATTTGTTCATCAATCAGCTTATACCCAAAAGGTATTAAAGCAATTTCGAATGGATTATGCTCATCCGCTAAATAATCCAATGGTCGTTCGGGCACTTGATCCTGCAAAGGATCCATTTAGGCCAAAAGAAGATAATGAAGAGCAATTTGGCCCAGAAATCCCATATTTAAGCGCAATTGGTGCGTTAATGTATCTTGCAAACAGCACGCGACCTGATATCGCGTTTGCAGTCAATCTACTCGCAAGATTCAACTCTTGCCCTACTCAACGACATTGGAAAGGCATAAAGCATGTTTTTCGCTATCTCAAAGGAACAATTGATCTTGGGTTATTTTACCCAAAAGACTCTCGACATGAGTTAATTGGCTATGCCGATGCAGGTTATTTATCAGACTCACACAAAGCCAAATCTCAAACAGGCTATATCTTCACGTGTGGTGGAACTGCTATCTCTTGGAGGTCAATGAAGCAGACTCTAACTGCTACTTCTTCTAATCATGCCGAAATATTAGCAATCCATGAAGCAAGTCGAGAATGTGTTTGGTTGAGGTCAATGACTCAACATATATTGAAGAGTTGTGGTTTAATCATTGAACCACAAATGCCCCCAACAATTTTATTTGAAGATAATTCGGCTTGTGTAGCCCAGTTGAAAGGGGGTTATATCAAAGGAGATAGAACGAAGCATATTTCACCAAAATTCTTCTACACTCATGATCTTCAAAAGAATGGTGAAGTCGATGTGCAACAAATTCGATCAGAAAATAATTTAGCGGATCTATTTACCAAGGCATTGCCGACTGCAACATTCGAGAAGTTCGTGAAGAAAATTGGAATGCGGCGGCTTCGAGATTTAAAATGATGTCCAAATCAGGGGGAGCATCTGATACAAGAATACTGTACTCTTTTTCCTTCACTTGGATTTTTTCCAACTGGGTTTTTTCCAAGTAAGGTTTTAACGAGGCATATTCTTCGTATTGACGACATTCAAGGGGGAGTATTATGCATGTAAACAAAACATGTGAATGTCTAGTGTTCAACATCCATGTTCATGCCTTGATCATAAGGTTAGACATGTGAAAGTCTTGAAATGTATATGCCTTGATTATGAGGTTAGTAAATAGTGAGAGGATAAAAAAGTTTATAAATAGCCTATGTAATGTATTGAGAAGTTAGAAAAATTTTATGCAAGCTTAATACTTGTTTCATTTCATAGCCATAATTATTACACTTTATCCATTTTATTATCCCACTTTTAAACTTCCTTTCTTTCATCATTTAATCCCAATTTCCATTACAATACTTCCACTATAAACACAAGCTAATAAGCCATATACCATTTTATTGTACACATACATAAATAAAGATAGTTATTTTTATAACACAATTGTAGATTTTTTAGCTTTTTCTCGCCGTTATCACTGTCACCATTATTAAAAAAATAAAATACTTAACTACTGTATTACTCTCAAGTTAAATAGAAAAGCAAATGTATCATCAGATCACATCAGAGTGTAGTCTGTAGATATATACACACACAGGAGCTTCGAATACAATTTCCATTCTACTACCAGATTGTATATGTAAAGCGGCCCCAAATTTTGTTGTAAGAAGGGCCTACAGACAAAAGTAAAAGACATGTATTATGGGCCTTTACATCGTTACATTCAGATATTGAGCAAAACTTATAAGGAACATCCAACAAAAGATTGCAAGAATAAGAGCACAAGGGCAAGGCCATGCTTAATTAATTACTATATAAATAAAAACCAACAAAACAAAAATGGGTAAAAAGGAAAGAATGACGGATATAGTCATGCACGTGAGAGCTCACTGTACATGTCATCTTGTGCCTCTCTCTCATTCTATTCTATTCTCCATAAATAAAAATAAATAAATAAATAAATAAAGTTGATGAAATTATAAGGGAAAGAAGCACCCTTTGCTCCCCTCTCCTCTCCCTCTCCTTTCTTCTCTCCCAAAGTAGATGATTGAAGCTGCCTTTACACTCCCTGCTGCAACTCAATACTGCCATTAACCCTTTTTTTTTCACTTTTAATTTCTTCTTCTATATACATATTATCAGAATATATATATATAGCACATATATACTACTCTCAAACCAAACCAATATGGCCCTTGAAGCACTACTCTCCTCCAATGACCTCTTCAATTTGATCATGTACGACTCCAATTCCCCCACCCCATTTCTCCCCGCCGCCAACAATGCAGCACCACCCCCGGAGAATGCCCCACCACCACCACCGCCTCCTCCTCCTCCGCCGCCGCCGCCGCCGGAATCGGGGAGGAAGAAGAAGAGGAGAAGGGCCAAGGTGTGCAAGAACAAAGAGGAAGCCGAGAGTCAGAGAATGACCCACATTGCAGTTGAAAGGAATCGCCGCAAGCAAATGAATGACCATTTGGCTGTTTTGCGTTCTCTCATGCCTGAATCTTATGTCCAAAGAGTATGAATTCTTACAAATCTTGGTTTCCTAAAGTTCGGTACTTTTTCTTAATTATTTATTTTTTTTTTGGCCCTGTGAGTATTATTTTGCTGCTAGAAACATATTTGCTTCCCTGTGATGTTGATAATACTATGGTAGAATTGTAACCATTTTGGGAAAAATTTGAACACTGGAGGCCCCCAAAGAGACAAGGGCACTACAATGCAACGTTTTTGAAATTTTTTTTCTGATTCCAAAATGGCTTATTCTTGCACTCCTGTTCCTCCTCCTTCTGTCTGTCTTTTTGGACATATCTTGTTGTCTTAATTCTCCCGGAGAAGAAGCCAAGCAATACATGACAAAGTATACCTTCCGGTATATAATGATAGAAAACTATCCAGATTTGAGGGTTCAACAACCATGTCCTAGTTTAATCACCTCATTGCCTTAATTAATCTGGAAATCCAGTTCTGCTTTCAGAATATAGTTTATTATAACCCCTCTCATGTCTTGTTAGGAGATGGAGAACAGAATATAATAATGTGTCTTCTTCTTGTCCCTGTCCTAATACTAATGTCACACATCACTAATTCTTTTCAAACAGTTCCATCAAATTATTAGCATTATTAGTACTTATTTACAAAAACAGAACTTCACACAGACCCTACATGACTCAATACTCAATAATGAACCATATATCTGTAATAGTACTATAGTAATGTACCCTCAATAAATAAATAAATAATTAATTAATTCCCCTAAATGGTGACTCCTTAAGTGTTTCAGGGTGACCAGGCCTCAATCGTTGGTGGCGCCATAGAATTTGTCAAGGAATTGGAGCACATTCTGCAGTCTTTGGAAGCCAAGAAGTACGCCCTCCTGGATCACAAATGTATTGCCAATGACAACAACAATGGCAACGGTAATAATTCGACAGAAACCGCGGCGGAAAATCAAGACAGCAGCAGCAGCAGCAGCAACAAAAACCAGCAAGGCGCATCGGGCATCAGCAGCACCCCATTTGCCCAATTCTTCGCGTATCCACAATTCAGCTGCAGCAACAACAAGTACACGTCACAGACTAAGGGTGGCGTCGACGGAATTGCGGACATAGAAGTCACTCTGATCGAAACTCACGCCAACATTCGTGTCCTCTCCCGGAAGAGGCTCCGACAGCTCTCCAAGCTCGTGGCCTCCTTCCAGACGGCGTCCCTCACAATCCTCCACCTCAATGTCACCACACTCGACTCTCTATCCCTCGTCCTCTACTCCGTTAGCGCCAAGGTAAGTACTACCTCCGATCCGTCTACAAACCCACTTTTCATGCATATTTTAAAAGTTTCAATATTTAAAAACTACTCGAACAAAATGAATCTAACAAGATCTCATTTGGCTATATTTTATATTTTTAACTTATATAATTATGATAAAGATATAATTGAAAGTCTGTGTGTAAACACAAAACCACAAAACCAAACGTCAAGATCCAGACGGAGGAAGTATATGTGTCATTGTACACGTGTACATTGTGGGCCCATTTCTTATTACACGGTGGACATTTTATATTTATACATATACAGAGTTACAGACTCTCTCCTTTGTCTTTGCTTCTTTGTTAGTACCAAAGAAGACGTCCCTGTCCAGTGTCCGGCCTCCAGCCCCATCTGGACCGCTGATTTATATGCTGATGAGTGATGACAATTGTGAATACACACAGCACATTGATGAACTTTTGTCTTGCCTGTGCACAAACATAATGAATTTAATTAATTAAATTTGTTAGAAATAGAATAATAGAATTTGTACACAAATGTGTGTCAAGTGTGTGTGTGTGTGATGGTAAGAAAGCTGGGACAGTGGAAAATGACCACAGCTTGCAAAAGAATCTACTTTTTACACAGGCTGTACCAACTCCCACATCGACTAAGTACTGTGCAAAGATTCTGCTGGTAATTTGTACATACTTCATATTAGGACATTGAGGGCGTTGTTTTGGAAATGATTTTTATCAATGCATTTTCCTTGCTCAGTAAAAGGGAAAACTCTGCCCTATGCTTTCAGTGGGCGCATTTATATTTGTGAATAGTACTTGGGGAGGTTTAATTTGTTTGTTTTTATTTTATTTAAATATAGATAGGTGGTATTTCTTGAATTGAAAAAGATACAGACTATATATATATATACATATCTGTTATGTTTTACAATTATTTTTTGCAGGTGGAAGAAGGATGCCAACTGAGCTCAGCAGATGAGATAGCAGGGGCAGTTCATCACATGCTCAGAATAATTGATGAGGAGGAAGCCATCGTCCTAGGTTGTGAATCCTAGCTAGGTCATAGTTTTTTTCTTCTTCTATATTTATATATATAGAGAGAGATAATAAAACTTAACTAATAATGAAATATTTGATACTGTGTTCTAAATTAATTGATTATCCATGATTCATGCATGTTCAATTATTAGTGTTTCCTTTGGGGCTGTGATGCCAAAAAAAATATATATATTATATTATTGTTTCGATCTGATCTGTAGCTGATCTTCTTATCCATGTACAATTAGCTAAGCAAAATTGATCTTTGCTGCCAATGGATGATTAGGGATAAGGTGATCTCAGTTTTGTTGAATATTTTTTGTGGTTAAAATGTGTAGCCGACAATTTCAAATGATTTAAAAATAAAAATAAATGTTTTCTTTCATCTCTTATCTTTTTTCTATACTTTAATATTCTCATATGAATTACTTCCTCTGTTACTTTTTATTTGACAATGTGAATGATTCGACTTTTTAATACAATTATATAGGATAAAATATAGTCAAGATTTTGTTGGATTCGTCTAATTCCATTGATTTAGAATATTAATTTTTCATAATTTTTACTTGTATGCAATTTGAGTTATTGAGGATTAAAAATGTGTACCAGAAAATGTGGGTACGTGAGAATTAAAAAAGAACAGAGGTAAGTATTTCATATAAATATAATGTCGTCCATAGTGAATTAGTAAGCATGCATATATTTTAAGCATTATTATATCTCTGTTTAGCTCGTGGTTTGTGGTCGACTGCCAAAAGTCTCAAACCAATACAAAATGCATGTATCATTATAAGTATGATGCGATAATAACGTAATTAGTGCCTAATTTGGACTAAACCATGGGCTTGTGTTTTTTCTTGAAGTCTCAAAGAAGAATTTTTTAAGGAATAATTCAATGTATGTCCAAGACATCCCTTTCAGTGCCGGATAACAGCTACTCATCTCTCTGGTCTCTATTACTCTATCTCTCTATACATATTCTTTCTTGATCGTTTACACATTATAACAATATATACCCTCAAATTCAGTTAAGATAATTCTTTTGCTATTTTAATAATAAAAAAAAAACTTGATTCAATTTTATTGTTAATTAAATAAAAAAAATAGCCGGCACGTGTGTGTTTTGTTAGAATTGTTTAATCAATTAGTTTTATAATATATTCCCTCCATTTTTTTAATAACCTTATCATTTGCATAGCTGATATTATTCATTAAATAACTTTAATTCAATTGTTTTTAACATAGATATATAAGATAAAACATAGTCAAATAAGATTGGATTCGTCTAATCTTATAATTTTATAATATCAAATTTTAAAAAGTTTTACTTGTATATAATGTGAGATATTAATAATTCAAAATGTGTGTTGGATTGTGTGCAGTGCAAAAATGGAAATGTTGTAAAAAAAACAGGGAGTATATTAGTATAATTTTGATTTTTATAAATTTTGAGATATTATATGTGGCAAGTTAAGTAGAACTGAGGAAGTACTAGTATTCTTATTTTTTCTTTCTTGTTTTTTTTTTTGTTTTTTTTTTGTTGTTTTGTTGTTGTTGTTGTTGTTGTTGTTTTTTTTTTTTTTTTTTTTTTTTTTTTTTTTTTTTTTTTTACATTACTACTAAGGAAGAACATTTAAACTAGATTGGTGCCAAAACATTTACATCAAACTAGGGTTGTAAAATAATCAAATATTTTTGGTTTGATTCGTGATTCGATTCGAAATTATTCGGAATTTTGATATTCGATTAATATTTGTTTCGATTCGGTATTCGATTTTATATTAAAATTATATATAAATATATAAATTTATTTTGTTAAATAATTTAACAAGTTAATTTTAGTGACTATATTTACTAATTAATATAAATATATTTATATATAATATTAAAATATTAAATTTGATCTATAAATCAAATTAAATATTTAAGTTTAATAATTAAAATTAATTTTATTAATTATTAAATTACCTTATAGAATAATTCGATTCGATTCGATAATATTCGAAAAGCTTATCAAATCAAAGCGAATACTGTGGTATTCGGTTCGATTCGGTTCGTTTACAACCCTACATCAAACTATTGTATTGGGAATATGAAGGCTGAGCCAGGGAGCATCTGATTTATTATTATTATTATTATTATTATTATTATTATTATTATTATTATTATTATTATTATTATTATTATTATTTTCAATTTTTTTTAAACATTGACATTCGAGTGTTGATAAAGGGGCGTCATAGTGGTTTTTTTTCTTTGTTTTCTTTCTATTTTGATATTCTTTAATAATAAGCATTTGAAAATGGCAAGGATTTTTAAAAAAAAATTTCAAAAAATAGTTCTTACTTCTTCTTCTTCTTCTTCTTCTTTTTTTTTTTTTTTTTTTTTTGCGTTCTCTCCAGTTCCTTTTATTTATGTAACGTCTGTCTTTGGTTTGGCCAATGGACAAACCTTTAACTCCCAATAAGCCCATCCTTTTTATTTGTTTTATCTTTGTAATTTGTATACATGAGATCCCACAAACTTTTTTTTTTTTTAAAAAAAAAGACGAGACCTCATAAAAGTTAAAAAATAAAAATAGGTTTTTACTATATTACGTACTATTTCCATCTGGTTAGTGATGATTAGTTTATTTTAAAGTTCATTTACATAATTCCATAAAATATTTACATACATGCACAATATATTTTATCCCATTTTTAACAATAAAACCTCATTTCATCCTTAAACTATAGTAGTAATTTTTTGGGTACAAACTACCCAGTGGCGGATCTAGAAAAAAATTTAAGCGGGGTCACAAAAATAATAACTTAAATTTAAATTTAAATATATTAAATATAATATTTAAATTTAAATATATTAAATATAACAATCAAAACATACCTCTTACAAATACTCTCTATGGTCTTTCATACTTTGAAATCGACTAATAACAGCTTTATTCAAAACATTTAGAAGAGTTTCTTTCTCAATAGCTAGCACAAATAAGAGAATCGTTGATAAAAAAATCATCACCTATTCGATTTCGCAAATCAGATTTCACAAGTCTTTGGGGTCCCTACAAAAATTTAAGCGGGTGCACTAAACTACGCATAAATATTTTTTACCTTAGAACACAAATTTAAGCGGTGTCCCGTGCCCCGGCATATAAACCGTGCGTCCGCCCCTGAAACTACCATTCAAAATACACAAACGAAATTACAAGGGAAAAAAAATAGGAATTTTATAATTGGAAAAAAAAAAAAAGGATCAGATGGAGTACATTATTAAGTATATTGCAAGCTAAGGAAGAAGAATCCTTATTAGGTCACAGAAGTAAAAAGCAATCCATGAATGTGATCCTATAAGAAGAATATGATAATGGATGTAGGGTGCATGTGTAGCCACCAGGCAACCAACCCACTTGTAATTGTCTTACCTTCAACACATCCATGTGATTGTCAATGTCTTTCTTTCAAGCATGATTCATCATCATACTGTAATCGTATTAACATACATACATACATACATAATGATACATGCACATTCAGTCATTCACATTTCACAAAAAAATTTGCACAGAAATTGAAGATCAGAAACCCCACCGGCCGGGTGTATATTTTAGTAATGGAGAGTCTCTATCAGGGTTCCACAAAATGACACAGTGCTTAATGAAGGAGACAGATTATCATCGCACAAAGAAACAAAGCTCAAGGCCAGAAAATCAACGCAAACGCCAATTTGCATCGATCCCCTCTGCATCTCTATCCTACTACAGTAGTATTATTATTCTGGTTTCCGAGCTATAGTACCCGGTCAGAATCTGTCAATTCACTTTTTTAACCGCCGCCAAAAAACTTTAACTTTTATGCTCGAAAAGACCGAATGCACCCCGGGTCGTGATATGGTTCGTACACGATCCGGATCAAAACCACGACCTAGGGTATTAGTTAGTAAGAGTGACTAAGAAACCCCGGTTCGTGAGTTTAAAACTCACGACCCGGGGTCGTGAGTTTTGATACCCTGGATCGTGAGCTTTGATACCCTAGGTCGTGACTCAGGACCCCGGGTCGTGAGTTTTGATACCCTGGTTCGTGAGTTTAAACTCATGACCCCGGGTTTCATAATCACCATTACTAATTAATACACTGGGTCGCGATTTTGTTCCGGGTCGTCTACGACCCCTATCACGACCTAGGGTGCATTTGGTCTTTTCAGGCACAAAATTTAAGGATTTTTGTCGGCAGTCAAAAAAGTGAATTGGCAGACTCTGACCGGGTACTGGGACTATTACTTCTATTATTCTAGTATTCCTACATTCACACACACATATATATATATATATACAAATATACTGCGTGTCTATATTTATGTGTCAACATGCATGGCCCAATTTCCCTCGCCTCGGCATCATTCATGACAGGGATCTGCCAACCCCAACCCCAACCCCCCTCTGCTATGTATCAGCTGATACCCCTCTCCTCCCAAAGCCTCTTACATATATAATGTACTGTATTTTTCTTGGACACATACACAAGCAAACACCTTGTTTGAATTTACTGAAAAATTAAAATAATAATAAAGCGGTAAAAGAACAATGGACCACATCTATTGATTTAGCTAGCTCTATATATACCAATGGAGTCCATATATATATATATAATATACACACACATAGAAGTATATGTCCAGACTGGATTCTCTTCTTTTAATCATCATGTATGTTCTTTTGTTGGGTTGTTTAAAAAGTATGTGGTGGAGATCAAGACGTCGATGATGCCACGTACTTACAGTGCATTAACCTTCTATTTTTTTTCCCCTCCCTTTTAGCTCCTTTAAGGTAGAGCCCTTATCCAATTAGCTTCGTCCTTTATCATTCGGTCTTTAAGGAAAGAGAGGTCTTGCTTCTTCCTAGCTACTATAAGTATAAGGTCGAGCCCATATCCAATTCCAAAAGTGGAATTTAGGACTTGGTGGATCGTTGGAGATTTCCGAGGAAATCATCCAACTTGCTTCCTTAGATCTGCTCGGGCTTTGCTTTCCCTTTTAGGATAAAGCCCTCGCTCGCTTCCTTTGTTGCGGTAGAGCCCCTTCCAATTAGGCTATGTTGACAGGATTACACAGGAGAATGTAGCATAATAAAAAAAGATTGAAATAAATAGGAATTGGTGGAATTGAATTTGATTTCATAAATGGATAACAACCCAACTAAGTAACTAGACGTGGCAGAATCCTCACAATCACAACCATGGTGAGGTTGATGAGATTGTGACTTATATATATATATACTATATATCTTTGAGAATTGTCGAACATGTAGATAGTGTTAATTACCTTGATTATTGTATGTGGCATAAATCGACACAATATAGATAGTGTTGCCTTGAACATTCTATATATGAATAAAGATGGCTCGGCCGGCCCGAGGAGATCAGATGAATGAATCCCAATTCTCGCAATTTCAAGCTCATTTTTAAGAATCAGCCGCATGCAGCTGGGGAACTTGTTTCAAGCCATAGAGTGGGGTGGCTTGTTGATAGGCGACTTTTGCAAAGATAGATATTGTAGATTGTTGAATCTTGATAACCTAGAGCAAGCTAGCTAGGTTGCTTCTTATATAGGAGTACTTGCTAGGTATAAGCTAGCTATTCAAGTGATCCAAAAATGCCAAAATGACATTTTTGAAGATCAAGTTGCTACAAGATGCATCAAAATGAAATGAATGCATAGATTGGTACATGCATGTTTTGTTAACTGGCAGGTTATGTTGCACTCGCTGTCAAATACTACTACATATATATATATAAGTGACAATTCAATTATTTATTATTATTTTTTTATATATATATTTTAATCATGACTAAGTGGTTAGTGAGAGACTGAGAGTGTCGGCGAGGTTGTTAAAATTGTGGAAGACTATAATGGAAGTAACCAATTAATGACTGACTCGACTCCCATGTCGTCGTTTTTCGTCATGGAAGCTAATTAAGGGAGTTGACGAATAAGTCACATAATCCTAGCTTGCCCTCGGTCCACGGATGAGAGCATTTTTGTTTTTGTTATATCCATCCAAAACATAGTATAAAAATTCTTTAAAAATGTTAATGCTGATTTTCATTACACATAAGTTAATTAAAAAAGCAAATGCATCCAAACAAACAAAAAAAAAAAAAAAAACCTTGTGTGCATTGCATTGCATAGTAAAGAGAGAGAATTGCTTCGTGCGTGGATGTGCAGCTGCAGGTGGGCGTGTGTGCTTTGGGAAGGCAATGAGTTAAGCACATACATACAGTGATACAGGGGTTTCCAACAAGACTCGTGTCTGTGTGCGTTGATGGGTCAAATGACTGAGCTTAGGTTAGGACTGGACAGCCGTCGTAAAGGAAGAAAGACAGTACAGTAGTAGCTTGATTAGCTTACCTTAGCTTAAGGGCCTTTTGGTTTTGGCACTTGAATCTAGAAATAAAAGAAGAAAGTGACCATTTTTGTGCAGTCTCAATTCCGGACCTGCACTGCTTTCTCAGTTTCTGGAAAATATCATACTCCTAGCTACTACTATATAGTATATGTCTGATGCCCTTAATTAGGCTATCCTAGGGATTCTATTCCTATATATACACACACCATGACACACCTACACTACACAGCCCACAGTCACAGACATACGCAACTTAATTACTCCCACTGCGATGCATTATGTCACTTTATCCATATTTTCTACTCAAACCATGTAAGTAAAACCCTAGTATATACAGCCATGCTCATGTTCATTATTATTGTTACTTCATTATTTTTAAATTTTCCAGGCTGTTCATATATGTTTAAATAACACCAAACATGCATATACTAACCGCTTAAAAGTTACCATTTGCATAGTTTTCACTATTTACTGAGTAACTTTGATTCGACCTTTCAATATAGGTACATGAGATAAAATATAGTCAAGTGAGATGTTAGATTCCTCTGATTAATCACATAGTTTTACGATATTAAATTTTTATAATTTTTACGTTTATTTAATTTGATATATTAATCATTAAAATTTCGCATTGGATTGTATGAAAACTAGGAAGTTTGGGACCGAGAAGGAACCCCTGATCCATCCCAAACTAGAATTTCATACCTTCATATCTCCCTCATTAAGCTTATTCATGTTCAATTAAGATCCATTGTCACCCTATGAGACTTGAAGATGCCTATTATTTATCCTACCCACCCCCCCCCCGCCCCCCCCACACCCCACCCCACCCCCCAAAAAAAATGATAATAATAATAATAAAAAAACAAATAAATAAATAAAAATAAAAATAAAATCAAATATCTAAAATAATAAAAAGAATTTGGCAAAAAATAATAATAAGAAGAAGAAGAAGCCCAGTTACACTTGGAGATATTTGGGATGTTTGGGAGTCAACATATTTGTTAGCAAATAGACACAAATATCCGCAGCAACAAAACTAAACAGGCCATGAGACAGTACGTGCACATATGGACATGACATTTATTAACAACGAGATTGGCCCAGTCTGTTTGTTTGTATTTTAGAGAAAGATATGGTTTGGGCCAGGCCCATCTTCCCATATAACGAAAAATGATCACCTATTGGGCCCGCCCATAGTAAATTTCCATTTATTTATTATTTTAAATTTATAATATAAAAAATACTCCAAAGGATACACATTTGACAATTGACATTACTATAAATGTACTCCTACATACATGATACAACTATTGGGGTATAGTGATTATTTTTTTTATACTTCTATTAAAATCCATGTTGGAATATCTTGTGGCAGTAACTTTAAGTTTCGCCTAAGCTATTTTTAAAATAAAAGAAACAAATAAAATAAAATTGAAACCTTGGTTGGTCAAGGCATAAGTTCTTTTTCCCATTAAAAAATGGGCTTATGCTTCTCCAGTGGAAATACCTCCACTCCATGTATTTATGTGTCACGTCAAGCGTCACCTCAAAAGTTAAATACCCAATTCTTCCCCCAACAATAATATCCAAAAAATAGGTATTAGGGGACTCACTTACTATTATATTTATTATACCATTTACATTGTAATTTATCAATTATAAAAAATAATTTAATTTTAAATAAATAGTAAATCATTAATATTGCTCAATTATTTTAATTATTTAAAATTTTAAATTATTTTAAATAAATAACTCCAAATAATACTTTAAATATTTATATTACATAAAACATGAAAATACAAATTCAAGCCAAACATAATGGGAAAAAAAAACATGAATGCAACCATAAATAATTCGCAAAGGCTAAATAATATATAACTAAATTCAAGTCAAACGAATACAATTTTTGGAGGAGCAAACGGATACAATTGAAAAAAAGACAAATAGATAATAGACGAAATATTTAATTACTATCTATTATAATAAATATTTAATTTTTGAATAAATATTAAATATTAAATATTTTCAACTATTTTAATTATTTGATATATTAGAAGTTAAGATAATTATTTTGAGTATTTAAATTTTGTATACATAGATTACCATTTTGGACATATATGTTATCATGTTGTATAAATAGATTAAGATTTTAGACATATAGGAATATTATATTTTGTAAGCATTTTCTGCATATAGGTTAACATTTTGAATACATAGAATAACATTTTGCATATATAAGTTAACATTCGGATACATAGGTTAGCATTTTGAACATACATGTTATTTTCTGTAAGCATTTTTTGCGTCTAAAGTAGATATTAATTTTGCATACATAAGATTTAGATTTTTGCTTATAGGTTAACACTTTAGATACATAAGTTAGCATTTTGGACATATAAGTTATTATTATTTAAGCATTTCTGCATATATGTTAACAAATTTTTTTGGATAAGCATATATGTTAACACTATGGATATATAAATTAATATTTTAGATATATAGTGTATCTCTTTTTTTTAATTAAAAAAAAGTCATTAATATACACTTGTTACAAGGAAAGTATTATATATTTGAATCTAACATTAGAAGTAATTAAAAATTAAACTAATATATTAAAGATTTAAATAATTTAGTCACAAAAATTAAATGAAAAAATAATGTACTAACTTATTACTAAAAATTATTATTTGCTAAAAATAGAGAAAATACAAGTGAACAAAATGGTTACATGCAATTTATAAAAAAGGGTAAGAAGATGAACAAGGCAACATTGATTTGCAAAAAAAAAAAAAAAAAAATTTATTTCTTGATACCCGTGCCGCCGGAGAGTAGCTAAATAGCTACCTCACTTCCTTCCTTTATTACTTTTCATTAATAAAATACCCAATTCACAGGTTTTTAGGCGTGTCATGTCAACAAATACCTTCCAAATACCTCTCATTGGAGATGGGCATATAATTATAATGAGAGTTTAACCATTTATATAAACATATTTTATTTCAATATTGGGCTCTTGTTATAAGTGATGTTTTTTTAAGTGATGTTTGTTATGTCTCAAGAAATAGGAATGGATTTATTTTTGCATTTTTATTTGGCCAAACAAACCCAACCAAACTCATTTAAAGCCATGTGGAACTTTTGTCCTGCCAATTAGCATACATTCAATTCAGACACAAAATGACACAAACATTTCTAGTAATTTCAGAAATCAACATCAAGCCCTCATTGCAAAATTTCTAGCTAAATGGTACTATATACACATTTGCCACAATGAATGAATTTGTATGATTTCAACAAAAGAATAGAAAAAAGACAAATCAAACAACTCCCACCAGATTGAACAAAAAACTTTCAAAGTGGAATAACTGAATTTATGTGTCTTCCCTTGTTACAGAGAAACCATCTCCCACTTGAATGTGATCTCCTCATCACGCGGTCCAAATCCCTACTTTGATTCCCGACTGCATCCCCGATCGATAAACGATGATCGGGGATGCAGTCCATGGATACCGATCTTCTTAGGTACCGATGAGCATCGTGATCATCTTGTCCATCTCTGATATCATCAATGGATGTAATAATCTCCCTGCTTGTATTTTGATCCACTTCTGCATTGTCGCTCACACCATGGCCTAATAATGTTTCCTCTGGAGGAGAAACCTGAAGGATTCGTGATTCAGATGTCCGAATGGACGCCACATTTGCTCGGCACAAGGGACAATTCGCGTGCGATTTGAGCCACATGTCGATGCACGCTACATGGAAAGCGTGGCTGCATTTCGGCAATAGCCTAAGGCTGTCGCGCTCCTCGAATTCATTCAAGCAGACACAGCACTCCGTCCCCTGGCTCAGCCCCTCGGCCTTGTTGTACTTGAAAACTGCAATGGACCGGATTAAGGCGTCGTCCAGACCGTTTGTTGTGACAAACCAGGGCTCGCTCACACTCACACTCACACCGGCGTTGTCACGATCGTTATTGTCTCCAATGCTCTCGTTTTCACGCCTTGTGGAGGATGGAGTACTATTGCTCCTCTGGATGCAGTACTTGGATATGATGGCGTAGTAGCTCACAAGAAGGAACGAGGCTGCCAAGATACCGATGATTGTAATGACAAGAGGCGAGAAGTTTGGGCCGGGGGAATCCTGGACATGATGGAATTCGTCGCTGAAGGGAGGCGGTGGGGGGAAGACTATGTAGCACCATTGTGGACAGTATAAGGTGCAGAAGCCCAGGGAACAATCCTTGTTGTTCACGTATTGTGTCCAGAGAGTTGGGGTGCCGACAGGCGCGGTATTCATCGGACAAAATCTTAGCCAAATCGAAAACAGACCCGAAAAAGACAAGAGAGGATTTTTTTTTGTTTCCTTAGGTTGTGTTGGAATGAAAACAGCAGAGTAATGATCGAACAAGTGAAAGGGAAATGTTTTAGTTGAGTTGTGATGAGGAGGAGAAGGTGTAAGAGGCAAATAATAAAGCCGGTTGCAGTTTGGATGGAAAGAAAAAACTTGGAAGACTGCGTTCTTGACTTTAAGGCACCTTTTCCTTTATTTTCTTAATTGGTCCTCTTAAGTTTTCTTTAACATTGCTTTTTCTTGGAGGTAATGCTTATTTTGACTAAAGTGGTCGTCGTTTTGGTTGGAATTTTATTTTTACAAATATATGCTTATATATTATACTACTACTTTAAATACATTTGTCTATGGATACTTAATTGTATCCTAACTAGTACTATATTACTTAATAGATTTATTGATAAACATAAAATAAGAATAAATATTTATTGTTGCAATGTTCATTAGTGGAGTAAGGTTAGTTTAGAAGCCCTTTAGTTAAGCGAATAAGATAGAAGTATTTGGTTAGTTAGTTAGTTAGGCCAACCAGGACTTGAGAGAAGAAAGATTCTTAACCAACGTGAAGTTATAAATATGTGTCGTTTTCGTGCATTGATTGATTCCGAGTAAATAATTAAAGTAGATATGAATTCTGGAAAAAACAATAAATATTTCTCAAGATACAACTATGCGTGGAATAGGAGGCTTGGGGGGGCCGTTTTGGTGAGTTGAAGTTTACTACTATATGAAATTCTTGATTCCAAGGAATCTTTCCCCAACTTCATCTATACCCCATTCAATTCGAATTATGTAATAACTCATACACATGTATGTATATAAGCATATTCACGAAGCTAGGGAAAAAAGAAAAACAAAACAAAATTCTATTATGGTCGCATTTGAGTTTTTTTTTTCTCCTTTTGCAAATCCGTATTAACCAGAGAAATGATGGTGTGAATCCATATCATTCAAATTACAAAGGGATTAAAGGGGAGTGATAGGGAGCCGGTCGGATGATCGAACCCCCACCTAAGGTTATGAGGCAGGGACTTGACCATTTGGCCTTTGAGTTTTGATTAACCATTAATTTTTGAGTTCTTCTAAAGAAGAGAAGTGGGGAAAAAAGAGAGAGAGAAAAAAAAAAAAGTGTTTTCGACGTCTTTTTAGAAAGAAACTAAAGAATTTTGAGAGAGAGTTTTTCTATGTTTTCCACTCAAAATTATACATCCAGAAATTAGGGTATTTAAAAAAGAAAATAAAGTAAAAACGTGGAGGAATAATAAAGAAAATGATGTATTTTACGAATGGTAATGGTGTCAATGTGATATAGGCCCCGCTTGGATTGAATTTTGGAAAAAACATAAGCCTAAAGTAGAAGCAGAAGCAGAAGTCAAAAGCAAAAGCATGTATCCTTTGTGTTTGGATGAAATTTATGAAAAGCAACTTTTTTTAAAAAATATGTTTGGATGAATAAAAATAAAAAGTGCTTTTGGAATGTTGTAATTACCAAAAAAGACGTTCTACTTAATATGATAATAAGATATATTTATAGTGTAGTTTATATTAAGTAGTGGAGATATTTAAGTCCTTTTACATTTTACGAAGTGCTTTTGGTTTCTATTTTTTGGAGAAGCACCCCTGTGCTGCTTCTCCTAGAAGCACTTTTTTGGCTTTTTGAGGTGCTTTTGTTTTTTTCTTAAAAGCCAAAACAAACACCTAATTTCTACTAGAAGTGCTTTTGACAAAAACAATCCGGGATATATGTTGGGTTAGATAAAAGTGTTTGTTAATTAGCTGTTCAAACCTTGTTCCATACTGTATTTGAGTAGTTTTTAATTGGGCTATCTGAGCCCAAAAAGGGAAAGCCCAGCCCAAAATCTAATTCTTGGAGGTTATGGAAAAGCCCACAAGCGGTTGGAATTTGGAACTAAAATGATGATGCTGTTCAGAATATATTTTTGGAGAAAGATAAATCAGTTTCAAATGAGCAATAGAATAATTTTCGCACGAGGACATAGATTATTCGATATTTGGAGTTCTGTCTTGAATATTTACCATTTCAGAAGTTGGACGGCAGCGTTTTTTCTTTTCAAACGCGGCCGTAATTAATTATTACACTAACTTTTGCACTAAAAATAACTTTTATGTCTAAATAAATAAATTTATTCAGACTATTCCCATGTTTAGTTGTTAGGATTATGGCCATGCTTAATCATGCATCAGATATTTATAATTACTAATTGGTGGGATGAAATTAATCTTATTGGAATTTACTAATTTAATCAATCAAATCGCATCAGGTGGACAGCTCTAAGTATTGAAAACGAAATGTTATTAAATTTTCACATTACGTGATAAATTTGAGTCAATTACTCTAATCACTTAGCAGTAATTATAAAACTAGCAACTATGTCATTTTTAAAAGACATTTTCATTAAAAACGATTTATGTCCTATTAACATGTTACCATTGGATTGGTGACAAGTGACAACAATAATAAAGAGATGAAGAAAGAAGCATCAGGAATCTACATTTCATTATTACAAGAATTAACATCCGTTTGACAACAAATTAAAATTTTTAATTAGTAGCAATTAATTTGTTACACTAGCAAAAGCCCACCAAGACTTTATCGAAAATTTCTAGCTTTGCCACAAGTTTGGTAATTTAGCTAATCTTCGTTAGGTTATAGTCATATGATAGGTCATGTAATTTGTTATATCTTGATTGGTGCAATATATACATTTTGGTCACAAAATTAAAGCTTAGGAATTAACCAATGCCCAATGCATTGACCATTAAGAATCGACATGTCATAATACATTTCTTTAACACTGAGGTAGGAAAAGTTGTTGAAAATGGGAGAGGTAGAATAAAGGTAAAAAAAAAAAACATATATTCATGCTTTAAAATTTTGTGAACTTAAAATTTTACTAAATTCTACTTTCTACATTACTCCCTCCGTCCCATTCCAAATGTCCTACTTACTATTTTTGGATGTCCCATTACAAATGTCTTCTTTCTATAAATAGAAATAATTTTCCCCTCCAACAACTATGTGGACCCCACCATATACTCACAAACCAACTCTACCTTAATTCCCGTGCCCAACAGTAACAGGACACTTGGGGTGGGACGGAGGGAGTATTTTTTACAAGTACCAAATATTTTACACCAAGATGAAGAAACATAAAGTAGGTAAGGTTGGCCAACCAATTTTTCAGTGTCATTACATGTACTTCCCACATATGTAATGAAGTGACACATATGATGAAGGCAAGGCGTGGCATAATTTTATATATATATATATATATATATATATATATATACTATAAAATATATGATGAAGGCAAGGCGCGACACATATATAATTATATATATATATATATATATATATATATGGGTGTTTTTTGGCACCACATGTTATATTTTATTCAACTCAATGAAAGGGAAAGTGATGTGTGGAAGAACCATTTACAAGAATAAATTAGACCTTGAATCATGATTCATTTTAGGGGAGAGATTGGACAAAACGCAATCCAAAAGAAAAACACTCAACTTCTTACAAGAAAAAGATGAATAAATCGAAACAGAAAAAAAAAAGGCCATAGGAATTATTGGAATGTCCAAAAAATAAGTGCCCCCTCTTCTTCCTTTAAGCTTTTTGCCTTAAAAGACATGAACTTGGATTAATTAATATTGAATACAAATATAGAAAAAGGGGGTTGGGTTGGCTTAAGTGGACATCGAAAAGACAAACAATAATAGCAGCATTAGAAAACGAGAGAGGGCCGTGAAATGAATAGGAAAATTTATGAAGGAAATAAAGAGAATCTCGTGGCTCCCTCCACTATCACTATATATGCACATCAATGCATCATGTGTTTCGCATGCTCCATGCTTTGCAATTTGCTATCTCCTCCTTAATTATTTCTTCACTTCTCCTCTCCATTTTGTCATAAATGATGTCCTTCAAGGATTAAAATGGTGTTCGTGTATGAGTTGAGCTAGGGTGCAGAATCACTCATTTTAGCATACCATGAATGTTCTTTAAATTAAGTATTTTATATTGAATTTTCATTTAGAAGTGTTAGAATTTATATTTATAAGTTATTAAGAGCATGTCTTATTTCCAGAACTTATTACTTATTCTTATTAAAATCAGACCAGACCCATTCAGATCAGATCAGACCACACTATATATATAGTTGTAATCAGAGTAGATCAGACCAGACCAGACCAGATCCAATCAAATCAGACCAGAAACATTCAGACCAGACCTGACCAACACCTTAGTTCAGACGAAGAGAACAAGGCCTAATTAGTTACTATATGAAATATTTATTTAATATTTTTTTTTAGTAGAAATTCATTACAAATAAATCATAATTCAGGATATCTGTATATGCAGAATCAACATTCAGACCGCTAATTATTTTCACTTTTCTATTTACATCAAGAGCCTCTGATGCTCAAAATACCTTATTTTTACTTGTAAATTTCGCGGTACTAAAAAAGGATGTTGGAATGGAACAAAGTGGCTAGAGAACATACCTAGAATATTATTATATTTCAAATCTAGAAGTCGGGAATTGGAACCACATTCGTGGTACTATTTGGACAAATGCTTGATGTAGTATTTAATTTGGGAATTGGGAGGTGCACCATATGTTTATCCCCCCTTGAAATTACAACTTTTGTATGAAACGAAATTGTAATGAGGAATGAGGAGTACGTGTACTCACATGGAATAAAATAGTCAAATACACATATACAAATATCAAATGAAATAAAAGTTCACCAAAAAAAAAAAAAAAATATGACATAATTATATTTGAGGAGTGGTGCACTAAATGCTAGTGTCCCCTCAACTGCCCATTTGGATGGCTGAGAATCAAAATCGGTCCAATTGATGACAACATTTATAAATATTATTACTAGTATTTTTTATAGCCACTTGTCCAACTTCAAATGTAAACTTTAAATTGGTTATTAGACTCCATTAACTTGTGAATTGTGATCAAATAGCTGAGCCCTTCCTATTTGACTTTTTGGCCCCTAAATTTATAGCAATTGCTCGAAATTTCAAAGCAGAAAAAGCAATATCCATAAACACAGCCAAATTTGACCTTGTAAGTTAGTTACATCATGCATGATTTTTTTTTTCTTTTTCTTTTTTTTTTTTAAAAAACATTTCTAGATCATTGGTTGGTCGTTGTTTTCAGAATTCAGCTTATGCTTATATGTCAATGCTACTTTTACATACAAAGGTAGAATTTTGCGGCCAATATATATTCAATATAATTAAACTAAAAATATGTCATTTATAAACACGGTTACACAATTTGTGATATAATGATGAGTCACTTGGCTTCTAGCTTGCTAAAAATCTAATGTCTTGAGAATATGTTGATAGCTATTTAAACAAATAGTTCATACAATTCAACAATATGGTTAACATTTTTAAGCGACGACAAAACCCAAATACTCCCTTCGTTTCTATCTAATTAGAACATTGAAGAATGACACGAGATTTAGGGTTTAGGGTTAGGGTTTAGAACATTGAAGAACGGCACGAGATTTACGAAATGGTGAAATGAGTGGTGGAGATTTAAGTAGATGAGAGAGAAAGAAAGTGAAAAGTAGTGTGAATGGAAAAAAAAAAGTTATCAAAAAATGAAATGTTACAATTATTTCAAAACAGCCCAAGAAAAAAAATGTTACAATTATTTAAAAACGGATGGATTATTAACTTCTTACAAAACCCAAAACCCTTCTTACTTACTTGAGTAACAATAAGAATCACTGAAAAATAAACATTGAGTTGTATTGAAGTATGTTTTGAATAATATTTGATGCATTACTAAAATTGTAGGTCCTACTTTTTAAATATATAGTATATATTAATTAATGCAATTAACCAATAATCAAATCAACTAGCTAGTTAAATTAACTTTCAATTATCAACTTAGAATATTTGTCATACATTGCGTGAAGGAAATGCATTTGTGAAGCAAGGGAACAAGGGGTCCGATTTTGGACCGAAGCCTTCGCCGGAAGTAGCTTGTCCAATGTCTTTAGACACCGTTTATAAAGATACAATACTTTGAGCCTGTTTGGATTGGCTTTTTTCCAAGTGCTTTTGGCTTTTGCTTCTGCCAAAAGCACTTTTGAAGGAAAAAGAGTGTTTGTTTTGGCTTTTTAGAAAAAGCAAAAGCACCTCGAAAAGCTGCAAAAGTGCTTCTGGGAGAAGCAGCCCAGGTGGTGCTTCTCCGAAAAGCAGAAGCCAAAAGCACCTAGTAATGTGTGCAGAGTCATAAATGCCCCTATTAATTTATTTAAATTACACTATAAATATATACTATCATATATAAATAGCATATCCTTTTTGGTAATTTACACATTTCAAAAGCACTTTTCACTTTTATACATCCAAACACACTATTGAAAAAAAGCTGCTTTTTAAACATTCCATCCAAACACAAAAGTTAGCTGCTTCTGCTTTTGGCTTTCACTTCTGCTTCTGCTTTTGGCTTCTGCTTTTTTTAAAAGCCAATCCAAACGGGCCCTTTGTCATTCCCATTTTTTACCAATAAAAATAAAAGTAAAGTTCAATTATCAACTAATATAATTCATTAGAAAATAACAACCAATTGCTAATTACATTAAACATTTTTGTCCAAAATTAATCTCCATTTACTCTGTATGATGCTTTCATCTTGTTTTCCCATGAGAGTTGGAATCACCCTACTGTGGGCAGCAAGCACTAGTACCAATAAGGTAATAAAAAAGTCACTGATGTTTTTAGCATATATACTGATGTACTGAACTGATTGACATTATAAATGCAATAATAGAATCAATTTTGTAAGCCCAGTAATTTGCATAATTCCAATTTCATTATTGTGCAAGCGCCAAGCAATCATCTCATCTTAGTTGTTGTTGTTGTTGTTTTTTTTTTTTTTTTTTTTTTCTTACATGTGTCCCCAATGTATTTTCTTCTAACTCATCAAACATTTCACATTAATGGGAGTATAAACTTTTTAAATAATGTAAGTACATGTGTTTCGACAAAACTTATCCAATCAATCAATCAAAAATATTCAATCCTCATTTTGTTCAGTTCTGAATTCTCCTCTGCAATTACACGCAATTTTGATAACATCTAGAGATGTTGACTCCCCACAAAATTACTCCAAAGAAGCCACGAGTTCCATCCAACGGCCACCAACGAATCCGACCCCACATCGAACATTTAGCATAAACCCCTCCACCAAGAAACTCCGATTTATATTTTTCTTTATTATTCCCCCCAAAAAAACCCAAAGAAACTGATTTTTATTACACAGGGCGGCTTGACCTAATCCATCTTTACAACACCCAATACACCCCGTCTTCCCTCCAACCAATCCCATCTCGACACGTGGCCCTGATTACGACCGCGTTTATTGGGTGGCCGGCATGGATCCCACCCATGGAAAATCCTTCAATCAACCACTCCTATCATCCTAGTGCTTGTCCATGTATACATGTATGAATAAATTCATTACCAACACAATTGATGAATTGAATTCTGGGTGCATATCATACCCTCACCCTCAACATTGTTGGAAGCTGCCATGGAGATTTCAACAACTATTATGCAAAATTCAACAATGGATTAGGAGTTCTGAACCCCCCAAGACATTATTACAATACTGAAAAACTATTAATAATGTTCATTCCATTTCATGTATAAACATTGTTACATTTCTCTATTATACATTTTCTTTTCACTACTACTACTACTATACTATACTATTGCATCTCATTCACTCACTCATTCATGCCTAAAGTAAAACCTATTGACATCATCATTACATGGCTTGTTCCCCTATTGAAACAGAGACATATATAGCAAGAAAGGATGCAACACTGGAAATTCAAGCTTCAGAGAAATCAAAATTTGCTTCTCCCAATTTCGATTTCACGAGCTCATTTCGTGCACACCCGAAACAAACGATCCAGATGTATCAGCAAGCTATTGTATCTTATTGTTCGAAGCAGGTCGCCCGTCTACCTTTCTTCTACGCACCAATCTAGCTTCAGCTTAAGGGTTCTTTCTACATTGCCTTATTGTCCAATTCTACACTACTTGTGTATATTTCACATTCTATACTTGCTTCTATGTACAATGTGGTAGAGCTCCACATATACTAGCAGCAGCTGCTTCTTCTTGATAAAAGTTAAAAAGGGCACTTATTCATCAAACTGGCAATTCTAGATTTCTAGGGCAATTCCTCCCATAGGAGCTCTATGAGGAATACCCTTTCTTCTTTTTGCGGTGCGGTAGTTTGCTGCGGTGGAGGCGGCGGCGGCGGTCCGAGGAGGTGTGGACGGACTGAAGCTGGGCTGCTTGTTGACATTACGGCCGTGGCTGCTACTGCTGCTGCTATATGAATCTTCAAAGTCCGCCATTGATGGCCTCTTCTTATCGAATGAATGCTTCCCGTGCTTGTGGAAATTCTTTGATGTCCCAACAATCTAAAACATACAAGAGAACCAAAAGTCAACTCCAGGAGGAGGTAGGATTGAGATAAAAATAGGTATGATTCCAGACATCGTGAAATGCCTAGATTACAGCAATAGCAATGGCAATGGCAATAGTAATATAAAGACAATTGGATAAATGAATAAGGGGGGGCAAAGTTAATTGAGTAAAAATACGACCTTGCAGCCAAGAGAACAGAATCGGAAGGAATCGAGGAGGCTGCGATCGCAAACTTGGCAGGTGTTGGTGACGCCTTTACCCGGCCTGGGCTGTGGCCGCTCGTTCAAGAAGACGACCTTAGCACTGTTGATTATGTATGTCTGGACGCAGCTTATGTCCAAATATTTCTGGATTTCTGAAACCCTAATCACATCATGGTACGATGACCTCCTTATCTGCAGCAACAAAAAATTCAAAAACGCAACTAGAATCAGGAAAACCCCAATTCACATTTGCGGTTTCTTTTCTTGTGAAAGAAACAGAGGGAGGGCATTCCTCATTTTTCATCCTCCGATTTCAAGTCAACGCTCGAAACAGTAAAGCCCCAATCTTTGATTCATTCATTTGGCAAAAAATAAAAATAAAAACAAACAATGGCAGCAGCCGAAATGCGAAAGCTGGAGGAAGAAGAATCAAAGAAACCTGAATAGCGCGGTGGTCCTTGTGGTGAACCAAACAGAGGGAACAGAGAGCGCCATTGGTGCAGTCCAAACAGTACATATTACATTCACTCTTGTGCGAATCGGCGTGGAATCTACACTGAACAAAAAAGTGTTCTTTCAGCAGAGGCCTCAACCACAGAGGCCATCGGCTGTCTTCCTCATCAGGCCCTCCTCCTCCCTGCAACACACCAAGTGATTCAACACAAAAAAACTCGATAACCCACCACCAAAAAAACCACAACAAAACAATAGGTTAAAAACCAGAAGAGGGAGGCAGGGCAGCACAATCAATACCATTATACGCCTGGTAGTGGGCTTGATCTCACGAACCGCGTTTTCTTGGTTATCAATCGCCAGCTTCAATGATTTAGGAGGGATGGGAATGGAATGGGAATTGGTATAATGCTCCAAGAAGTCTTTTTGTATTGGAGGAGAAAAGTGGAGTGCGTGTTGTATGTGTGTTGGGGAAAAAGCTAGAGAAGGAAAGGAAAGAGGGGTATAAGAGAGAGAGAGGGGAAAGGAAAGGTGGCTGTGGAAAGTTTGAGCCTTTGAGAAAGTGGAGGCGGTGATAGAGAGAGGGGAGTGGGGAGGGGGCAGGGCAGGAGGGTCGTTCTTATCCTTTCAAAGTCATACACGTAACCAAACTCCGAGCCAAGCTCCAAGGCTATAGTAGGCTACATACATTGGGGTGCATGCTTGCAAGGAAGAACCCAGTAAGTATGTACCGACCTCATACTCCCCTTACTTTTTCTTTATTTTCTACTAATATTTATTTCTGCCTTTCGCTTTCATCTCCTGCAATATTTTATATTTGTATTGTTATCAAATACTACTACAAGGTAGTATTTGCTCACCTTCAATTTGAAGGCTGAAGACATGAGTTGGATGATTACTCTTCCTAAATCTCAACCGGAGATGATCTTCTTGGTTGAGCCGCAAGGGAATAGGGTGGAGGAGCGTCTAGCTAAGGATGGCGATTCGAAGGAGTGATTCTTTACCACCTGGGCGTTTCCACCGGATTTCGTCTTGGGAAGCCTTAATTCGGAAGCCTGGGATGTTTGTTAGCCTATGTTCTAATTCATGTTGTTG
This sequence comes from Hygrophila difformis, assembly GCA_030278955.1. Taxonomy (NCBI): domain Eukaryota; kingdom Viridiplantae; phylum Streptophyta; class Magnoliopsida; order Lamiales; family Acanthaceae; genus Hygrophila; species Hygrophila difformis. The sequence continues at coordinate 49,158,127 of JAOANR010000012.1, read as the reverse complement.
TTTTCCTTTATGTTTTTTACTCTTTAGTCTCTTCCCCTGTGTTGCTTTCTTTTTGTTTTCTTCTTTTGTACTTTCGTATGGTGTTTGTGTATTTTGCCGGCCATTAAATTGGCTTATCCAAAAATATATATATATATATATATATATATATATACTACTACAAGGTAAATAAAGTTGGTCATGACTCGTGAGCAAAACAAAATTAGGGCTGTGAATTTGTTTTAAAATTACAGGGGAGGAATGGTACAAAGCTGCGGGGAAGACGCGGGATGTGGATGGATGGATGGATGGTACATTTGCCAATGTTTTTTTGTCTTGGTGAATTCGGGTTAACTAAATTTGGTAAATGTCTGGGCAAGTGCACTATCAGTGTGAAGAAGATCTGGTAATGTGTCTTTGCGCCTATTTTGAAGATAAAGGTCACGTCTTTTTCGATTTGCAATAGTTAAACCAAATTCAAAATGAATGTAAATTTACTGCCCTAAATGATGAACAGTCCAAACCATAATGGTGGCATTTTCAGTATAGAATCGCATACCTCATAATTTCTATATATCGTATGTACTACTATATCAATTAGTCTCCATGGTTGCATTTCATCCATTGGTTGAGACTTGAGATAATCAACCAAATCACAGAAAGGGAAAACAAAAATCCATGAAATAAAGATTCAGAATCTTTTGATATTATCAGCAAATCAATAGTATTTCTCTTCCACCAATGTTGATACACGATTGAAATATAAGTGGCACTAGTGGTGGATAATGTCATACTAACATTAAGTTTAAAAAACAATAAGCATATAAGTTATAAAGTTTTGCTAACATATATACAAAATTTAGACACTAATAATGATTGATTTTTTGTTGAAAACAATAAAAATAAGATGCTGCAACTTTAGATCATAAATCAAATGTGAAGTCTAAATATTGAATTTTGTGCAAAATATTAGTGGCATGTAGGGCAAATGGTTGGACATAGAAACAAGGCAAATAAATAGAGTATTTGGACGTTATGTTCAAAGAAGTAGATATTTGATGTATGACTTGGCACACTAGTACATATCTTGATCCCATTGGGTTCATTATTGAGTTGCAAGTGCTTTTTGGGATGTTAATCCTTATTATTAGTCGTCTCACTCTCACCATTTAGAATGGATCCCACACTACTATATGAATAATAGTGAAAGAAAGAAAGAAGATTGAATCGGATCCACATCATAAGTGGCCAATTGGGGTCAAAAGCATCCTCCTCACCATTCTGGATTCATCACATTTATTCAATCTGATAAAAAATAAAAGAATAAAAATATAAAAATAAAAAAAGACTTTTCTAATTTTTCCGTGATCGTTTCATTAGTGGTAGCCATTGATTCCTTTTGCCCACGGTGTGTTTGGTTGTGAGTAGATTTAGGAGCATATAGCGGATTGAAATAGCATATCCTCTCACAATTCTCTTTCCAAATCTGCTATCTGCTAGTGAATCCGCTGACTCCCAAACATCCACTATGTAAGTTCATCACCAGTCATGTATAATGATGAAAATCAAGCTAAAATTTTTCTTGGAAATGGTCTATAATAACAATAATTGAATACATAATGGGAAAAAAAAAAGATCCCATTAAATGGAAAAGTAGGCAAAGATTCTATTCTGAATTATTGAAATGCTCGTTGATACTTGATTGTAATAAGCCTCGTGTACACAGTAATAACACTGGTTTCCCAACAAAAAATTGGTAATGAAATCCTTATTATTGAAAATCACTGTCCTCCTTCCTAGATTTTTGGTCTTTCTGCCATTGTTCATTTGCCTTTTCAGAGTCAATTATTTTGAGCTTTTCATGATAGATTCTGCCTCGTTCCTTAACCGTGTAAATTAAGCCAAATATGAAACTATAGGTTTAATATTTATATAAAAGGAGCATTTTTTTATGGAACCTAAAAGAATTTGGTGTTTATAGGCAACAAAGTTGGACACACTTTTGTACCCAAGAATGCCAAAATTTTCCTCATACCACTCCTTATAATCCGCCTTTTGTAATTCTATTTGTCTTTCAAAAACTGGTGAATACTGTATATATAATCCCATAAGTAGTGCTGATAAGTTCTAACAGTATTGCTGCATCAATTAATGTCCACAACTTAGGTTTGTGTCATCAAAACATTAGTGTGGAATCATGAGGCTTTCTGATTTTCTGTCTGTTTTATTGGGAATATTGCACGAAATACAATTCACCGGGTCAAATTTGATCCAATGACGGTGAGATTGGTGTAAATAGACAGGAGACAGGACACGTTGAAATAGGCAAATGGGCTTCTTGAGCTACAGTCGAATCTTCGGCCCAAAGGGCCAATTCACATTTTATTACAAGCTAAGGATCTCAATCATGCTGATGCCCAAAGATAGTTCAGTGGATTGGTTCTTACAGGTAACAGCGTCGGATTTGGAAATTTATTACAGAAATTGATCCACTCCAGAAACCCCACCATGAATTATGAAATTGAATGGCATATTTTCTTAAATGAAGCTGTCGGCTTTAGTGGCTTTTACAGATAGAACCATGTAGATGTAGTCAATAGACCACATTTACTGTGAACCAAATTATGCAGCAGATGGTATGGGTCAGAGTTATGACTCATTTTAGTAGTACTATTATCTGTTTATGGGTATTTCTTTTATAGGCAAGATGAGAGGATCCCATCCCAATTCCCATCATCTCAAGACTCAAAAGTGAAAACTTTTCCACCTAATTTATGTACCAGTACATCATTCATTCTTATTCTTATGAGGCAAGATGACTTATGTTTGTCCCATAATTCTCTCAACCCATTCCTTCCTTTTTTTTTTTTCTATACAAGTAATTACTATTGAATGGATGTAGTTGTAGTTTTCTAGTTTGATTTTTCAAATACTAATAACTACACGCATCACAGCCAAGTACTCTGTACTTGTGAAATACTACTACTACTACTACAAGTGTATTTGTAAAAAGGCTTTCCAGCTGCAACACCAATCTGTGAAATAATGAGTGGATGTAACCCTTTTCCAGCAGCACCAATCCAAGTGGAGTCCCCAAAAAATATTTGTTTCGAGCTTTGACAAGGTGGGCACTGGGCACGCACGGTATACAAAAATCAGTTAAAACTTATGCAGGAAATCCCAAGCACGCAGGCAGGCAGGGACACGCGTGTACATGCCCCTTAGCGGCTAAAGGCTTTTCTTCCCCAAACCCCACGGCCCACACCCCAATGGATTTGCTGTCTAGTACTGTGCATTCTTATATAAACATACTAACTACTTACACGCGCACACCGCCAAAAAAAAAAAAAAAAAACCACTATTGCATTACTACTACTACTACTACTACTACTCAATCAATCATCCATGGCCTGCTACTTGCAAGAAGACCACCTCTGCAACTGGAAATGCCCACTACACCCCTCCAAGCGCCGCCGCTGCGCCACTGGCATCTGCCCCACCTGCCTCCGCGACCGCCTCGCCACCCTCTGCCCCGATTGCGCCCGCGTCCGCCCCTGCTCCTGCCTCCCCTCCACCACTTCTTCTTCCTCCTCCTCTTCGTCTCCCTCCTTTCGCCGATCCAGATCACTCGCCCACGCCCTCCCCTTTCTCCGCTACAGGAATAGTAATAATAGTAGTAGTAGTAGTAGTAATGGCCTAAAGGCCTCGTCTTTTCTCTCCTTTCTCAGGATGACGAAGGATCAAAAAAGCGACGAAATTGGGGTTGATAGGAATACCGATGGCAGAATTGAGGATTTCGCCAGAATAGTGACGAGGTCTAGGTCCGTCGGCGGCGGCGCGGTGGCCGTGGGGAAGGGCAAGTTCTGGCAATTCTCCAGCCCTATCAAGGCTTTCAGAAGTGCCAAGAACAGAGGTTGAATTGAATTGAATTGAATGAATCCCTAGCTAATTTCTTTTCTCCTGTATAATACTTACTTTTTGAATTACTGAATTAACTGGATTACAAAAAGCTATCTTTCCCTTCCCCTTTCCCTTTTTTATTTTTTTGCTTATAGAAGTGATGCACGTATTGTTTAACAGCTACAGCCGATTTCTCTTTTGCAAAAATGTGCTTTTTTTTTTTTGGCACAGGTATAAACTTCTTGCTTTTCTTCATTGCCAGTCAGGCTTCAGCCATTGTAGAACTGTAAAGAGTTAACGACATGTCTCTTAAAAATTGTGAAAAGACTGTTATTATCGTTAGTATACAACTTGTCTGTGCTTAACTATGCAACATTAGATTATACTACTTGCAGCTCAACTGGGTATATGTGAATAAAATTTAATAAAAGAATTAAAATTCTTTCTAATGCTAAGGCAAAGCTTTTAAAAGAATGATAATGCACATTCAGACTTTTAGCCTTCAAATCTAAAGTTATTCCACAAATACTTTTAACGCCCTCGGTTTGAAGAAATGATAATAATAATGATAATAATAATAATAATAATAATAATAATAATAATAATAATAATAATAATATGGTTTTTAAAAGGGTTGGTCTCGAGTTCGAGCCTTTGCGTATGCAAAATTCTGTTTTGGGAGAGGCAACCCTTCAATGCCCTCCCGATCTCAATGGATTAGTCTTGGGTCCAATGAGTACTGGGGATATCCTGGTATTCACCTAAAAGGGCTTGTAAGAGACACAAACATTTAAGTTATTTTTTCAAAAGTTTGAACTTCCATAATTAATCAATCAGAATCTAACTTCAGAAAAAAATAAAAATAAAAAAAAATTAAAAAAAATCAATTGATGAAGTAAAACATTCTGTATTATTCTATTCTTTAAACAAAAGGAAAATATTCTATAGGTAATAGGGTGACTCTTCCTTAAAATCCAAGGAAACAATTTTGTATATTTCCCCCATTTCCTTTTTCTACAGACGAAGAGGATAAATGAAGCAAGAAGCTTGATAGAACAGGGACATAACAGTACGCGAAAATGGTAGTGAAATTGGACAATAATTAAGGTGGTTAGAAGTGGCTTGTTGTTGATATAGAACAGAGATAATATGTATGCATGTGGGAGTGATCTTGAATGCTGATAGGGCCTTGTGTTGTCTGAGAATGGTGATGGGGATGTGCCATTGTTAATATATATACTATACATGGAGCCTAAAGAAAAGAAAAGGGCTCAAGAAGGGCATTTGCACATGCATCTGTTTGTCTCTTAACACTCAAATTCCAACACCATATGGCCACCACAATTAGGTAATAAATCTTGTCTCAGACAGTGCCTGAGTTTGTATTTTTATCACCAAATCATCATCATCAATACATCCATATCTTTTTCAATCAAGAAAACAAAGTTTTGCAACGAGTACCACTAGTATACTCACTTCATCACAGATATATCCTCCTTACAAAAACATAAAAGGCTCATGTTTTAGTGTAAATCCAAGCCACTAATTTTTGCAGCCGACATGCATGGTGGAGCCATGAAATCCTGCAGAAATGAGCCCGAGCTTGCAGGTGCTGTTCGTATTGAATCAAAACTTTGAATAAATGTATGGATCCCAACTTTTGAAATATTTGGCTCTAATTATCACCTATTGGCTATTATATTTAACCCAAGACTAGTAATAGTTAAACAATCATTAATATTGTGTTTATGCACACAGACACACACAAAAGTCTGTCAAAAAGAATAGTCGTGAAATGGGATCATTATTACCTTCACTTAGTTCTATTATGCATTGCAGACAATCTTGATTTTTTAAAAGAATTAGTGATTAACATAGTATTAGAGCCAGGGTTTGTGATTTTATATCTTAATTAACAGTTTGAGCTTTTAAAATAGTTGTGAAATGCAATTTCAGATTACAAAGTGCTCCTACAAAAGGCACTTTCAAGTTTCAACATTTCTAGCTAGTTAGCAGATTAAAAATCTATGGGGCTTCTTTACATTTTTGGTCAATTTTTCTCTCTCCTCTAAATTTATTGTGTTTCATTTTTTTTCCCATAATGGAATAATAAAATCCTGAAACAAAAGATTTGAAACCTCTTCAAGTGCCAAATTGAAGTCAAAATAATCGGCTCTGCTGTCGGAGGGCCACAGTCCACAGCCTTACCAAATTAAGACCTCCTGATGAAGACAGCATGTGTATACTGTATAGTATGTATGAAGGCTTGGTTTATGACTGTCCAAAACTTATTCAAAGAACCAATTTAATTTCAGATATGCTTAATATTGGACTTGCACTCAATCACAGAATTCTATCCTGAAGATCAGCAAGTAGATTTGTTGCAAGGGAGCTCAACTTCTTCCCGGTTTCGCCAGCCATATTCTTCAGAGAGGAAATATCTTGAGTTGCCTGATCATTGGTATGACAAACCCCACAAATTAAAATTGCACAATCATTGAGAATCGAATCATACAGCATGTTCTTCTCTTTTTGGTTAAAGGTAATATATACATAAAAATATTTTGCAAGGGAAAAGGCAGAAATGTATGTTGTTGTGCTTCATTGTTACCTGGAAAGAGAAACGATTTATGATGTCATTGGCCGTGAGATCAGTTACAGATTTTGGATTATTGCCAAAAAGATCAGCACTAGAGATCGAGGAAGATCCCTATAACATACATAAAAATAACAAATTTAATCCTTCAATTTGTCAAAAAACAAAAGAATTTATTGGACTGACAATAATGGACCTAAAAATGCATACCGAAAAGTTGTGTAGAGAAACGGATACATCAACATCATTGGCTTTGTTTTGAAGGCCGAAATACTGGGCTGATGATATGGATTTTGCATTGGAGAACTTCTTCCTGGCTTCATTGGTTTCTTCTACCTGATTATTACACATTTGAATCAATGTGTTGTGTTTCAGAAAAGTTCAATTCCTTTGATAAATTCAAATAGTGAATGGTTTTCCCTTACTTGCACTTTTGATATGCTTGAGTGGCTCTTTTTGAGGAAACCACCACCATGTTGTGCGCCACAATCATCGTACAAGTCGGATGACTTTGGTGGCGACACGTGCCTAGCAGCCAGAATATCTCTGTGATTCACATTAGTAGTTGGCTGAGCATTATCTACATACTCAAACCGGGATGTAAACAAAGAATCAACTTGGGGGACGCTGGGCTTTGTCGAATAACGTGGAGAAATTTCAACAGGTATTGCTTCTGGCTTTTGGTCGTAAAGGCTATCATTTTTCTGCAAAAGATCAAAAGTAACAAGCCGTAAGAGGGACACATTTTGATATGCTTATTGGGCAACACCACAGAACCTACACGTTCTAATAAGTAGCTAGCACTAGTAAATAAACCTCATATGCTTTCTAAAAACCATCAAATAACTTCCACAAAAAAGCTTAATACATGATATAACACAAGAGCTGTTTGATACCTCAATTTAGTATAGGGTTTTAAATTAGGCTTCATCCCATGAATTATTCGTATAGGTACTGTACCTTGTTAGTAAGCCTCCTAGCACCAAGCCCACCTGAAGTCTTGCCAGTTTTCTTCGCGCCAAGAGCCTTTTTTACAGTGGTCTTGCAAATAGTTGGAGAGGCTCTTGGTGAAACAGACACTGCCTGGGTTGCAGTCGAATTTTGATCAGGAATGAGGAGGGTGTCGTGTAAAACCCCACCACTAGTCCCATGATGGCCCTCAGCGCTACTTTTAGAAAATCCATTTGAAGCAGTGGCAATTGGCGATGGGGGCAGTCCTGCAGCTGAAGCTCCATCCTCTTCTGCATTGCTTTTAGCAACTTCCTTGGCGAGAGTTTGCCTGTACAACTCAGCAGCCCTCGAGTTATACTTGGACTCAACCTTTCCTCCATCAGACCATCCATGTTGCTTGAAGAAGATTTGCGCCCGTCCATTTCCACCATGGATCATCATTTTCAGTTGATCTCGACTCCATGAATCCAAAACTGTCGACCTGTAATTAACACTGTCAAATTTAGTATTACAAAATTGAATACATTACACAACATGAGAGGGACACATTTAAGATGGGTGTCTGAAACGGCCCTAGATGCCCCCAATATCGCGGCAAAATGTAAGATTAAATGATCCATACTAAACGAGAGAGTGAAAGATGTAGAAAATTTTGAAAAGAAAAGTTCGACGTGTAAACTTGAATGAGAATTATTGCCTCAATCATAAGAGACAAGACATTAACATACAATTTATATAGTCGATTTTACAGTGTAAATGTGTTGAGAAGTGATTGGAAACAAAAGCATGGCAGATTGTACGATGATATAATAAAATTACCTAACGAAGCTTACGTGAACACCAAGGCTTCGATGAACAGCCGAGCAGTCAATGCATAGAAAAATTCCATAGGTCACTGATGCCCAAGTCGGATTCTTTGAAAAGCAATCGAAACACATCTGAAATTTTGAGGCCTAGCTATGTCAGAACACATACGGGATACATGCACATATATGAAATCAAGGCACAATAAACTATCGAAATACTTTTTGATCTTGATCAATCATTGATAAAAAATGATAAAAAGAATGGAAGGAATATGTAAAAATCAGACCTTGTTTTCTGGCTTGGCTTTGAGCTTGCGAAAGACTGCATTTTTGTCTGTGTAATTAATGTCAGAACCCATGTCTCTCTTTCTGTAAAGATTGTGTTCTAATGTAATAACAATATTGCATAGAATCTGGTTCCTTAGACACACCAATCGAGGGTGTGCGTGTGTGTGTTTTTCTTAGAGAAAAAGAGGTAACAGAATGCAAAGAAAAAGAGAGAGAAATTCAATCTCAAGCCGCTAAAAGGGCGTTCGCACAACTAACATTTTGCTCAGTTACATCCTTTGTCCAAACACAGCCTAATACAGTAGTATGTATTTTGTATGTTGGATCTTTGGTCCTCGATACTCATTGGACTATTTTTTTGGCCTTCTGGTCCCCAGTAGACAAGATCATAATAATTCAATACTTATCCATGGAAACTACTGAAAAAATTCAATAAAGCAATAAAATTTTGCATAAACGAATCATATCTAAATCCCAAACTAAGAAAGAAAAAATATACTACCTCCGTCTCAATATAATTGTTACATTCCCTTCCGACACGTTTGCCGATACACATTTTTAACGGTTTATAACTTAAATTGTGTATAATAAAAACTTATAAAAAGTTGATTGTCTAAAACTACAAGATTGAACGAATCTAACAAGATCTCACTTGACTATGTTTTTCCTTTCATAGCTATGATAAAAATTTGAATCAAAGTTACACAGTGAATAGTGTCAAAAAGTCCAACATAACATTTATATCGAGACGGAGGAAGTATTATGATGCTCCTGAAATTTAATCAGGACATTTCATCTCGTCCACCCAAAATAATTACTCCAATCCAATAAACTATAACCGACCAAATACAATATTCTATTACAGCGGCTTTTCCACGGTGCATTGGTTCAATGCACCAAAATTATTTCAATACACAACTCTGCCTATAATGTGCAACATCTTATTCAGCCACATTCATGGCATTATATTCACATATCTACCTATATATTTCTAGCCTCCTTTCTATGGGGGAGTATCATGTGTGAATATTTCAAATAGGAGTATAAATGAAGGAATAATCAGCAAGTAACACGATAATATTTATGTTACTGACCCAAACCAAAGCAATGTCAGTATGATCAGCTGCACTCATCCAGGTATGCAGCCAAAGATTCTCCCAACTTTTCTCATTCGACGAATAATTTTCTTGATCTTGCGATTGAACACACTTGGAAGGAAAGGCATAGGATAAACCTCGAGTTGATTTGATGAGGCACTGGTCTTGTCCGTTCTACTATCATCGCTCATGACACTGCTACTGTTGCACCTGCGCAGGTAAAAGCTTCGGCTCCCAACATTGCCAATCAAATCTGACTTGCTTAAACCTACACATGTGAATTGAGTATGACCAGTCAAAGTTACAGGATTAATTAAGTGGTGCACGTCGCATGAGTGATCATATGAAGGGCTTATCGGTTTTCTAAATAAATAGCTATTGATCTAAATTCTCAATGCCAATGAGTTGATTTTATTGGAAAATGGCATAATTGAGGTTGCTTAAGGGGACTTGTAAAAACACTACAAGATTAATCATTCTCTCCAGTCTCCTCATCAAGATGGCCATATGCCAACTAATTTATATGGTACACCTTACAATAACTTTAAGTGAAAACGACAACTCGATCAGGATAAGCTCGCACGTTAGCATTTAGCAAAGGTACCTGGACAAACTTTTACTAGCGATCTCAAATGCTGAACAAATCAAATTGAGACAGAAAGCAGGCAATAATCTAACAACTACTTGAAATATTAAATCAATAATGGAATATAGCATATGTCACTATGTTAGAAATTTGGAACTTAATTAGGGCCTAATATGAATTCAGTGGCATACGATCAAGACAACTAGGTAATTGGGAAGCTCGACACGTACTTTCAAGACTGAAATGAGAGTGATGAAGTTCCAAAGTCGAAGTTGAATCCTTATGGAGGTGAGGAGTTCTTCCTTCTTCGTTATACTTCTTGACCACAAGTTTTATTATCTCCTCGACGTTGGATCCTAGTTTCACCATTGTTCGAATTGGTCCAGGACTTCCTTCAACAGTCACATTAACTACAACCTTGGAATCCTTATTGTACCCCTACAAACCAATGCCTATTATAAATTTATAAGTTAAATCAAGACAACAGCTTTGGCTCAAAAACCTTCAAATTGCCAAGAATGGCAAACAAGAGAACGCACAAACACATTTATATGACATTATTGTTTCACTCGTGGTTATGGGCAATGCATGGATGAATTAACAACACCAGAATTTACAAAATACGTCCAAATAATGATGAAATTTGACTTCTTGCGAAGCCAAATCTTTGAAAAGTAAATCCAATTTTTCAATTCAATGTCAAAATTGAACCAATTAAGGGAAACCAAAATTACTAAGCCTGATAACAAAAACCTACCTCGGAGATATTCACGGGAGATTGGGGCAAGGAATGGTCGGGGGAGGAAAAAATGTCCGTACATGTTCTTGGGCGGAAGAGCACTCCCTCGTCGTCCTCTTCTTGATCCTCCGTCGCCGTAGATGTGGACGGCGCCGGAGGCGCATCTCGGCCGCGGGACATCCTCCGCAGCGAGGGCTCCGACTTGCTTCTTCTCAAGAACCTGGCTTTATCCGAGGAGGGCTTATTATTCCGAATTTTAAGGCGATCGAGGGGCTTGCAATTGATCCTCCTGCTGCGACCCAATGGAGATGGGGATGGAGAGAGCCTGGGCCTGGGCGCTTTTCCTGTAGAGCTGAGCCCTCTCCGGGTGGGCGGCGGGAACCTTCTCCGAAAATCCCTTTCCGACATATACGAATTGGAGCAAGCAGGAAGGACAGAAGGCAGTGAGAGTGAGAGTGGATCACGGAGACGGCGGGGAGCGGTGCCGGTGGCGTTGCCTAAAATAAATAGGGAGGGTCTGGTTTGGGGGTTGAGGTGGGAAGAAAGCGACAGAGGAAGGTGCGTAGAGAGTGGTGGTTTGCTACTGGTAGTTGAATGAGACTGTCCTGATTGATGATTATTGACAAATGAATAAATGGGACTCCCCGTTTAGGCCTACCGCCTACAGGATTCTTGGCGTAAGCCGATTGGACACAACCCACCATTCTGGGGTTGGGTTCTTTTTACTAGTAATTTCTATGCCCTCTTTGCTTTGTCTTGACGCATTCTGCCACGTCCACCCCGTGTTTTCCTTTCCTTTAAGCCTTCCACTTTATTGAGTACTAACTACATTGGCCTAACCTTAAAAATTGCCCGCAACTTTGGCCTTTGGTTGCCTTTGTTCAAAGTTTTCTTTTTCATAAATTAGAGTGTGGATATTTGCGCGTCTACATAAAATGATCAAATTCGGGATTTGCTAATATATGAGCACTTGAGGACGAGACCAGATTGAAATTTTTGACTGGGAAAGAAAATATTAGTGGTAATGTTTGTTATCATTGGAGCAAAGCTCCAATTATCAGACGACAGAACATCAAAAGAAAGAATGCTGACATACGAATCTTGGCTCGGTTTTAGTAAGAACACAATCCTTTTTTAACGGAGAAAGTTTAACTAAATTACCAAATTGGTTAATTGACCTGATCGGAACTCTTATCGGGGACATTATCGGTAGTTCAGTGTTTGTCATAAGTAATTGATTAGTAGCTGACTCTAAGCTAAATGAATAATGCTGCATCTGCACGGATCTCATTTATTTCTTTATTTTCTTCGGCAATTTGTAGACATGAATAGATTGGGAATTTGGGACCGGTCTATGTCCTCAAGACCTCAACCATAAAATCATGTACACAACAATTTACAGCTGTACTGTATTAAGAAAACTCGGTCGAACCTGTGTTTTGCATCCGAGGGATCAGCAATGATTGTCACTTGTGGTTTTGCATTCGCGTATGGTTATCATTATCAAATTTCAATCCAGATATTTGATGTATTCTGTGAGTTATCATACTATATACCTAAAACAGTACTCCATTTACTAGTAAATAATGAGGAGATTGGTTCACATTATTCAGAAATACTGTAGTTGGTATCCAAATCAGTTGCCAATAAAGTCAATAATATCTTCATTATTTGGGGGGCAAGTTTGTACAAACTACAAACCCCCCTTTTCCTCTTCAATTCAGATACACACAAATGGAATTGTTGAAGTACATTGTGGTTATAAGGTTGGTCTGACCCACCAACAACCTTGAGGAATATTGAATATTAATGGATTAGATTTGGTAGAGAGATTAATGGAAAGAACAGAAAAAAGAGGGGAAAATGGTGAATTTAGTAAGGTCATAAAGGTGATTGATCACATTTCATGGCCTCTCCAATTACCAGTGCGTTCTCACTAACCCTACTTCTCATCTCGATAGTAAATCGCCATTCACCAATTCACCTTTTTAATGTAAATGCTTATCAATTAAATACCGTAGTGTAATACCCTCATGAGAAAAAAGGGCCTCAATTTGTGGTTCTGTTTTTGAAACATCAAAGACACTGAAAAGTATCAACCCTACTCTTAAGGAACAAGTTAAATGGTGGTTACAAGAGATTAACCTTTTAATACACAAGACAAACAGACATACATACCTATCCTTAGTAACCTGGTGTACCTCACTGTGAACTTCTTTTGTTCCTAGCTTCTGTTTTCCAATGCCGTCGGTTGGATTGTAATCTCTGAGTTGCATTATTGTCAAAAATCAATGTATGAGATTGACTGGACGATGGTTCTATATCCGACTTCACATCAGATTCCAGAAAGGTGGCCAAACTACCACCAGAAGCAGCAGTGTTGGAATTATTGAGCAAATGTGCTCTTCTGGCATCTTTCTTCCAATCTCGCTGGCAATGGACGCGGGTCACATAATCGGTGGGATTTAGATGTTTTAAAACCTCTGCTTCGGCAGGCACAGCAACAGCTTCAGCAGGCATGTGCTGATAATGCAATGAAATTGATTGGTGCGAAACGGATGCCTTTTTTAGATCCGCCTCATGACGCTTCCTAGCCCTATATCTGCGCTGTCTTTCTCGATTCTTCAGACGACGAACCAAAGTGTCATCAGGACTTCCTACAGATTGTTTTTCATGAGCATGCAACACCATAGCACCATCCATTTTAATACTACCACTGCTCTGCCCATTATCCATTTCGTTGAGTACAACTCAAAAGAAGTGCATTATCAGAGAATCAACCCAAGTCTCTTCGCAGATTTTCTAGGGATCAGAAATACAGGTTCATATCAAAATAAATCAGCACAAAATGGGTCTTGAATTGTCCATGCATCAAGTTGAAATATGCAAAAAGGCATACATAGATATGGTGGAACGTTGAGAAAACCCACTTGAGAGAGAGAGAGAGAGAGAGAGAGAGAGAGAGAGAGAGAGATGCCTCCCAGAGAACAGGAGATTCATTTAACTCGAATGCAACAAAGATCTAAATTTGATCACTTATTATAATCTCATTTCAATTAATCTTTTAGATGGACCAACCCAACAACTTTTTGGATGTCCTTGTAAAAACTCACCCTGTTTGCTCTCAAGCTTGAAAAGTTTTTCAACCTGCCAAAATAAATTAATATCAAACACACAGTTCTTTAAAAACAGTTTGTCCAGTGGAACTGTGGAAGCATGCACACTCACATACACAGCTATAATTTTATATATCTACATATTTTATACGCAGTGGATATATAACTTTCACATTCATATGAAATATTATAACATATTTTATACACGTATCTAGGACGTATCAATGGAAGTAAGATCAGCCATAATGAATACAGAATAAATCCTAATCCAACAAGCATATAAATTATAAAGAGAGTGTTTTCGAAGGTGTTCTCATGCCAGGCCTGCTTTATGCATAGAAAAGAATCTCCAAGGTAATTGGATACAACAATGGACATTAAACCGGATGATCAATTTTTCAACTTCTAAAATCTAGGTGATAATTTCAGACACTTAAAAATGCTAATAAACCTACCCTTTGTCCCTTCGATAAGGAAAACAAAAAGTAAGAAAATTTTGGTTCTTCAGTCATTATAATCTCCACCTTGAGGCCGTGACCCATACAAATAACAATATTAAGTAAAGATATATAATCAGAAGCATAAAACACTATATTTAAGGGAAAAATGGTATGATTGGTTTAGTTCAAAGGGTAGTGCTAGCATACATATAATTAAAGTGTTCCAAAATGTGTCATGAGTCATGACGAATAGGAGACTTCCATTTGCAGATGATCCTTTTGTATCTTTCAGAAAGTAGGTTACATAATATTGTTATTGTTTGTGATGGATGCAATTCAGGCTATGATATCGTCCTAGTCATTATTGGCCTCTGCCCAAACCCAAACGCGGGTGTGATTATCTCTAATTTAAGGAGAATAATCCATAACAGTGAAGAAGGGGATTGAAATAGACAACATGTTCTTGTTATGATGGCCTGAGTTCCGTTCTTTCTTCAAAATTGATTTTCTATATTGCCAGCAGTTCAATAAAATATTCATACTTTAATGACTTCATTTAAGGATTGAGATTTTGGTTTTTTGTTTTGTTTTGTTTTTCTTTTTTTCTTTTTTTTTTTTTTTTTTTTTTTTTTGGAGAATAAAGGATTTGAGATTTAATGCCAGTAATTAGTTTCCATTTATGTCTATCCATCGTTATTTGCATAGCCAAACGCAAATGACTAATTCATAAAATCTACACCATTGCTCACTATCAAAATCCACACCAAGAATAATAGAGGCTCTATAGTTTTTGAACTCCGAATAGTGAATCAACTTACTCAACAATCATTGGTTTTACTACTTTCCATTTAGGAGGTCCATGAGTCTACCACCCTTAAGACACTAACTCCCACCTTGTATTGGACCACTTCCATAAGAAACCATGCAACTTTTTAGAATCTTGAACTTTAGACGTGTAGTTAGAATTGTTGTAATTGTCCAAGTACACTGACTAGAAGGGTTAAACCTTTTTGAAAACCATGATATGTTTCAACTTACTAGAGAATCACTGACCAAAGGCACCATATATTATATTAGAATGAGTTCTAGTAAGGAAAAAGAAAACGAAAGGAAAATAAACAAAGAGGAAATTAATTGCAAATTTTATTGGCTTAATTTGGAGGTACTTTCGCAGTGATTTTATTTGTTGTTTGGTTAGACCTTTTTTGTAGTATGCGTAAAAGATTGCCTCGTGTACAATCCTCATTGCATCGTTCGACAGGCCAACCTAAAAACATAGACAAGATTAAAACAACCGAATACAAAAACAAAACAAGAACATTAGGTTTTTTCAATCTAATGATTTTAATAAAGAGAAAAGGCTGACTTTAAAGTTTAGGTAATAAAAATATAATCAAAGTGTAAGAAAGTCGTTGACTATTAAAGAAAATCAATGACAAAAGGGAAAAGAAAAACAATGAATATGGAAAATCCCATGAAGAAAAAGGATCAAAACTAAATTTTCTCTAATTTTCTTCACATTCCTCTGTCTATGCTGTACTGTGACTGTCCTTCCAATTTGTTTTCCTTTTGTCCCCTTGACCTTTTCCTCATCAAACAAACCAATCAGTAACTTTCCCTAACCTCACTTTTCTTTTCCCGCAAAGTTTTAGAACCAAACATAGGGTTAGGAGGATTACCAGCGGCAATTGACAGCAGTAGTCACTATAACTATTTCCAATGTTCCTGCAGTTGAGAAATTTTGTCGGGTACCTGACATTTATTCATCAGAGAAACTATACGTTGGATCATATCATTAATTAGGATTATCTTTCCCTCTTATCCATTTTCGTATCATTTACAATTTAAAGAACTACTATTTTCTCAACGCACGCTTCTATTCCAATTATTGGAACTTAATCCACTTTTAACTAATGACTGTCCAGTCTCACTTTCAGCTAATCTCAAGATTATCATCAAAACTTCGTCTTTTTCGTCCAAGAACCGTTAGAAAATAATATAAAATACAACCCCCTTAAAGTACAACAGATCCTGTTATTTATATAGCTGGGGATCTACGGTTCATTTGGATCTACGGTTCATTTGAACAGGTCTACAAACTATTTGAGAACAGCAGAAAGAATTCAACCACAAAATTTGCGGAGTTAGATTGGGGCATATGAAAATTGACAAGTCGAGCCACAAATGTGCAGAATTCATCCACGCTGGTACTATACACTTTGAAGAATATAAAACTAACAAAATCATTGCCAAATTTAATGAAAAAATAAACATGAAAAACACATCTTTCACAATGCATTAAGCATTTACCCCGTTGTAGCCTTCCAGATGCCAGAGCCACCACCAAATACGCAGCTACCCATATGCGGGCACGAGCAGGATCATCAACACCGCCGTTCACGGATGAAAAAATCGCACAAAAGGCACCGTAGCACAGCCACGGCCACAGCACAAAAGTAAAGGGACGTCGAAGCGATTGAGAACGTGAATTGCGTAATTTTTGGGGCAACTAAGCTAATTTTGCGTGGACATTTTCTTTTGTATTTTACCTTCTTATGGTTAATTCCAGAAAACACCCAACTTTTTAATTTAATTCAATTTCCGTGTCCCTGGAATTTTAAAATTATGAATAGCCCCCATCAAATGTTTGTGTTGCTTGCAAATAAATTAAATATTTTTGGTCATTCGATTCGGAACTATTTGAAATTTTGATATTCGAATATCTGATTCGATTAGATATTCGATTAAACATTTTATTTAAAATAAAATAATATATGAATATATAAAATAATTTTGTTAGATTATTTAAAATTTATTTTTAATGACTATATTTACTAATTAATATAAATATACTTATATAGGGAATTAAAGTACTAAATTTGATATATAAATTAAATTAAAAATATTAATTTCAATAATTATTTTTTTCAATATTAAATTACCTTATAGAATAATTCAATTCGATTCGATAGTATTCGTGAAGTTTAACAAATCAAATCGAATATTGTATATTCGATTCGATTCGTTTGCAACCCTAATGTTGGGCATGAATACATCATACGAATGACCTTCATTCTCTACATCAAATTGAATTTTTTAATACAGGGGCAGTTATCGCCCTTCTCTAGGGTTGTACCCTCAATATGAAGTATATATAATTAATTTATTATATTCTTTCATTTTCTATTTATTTTTCTCTAATTTTTAATTCACCATTTCTACTTTAGGAATTTGGGATCACTATTTTATTAAGTTTTGGTTTATTTAGTTGGAATTATTAATTAAAGCTTTTATATTGAATTTTGAAATGAATATTTTCATTTGATTTATTTTTATGTTTAGTTTTTTTATGAAGAGTGACTTTATTTTTTTATATTTAGTTGAAATGGCTATGATTTTAATTGATTAATATATATATTTAGTTGAATTTGGCAACGTTCTATATATGGGATTTATTTTTGTATTTATGTTTAACCGAAGTATTATTTTTAACTTTTTGTAGGGTTTGGTTTACAAATTCGAAAATGAGATAGAAATGGTAGGGATGGGGCACTGACTGAGAAACGGAACCACCCCGAACCCACTCCATTTGCCATTTCTATGCTCGTGTACTATCTATTTTATGACACTCACACAAATTTTTATTGCAAGATTGAATAGGCAATATCCTTTTAATTGTATTTTTGGGTAAAAGAGACATAAAAAAAAACGTCGATTAAGGAGAAAAGCTACAAAATGCTACAGAAAAAGGGCAAAGGGAAGCAAAAGAGAGGAAGAAAAGCAAGGGAAATCAGACGCAGGAAACCAAGTTCCCATCATATCCGCCGAAAGGTAAGGGCGGCAGTCATCAGGAGGGAAAGCCTAGAGAGTAAAAAACTCAACCGAACGCGAACCAAGCTTGGCAAGAGAATCCGCAACAGCAATAACCTCTCTTAAGGATGTGATACCACTTGTAGCCAAGAGAAGATTGCAAAATGTCATCAATATGGTGGAGAAGCGAATAAAGGTGATGGCTTGGAATGAGAACCTTATGAATGCAAATTGTATCGTGACTAGTGCTGAACATCGTTGTCTTAATTTAGTCGAATTTTTTTTAGCATATTTGGTATTAACCACCAGTCAATTAATCAGCTCGAGATAAATTAACAAACGACATTGCAAATACTTTATACTTCCTCTGTTTCGTTTAGATTGTTATGTATGAATTTTTGACACTCTTCACTGTTTAAGTTTGATTCGAATTTTTATCATAGTTATGTAAGAGAAAATATATTTAAGTGAAAATCTTGTTAGATTCGTCTAATCATCTAGTTTTAGAATAACAATTTTTTATAATTTTTTATTATACACCATTTATGTTATTAACCATTAAAAATATGTATCGCCGTATCGGCATACGTGTCAGACCCACCTAAATGAGATGGAGGTAGTAGCTTGTACTATAAGTTTATAAAATACAGTATTTTGTGGGTTATTTGTGAATCACCATTCATGCGAGGTGATTTTTTTTTTTTTGGCAACACAGCCTAATTAAGGCTAGGAAAGAAGAAAAAAAGAAACTAACAACTAAAGCAAAAAGCAAAAATCACATGCTATTATCGTGGGAACCAGGTTCCCAACGCATCATCAGCAAACAGTGGGAGCAACAGGTTAGGTAGGAAGGCCACGTTGTGAAAAACTATTCATCTTTTACACCTATTTTCACCAGGCAATCTGCTACTGCATTTGCTTCTCTTAAACGATGTTCGAAATGACATATTTGAAACGCATGACGAAGTTCATCAATCCTCTGGAGTCGTGGCGCTAGACAATGGAAATGCCCAAGAGGAGTTTGAATAATCTGTAAAGCTGCCATTGAGTCACAACAACACATGACTTCAGAATATCCCTTGTCTTTGGCCAAGGACAGCCATGTAGAATAACCAGAAAGTCCTCCAAGCCAGCCCCCGTTTGGTCCTTTAGACTATTTTTATTCATGACCACCCAACAACTCAACCATCCAACCATCTCATCTTTTAATTAATTTATCTCTCCTCCGACTCATCAATATCCATCCCAACCCAACCACAAAATTTTACATACTTTATCAATAACCACCCAACCATCCAACCACAATAGTATAATATATATCATAATTATTTTAATTTATATAATTTTAAATTATGTTGAAATAAAAAAATTAATATATAAAAAATATAAAATATTTTATCTTACTTATTAAGAATAAAAAATTAATTTTTTTAGAGGTAATAACTAAAATAGGCCACCAGAAGGAGTCATTTCCACTTTTAGGCCACGATATTTTGATTTAGGAAAATAGGTCATTAGAAGGATTTCGGGCCTGAATTTAGGCCATTGGGCTGGAATTCGGGCTGCGATGGTCTAAAAATGGAAATGACTCCTTCTGGTGGCCTATTTTAATTTTTTTCAATTATTTTTTATTTTATGTAATTAAAATAAATAATACTACTCATTTTGTGTCATTATTTATGTCCTACTTTTTTTTTCTTGTTCCAATATTTTTATTTCATTTTCATTTTAAAAATAATTAAATATTAATCGTCAAACCTACCCATCACCTTACATTAATAAATAAATATATTAAACTTTCAAATTACCCTCTACCATTAATAATTCCAGTTCACCCCACAACCACATATCAGTAAATCACACATAAATAAATAAATTAAAATTGTAAACTCATTACAATCATATTATATAAATTTTTAAGATACTTTTTTTAACACTAATAATGTGACGCATAGAGTAATATAAGAAATAAAATAAATATTAATTCAAATATATTATAAAATAAGTAAAACAAACATATATTCAAATAAATTATAAATTAAAAATAAATATATTTTATTATAAGTATCCCAAAATTTTCGGACATGGTACTTTATGTAGGGATAATTGGTATTAAATACAAGGATATATTAGGGTTAAAAAATGTAGCTTAAGAATTTATATAATGTGGTTGTAATGAATTTACAATTTAAATTTATTTATTTATGTATGATTTACTGATATATGGTTGTAGGTTGGATGAGAATTATTAATGATAGTGGGTTTGAAAGTTTAATATATTTATTTATTAATGCGATATGATGGGTATCTTTGGTAATTAATATTTAATTATTTTTAAAATAGAAATAAAAAATATTGGAACAAGAAAAAAAAGTAGGACATAAATAATGACACAGAATGAGTATTATTTATTTTAATTATATAAAATAAAAAATAATTCAGAAAAACTAAAATAGGCCACCAGAATGAATCATTTCCACTTTTAGGCCATCGCGGCCCGAATTCCAACCCAATGGCTTAAATTCAGGCCCAAAATCCTTCTAATGGCCTATTTCACTAAATCAAAATATCGTGGCCCAAAAGTGGAAATGACTCCTTCTGGTGGCCTATTTTAGTTATTACCTCATTTTTTTAATATATATTTTTATCTATTTTTATTAATTTTAAAATGAGTTAAATATATTAAAATTCGTATGTTATGTATTTAACAAAAAATATAACAAGAGTGGTCTCTATTTGTAAAGAATGAAAAATTATAAAATTTGGTATATTTTTTTATTCATTTTTATTTTAAAATACAAAATATATAATGTTTTTAATTTTATTATTTAAAATTTTAGTTGGCCAATGGGAAGGAGACAAATGTCTCAATCCCATTGGCCAAAGGAAGTGAGACCATGTGGTTGCAATTTTTTTTTTGGTCGACCCATGGTTGGTCTCCAATCCAATTTTTTTTTTATATTAAATAATGAGGTGGAGGTTGATCCATTGAGATTTGGTTATGGATGGAGATGATCTTAGGTGAGTTTTTTTTTTTAAGGTCTGAGAAAGGGGTTGTATCAGAGCAAAGTTGGATCATATTGTGTTTATCTCATCAAAAACCCATAAAAATTCAAAAACCACCAAAAATACCAAAAATACATCCACTGGTTACTGTTCATGGTCTGTTCGAATTTTTATGTTTGAAATTTTTGGAATCTAAGTTCATATTTGGATTCCTTGAGTTGATTACATAGAGATTCATATAAAGTTTGAAAAATTTGGCCAAGGGAATCATTTTCTATGAATTTTTGAAGATCTTGGCCATATTTTCTCAAACACCTTGTTCTTCATATTGTTCTTGCTTTATTCATCACTCTTCACACACCACCACTCCCCATTTGGAACCACGTTCCATTTGGCAACCTCATATCATCCATTCCTAGGGGTTATAATGCCCAAATTTTTCCAAATCCCCCATATTCCATCAAAAACTCTTGAAAACCCTAAAAAGAAAGCTTGCTGTCCCATTTCTTGATTTTCTGATTTTGGTTCGTTGGTTTTCTGAGAAATCTGAACCCATATTCTTGATCCTCATCTCAAGAGCTTTCCATTGGTATATGATTCATCCAAATCCGAGTTCATATGCCAAAGTTATGCTCATTTGAAGATTCTTGATGTTCTTGGTGTTCTTCATCCAAAATCCAAAAATATCATATGTTTTGCTTTTTGATTCTGTAATCTTGTGTTTATGAGCTTGTTTTCCTTCATATAATCATCAATGTATGGATATTGCATCATTCACCAAGCATTTTGAGCATTGAACACAAGTTTGGTTGAACAAGTGCCTAGTTTGCTCCCTATTTTCACAATCTGGAACATTTTGGTGTTTGTTCTCTTTGGGGAAGACGACCTGCTTTCATTCCAAGGGGTGGGTTTACATATTTTGGGTGTTAGGAATCCATAGGAAGTGGTTTCGAAGCGTTTGGAGTTCATTTGGTCGGTCAAACAACGAAAACAAAAATTCTGCCCAAGTGCATCCGCGAGAGCAGCAACTTTGGGGGTTCATAACTTCTTGAGTTCTTCGAGTTTCCAGATGCATCTTCAACCATATTCAAGAATTTTGAGTGCTGAATCCATAGGATTTTGAATCACCAAATTTGGAGTTGTTTTGAGGTCGTTATCACCTTTTTGGCAAAAGGTGTCCTTTCCTGGCGGCACCAAGAAGCAGGCGCGCGTGAGGGCGCGTGAGGGACCAAACCTGGTGTTTTTTGTTGTTATCTCGTCCCAATCCGTGCAAGTTTGATATTCTTAAAATCCCACATTAATTGGAGACGATTTGCTGTCCCGAAAACAGCCAAAATTGCATAACAGAAAATCTGGAACTGAAGTTCAAGCTGCCTAACTTTTGAAAATTCTAGGGTTTTGACTTCCTTGAGTGTTTTGAGTGCAAAAGTGAGCCACAAACATACTTTGGGACATTGGGACTATATTTTTAGTGATACAATAAAGTGGATATCTGACTGGCACAATTGTTCCTCTGAATAAAGTTCACGAACATTGAGTTGAAGTTCCGCCTATTATAAATGCATTGGAATTCCTCTCATAAATTGTGATACCTAGCCGAGAAGCCACTTGAGTATCGCGAATTTTTCCCGAGTGTTATTTTTCAAAGTGAGCTTACTTATATATTGTGTGGGACCGATTGAGGACAACCAATTTCGAATGATAGTGAACGTTGAGAGCAATTGCACTAATCGACTTGTGCTCAATTATCATTTGCATTGCATATCACATACATGTCATTGCTTCCTTGAATTGAGTCGAGCAATTACACATTGTCCGTGTATTGCGCGTCCCATAATTCCGTCCTCAACTTACTCATTCCATTTCCAAAAATTCGTGGCCATTTCGGTTTGCATTCTCCGAATTGTGAATTAACCCCAATTTACCTCATTGGGTTGTGATCAAGAGTGAGAGTGATACTCTGAGAGGCCCAGAAAAATATTTTCTTTCTAACCACTTTATATCTATAATATTTCTATCTCGTTTTGGTATATTACTATGGCAGGTGACTCCGAAATGACACCACAAGAATTAAGGGCCATGATGGCTGAGAATGGACGCCTAGTGCGAACCTTGGCCGAGAAGATTGACAAAATGACTGGACAATTTTCTGAAGTAGAACAACGTCTGGAGATAGTTGAAGGAGGATTAAGTGGAGAATTGGCTCGTCATGCCGCAGCCGTTCGAGACGAAACCTTGAGGGCTGTTGAACTGAGACTGCAACAGGAATATGAAAAGGGGACGCCCCAAGGGACTCCTCGGACGACTCCAGAAACTGTCCATGCTAGTCCACCAACTGGAGCCAGTGGCGTAAGAGTTAGTGGTGCAGGACCCAGTGGTGTGGGAGCTAGTGGAGTTGGTGCTACAGGCATTAACCCGAGGGACATGGCGGAAGCAGAAAATGCTATGGCCCATCAGCAACGGGTCGAATTCAACCCGCCACTGAATAGACAAATGGGACCACAGCAAATGGCCGTTGCACGCGAGCGTCAACAAATTTTGGAACAACAAGCCAACC
This sequence comes from Hygrophila difformis, assembly GCA_030278955.1. Lineage (NCBI taxonomy): Eukaryota > Viridiplantae > Streptophyta > Magnoliopsida > Lamiales > Acanthaceae > Hygrophila > Hygrophila difformis. The sequence continues at coordinate 49,134,256 of JAOANR010000012.1, read as the reverse complement.
GCGTGCCACCCGTTCCACGAAACCCGCGACACCCACGAGCACCACTCGCACAAAATTTGAATGATAATAATAATGTAATAAATAATGATGATTTTGGCGATGATGAATCTGATGATTTCAATGGTTTCCCTGTAGGACCCGGAATTGACAGACCCAATCCAAGGCACAATCAGAACAATCGAGATCGTGAGCAACATCAGGAAATGAAAGGAATCAAGTTCGAGATTCCCATATTCCGAGGCACCTCCGACCCAGACGAATACTTGGAGTGGAAAGATCAAATGGAACTCATATTTAACTGTCATGACTATCCGGAACTCAGGAAGGTCAATATGGTTGTTTGTGCGTTTAAGGATTATGCGTTGATTTGGTGGCAGCGAACACTTCGCGAAATTCGAGGAGGACATCAACCTGTCCGCACATGGGAACATCTCACCGGGTTGATGCACCACCGATTCGTGCCATCTCATTACCGCATGGATACGTATGAGAAACTTTCCTTCTTAAGCCAAAGTTCCAAAACTGTACCTGAGTACTATCAAGAAATGGAAGTTTTGATGATGAAAGCGGGGTGCATAGAGGACGAGGAGCTGACCATAACCAGATTCCTTCGAGGTTTAAGAGCGGAAATCAGGAAAGAGGCCAAATTGCGACAGTATAACACATTGGAAGAATTGGTAGAACTTGCTGCCCAACTTGAAAAGCAATTCAAAGAATCCGGACCACGAGTTCAGTTCAGATCAAATGCGGAGCTACTTCTAGCTCTCAGAAGCAGTGGAACAAACCGTGGGCTCCAAAAGAAGACAAGCCCCGAACCAAAGGTTTTGAAATGGCCAAGGACTTCAAGGTCTACCGACAAGAAGCCCCGAAACCTGCAACCATCGAAAGGCCTAGGTTCGAAAAGGACAAACAGAGGGAAGTGACTTGTCACAAGTGTGGTCGCAAGGGACACATCTCCCCTAATTGTACCTTCGTTAAAAGGGCTGCAGTTATGGAAGATGGAGGTATAAGGCTTTTGTCTTCTGACGATGAAGAGGGACCAGCCAGAGGGGATCACGATGAACCGAACAATGACGATGATGATGAGTTCTATGGAGAACAGGAGGAAACAATCGAAGAGGACCATGTACTGACCAACCTAGTGGCCATGCGGTCCCTTAGTGCAGAAAAGGCCGAAGGAACTCCTAGCTCCACTGAACAAAGGGAGAATTTATTTTATTGTCATTGTGATCTTAAGGGAAGCGTAGCTTTAATCATAGTTGACAATGGGAGTTGCACTAACGCTGTGAGTGACTATGTTGTTCGCAGGTTAAGTCTCCTGACTGAAGCACATCCCAGTCCCTATCTCTTGCATTGGATGAATGACAACAGTGATTTAAAGGTCAACCGAAGAGCCAAGATTCCAATCAAGATTGGTTCCTATGCTGAAGATGTCGTCTGTGACGTAGTACCAATGACTGCGTGTCATATTCTCCTTGGCCGCCCATGGCTCTTCGATCGAGATGTTAACTACAAGGGGCGTGCCAACACTATATCTTTTATTTTTTAGGGTAGAAAAATAAACATCAAGCCATTGTCTGTAAAATTGTTGAGAGTTGATCAAGAGGCCTTGCGAGCCAACATGAGAAAGGAAAAGGAGGAAAGGAAGGGTAAAGCCAAGGCAGTCTGTATTCAAGAGCCGTCTGCGAATCCCTGTCTTCTGATGACAAGGACTGATTTCGATCAGACCCTCTGCGAGCCTAATTCGAAAGGTTACTGTTTCTTTACCTTTTCTAAACCCATTGACAGTTCTTACAGAACATGCACTGCTGCACCTAATATTCCTGCTGAATTTTCCAGGATGTTAGAGAAAAATGCTGATGTCTTTCCGGAAGAAGTTCCATCAGGCCTACCGCCTCTGCGAGGAATCGAGCATCGAATTGACTTCGTGCCAGGAGCTTCTATTCCGAACAGGCCTGCCTATCGGATGACACCGGAAGAGACAAAAGAAGTACAACGACAAGTGCAAGAATTGATGAACAAGGGTTGGGTGCGTGAGAGCCTCTCACCTTGTGCCGTACCTGTTCTCTTGGTACCCAAGAAGGATGGAACCTGGCGCATGTGTGTAGATTGCAGAGCCGTGAATGCCATTACTATCAAGTACCGGCACCCAATACCGCGTCTCGATGACATGCTTGATGAGCTGGGCCATGCCAGCATTTTCTCCAAAATAGATCTGCGAAGTGGTTATCATCAGATCCGGATGCAGCCGGGAGATGAGTGGAAGACCGCGTTCAAGACCAAATTTGGACTCTATGAATGGCTTGTCATGCCATTTGGACTGACGAATGCTCCTTCCACTTTCATGCGCCTTATGAATGAGACCCTTCGCCCTTACATAAACAAATTTGTAGTTGTTTATTTTGATGATATTTTAGTTTATAGTTCTTCTACTGCTGATCATATCAACCATGTCCAACAGGTACTGAATACCCTACGAGATGCACAGTTGTATGCCAACATGGAGAAATGCACGTTCCATGCAGCTGAGCTATCCTTTTTGGGCTATATTGTTGGAGATGGCGGATTGAAAGTTGATGACAGTAAGATCAAGGCAATCTCAGACTGGAAACCGCCTACCACTGTTCATGAAGTTAGGCAATTCTTAGGCCTATGCGGTTTCTTTCGGAGGTTTGTCCCTGGATTCAGTTTGATAGCGGCACCCCTCACATCACTGCTTAAAAAGGGATTGATTTTCAAGTGGGGGCTGCCGGAGCAGAAAAGTTTTGATCTGCTGAAAGAGAAGCTGACCCAAGCCCCAGTCTTGGCCCTACCGAACTTTGAAAAGCCATTCGAGATCGAATGTGATGCATCGGGCACGGGCATGGGCATGGGTGCAGTTTTACTTCAAGATGGAAAACCCGTGGCATACCACAGTGAGAAGTTCTCCGGAGCAGTTCTGAACTATTCAACCTATGACAAGGAGCTCTACGCTGTGGTCAAGACTTTGAAAACGTGGCAGCACTACTTAAGGGGTCGTGAATTCATCATTCATACGGATCACGAGACCCTTAAGCACATTAGGACGCAATGTCAATTGGGAAAACGGCATGCCCGATGGAGCGAATTCATAGAGACCTTCCCTTATGTACTGAAATACAAAAATGGAAAGGAAAATGTTGTTGCGGATGCCCTGTCCCGAAGACACGCCTTGGCGGCCTATGCCACGACTCATCTGATTGGGTTTGAACATGTGAAGGATCAATATGCCACTGATCCGGACTTTCAAGAAGCTTGGTCGGCAACCGAAGCACACGGTTTTAAAGAATTTTCGAGGCTTGAGGGATTCCTGTATTATGAAAACCGACTGTACATCCCACGAGGATCAATTAGAGAGCTGCTCATTCGAGAGGTACACAGTGGCGACCTCATGGGACATTTCGGCAGAATCGCCACTTCTGGAATTTTGACTGAAAGGTTTTATTGGCCGGGAATGAGGAGAGATGTGGATGAGTTTATCTCCAAGTGTATTGTCTGTCTGAAGGCAAAATCCACATCACACCCACATGGTCTTTATATGCCTCTTCCAATTCCCGAGGGCCCATGGGTTGATTTATCAATGGACTTTGTGCTCGGACTACCCCGCACTGCCAGAAACAAGGATTCAATTTTTGTGGTGGTAGATCAGTTTAGCAAAATGGCACACTTCATACCATGCACAAAGACCAACGACGCACATCACATTGCCAAGCTGTTCTTTAAAGAAGTCGTGCGTCTCCATGGGATCCCAAAGACTATAGTGTCGGACCGTGACACGAAATTCGTCAGCTATTTCTGGAAATCTCTTTGGCATGAGATTGGCACAAAACTCTTGTTCTCATCTGCGTATCACCCACAAACAGACGGACAAACTGAGGCCGTCAACAGAGTACTAGGTAACCTTTTGAGAATCATCACTACTTCTAGTCACAAGAGTTGGGATGAGTGTCTGCCTTACATAGAATTTGCTTATAACAGACACATCCACAGTGCCACTAACATGTCTCCTTTTGAGATAGTGTATGGATTTAACCCACTAACACCTGTCGATCTTATGCCATTGCCTCGCAATGAGCACTTTAATGTCAATGGCAGGGACAGGGCAAGAGCAATTAAAGAGCTGCACAAGAATGTTCAAAACAGCCTCACTAAAGCTGCTGAGATGTATGCCAAGTACGCCAATCGAGGAAGGAAGAAATTGCTCTTGAAGCCCGGCGATTGGGTGTGGATCCATATGCGAAAAGAAAGATTTCCGGCAAAGCGGAAGGATAAACTTTCCCCAAGGGGGGACGGTCCTTTTAAAGTTTTAGAGAAAATAAATGATAATGCCTACAAGCTTGAATTACTTTCTGAATACGGAATTAATGCTACCTTTAATGTTGCAGATCTCGTCCTGTTCGAGCATGACGAGGAAGAAACTGATCGGTTGACGGGTCAACCTTCCCAAGGGGGTGGGAATGGCGTGGTAGCCAGATCAACTGCAACTATGATACCGGATGGACCATGCTCCCGAACCAGAGCTAAAAGATTTACAGATAAAATTGCCAGTCTCCTCAGAACCGCAGAGTTCCAAGCCGACATCAACAGAGAAGAGGGAAGCAGTCCGGAAGCATTAATTCTGATCCAGCTTGAGGAAATTGGGGATCGCCCATACATGCCATGCATGGGCTCTCCAATTCTACACTGAAGAAGGAGGAGTACAGTCAACGCCGCCGTCGGAGAGCCACCGGAGAGTCGACGGAACACCGCCGGACGTCACCGGAGCTTGATCGGAGTTCGCCGGAAGTTGACCGGAACTTGGCCGGAGTTTGGTCGGCGCCGCCGCCGTCGCCGGCCGGAGACCAGTCAATGATCGGAAGTGTTGAACTGTTATTTTGTTTAATTCAGACTTATTCTAGTTTAAACATTGGCATGTAATAAATTAAACAACTACTGTGGGGTCCGCTCTAGACTTGTTGGATTTTTAGGGCTCCTGTCGCCAAATCACCTTTGTCGCGAAACCGTGCTCTGCGACAAAGACCCTGTTCCCCGACAAAGACCCTGTTCCGCGACAAAGGCTGTTCCGCGACAAGGTTGTTCCGCGACAAAGTCTGTTCCGCGACAAAGGCTGTTCCGCGACAAAGTCTGTTCCGCGACAAAGACTGTTCCGCGACAAAGGCTGTTCCGCGACACAGACCCAGTCGCGATGCCATGTTCCGCGACACGGATCCTGTTTCGCGCTGTTCCGCGACAAAGGCTGTTCCGCGACACAGACCCAGTCGCGATGCCATGTTCCGCGACACGGATCCTGTTTCGCGACAAAGTCTGTCCAGAATGCCATTTTTCATGTTTTTTAGGGTTTTCCATGTATTTTCTTTCCAGTTTTACCCTTGTAAGTTGGAGGCCTATATATATGTCCTCCCAAACAATGTTTCTCATCTTTTGTTGAAATTAATATTGAGAACACTTCTCTTATTTGTTGCAAAAGATCACATTGTCTCAAACCAAGTTTGAACAATACCCCTTTGAGTGTTTATTGGGAAACCCTCACCATTTTGGAATTGAAGCATCCAAAAATGGTCACTAATCAAGGTTATTGGATGGTTAGCTTGAGTTGAGGACAAGGTCTTCATACCTTGTTTAGCTTCTCCTAACCCCCTTTAATTGTGATTGCTTCCATATCCCTTTTGTGTTCTTCCTTGTTCTTATTTTTTGTTTCATTTTCCCCTATTGGCACCACGTGTCAATAGGCAACATCTTCAAGCAATATTGTGTCCAACTACGGTCCGTTCGTGGCAGGTTGGAAGCTCATAAGTCATGCCACACAATTACAAAGGAAAATAAAATAAAGGAAGATCCAACATGTCAAGGCACTTAGTCCTCATTCCCCAAGTCCTTTAGGTGAGTTGATAGCCCTGAAAAGATTTATGGAATAGCCCTGAAATACTCCCTAAACTATGAGTCTCTGATCATGATGTTTAATAGTAGTAGTTCGTTGCCCGTTGGTTTTCATCCAATCTGATGGCAGTTGCCAGTATTGCATAAGGACATGGTATACTACATTACGGTAAAGTCTTGCTATTAAGGAATCTTGATTAAGTACTATAGGCCCTATTAAGATAAGCATTCTGCTACAGTGACTGCTACGCAGCCCAGTAGCCAACCCTCGAAAGATTCCATTGTTGAGCAATCGCTGCGCCGTCCAACCCTCGAATATGGTCGACTTGAAACAAACGCTGGGAGACCTAAACAAGGGTTCCTATGTGGCCCTCTTGGAGAAGCTGATCGGCGAGTCCAAGTACGTTCAAAACAACCCTCCCGACCTTATTCCTGAAGAGGATAGGATCGTCAGGCATGTTCTCCAAGTTCTCCGTCCCCTCAGCACGGAAACGGGCGGCGGCCCACTCATCCTCAATCACGTTTCCTACAAGCCCAACCGGGGGAATCTGATTGTTGAGTACCCGGGAACTGAGCCCGGCAAGATCCTGTCTTTCGTCGGAATGCACATGGATGTGGTCACCGCCAACCCCTCCGATTGGGTATTAGTTTATTTTATGGTTTAATTATGTATCTAAATCCTCGCTATGTGATGAATTGTGTTTTCCGCATTTTGGATAACTTCATTCGTGTGCTTTATTTGTGGTATAGTTTTTTTTAGAGTTGGGCAGGTGGCAGCAAGGTCTGTGACTTCTTTGGGTTTCTAAGTTCTAACGACTGAATTGGAAGGCTATACTGGGTTTGGGGAGTGGGCATGATGTGCCTATGTTTCGATGAACTGAAGTTCCTATATAAGATTTTGTTTACAAGCATCCTAGTGTATATGGGTAGAACTTTATTTCTATTCAAACTTTTAAAATATATGCAATGCAGGATTTTGATCCTTTTAAATTAAGCATCGACGGTGACAAACTTCAAGGGCGTGGAACCACTGATTGTTTGGGGCATGTTGCTCTTGTTGCTGAACTAATGAAGAGGCTGGGCGAGACAAAGCCTCAATTGAAGTCCACTGTGGTGGCAGTCTTTATTGCCAGTGAAGAGAACTCATCAATTCCTCTGGTTGGAGTTGATGCACTGGTGAAGGATGGTTTGCTCGATAAATTAAAGAATGGACCTTTGTATGTATTTTGTTCCTTTTTAATTGATTGAATGAGAAAATGTCTGAAATTATAGCTATTTTGAAAATAGTGTCTGGTATGTTTATATTTTCTGGCTCTCCTTGTAGGTTTTGGATTGATACAGCAGATAAACAACCTTGCATTGGTACTGGTGGTATGATACCATGGAAGCTTCATGTCACTGGGAAGCTTTTTCACAGTGGTCTAGCCCATAAGGTATTCTATAAGTGTTCGAATTATATATGGGTAGTTTCATGGGAAAAGGGGATGTGCATTTTGTGTCACACTTAATTCGTTAGAAAGGCATTATAATGCCAGAGCAGATAAACAAAGGCCAGAGTGTGGCAATAGTAATTTTACTGATTGTTGGATTTTAGCTTTCAAAAATTTTGAAATCCTACACTTCAGTGTTAATTACCTGAATTATTTACTGCTTTTTGGTTGTGATACTAGTTTTCAAGTTTGTGTCTCTGCTGAGTATCTTTAGGCAATCAATCCCTTAGAGCTGGCAATGGAAGCCCTTGAAGACATTCAGTCACGGTTTTACAAGGACTTTCCACCCCATCCAAATGAAGGAGTGTATGGCTTTGCAACACCATCAACCATGAAACCAACTCAGTGGAGTTGTAAGTTCTTGACACAAATGTGCAAATTCATGTTTTCATGACGACCTCTTTCTGCACTGAATATTGTTTTCTAACTATCTAATTGAGTAACAGATCCAGGAGGCGGTGTCAATCAAATCCCTGCAGAGTGTACAATTTGTGGAGATGTTAGGTAATGTTCAGTTTAGTAGTCTTATCATACAAGTTTTTTGCGTTGTCACTGATTTCTGAGATTTCTTCCTTTATCGTTTCAGGTTGACTCCCTTTTATAGGTATGAGGAATGCCCAACTCTTCATTGGCTTACTTAATTGGAGTTCTGGTTTTTGCTCATACTGTCATTTTAACCATTTCAATGCATTTTAGGGCTTGTTATTGTGTAGCTTGAAATCTTGAATTTAATTCGTGATAAACATTGTCTTCCAGTGTAAATGATGTAATGGAGAAGCTTCGAGGATACGTTGATTACTTGAATGCGAACATTGAAAAACTAGGCACTAGGGGACCTGTTTCAAAATATGTTTTACCGGATGAGAACCTGAGGGGAAGGTATGTTTTCTTCTGCTCCTCAACTGAATGGTATGTGTTGTCAACTAACATGTGTTCTTAATATAAATGAACAGAAAACTTTATCTATTGAATATCATGATACATTTGAACTGAATGAAACTCTGAAATCAGAATCAACGCACTAGACTACTAGACCCAGTCCCAAACGCTTCAAACAGTTTTATTTTTCTAATACGCCCTTCCAGTTGAACTTGAGAAGTTTAACTTGTTCAATTTGGAAAGAATTAATGTGCATCTCAACGGTAGCCTTAATAAGTCACAACTACCGAGAAACTTCTTTGTATATAGACTGGGAACTCCTCTAGCACTTGATTGAGACGACAGGGTAAGAATTGTGCTAACAATGTTGGAACTTTAGAACCCTCAACTCGTCACAGAGGCAATCATCATGACTGCTAATAATTTTCTTTTAACTATGATTATTAGACCAGTGTAGGGGTAACTTGTTCAAGTTGAATAATGCACTACTTTGTGGCACAGGGCAACCATCATCACAAGTTCATAACTGCTTAAAACATCTTTGAATTACAAGGAATTGTAACCCTATTGTAAACCCTGGGAGAAAATTTGGACAACCTGGCTTACTGTATTGAAAACCAAATACCTTTATCCCAATGAGTATGTAACGAAAAACTCTGTTTAAGCTTATAACAATAGACTAACACAACCCATTATATTCCAAGAATACTTTATTCTCTATCACAATGTCAATGCATTTTACTTTCCAACAGTGTGGTTTATCTTTGTGCCGAGTTCTATATTGAGAAACTGTTGTAAAGTGGCATGGAATTATTTTCTTTCTCCTGAGATTGTTTAGTGCAGAATATAAGTTATTTTAGAGTTTTAATGCAGTAAAAAAAAAAGTTGAGAGAACTCCTGCATTTTTGTACTATATGTAGTACTGAATTTGGTAACCCTGCCCTTTCTCTGGCAGAATAACTATTAGTTTTGATGAACCATTCTCCGGAGTTGCTTGCAACCTTGAGTCTCGAGGCTTCCACGTGTTATGCAAAGCTACTGAAGAAGTGGTTGGGCATGTGAAACCCTATTCTATCACTGGTAGCTTGCCACTTATACGCGAATTGCAGGTGAAGCTCCTTTACTTAGTTGGATTGTGTGTCTTCTTGTAAAAACAGCATTTAATTGTCAATTATTTTCCTCATTCAATGAAAGTGGCTGAAATTCTCCTTATACTTTATGTCAATGTAGGATGAGGGTTTCGATGTGCAAACTTCTGGCTACGGTAATGTTTATTTTTCATGCTTCTAGATTTTCAATTTATGATGTTGGCATCGAGATTTAGGTGTTTAGAATGTGTCAGAGTTATCCTATTATGTGATTATTAAGTGAGCTGATGGCTGCATACCATTGATGGGGGTTACTTATTTCTAGTTTGACAACTGTTGTGTTGTTTATGCAGGATTGATGGCCACATACCATGCCCGAAATGAGTATTGCCTTCTATCCGATATGTGCCAAGGTTATGGAGTCTTTGTTAGCATCATCTCACAGTTGGAAAAAGAGTGAATCAACTATGACACATGATTTCTGAATGGTCCATGAGTGATGAACATTTCCCTCTCTTCATTTACTCCCTATTTTTATTTGATGTTTTCAACCACCAGTCTATCCGGCGGCATTCTATTAAAAATCCGCATATGAAAATGATCGGGGTTTTATTTATGATTTCTCCGAGTGACCTAAATGTCATGGGCCACAAAAAGATGTGACTAACTGAACAAGGGCGCACATTCAATTCTATTTCTCTAGTTTAAGAATATGCATCGGCAAAAATATGCTGAAAGAGAAAATTGTAGCTGGATTTTGAGGATATTACTTGCCCCCAGATCTGTAGTGTTGCTACTGGTTTGTCTCAGCCGTAGGATGGTGGTTTGTGATCAGATGCTGAAAAGCGTTTGGTCGTGTTCTAAACCGATGCTTCAGTTGTGCTTAGTTGCCTTCAAGGCTTTTATACAAGCCCTGCTTAGAACAGAGGCTGCAATGGTGATGTGATCATAGCATGCTCCATTTTTACACGTGTTTAAATCTGTAGTAGTTGATTGTTTTAAAGTAAGCATTTACTAGTAGCGAGGTGGACGCGGGGTTGGCTGCGCACTGTTTGTATTTTCCGACCAACTTGGCCGGCAATGCACCCAATCCTGCTTTCATGCTGATCAGGCACAAAAATATCTGCCTTGTTCCTTTGCAATTTCCCCTGTGTAAACAAAACAATCCAATCGTCTTTTTTGAGGCTCATATATTAGTTCGTCTACCAGGAAAGTGGTCAAGTTTTCCAATCAGCATTTTCTATATGGGTATTTGTTATATTTTAATATAAGTTGAAACGTCTCAAATCAATATATTTGGAATATTATTTGGACAATACGGCTAGTCCCGACTGAAAAAAAAATACGATGTATGTATTCCTGCTCGTGTCAACATCCAATTGGCTCATGTCCAGCTACTTATTATCCAATCCCACTTCCTTTTGACAATTCCTTCTTATTATCTTTTCAACATGTGTTTTGTGATACTAGTAAATAACTATTCCAATAAACAAAAAAGATTCCTGGTTAAGATAACAACAGTTTCTGGGTTGGTAAGAATATTTGGATTTACTTACATCTCATGTATGAATTAAATTATTCAAACGCAGAATTTGGATTCAATAGATAAGTTGGTTAGGTAAATTTTTTAACCCCCCACAAAAAAAAAAAAAAAAAATTAGATTTTGAGTTTATCATAGCCGAGTGTGAACATGAAAAGATATCTAAATAGTAAATAGAAAAAAAAATGTTTCTTATGTAAATACAAGACAAAGTACAAAACACAAATTGGCATATTTAAAATACGTAAAATAAAGTAACACATGGTCAATACATCCAAACACAGCCCAATTTCCATTTCACATAGCTACTTTGCATTATTAAATTGGAATCCTCCAAGCACCAAGCACCACATACATAAAAGTTTCCTATATATAATATGCCACTGGCTGAAAAAGCTGGTCAACCATCTTCAGATCTGCTCCTCACCTCCCAAATCATCCCTGCAATTGAATTAAAAAAGGCACCAAATCCATTATTCAAATCTTGCTCAAATTAAAGAATCAAGAATCCATGGCCTCATCTTCATCCATTGTTCATTTACTCCCAGCAGCTTCTGCAACCATCATCAAGCATACAAATGGTGGATCACCATCACTCTCACTTCTTGGCAGCTGCAAGACCAACTCCTCCACTGCCAACTTCCACCTTCTGCACCTTAAAGCAGCCAAGAAAACATCCTCCAGACCCTCAAACAAGTAGACAATTTTACTTTAGGTTTTTTCTTTAGTTATTTCATCAATTCTTGTACATAGCTGATTTGTGGTGTGAAGCAGGAAATTTGTGGTGAGGAGTGATGGAAGTGAAGCAGCAGGAGGCCTACTTTCCAGCTTTGGAATCTCGACAGACAACCCCTGGTTAGTACTTTCAGTTATAGACATAGTATATGCTGATTTTTTTATAATACAAACTTAATTTTTTGTTCTAAAAAAGTTTTCTTGAACACCTTTTCTTTTTCCCAGATCTGGCTACGTTTTTAAGAAATTTCCTTCAAAACTTATGTGTATGCTCACAAGGAACAGCTTTTCTTTGCTCAAAAATTTTCCCAGATAACTAATGTGAATACAAAAAGAGTGATTATTTGAATTAATTTCTTTCTACTTGACAGGTTTGGGGCAATCGCGGGATTGGCAGTTACATTACCATTCATAATTCAAAGAATACTGACATTCACAAGTACTGAACTTGAACTCTAACTCTAACTCTGACCTTAATTAGGTTCAAGAATTGAGTCAATGGTACGAAGGAAAGATTGTAACTTTTGTGCAACTGTAATTCATTTGATGAGTACAGAGCAAGTTGATATAGCAGCTGGGACGGTGGAAAAAATAGCAGACGCGGTGGGGAAAGTGGCGGATCAGGTGGAGGAGGCGGCGGAGGACATGTCGGAAGCCCTTCCGGAAGGAGGACTGAAGAAATTTGTTGATATGGTAGAAAATGTTGCCGAGAAAACAGCAGATGAGGCAGAGAAAGTTGAGGAGCTCATGGAAAAGGTGCCAAACTCTTCCCACTCACCTCAATTATTCGAACACTTCCATTATTACAACATTAATCATCTACTCAACTAAAAAAGTGATCTTTTTTATAACTTAAATCTACACTTAAGTTGGAGTATTCATCAAAGTACTCACAATAGTAGTATTCATTTCTGGCACCTAACTCCTTGGGCTGGTAGGTGGCAATAATGCAGGGTTTTCTAATGATTGGAAATAAGATTTTTTTATTTTTGCTTTACAAAAAACACTTGTACGAGTATGTTCAGTGTTGTTCTCTATTAACGATTATACTACACATATTGTTTGAAAATGATGTTGAATTGGTTTGTGAAATGATCATCAGGTGGATGAGTTGACGGACAGGATAGACGAGTTCGTGACACAGTCCAAAAGCAAAGAGACAGAAAAGGCTTGATCATTCATACTGGCTTTTTTCATGAAGTATAAAATGGGGGTGTCAGAAGCCTTGGATCATTTGCTACTTGCTGGCTTGGCTGCTGCAGAATTAGACTATTATGTACTCTAGTCTTCTTCTATGTACTAATTAATATGAGATCCAGATTGGCTTCTTTTAAACACCATAATTATAACATAACTATTCCAACCAAAATACTTGTCGGTTTCATTGTACTTTGTAGTGACCAAGATTTTGGTTCCCATCCACTCCTTTTAACATTAAACACTCTTCCAACTTATAGTCAGGATTAAAGAACTTGCTCTTGACGATTGAGAATTACAACAAAAATCTTGATTATGTATAATCTCAAATGTGGTTTAACCAACCATATGATAATGAAATTTGTCATATAATTCTCTTTTCAGTGACATTTCTTATTTGTGGTGTTTTGTAAGCCGTCATCCAAACCTAAATGTCACAATGGAAGAGGGTATTGAGGATGTTTGGATGTCGGTAGATTGGCGAGCGGATAGCGGATTAAAAGAGCATATTGTCTCACATTTCTCTCTCCGAATCTGCTATCTGCTAGCGAATCTGCTGACTCCCAAACATCCCCATTATTACATTTGTTAGTGTAACCTTTTAATACTTCACTTCTTGATGTGTTCAATTGATCTAAAGTAAATTAAAAGTTTATAAAGATAAATAAAGAAAAGATGGGTAATAGAGCTGGCAGATTAAAGTGTAATAATGAAATTTGCACAAGCAACTGGTTGGAAAAAGGAAATTCCGACAAATTTCGAAGTGGAGATTGGAGAAGGGCCAACCCCTTATCGGGGAAAAGTGAAAACCCTACTAACGGTTACGGCCTACCGCGCAACGGCGTTAGTTGCCCGTCTCTTTCTCCTATCCGTATTTCAATTTTCTTTGTTCCTGGTACCCTTCCTCTCTTACCATTCCCTCTGTTCGGACAATGGCCGCCCGCTCTCTCTCCGCACTTTCCATAATTAGAATCCAATACAATCACTTACACTGCACCACTAAAACCACCTCGAATAATCTCCTTCCACATCCCAATCTGCAGATTCAATGGCTTCGCTCTATGTCCAACACCAATTTATCGCCCCGCTCTTCAAATCCCAGTCTTGTTTACACAAAACAACGCCCTCCCATTGCTGCTGCAATTTCATCCAGTCTTCCCACCGCGTAATTTTCTTGATGATTCCTCCCTCTTGTGTATCATGGTCGCGGCTTTTGTATTTATCTACACTTATCTCACCATGTTTAGCTTGTTTGAGTGTTTACCTGTGGTAAATTTATTCTTTTGTTCAATTGGGGGACTTCTTTTTTTGTTAAAAGTTAAATCTTTTGTTTTTCAGTTGAGAGCAAGTCTAATTTCATTAATGGAGGCAATGGTGAATTAGTTATGAGTCAAATGCATTTTTTGTTAATTGGTTTTTTGAAGTTATTCTATTTAGTATTTACTGGTCCTTTGCTTGAAAATGAAATCACGAGTTACCTCGAATTATTGCCCATCTTGAATTCTAAATACCTGTACTTGGCTTGCCTGCCTTAATTTCACTACGTATTGGAATATTTGAAATTTTTTATATGATGTATGGAACCAATTACATATGAGTTCTCTTGGATTGCATTCCACACTTGATAAAGACGAAAGGATGATATCAAAATGTATATGCAGTTTTATGTGTACATGGATTTGGGGCTTTTGTGCATATGCATGAAAAAAATGATCTTGCCTTTCATTGATTTTTAAATCAACCTGCAGAAATCCAGACAGAGTTGAAGGTGCTGACAAAATCCCAAAGTGAGTTTGCATTTATATATAAAATGTAGTATTTCTTCTGTGGGGCTGGAGGCTTTGGAGTTTGATTGATCAGATAGTTGTTCATGGTATATTTGTTTCTCGGTGTCTTGTTGATGGGATTGAGGTGTTGTGGATTTGGTTGAGTGAAATTATAGATGGTCATCAAAGGCAATTAAGTCTTTCGCAATGGGTGAGTTGGAAGCAAGGAAGATCAAGTCTCCTACTACAGGCACTGAAGCTATTCTAATGGGCATCTTGATTGAGGGTAACTCAAAATTTTGCGCTTGACTATTTTCAGCTTAGCTTCAGTGTGTATTTGATGCATTATTTATTTTATAATAAAAATAACTTGTCTTTGGCAATATACTATGACTCTATTGATTTAATGAAGAACTAATGTATCGTGGCCTAGCTATTGAAAACAATTTGATTTCTTCTTATTAGTTATAACTTATGTAATATAATATTCAGACAGAAATTTGTTGGTTTATTTATCTGTTAATCTAAGACAGCAAAATGCATCATACTGGTCTGTGGCTGTGATACATGAGTTTTCCTCTGCCAGGAACCAGTTTCGCTTCAAAATTCTTGCGGGCAAATGGAATTACTCTACTTAAAGTGCGTGATGAGATTACAAAGCTGCGGGGAAAGCCTGATATGTACTTCTTCAGCCCTGAACATCCTCCTTTAACTGAAGCAGCTCAAAAGGCCATCGATTGGGCTTTTGATCTCAAGCTTAACTCTGGTGAGATTTTAGTTTTCTAGTTGGCTAGTCCATATTAATTTCTTTAAATATTGTCCTAGCATGATTATCTAGGAAAAAAAATTTCTTGATAGATTATTAAAGTGTGAGGGACGTCTGACATCACAACACATAACAAAACATAACGTATTGATCAATCAGTTTTAGATGTTTTGGCTAGATTTTTCCAAGGCTTAAGAAAAGGCTAGATTTTAGTGTTCAGACATTGCTATTACTTCTTTCTTTAATGTGGTTGATTTGGGAGCATCTATTACACCATGTGCATTGTGCATATTATGTCCGAGACTCTGAGCGCTTTGGTATTTTTGTTGAAGTGTCTTTAGTCGCTTTTCTTCTAAGCTTTGTTACTCTTTCTTTCGTTCTTTTTTACAGTTTGGTTATTGATTTGGTGACAAAGAAAATTAAATTGCAGTAAAATGATTTGGAACTGATGTTCAACATGGGCAGTATTAATTATTTTGACATTTTTAAAAAGAAAAACATTTTGCTATTTAAATATTTTCTTTTATAAAGATATTGACACACTTTCGAAGATTTTTAGTAAAAGAATGCAAAGGAGCCAATTGGAAGCGACAATAACTAATCTGTGCATAATCGGGTGAAAAAGTTGGACAGCAAGTAGTAACACGTACGAAATGTGTCACTTTTTGTTGAAAACAATTCCATTCCATCCGATGGACCAAAGACCTCATTTCCTTCTCCTCTCTGCATTTTCTTTCATCCAAGTCACTAGCCAGTTCTAATTGCAGAACTTTTCCTTTTAGATTCATAATTCCTTAGCAAGGTCTATTTTTTCGGTGTACTTAACTTCTGGCACTTTTTCAATGCAATATAAAACATTAATATAAGATTGAAACAATTCTGGCCTCTGCTATTCATCCCATTTACTGTATACATTTTCCAAAAATGCTCATTTCTTGAGGAATTTGAAGTGCGAGTGCTTGAAGTCACATCCAACTACAGCAAGAAAATGTTATACAGTTTTTTCTTCTTTTTTATTTGTTGTGCTTTCACCATATCATATATGAGAAGTTGCATATTGGGGAACATGTGGTATTTCAATTGGACAAGCATTAAACAAAGATAGAAACACTAATGGTATTTCTATTGTACAAGCACATTGGGGGAACATGTTGTGTTTCAATTTGACAAGCCATACCTCTTTCTGAACGTGTCTCATTAGATATATAAGCTTCTCCACTGATTCTAATTACTTTGTTATAAATCCCCATCGTCAGAGCAATATGCTGTGTCCTTCAATTTTAAGATGAGCCATAAGATGCTTAACAGTCCATAAGGGAAAATATAGCTGATGTAGTGAATGTCTTGATTTTGACATGGTTTTCTGGCAGTGCATTTGCGGTGATTCTGTGGACATACTGACTGTACTGTCAACCGGAACGGTGCATTTCAATGAAAAATAAATTAAAGAAACTGTGTTCTTTGTCGGTGCTAAATAGAACGCGTGACTGTAATCTATGTACTATTAATTCATCCCCATTTCTGCATCTGATAAGAAACTCTCAAACTTGTAGAAGAATGAGTCTCTAAAAGTAGGCTAATTTAATGTTGTGCTGAAATTTCAGATAATAGGATTTTCAGTTTTAACGCGGACTAATCATTATCTCCACCGTATGTGCATTTGTGTACGAGTACAGGTGACAACGAGAACGATGAAATTACAACAACGCATCTCCTCCTGGGACTGTGGGGTCAAGAGGAATCACCAGGTCACCAAATCTTGGCTGGCTTGGGATTCAACGAAGAGAAAGCTCAAGTGCTTCGTTCTTTGATATCTGAAGCAGGATTTTCCGAGGGGCAATAATTTGTTCTCTTGTCGGGAATGTGATCTATATTGACCTTAATTAGATTGAATTATGGGCTCTCATTGACGCCTCACCATGTTTCTCATAGAGTATCGAACAACATTCAATTAAGGTAATGCAGGCGGCCCCGTCTCTGCTCTCATCCATTTGCCTTGCATTTTCTCAACAATTTTCTTTCACGACACACTACCTGATGATCATGTGCGCTGTTGGTCGTGTGGCCTTTGTTAAATTGCTCATCACCGGATGTGCGTGCAGTGTTCTAATGATTCAATGGTCAACCCTTTTTATTCCCACCAGCAGTGCGTTGAATCGAAGTTACAAATCTAGGACATATATATACTGCATAATACTACATGTACTAGTACACAATGCAAGTTGTAATGATTAGTTTGTGCCATGTGCCCATGTTGCTATATTTCATACTATGTTAGAATAAATAAAATGTCTTTTGAATGCTTCGTGATGAAAATTAATGGGTTCAAATTTCTCATCGTCGTGTATACAAGTGAGGCATAATCTTCAATTGGAAACAAAAGAGCCCAAAATTTGAAGCTACACAAACACAGTACACAGATGCGCCCGTTTCTTCTAAATCAAACTTTTAAAGGCATTTATAATATTTGAGTCATACTATATAATACGGTCATGCAAGATTCATAATCCATTCATTTTCAAAAAATTGAAACGGACACACAATGCACACAATCTAATGTAGATTTAAACCATTAATAACTCAAATTCGGTACAAGTAAAAATTCTAAAAGTTTGATATTTAAAAACTACTCGACAAGACGTATCTAACAAGATCCCACTTGACTATATTTGAACTTGTATAACTATGATAAAAACTTTAAGTCAAAGCACGTGTGTGAACAGTACCAAATTTCAAAACGTTACATCTATTCAAAAACGGAGGGAGTATTATAAACCATCAAAAGTTCGAGTCAATTCAATACATATGGAATGATAGAGCTAGATTAGGTCATACGCGCGTGACATTAATCTATTCAAATGCACAAGTTTGATCCTATTATTATCGTAATTAAACTTGGTCAAAATAGAGTACCAAAGCAAGAGAACCTTAACCAACAAGCTCAAATCCTTGTGAGTCTTAATTAATCGTGAGGGACAAATTAAACGAAAAGCTAAGACAGCACCTTTGTGCAGTCAGTTGATTACATGATACCTTATGACATGCAAGAGGACAAAACAAAGGTGGGGTTTTTGGATGGAGGCAGGCAAGCAGGCTACACCAAGTTACCAATATTAAAACTATATCTCAGATCTTATCACTTTATTAATCTAGGTTTGATTTTCAATATAAATATACATAGAGAGAGGGGTCCACCGCTCAAGAGCAAACAATATATTAACAGAGAGAAACCCTTAATAGAACCCTAGCTAGCCGCTTCAAATTTAAAGAACCAAACTATATCTCCCTTCCCTACCACCATCACTAACAGCACCAAATTAGTCCTTCTCACAGTATAGAAAACCCTCTTCAGATTTCAGACCGAAGCAAGCCTGCAACAACATGTACACATATATATAATCTCAGTGCATCAGTGGCAACAATTCTCTATTTCTCTTGGCAAATAGTAAGTCACTAGCTTATGGTGCCAGCTTTAGCTCAAATTCCATGGTGGCTTGCCTCGTCTTCAATTCTCCCCCCTTTATTTGGGGAAGACAACTATATATGAGAGTGCTTATCTAATCGCTCATCAAACTGTAGGAAAACCCAAAGGCTGAAAACACAAGGCAGAAATAAGCTAAGCATGGATGAACACTCTCCTTTCCACCACAGGGATTTCAATCTGCACCGCCAATTCCAACCCCTCCATGTCCAACCTCCCCAAGACCATGGCGACACCCATACAACCGCCTTAAAACGCAGCCACGACCAGATAATTGGGGCCACCGATTCCCCGGAAAAGGATGGCCCCGTCGCAGCAGGAGAACTCTCGGCTAACAGGAGGCCGAGGGGCCGCCCGACGGGGTCGAAAAACAAGCCCAAGCCCCCCATCATCATCACCCGTGACAGCGCCAACACCCTCCGGACACACGTCATGGAAATCTCCGACGGCAGCGACATCATCGACAGCGTCTCGACCTTCGCCCGCCGCCGCCAGCGAGGCGTGTGCATCATGACCGGATCGGGGAGCGTCGTCAATGTAACCCTGAGGCAGCCGGGGGGCCCGGAGGCCGCCGTAGTTAATTTACACGGGAGGTTCGAAATCCTGTCCCTGTCCGGATCGTTCCTTCCGCCGCCTGCTCCGCCTGCAGCCTCCGGGCTAACCGTATACTTGTCCGGGGGGCAAGGGCAGGTGCTCGGCGGCAGCGTGGCCGGGCAGCTGATTGCGGCGGGTCCGGTCCTACTAATGGCGGCTTCGTTTAGCAATGCTGCTTATGAAAGATTGCCGTTGGAAGAAGACGAGAGCGCCATTCAATTAGGTCAAGGCAATTCATCATTGGAATCACCACCAGGGCCCGGAGGAGCCACGGTGCCACCACCGCCTCCGCCGCAGCAACATCATCAGCAGGGTTTAGGCGATCCAGGTTTATTCCAAGGAATACCGCCCAACCTAATGGCAAACGAGGCGTTTTGGGCCACCGGAAGGCCGCCGTTCTAGATCCATGTTCCTTCATATTGGTAAACATTTTCTTTTCTTGCTATATCTAATCATTTGTTTAGTTATCACATCTAATGAATTAATGGTTGTCCCCTAGCTAATTAATTATGAAATGAGCAGTTTTGGGGATCATTCATGTTATTGATTGTTTCTTGATTACTACTGCCTGTTTTCTTATGATCAATACTGTACTGCTCTTTCTTATTCTTGTTTGAAATGACGATAATGATGATTGTGGTGGTGTCCAGACAGTACACTGTGCACCACATTTATGTATATATTTTCTCCATGAATTGATTGTAAGGATCAGAATTACTTCAGCTGTATTTCGCATCATAACTTTGGCCAATTTTTTTGATCAATCAGAAGTGGAGAATTAAGACCCTAGCTAATGTATAATTTTTATCAATGAAGTGAGAACCTAATGATCATGAGGCTGGTGTCCTCCCGGTCAAATCCTCCATCAATGAGTACGTTGAGAGCCTTATGATGTGGGTGTGAAGCCAATCAGAAACCCTAGCTACCTAGCTATTGACGGCCTAATTAGATCGAGGGGTCAAATAATAACATGATTTTAAAGCACACAGCAACACACATTATTGTTGATGATTTGTTGTAACAAAGGGGGTCGAATGATTTTCAATAAAATACGTGAGTACAGGAGGGAAGAGCCTCTTCATTAATGGCATTGACGATTTCAATAGACAATCACAATATATAGGGCAAGTCGATTTCAATAGACAATCACAATATATAGGGCAGGGGGTTGGAGTTGGTCAAAACAATTTTCGAGATTCTAATTGGTATAGCTAAGAAGGGTATGGGCTTCATAAGGCATGCACTACACTGCACCAAAAAATATGTGTCATGTGTTGTGTGTATCATCATGTAAGTAGAGTATTCAGTGGGGTACATATAATTTAATTAAAAATGGTGAGATATATTCGATTTATGTGATCATGTGCGTACACGTGATGAGTTGTGAGAAGGTGCATGCTCCTTTTCGAGGCAAAATATGAGGAGGAAGAGATAAGACCCAAGATTCAAGACACCATTTATATCTGTAAAAGCAAAGCCACCTCATCCTCATCACACCCGCAGGGACAAAGTGCCTTGAGCGGTTCTTGCGGGTACTGCTTCTTGGAATTGAGGCGCTTTCTTTGTCCTCTTTTTCTTTATTCTACTGTAGCTCCTATTATTGTTATTGCACTTTTAATTTGTGTCCACTGTCCACATGTAATTAAGAGAATTCCCAGATTGGTTTAGATCACTAGATCAGAGAGCTCTTTCAGCTCATCAACCAATTAACACCCTTTAAATACACACGATCCACTGCCTCCTATTTATGCAACAACCCCATATGGCAATAATATGTAGCAACTAACCAACCAAGTTGCCCCTCTTCGGATTAATTAAATAATCTCGTGCATTCACCAGTAGTATATGTAATATGTTGCTGATGAAACAAAAGGAATTTCTGATCCTATTCTGAAAATGAGTAATTGTGATGGAAGAACTACTTGTTTAATCAACAATTTTAACTCTTCTTCTAGCAACGTCTGCTCCCAAACACATTCACAATATTCATTTCATGAATAACATGCCCACAACAACGTACATTGACATTAGCCTCAGCCAATTTGGTAGAGAACTTATGCTCGACAGGCTATATACCGATAGCAGATAATGTTGTAACAAACAATATGAACCTATTAGACTTACTGGTTTGGCACGCGCTCTTTCATCTATAGAGATAATGTAAGAGAAAGAAAGGGATCAAATTAAAGAACCAAACTGTCATGAGTATAACCCCTCTGTATCCTCTTTTTTTTTTGCATCCTCCATTCGGAAGCTATATATGTATGCATACATCTCGATGGGCCTCAAGTCATCACTGAGTAGTCGCGACTATGTAGATAGCTCATCCAAGCATCATATACACGGAGTATCTCTTAATACGATGCATATACTTACAAATTTTTTTCTTAACTAGCACTGTCAGGGTCGAATATTAGGCCATCTTCCAGCTGCAGTCGGTTCAGTCGTTTCTTTGCATAGAATGTTACAACCATAGTTGCACCAGCTGCAAGGCAAAACCCAGCAACAGTAAATATAATCTGACCAGACGACAAAGGCTGTTTGTCCGAAGCATTCGCCAAAGTTTGTATGAGAATGCCACTGCATTAAAACACACACACAAATCTGATGAGTTGATGAAAAAGATTTCACTTACAAAGACTAATAATAATAATCATCAAAAACAGGCCGAGGGAAATGGTAAAAACATACCCATTCCACTTGCATTAGTTTTACATATTGAAGGTCGAGAGAGAGAAAAAAAGATCAGCTCTTACGTATAAAGTGTAAGAAATATTTCTGGCACCATTCCTACGAGCGTCCCAAGCAAGTATGGGCCATAATTCACATCAGTAGCAACTGCACAGTAATTGTATAAAATGTAGGGGAAAGGAGCAATCCTAATCAATGTAACAGCTTGGAACTGATCGAAAAAGCTTCCCTCTCCCGCTAATCTTATTAGCGAAGCTTTCTTTGGATATCTATCTAACCATGCCTACAGGTAAGAAAAAGACACAAGGTTCATATTTGAGTATATAAGATAAATAAAGAGAAACGTACTCTTTGAAACAATAAACAGAGGTAAATACCATACCTGAATTCTATCATAGAAAAGGGAACCTATGAAATATGGAAAAGAGATGCCAGCAGCAACCGCCACAATTGTCAACAAAAACCCATAACCATATCCAAATGTCATCCCAGCCACCCAAATGGATGGTGAAGAAGGTAGAAGGAGGGTTGGAAATATTGCAAGTGAACCAAATGTTAGGACAGCCAACTTTGTTTTGCTGAAGGTTTCTATCCACCTTATTGTTGGGATGATTTCCTGAAGAGGACGACGAACACATCAAAATGCTGTCCGTTGGAAACAACACCCTTTGGTATAACAATGAAAAAACAGTTAAAATGACATGCAACAACGGAGCATTGCACTTTGCATAGCTACTTAGCTACTAAAAGGAATATCATCGAAAAATGACTAGTAACAATATAGCAATCAGAAGAAGTGAAGAACAACTTACGCCATCAGTAAAAGCAAGAAGGATTACAAATTTCCATTTCAGAGCATTACATGTACCAATGATAATATGGGTAAGCAACAAATAATTACTAATCATGAATAGATCGGTAAACTGTCATTTGTAAGATGTTTCCAGCCAAAAATGAATAGGGAAACCATTCTTCTGTTCTTGTAGCTTCCAGAAACAGATGAGTGGACTTACAAGAAGAAAAAGACGAGTCA
This sequence comes from Hygrophila difformis, assembly GCA_030278955.1. NCBI lineage: Eukaryota > Viridiplantae > Streptophyta > Magnoliopsida > Lamiales > Acanthaceae > Hygrophila > Hygrophila difformis. The sequence continues at coordinate 49,111,100 of JAOANR010000012.1, read as the reverse complement.
TTACATAATTAATTGATGCCTAAAAATATTAAGAGGCTCTTTGATTACACCCCATTAGGGATTAAATATTTGCAAATGTTAATTTCTTCAAATGGTTTGTTAATGAAACATACATCTTAATTGATTAAATGGCCTTACCTTTTTTTAGCACAAATAATTGAATGCACGAATTCAAAGTTTCAAACAACAGCTAATCTTATCATTTAACACATAATTAATTCAAATTTGAAATTTGGGATTTCAAAATTTGAATTTGAAACAAATCAATATCCGGACAACATATAAGATATACTCTAAGTCAATTGAAGTGTGAAACAATCAACTCTCTTGTAGTCCTCATTAAGTCAACAAATATTGGATCTGAAGATGCAAATCGAAATAAAACTTGCCGGTGATCAAAAAATAGGGTATTGCATAGACGATCAACATAATGTACTTATGAGGCATCTATCTCAGAATCTGAAAGAACTTCAACAATACGTAAACCAAGTGACAAAAACAGTCAACAAGCATCAACTTCACGAATAAATAGTTCAACACTGCACCATCTGAAACAAACAAGAAAAGACAAACTGTCCAAATCACTTCCAATCCATCACTCCAATGAAAACTCAAAAGGATTGAAACGAGGCACAGGGGTATGAAAGAGTATGGAAACATTTCATCCTGCAATCCAACATATCATCTATACTCATTAAATCAATGAACTTACCAAACTGCCATAAGTACAAGAAACCTAAATATATGTGTATACTTTTCATCATTTTCTTGATCACCTAAGGGGGCACCCAACCTAAGCATCTTATGTCATCCAAGAACCCAGGACAAACAAATTACATTATCAATTTCATCAAACAAAAATATGCTTATGTCGTAAAGTTTCGAACACATAAAATCGCAAACCCAGAGCAAAAAGTTACAAATACAAACAAATTTCATCACACACATAAATACACAATCAATTTCGTCAATCAAAACTCAACTTTGAGATTAATTCAGAAGAGAATTAACCTTATTCATGACGTAAGGCCCCAGCCATTTGACGAAAACCACGGCCACCAACCCAAAGAATAACGCCGCTAATAGCAGCTTCACCCACCACCACCACCACAACCACAACCGTCCGTCTCCTTCGCTGCAAAATCCCCAAGAATGCGAGGTTTCTGCATCAGAGATCGCCTCCTCACCGCCTCCATTGCCAGCCTCTAACTTCACGTAATCCCGCTCCAGCCTGGGAATCTTATCTCCGGGCATGGTCAGTCATCACCCAACAGAATTTGGGGGGGGGGGGGGCAGAGAGAGAGAGAGAGAGTCAATTGCGACGTCCTGTTCTTTCTGTCTATAATAAAAGGAAGTGGAACCCCAAATTTTCTCAAAAATGTTCTTCAACTCCGAGTCGGCAAAAGAAAGAGAGAAATTTTGGGTGGTCCACCGCCCGATTGAGGGGTGGCTTCAGATTTCGCAGGAACAGCCAAATATAGCCGTTTCTACTTTTTCTGTAATGTGCTTTCCTTTTTCTTGTTTTAGAAATATAAAATGTATGGCTGTGGGGCAGTGGGGGAGGGCAAGATTTAGAATACACGCATAGGAAGTCGAAAGTTGCAATCTTTGTGTTGCTTTCTTGATTGCAAAGGAGAACACGAGCGGTGGATGAAGCACTCTTCTACTCTAATCAATTCCTATTTTATTTCCCTTCAGTTTCACTATTCCGTACCTCATAAACATATGGCATATACTCCCATTTTTCTTCCAAAAGTTAGGTAAAATCATCAAGTCGAAATTAGTGAAGCAGCGTGGGATTTTCTTTTTCTTTAATTTTCTGTTTCTTTATTGGTATTTTTCTTTTTCGTTGAAGGATAAGTGGATAACTAAGTTATAAGTTTAAACTCACAAGTTACAATCCCATTGCCAAATGCCAATGCCTAAGATTTCCAACTGGCATATGGCGAAAAGTACCATTTAGTTTGTGCAGAACATGATTTCCAACCATTTGTTCAATTGTTCGTGTGTTGGAAAGAGACATCAACTGGATGTTTGTTCAGGGGATCAAACACAGAAACGAGGAGAGGTATTAAAAGAACATATCTTTAATTCATCATAGTTCATAGATAATGAATACTGCACATAAAGAATGAACCCACTTAGTTCCAACTTCCAAGACACTGAACCCATTGTTCACCAGTCCCTCCAAAGAATTATAGTACTTCTCAAAATTGAAATCTACAAACTTATGCATTACCTTCTTCACCCAAGTAATAATCATCAAGTTGATGTACCAGAATCCAAAACTTTCTGGATTCTCCGAATAACTAAAACGATGTCCTTTTCGCGCAATACAGTAAAACAGAAACCAAACCATCCTGGCTCGACACAATGACAAGAAGATCCAGGAAGGGCATTGATCTTGGCCACGTTCAACAATTTATCCAACAGATCGAGCTCTCCTCTTTCACTGTACGAGCGGATTAACCTACTCATATCAGCCCAGCAGTAGAATCCACCGCAGCTCTTGGCACACTCTATCCCCAACTGTTTTAACCCCTTTACAAACTCAGTGTGCATCCTTCTAAGCCGTTCCCTACTGCTCTTGATGCTTTTCTGAACAAATTTAGTATCTGATAGCATGGATAGAAGTATGCGCTGGGTGGGGACAGAAACAGCAGAAAATCTCGCTAATTTCTTGGCAGCAGCTGCAACATTCTCATTCCAAGTGTAGATTACTCCCATTCTGAATCCAGATAGAGAAAAATCTTTTGATAGACCGTACACTATGTGGACTCGATTTTTGTCAGCATCTTCACCATCAATGATCTCCGCCATGCTTGCAAATTCTTCACACCCATGAGCACATCCAACAAATAACTCATTGGAAATGATGTGGATATTTTTCTCTGTTGCAAAGTCAAGAAGGCTGTGAAGTGTTTCGTGGCTGTGTCCAATGCCAGCAGGATTCCAGGGATTGGATAGTATAATCCCACGAACTTTAAGACCACGTTTCTTGGTTTGGTTGAATGCTCGGTCAAGAGCAGTAATGTTCAGGCTGAAGCCCTCAGCACTGCGACAGGGGACCGGTATGATCTCCACTCCAGTTCTCCATTTGATGTCATCAAGACTGCAAGCACATTTCTCAACTTTATTTAACAGGTGCATATAGAATTGGCTTTAAAACTCATTATCCACTACAAAAATGAAACTAGACATACTCGGGACAGTATGGTGATGGTACGAGAAATGTGTTTCCTGGATCAGCGAGGGAGAAGACAAGAGTCTCAATTGCAGCGGTTGCACCAGTTGTAAGCACCATCTGTGCAGGGTTGAGAAATAGCGGCCTATCCATCAGTTGAGACATGAACACACCCACGGCCTGCATTTTAAAGGTAGCATTTACCATGCGAAAGAGGCCAAAGACAAAAGAACATGTTCATGAACAGACAATATGGAGGAAATATCAGAATGGCTAAATGAGGACAAGAAGTGACAAGAAGTAGCACTTTTTGGAATGGTATGTTTTATTGGGATACAAGCAGATGAAGAAAATGCTTAAACAGATAAACACTCACTGTTTTCAACTCCATCAACCCATCAAATGGTTGATAAGATGTGGTCTCATTTATCTTTAACTCCCCGCCTATAATTGATTCCACAGCATGATCCACAAGCCACTCTTGAACCAAATCCGACAACAACTATACGAACCAAGAAACAATCTACACTTCTCAGTAAAAAAAAAAAAAACGTAACAAAAGTGTCTACTAAATCAAATAGTACATATCTATTAATACCATCTACACGAACAAATTTATACACGGCTAGTGGCTATGTAGATACAATTCACGGATACACCAATCTCCATGTAATTGTCACCTTCTAAACACAAATGAACACAATCGTCAAGGAGTGGCAAGACACAATTCACAACCAGTTCAATTTTCGATTTATCCCCAAATGAAAACTAGAACAGAAATGAAATCATGATTGTTGCTCAAGGATAAGTTACTGACCGTATTGTGAGCCATAGCAAGCTGCATAACACCGTCCGGGTTGTGGACCCCATCAAAGGGGTCCTCCTCGACCCGCTTCAGGCCCGCATAGTAAGGCCCGTCGCTATGCTTCACAATTGCACTAGCTCTGGACGAAAGCCGGGCCACGTGATTCCCCCTCGGAGAAAGCAGTGAAGTCCTCGAGTGCACTCTCTGAAACACCCCAGAAACAGACGATGATGGCGAAGGCTGCTCCTGTTCGTGTTCTTGTTCCTGACCCGGCTGAGACTGGGATCCGCCACCGCCACCATCTCCGCCGCGGCCCTTGAGATAGAGCTGGAGGAAGTAGAAGAGAGCACAGGGGATAAACGACCCCAAGAAGAGGCCCCCACGGCCTTGGACAATTCCCTGTAACGGCACAATAACCCTCATCCCTGCCGCCCCTCTGCCGCCGCCGCCGCCGCCGGTGGTGGTGATGGAGGATGAAGAGTATACGGGTTTTTTCATGGTGACATGATGAAGAATTGGCGATTGGAGACCCGACAAGCACGAGAACGGCGGAGTGAGCAAAGACGCAGTTTTTCTTGGGTTTCTCGTGAAATATTTCGACTTTTGGGAAATGGGCGAAGCATCGGAGGAGCATCAACGGCGGCTAAATATTTATATATCTCTGGAAAAGAAAAACTTCGGGTCGCAATCTTCCAGACTAAATCATTTGGGATAAAAGGACAGCAGAGAATGAGGAGCAACCAAATTCGGAGGAGACGATAAGGGGAAATGTGTCTGGGGAATAAAATACTCCATTTGATGAATTTTGCGCGGCTACATTTTGAGGGGAATTTTAATTTTAATTTTAATTTTGTAACAGTACTACCCTTGACTTAAGTAAAGATTCATGCGGTGCTCATTGGACATTTTTTTGGACTTTCTATCAGAATCCTGATATCCTCAATTTACAATATGCCCCTCCATTTTCTTGGCCCAATAACTTTCATCCCCTCTACTTTTTTCCATTTTTTTAATTATTAGTTTTTTTTGTGTTGTTTTGTTTTGTTTTTTTTTAAAATGTAACTAATTTTAGGGAATCAGGACTTAGCCAGGTTGGATTCCTCACCGGCCTCTATCCCTCCATTTTATTCCTTTATAGGTTGTCCAATTAAAAAAAATGTAACTACTTTTACAGTTTCAGATTTTAATTTCAATCTAACTTTCCTTCTTTTATAATAATAGTTTGATTTTATTAAGTTTTACTAGTACTTGAAATGAAGGAAACTAAAAAAGTAGTCTTCTTTTTAAATTGATTATGTGAAAATAATTGAATTTTGATATATAAGAATTTGAATATAAGCTTCTGATAAAGAAAATAATTTTATAAAACATATTAAACCACCCTATCATATATATGGATGAAACTAATATTGAAATTGAATTTCATTTCGAAATTCTAATTTCAAGTTTTATTATTTATACAAATCCGTAAAATTAAAATTTAAGTGTAGTTAGACTCACACACATTTTGCCGATATATGAATGTCAATATTTTTCTTAAAATAATTAAACGATTAGTCATTAAATAATAAAAGAAAACTACGATCAACTAATAATTGATTCATATAATTAGTTCAAAAATATAAAAATTTGGGGATAATAACTTACACCCTAGTAGTTAAGTCCCTCGACTCCCAAAGTTGGGGGTTCGATCCCCCGACCCTTATTCATTCCCTTTATCCTTTTGTAATCTGTGACATATGCTCCCACCACATTTTCCTAATCTGTTCAGTAGAAATAGAAAAACAAAATAAAAAAAAATGATATGGTCGTTATTCGTTACGATTTAAGGTTCTCATTTCTTAAATCATACTCACCATTCCATAACCAATTAAGGGGCGTTTGGAATGATAACCAAAAACACTTTTGATGAAAAAATAGTGCTTATGGGAGAAGCAGCCCAGGGGAGCTTCTTCAAAAAGCAACAACCAAAAATACCTAGTAATATGTGCAGAATCATAAATGTCCCTACTAATTTATTTAAATTACATTATAAATAGATACTATCCTATATATAAATAGCATATCTTTTCGGCAATTTACACATTTCAAAAGCACTTTTCACTTTTACACATCCAAACATACTTTTGAAAAAAATATGCTTTTCAAATATTTAATCCAAACACAAAAGTTACCTGCTTCTGTTTTTGGTTTTTACTTCTGCTTCTACTTTTTTCAAAAGCTAATCCAAACGGGTCTTAACTGGGTTGGCCCGTGAGCAAAATTTACTTGTTAGCTGGATTCTAAAAGAGCATGGGCCTTTATTAACAGCATTGCACTAAGCCCAAGGCCCACACATTCTGGCCCAATCCTCATCTTTTGGATCTCACTGGTTGAAAATTAAGAATTTCTTATTCCCACGGAATTAGAGAGAGTTTACATCTAAAATAAAATAAAATACTTCCCTGGCCACAAAAAAGATTCTAGTAGTTTTGTTTGGGATGTCCACATCAATGTTCACTCTCAAATTCTATTTAGATATATCAAAATTATACTTTTACTTTTTTAATAAAATATAATTATATATATATATCATTTTTTAAATTTTAGTTAAATAATTTTATCTAAAATAACGTGTCCATAAAAAATGAATATTATTATTATTCTTTGGTGGATGGAGTAACCTTTTACACATAGGTAAATTTCATATTCAGAGAGTAAAATAAATATACTTATAATGTTATGTTGGAATCTTTTGAATAAAAATCTTAAAGACTGATGAATATATTATCATTGGAAGATTAGGCCGGCGGGCCAGCCACGAGTTCACTGCTGGTAATCTAAACAAGCATTAATTAAGAAAGTTAGGGGCCAAATGTTTTTTTTTGGTGAATCAGTTAGGGGCCAAATGTTTGAGTATATAAGTAAATAAATGAATAAATTTTAAAAAAGAAAACCATAGCAAGTACTACAAGTCCATGGGGTTGCAGGCTGGCTTGCAGCTCTATAAAAGGTGTAATGAATTTTGAGGGAAAAAAGTCAATATGGTCCTTTTTTTTTACAAAAAAGTCAAATCAGTTATTTTTTTATTTTTTGGTCAAATTGGTCCGCTACATATACTAATTACGTCCCAATCGGTCCTTCACCCACTAATTATGCCCTAATTACACATTTTAGGCCAAATCGGTCCTTTTTTCCCAAAAATCTAAATTGGTCCATTATTAATTTTTGCCCATTTTCATTCAGCCAAATGCACATTTCAAACCACTAATAACTCAAATTCGATATAAGTAAAAATTCTAAAATTTCGATATTTACTCCCTCTGTCCCACTTGTATTGTCCCATTTTGACCTTTGACATTGTTCATTGATTAACTTTGACCTAATGTTATCACAATTATATCAACAAAAAATATAGTCAAGTTCGGTCTTATTGGATTCGTCCAATCGTGTAGTTTTAAAATATATATTTTTTATAATTTTAACTTTTCTACATTTTAAGATATTAACTGCTAAACAAAGGCATTGGACTGCGTGTCAAAAAGTTTTGAGACATTTCAAATGGGACAGACACGACGAGATGAATCTAACATGATTCGACTTGGCTCATTTTAATTTGTATATCTAGGTCGGTCTCGTCGTGTTAATAAGGGACCTAGATATACAAGTTAAAATGAGTCAAGTAGGATCTTGTTTGATTCATCTCGTCGTGTAGTTTATAAATATCGAAATTTTAAAATTTTTACGTATATCAAATTTGAATTATTAGTGGTTTGAAATGTGCATTGTACTGCATGAAAGGAGGTAAAAATTAATAATGTAACAATTTAGATTTTTGAAAAAAAAAAAGACTGATTTGGCCAAAAATATATAATTAGGGCATAATTAGTAGGTGGAGGACCAATTGGGATGTAATTAGTATATGTAGCGGACCAATTGGGCCAAAAAATAAAAAAAGACTAATTTGATTTTTTTGTAAAAAAAAAATAACCAATTGGCCCTTTTTCCGAATTTTGAGACTTAACAACGGATAATAAAGATTGTGACTTTGTGAGCAAATGAGCTTTGACCGCCTGTGGGCTGTGCTGTGCATTTATTCCTTTCCCCTTTTATTCTTAAAATAAAATTAAAAAAAGAAAAGAAAAAAATTACTGGAATTATTAAAACTGGCAGAAGGTGGAGGAAAGAGCATCCAATGCAGTACAGATACCGATGGGACCCCATTTTTTAAACGGATTAAACCGTTATGGGCAGTTTTGTCAATTCCAGCATGGAAGTGCCGGCCGGGTCAAGTTTCCGACCCGCGCCGGAATTTCAGTGTGTCAGCTGCGCCCAAGCAGAGATATCTCTTACTCAAAATTCAAGGCAAATGCTGCCCCCGCTCCCTCTTTCCACAAAATGACAATTCCATCCCCATCTCCCTATATTACTGCACCAACAACTCATTTTATTTTTTAAAAATTTCAATTCAATGTCCTATTGCAATGCCTTTTAAATTTAAATTTAAAATTTTAATCGAATTGCTTTACAACCACAACACAGCACCAGTCATATTTTTCAATTTCCAACGTTTCAAATTATTACTCCCTCCGTCCCAGCTAACGTGTCATGTTTGACTTTTTGACATTGTTCATTGTTCTACTTTGACTCGATTTTATTGCATGTGTATATTTGGAAAAAATAGTCGAGTTGGGTCTTGTTAGAATCGTATAATCATGTAGTTTTATAATATATATTTTATATAATTTTTTGTTGTATACATTTTGAGATATTAACGGTTGAAAAAGTGCATTGGTTTATGTGCAAAAGTGAAACAATACATGTTAAGTGGGACGGAGGAGTACTATTTTGTATATGTTGGAGCTTTGCTCGGTTACTCTTTAATACAGTAGTAAATTATTAAATTAGTTTCTACAAATTTTTTAAACTCTTTGGGACGAGCAAGCAACTGATGATTTTGTAAAAATTTCAAAAACTATTAATAGGTTTCAAATGAGTCATGAGAATTTTCTTGCTTCGGTTATTCCAAAAGATGAGTTATGACTTATGAGAATACTTAGTACTCCCTCCGTTCTTTTTTAGTTGTCTTTTTAGAGAGTATAAAGTGTTCCAAAATAGTTGTCATTTTAAGGTAGTTATGTTATATTTTTACTATATTGCCCTTCACTTTACATAAATGTGACATTTATTAAGAATGAGTTTAGTTGAATGGTAAAAATATAAATTTATGAATTAATTAATACAAACATTGGTTATTGAAATTGAGCTGAAAGAGACAACTAAAAAGGAAATGGAGTAATTGATGGAGTATGAAATATTGGGTGTCTCGAAAATAGCGAGTATTGGTTTATGGGAGGACATTAATGACGTATGGAAATACTCCACCTATCTGGATGAGCTTGTTTGGATTGGAACCTTAACCAGCTTGGTGATGGTTTCTCATCACCCAGGGGCGAATCTAGTATTGTTCAAGGTGGGTCAATTGACCCACCATAGATGACCAAAAAGATTTTTTTTTTTTTTTTAAAGTTAATAACTCATTTTTTTTTCATTTGTAAGTTAATTACAAGGGGCAAATCTAGTATTAGTAATTCACTTTTAATTTTAATATCCATACTCTAGCCCATACACACTTATTTATCAAGCCCATTTAATTTGTAAGTTCTTTTTTTTGTTATTTCTTTGTTTTTGCCCTACAAATAAAAAGTGTATTCCAATTTAGCTAAACTCTTCAAAGCTTCTATTTAATTATCAAGTGATTAAAAACTAGTGTAGAAATCTTATTTTCATAAGAATGTGAAGATTATTTGTTAATTTTGAGTATGTATCACTTTATTTGACTAATTTTTCTCTTTCCAAATTTATTTTGATAGTGTTGGTCTATCCATTTATAATGTTTGTCTCGGTTTCTTCGCTTGATTGAGATTGCTAAGATTATGAATACTAAACTCTTTTCAGAACAACAAATTTTTTTGCCTAAAATGTATATTTTTCTTAAAAGAATTTGGTGTCTATGTTATCTATGTATGTATGTAATGTCTCTGTGTGGTCATATATATAAAACCAGTGTCTTGATTATAACGTATCCACCATTCCATGTACCAATTACAATTATTCCATATGGTTTATAAATTATTATGCATTTATGCTACACAACACAGCACACACCTAATGGATGGGGTTGAATTTAATGGATTAAAAATTTGGTTTTGTGGGTTCTTGAAGGAGAGGTAGTTGGATGGCAAAAGAGGAATCACAAAGTAGTGATTATCATCCTACTATTGAATTTGATTCTCTCTGTTGTTTGGCTTCCATTATGGGAGAATAGTATGGGAGATCAAATGATTGTTTGGTTATTTTCATAGAATATGATTTGTTTACGAATGTCAGTATTGATGCAAATGTACAACGATACCAAAATATGAGAACCAGTCGTGAACAATTATAGTTTTTTTTTTGGAAGAGCAATTATAGTTATTTTGATGTAAGTACATGATATATAATATTCTGTATGACTTTGAAATGTTTTTATTACTTTTACAATTATTATATTAAAATTAATTATATTAAGTATCGAAAACTGACCTACCGAAGCAGATTTTCTGGATCCGCCACTGCTATGATATGAATGGTTTTGCAGATAAGATGGGGTAACAAATGTATATTGGACTTATTCATCATCTACATAACTATTCACCAATAAATTGTCTTGTGTATGCATGTGATTAAGCACTTGATATCATGATATGACGCGTCTGTGGTAACTCAATATATTTAATTAAATAAAAAATATATTACAACCCAATGATTTTATTCAACATTCAACATGCATGAGACCTAATGGTCAAGTCCCAATCTATAGGTTGGAGTTTCGATTTCTCACTCGACTCTTATCCATCTTATTTTTTTCCTTTGTAATTTGTATGGTATGAAGTATGAACCCCTCCACTATTTCCTAGCCAATATAGACTGTTCAGCAGAAAAATAAAAATTGATACAACAACATATGTTGCATGTTGATTCTTAATGTTACAATTACAAATACTTATATAATTAAAATTATTATATGAAAACAGTAGTTTTTTGCGGTAGTATTTATGCTAACTTTGTTGGATAGTACTTATTATTATTATTATTATTATTATTATTATTATTATTATTATTATTATTATTATTATTATGTTTTTATTACTATTATGTAGTATAGCATAGTTAGTTTTTGGATAAAAATTAAAATTTAATATTAAACCCAATATTAGATATCAAAACTTTGCTGGGTTCATGTCCCGCCAACGGAACATTTTTGCAAAAGTCTGCATTGGGAAAGACGCTCTTAATTGTTCTTACAGATCATTGAGGGATTAGTCTTGGGTCCAATGTGACCTGATGATACCCGGTTTTACCAATTTTTTTTTTTATAAAAAATATTGGGGATGAAAACTTGGCACAGTGGTCAAGATTCTGACTTTCAAACTGAAGGTTGGGTTCGATTCCCCATCTGGACGACCCCTATACCTCCCCTTTGTCATTTATAATTTGTGCGCCATGGACCCCTAATTTGTATAGTATGAGCCCCACCATCTCTTTCATGTATAGGATATTTAGATTAAAATATTATTCTTCAAATATAATACTATATGCGTTTTATTAACCAATTAATTTTATAAATCAGCACGAGATTTATTACTACTAGATTTTTTCACCCGCGGCGCACGGGTATTGAACTTAGATGAAAATTATAAAATTATAATATAATTTTATTTTTTTGGGATTACATAAGGTTCGAATACTTATGCTTGAATGGTGGTGGAAATGTATATAACAACAATGTAAGGAAATAAAGAAGATAATAGGAGGATAAAAAAAAAATTCATATAAAATATTTCTTTTCATCATTGAAAAACTAATATATATAGGTTCGCTTTCATATCTAAAATAGTAAGAGCAATTGGAAAAAAAAATAACCTTTAACAATTCAAAATTTGAATTACCACAAAAAAACTATGTATGATTACCACAAATCTTTACATATTATTTATACTAAAATACTTTTTATATCCTTTTGGAGTATAAATTATTTATAAAAAATTTGTATAATAATTTACTCAGACTTTCATATAGTACATTTTTATTTTATATCGAAATAGTTAACAATTAAGGATATTATGTTAATAATTGAACTATAATATTTTTTTTGTTTTTTCATTTTCTTTATTTTTTTCCTTTAAAAAAATAATGTAGAATTTGTTTAGAATGATGTGAAATTTTTTAGGTGATGAGTCATTTTATATTAATCAATATTTTTAAAGTCAATTAACTGATTACACCTTAAATAAGGTTTTTCAAAATTTCTTTAAAAATGATGAATTGACGTTAAAAAATATAATATAGTCTGTACAAACTAAAAAATATTTAAGATTTATATATATAGGTAGATATAGATAATTTAATATATTAAAATACTAACACTATATCTTTTTTAGTATAGTAATACTTAGTTTTCCTTTATACTCCTATTATTTCATTTATCAAAACTATATTTATGAGATCAAGTTTCAAAATTAGACCCAATATACAAAACTCATGACTAAAATTTGATTAAAATTTTTTTTTTATAATTGATTAAAATTTTAATGATCAAGTTTCAATATATATTTTTAATGATGTATTTTTTATTTAAAATATGGTTATTATATTCCTGATTATGTTGATATAACCAAAATTAAATTTATTTAATAATATTATAATAATATTTCATAAGATATATACAAACAAATAATTTATATTATATAGTTTTAATCAATTTATATCTTTTAAGTGTCATAAAAATGTATATCTTTTAAGATATATAATAAGATTTTCTCAATATTTTATTATATTAGTAGACAGATTTATTTTCTATATATAGATATTGATGACGTGGATGATGAGTTGGAATTAGTCAGCGATTAATCACCGATGACGTGGATTAATTGTAGCCATTGATTATAAAATGGTGGTATAATTACTGATAAAATCCTAAAGATTAAAAAGAATCAATTATATTCGATGAGAAGTTACGTAGTGGTCAAGTCCCAACCTATAGGTTGGAGTTTTAATTTCCCACTCGGCTCTTATCCATCTCATTTTTTTCCTTGGTAATTTGTATGGTATGAAGTATGAACCCCCTCCACTATTTTCTAGCCAGTATACACTGTTTAACAAAAAAATAAAAATTGATACAACAACATATGTTGCATGTAGAGCTGTAAATAGAACAAACAGTTCGTGAACTGAGCTCGTTTCGATTCGTGTTCGTTCGTTAACAGCTCGTTCGGTAAGTTAAACGAACCGAGCTCAAACACATAATTTGGTTTGTGTGTTCGTTCGTTAAGTTCGCGAACAGTTCGGAATTCTTTTTTAATGGAATATATATTATAAAAAATAAAAATTTTATCTAGTTTTTCTTTCCATTTGTCATTTTTATTAATTTCACAGTTTTCTCATAAATTATATTACAATATACATTACATTTTCACACCTAATTTAATTCTAAAACAAATAAATTTATTAATAAAATAAATAGTTCGTTAACTGAGCTCGACTAGGCTCGTGTTCGTTCGTTAATAGCTCGTTCGTAAGGTTAAACGAACAGAGCTCAAACATGAAAATTGGCTCGTTAAGATTTTTGGCTCGGTTCGTGTTCGTTCGTTAAGTTTGACGAACAGAGCTCAAACACTTGAAGCTCGGCTCGGTTCGGCTCGTTTACAGCTCTAGTTGCATGTTGATTCTTAATGTTACAATTACAAATACTTATATAATTAAAATTATTATATGAAAACAGTAGTTTTTTGCGATAGTATTTATGCTAACTTTGTTGGATAGTACTTATTATTATTATTATGTTTTTATTACTATTATGTAGTATAGCATAGTTAGTTTTTGGATAAAAATTAAAATTTAATATTAAACCCAATATTAGATATCAAAACTTTGCTGGGTTCATGTCCCGGCAACGGAACATTTTTGCAAAAGTCTGCATTGGGAGAGACACTCTTAATTGTTTTTACAGATCATCGAGGGATTAGTCTTGGGTTAAATGTGACCCGATGATACCCGGTTTTACCAAAAAATTTTTTTAAAAAATATTGGGGATGAAAACTTGACACAGTGGTCAAGATTCTGACTTTCAAATTGAAGGTTGGGTTCGATTCCCCACCTGGACGACTCCTATACCTCCCCTTTGTCATTTGTAATTTGTGCGCTATGGACCCCACCACCTCTTTGTAATTTGTATAGTATGAGCCCACCACCTCTTTCATGTATAGGATGTTTAGATTAAAATATTATTCTTCAAATATAATACTATATGCGTTTTATTAACCAATTAATTTTATAAATCAGCACGGGATTTATTACTTATACTAATACTAATAATAAAATCAATATTGGAAATGTGCAATTTTCACCCAAAAAATATTGGAAATGTGCAATCATACTGATGTAATTGTATCATGCCAATTATTTATTACCTAAATTATTCCAGTTATTCGTATCTTGTTACCATACGGACTTGCCGAAATAATTTAACATATTTTAAAAAATCATAATCTATATTATAATAAATCCTGGAAGCATATTTTATTGTGCTGACTATATTACCCTTTTAATCTATATCTATCTATCTATATTATAATAAATCCTGGAAGCATATTTTATTGTGCTGACTATATTACCCTTTTAATTTATAATTAATCTATTTATAAAAATTATATGTTATGGGTTCAAACAGTCATTTTACTTCAAAGATATGCATATCTATCATAAATATACATATCAAAGGTCTAGAAAGTAAAATCACTTCATCCTAAAATTATATGACCGTAGGATTGAAAATCTGTTAATCTCTACCATTTATTCCTAATTAGAATATAATATAATGAATATTGAAACCATAATTTTATTGTGATACCTATATTGCCCTTTTAAGTCGTAATTATTTCTCTTAATAAATATATATACTACGGATTTAAATAGTAAAGAAAATACATAAACAAATCTTTAAAAAAATATATGTACTATTTTGACTAAAAATAGTTAAAGAGTATTAAAATTTAACTTTTTATTTTAATTTTTTTCAAAAAAAATACATGATATACATAAAATAAAAAAAATATTTCATCAGTAAAAAAAATTTCAATATACTATTTTATGTTCATAAAAGTTAATATCATGATAATTTATCTTTTACATATATTTTTATTAGTCATTAATCTACATACATAATATTAATACAGTCTACATATTTTGTGGGTGATTAAAGTGAGTTAGAAAGACGAAAGTTTTAATATACTTAATCAATTTAATTATACATATAATATTTATAATAGTAGGGTGGTAATTAATATGGATTAATTTTTCTATTTATATTTTATTTAAAATAAAAAATTGATTTATATAACTATGGATTAATTTTTCTATTTATATTTTATTTGCATAAAAAAATTGAATTATACTTTGGTATATGTATTATGAAAAAAATTAAAAATTTATTTCGTATATCATTTTGAAAAAATAATAATAGAAATTATACTTTACTAAAAATATTATTTTCATAAGTATATTAAAATAATAACATCTATCATTTTAAATTAATCAAGTTAATATTATTTTGTATTAAAAAAATTAATACCCGTGCGCGGAGCGCGGGTGAAAAATCTAGTTGTTTTTTTTTTTAGGTGAATACCAGGGTATCCTCAGGCCACATTGGACCCAAGACTAATCCCTCGAGGATCGGGTGGGCATTTAAGGGTTGTCTCTCCCAAAGCAGAATTCTGCATACACAAAGGCTCGAACCCGATACCTTTGCTTAAGCTGCCAGAGCCCCATACCACTCAGACCAATTCTGCATACACAAAGGCTCGAACCCGATACCTTTGCTTAAGCTGCCAGAGCCCCATACCACTCAGACCAACTGCGTTTGGTAAATCTAGTTGTTAATTAAGTATGAAAAATAAACTTGATTCCCCATCCCATACCATATCCATATCTCTCCATTTTATATTCATTTGTATTTTATGTGCCATAAACTCTCTCTTTCTCCCTTTTATTCATTTGTATTTTATATTTATTTGTATTTTATGTTCCATAAACTCCCTCTCTCTGGCTTCGGCTCCTTTAAAAAAAAAGTTAAAATAATCTTTGACCTTCGGTTATGATTTTTAAAAATTAAAGTCGGCCTCGGCCTCACTCACAAGTCATACACGGTGAGGCAAAAGGGCAAAATTGTAAGAGAAAAAAGTGGATCCAAATCTTAACCGGGCATTGGTATTCGGATCCTCCCATTGCCCCACCTATTCAAATTTTCGGATCCTCCAAAACTCTATAGCCTCTCTCCCCCGTGAACCAAAGATACGTTCAGCCTCTCCCCTCCGGTCCCGATCGTACGCTTCCCGATTCCCGAATCTGCATCCCTCACTGCTTATCCTCTCCCAATTTCGAGATACCCTATCCATCGTCTTTTTCCTCGGATACTTTTTCGCTCTACAGCAGTGCAGCAGTTGTGGAAATTGTTAGGCTGAAAGTGGGGATATGGAGGAAATAATGACGGTGGAGGACAATGCGACGGAGGAGGAGGCGGACTACTCTTTCACCGCATATGAGGTTGATCCTGATTACGAGTTCGAAGCCCCCTGTTTTTTCGATTTCTCTCGAGCAGAGTCGCCTTTCGAGGTTCACGAAGCTGAAGTCTGGTTTGACTCGGCAGGAAGCTATCCCCCGTCCCGTAATCTATTGTTTTACGCCTCTTTTTCTCACTCTCAGTTGCTTCTTATTTCTAATTTTTGTTGGTGATGTAGTGTTTTTGTTATGTTTGATTGTTTCTGTTTGTTCCCATGTGTTACCTCAAAGTTCAAATATTGTCTTATGAGGAAAATAGAATGAAGGCTTTTGTTCCGGGGGACTAGTAGTGAAGTTATACAGTGGTCAAGTGTGTCAACGTTGATATTGGTGCTTTTGATGGTGTCATTCTGCCTTGGCAACACTGGGGTCTGTCAGTCTGTGGTGCAAATTTATGATTAGAAATTTTAGTTATCTAATTCTCAAATTTTCTATTTTTGACAATACAAGGATATATTGAACAGTGTTTCATTTCCTTTGCTGGCAGGCAAATAAATTACAATTTCTCACATGTTTAGTTATTGTTTGGGGAAATAGGGAATCACGTGGTGATAAAGAGTGGAATGGGCGAAAACTGCATGTAGTTAGTGTCTAGGTCTTAGCCGTGAAAGCATTTTGTTTGTGAAGATTGCTCTAGTGGTAATTTGCATTGGTCTCCTAACTCTCTGAAAGCTATATTTATCATTTGAATTGTTGGTGAATTTTTCCCAGCTTTCGTGCTCAAGTTGGTTAAAAAAGAGGATATCCTAAAGGACAATGTTCAAATCTCTCCAAAAGCTAAAGGTGTGGAGGACATGAACTTGGTGCAGAATGACTCTGATATTGATGTGGATGAAGAAATTTCTGCAGTGAGCATGATCACCAAGGGTACTATTGATTATATATGTATATTGTGTGTCTTTTACACCTTTAACCTATATATATATATATATATAACCCTTTGGATTTCTATCGATTCTGCTGAATGCAGACCAATATATGCTCTGCATATTTGTTACTTATAACGTTTCTTAAATCGTAAAATGCTATTGCTAATTTACCACACATCATCATTTAAATATTATAATGCCCGATATGGTTTTACTGAAGAGTTATACTATGATGTGGGGTTATGAAAGCAAATTTTTTTTTTTTGGTGCATTTATCTCAGCCATCTTTTGCCACAGATTTCATCTAGAAAAAGGAAAAAGAATGGATTTGTTCCAATGTTCGTTCTTTTGGATAACAATAGCATTGGTGATACAAATATTACTATATATTGGAATATGTGAGACCCACATCAGATTCATATTTTTCCTTTTTTGTAGATGATGTACAAAATTGGGGAATATGCACTACCCAACCAAATGGAAGTACAATAATGTTAAAGGATCCACACCAGAGGCCAACCCCAGGTTGTTTGTCTTCCTTTTTAGTTTTTACAATAAGAAGGTTCGGCTTTATATACAATTGCGCGACATTTGATACTGGATGTCTTGGGTACATAACCTTATTTGCATAAAAAGGTTGAATCCCCCTTCCTTAAGAAACAATCTCTTTCTAACGGATATCAAAAATTCCACAGGTTTTAGCTTGCACAGTCACATGGAAAACAGACCGAAGTCAAAGACTCAAACCAAGTTTTCCAAGAATTCATCTCTCCCTAAGGCTTCAACACTAATGAGGCCAACCGCAAGTTATTTGGCCAAGCAAAATAATCGTTTCCAAGCTGGTTACTCTAGGTGATTTTCCCTTATTTGTTAGAAATATTAGCTAGATTCATATAGAACATTTGCAATGAGAAATTTAATAATGCTTCACATGTGCCTGATATTTTGTTCCATGTTATATTGACTAGAGGAATCGAATTCTACTACCCTTAGCTCAGTCTTTCCTTCAACAGAAGGCCTGTTCTTTTGCTACACGATTGTGACCTATATATCATCCAATAGCCAGAGATTCTATCTCAGTGCTGGTTCAACTGTGGAAATTCTTGTATCTTGATCGGTGTATGACTTTTGTTTTAAATGCTAGGTCAATATTGGACAAAACAATGAGTTCAACTAGTGTGAATGGGGTGGAAAATCAGGCAGCAAAGAGACAAAAGCTTGAGGGCGGTCTTCTACGAAAGGTATTGATATGCTTTACTGAATAATTAAATTGCTTAGGGGTTTCTCTGGTTTAGTTTTGCTTTTCGTAATCACATGGCTCTTGATGTTTGATGGAAATCTTGAGTGCACAGTGATGATCACATTATTCGTTAATCTTCGTATAAGTATTCTGATGTCAGGATTAATTTGTCAAATATAGTCCAGTGTTGGCAATTTTTACTTGTGAGATGCCACCATCTGGAAGTTTCTAGTAAATTATGAGATTGTTATGTGAAGTCTTTGCATTGTTTTCTTACTTACCTCTCAAATATTCCATTTTTCACTGCAGGTTGAGAGTGGATCACAGTTGCAGCAATATAATTTTGTTCATAAGGCGCCTAAACGGGTATGTAAATTTTCTCCGAACCAATGATCACGAGTGCTTTAGAAACTGCATCTCAAATGAAATATTTTCAGATAGAGAGTTAAAAATGAGAAAAGCTTGTAATGTACAGCACAAAAGTGAAGTCTTGGATAGTTTTACTGTTTATCGATTCTTGTTAACTAGTATTAATCAAGCAGCCAAGTGAGTGTCTGCACAGTTACAAATTTATTGCACAGAAGTGGCCTAAGTTTGTTTGTTTGTTTTGACAGGAGGGATTAGTTGATGGAAACATACCTTATAGAAAGCCAAGGTTCACAATTCCTAGAGAGCCGGATCTTGAAACAGCACACAGGTCTCAAAGGACAAGGTTTGTTTTCTCCAGTCCTGTAGTATTCACAGTCCTGCACTGCAATTGGTTTTTGTGTTTACAAGTATTGGATGATATGATGTTAGAAAACTCCTTACTGTAATGTTGTTTTGACCTTTGAGTATCATCTTGATGCTTGCACTTTTAGAGCAAACAGTACTAAAGAAGCTGAAAAGGTGACATCAGTTGCTGGTGGGTTCAAAGCTCTCCCATTAAACAGAAAAGTAGGTGTAATTTGTTTCTGAAGTGAAACTAGTTAACTACATAATATATTTTATCACATTTATCTAAAGTCTATACTTTCAGGTTTTCGAAGCACCTTCAATGATTCCAAAGAGAAGCACTCCTTGTTTACCAAATTTTCAAGTGAGTGCACTTGTGATTGGTGGCATTTCTGCATCTTTCTATAAGATGAATATATTGTTGAAAACTTGAAGATCATACTGAATTTAATTGTGCATTTGATCCCAGGAATTTCACTTAAAGACATCAGAGAGGGCTATGCAGCACATTGCCGCTGTTTCAAATTCCAGAGCTCCTTCTAGTCTTTCTGATAAGGTTAGTAAAGAGATACATTGAATAGAACAGGCAAAAAATTTTATGCTAAGGTTTCGAATTGGATAGTATGATTCCCATGGACATGACAATGCTTGAAAATTAATACTGCCAAGACATTTATTCTATTATATGGGGATATAGTATTTGATTATTTTAGTGAAAATAGGAAAATGGTTTGACTTATGTTAAATCATGGTATTGAAATGTCATGATTTATTTATATTCCAATAGAAGCAGCTGTTTGGGTAAACATGTTGCCACTAGTGCATTGCTGTCCATGGTGACAGATAGAGAAAAGCGAGGAGGAATGAAAAAAGAAAAGTTCTATGTTTGTATTTTTATAAAATTGTATGGAGCTTTGTACTTATGAGGAACGAGGAGGACATAAGTCGATGACAACTAGAAATTTTATCAATGTGAAATATTGGTACGTGCAATTAAAATTTTCTGTAATGCTCTATCCATTGTATATATTATATAGCCATTAATATGATACAGAGTAGATTTTGAAATCTCTATCAAGATTCAACACAAGCTGATTTCTGATTTGTAACTTTAGGTTGTATTTGAGACTAAATAAACTTCTAATCCTTTTGTTCCTCCTCTTGTAATCTTTTTGCAGAACGCACAAAAATATTCGGGTAATATGATCTCTGATTGTGGAAATAAAGAGCCCTCACGGTAGTTGATATTCTTATTCTCACAAATTCTCTCTTCTGACCAGCCTAACGTTTTGAACTTTGGACCTTCCACATTTATTTGTGTACTGCAAATTTTTATTGTAGCCTGTAACTCTAGTTTGCTCCTTTAAAGCTCAGGTTTTGTCCTTAAATATGGAACTCATTATGCTGCTACACTTGCGGCCATTTGAAGCAATTTGTTCTCAAAATTTCCTTGTTTAAAAACCTTGCTTGCGGAGTCTTTGTTTTATGTTGGTACATGTCCCATGTATCGATTTAAAATTTACATGCTTTGCTTAGCAATGCTTATTTCCTTTTTCAGAATAAGCACTATAAATACTTCAAGGCCAGATGGCAGTGATACTTCTCATCAATTTAAAGCTCTTGCCCTCAATAAGAAGGTAACCTTTAATATATGATTCCTAGCTAAACATGTCCGTTAATATTTGGAAAGTTACTAGACATTATTCGTATTGCAGATATTGGAGAGCAAGGGGGACATTGGCGTTTTCCGAAATAGTAAGAAGGAAACGACAGTGCCAGTGGTAATTGTTCTAACTTTAAGTAATTGCTTATTTTGCTTAATTTTGCAATTTGAAATACCATAAGTACTATAGTATGCTGTGCAGGAGTTCAATTTCCTCACAGGAAAGAAGTCTCATCACAATCCTCCAGCTGATCTTTTCAGCAAGGTGAGCCATATTTATTACCCTTTCATTTCAGGGTTTATTATTATGCTCATATTTCTTTAAACATAATTGATTTTTCATTGAACACTTTGACATAACTTCTCTTTCTATTTTCTTTTTTCTGGACAAGCTTTCCTTGGCATCTGATGCACAACGAATTGCCACTGTGGAGTCAAAGTCTAACAGTAAATCATTGAATGTAAGCATTCTTCTTTTATGTTATAAAGAATCGTAACCTTGTTACTCAGAGATTTTGATTGAACAAGCTAATTTTGTTTAAAGGGCTCTAAAGAGAACAGATGGGATTGCTTCCACCTAGGGTATGAGGTAAATGACTCTCCATGGGAGTTCCATTTCATGTTTACTGGAAAACTGCATCTGGTTTGTCAATTTTTTCTTGCAGCAAGGTGCTAGTCTTTAATTTATTGGCTGATTACAGATGAAAAAATCAACCACCCAGAAACTATCCCTACAAGGCAGGACGCAGCAATTCAAAGTTGATGGGGGAGCAAATGGAGTTAATATTTTCTCGGGCGTTAAATTGTAGTGGGTTTGTTCTGCATGTCTCTGCATCCTACTGACATCAATGTCACTCAACGCTGTAACTGTGCAGCAACAGTAAGGACATCCAGTGATCTGTGAAGTAGTTCAGACAGTGTGATGTTGGCAATGCAACTATGGCTGAAGATCTCCATGTGGCAGAGTGCATAAACATGTTCAGAAGAAAATCATGCCCTATTTTAGGTTTACAGAATTTGGATAGTCTGAAACTGACTTCTGAAGGCTACTTCTACACCATCAAACCCTTGGCAGTCACTAATAAATCCCATCTACCCTTTGAATATAGAGTACAGTTCAATGCAATCCCATGGATTCATCAAGAAAAGAATTTTGTGTGACAATGTATATATATTGCTGTGGTGCAGGAGTAAGCATTGTTCTATTTCAAGCAAATATATAGAATAGTATAGCTGGTTTGGCGAAATCTACATGCTACTTCATATACATATACTCTTGTTGTTGATTGTGGCATGAGAAATCGCCACCAACGGCAGAATGTCATTCAATTTCTCTTATTCTTCCCAGTCAATATGGTTTCTTACTGTGTGTATCCATTATGATCCGGTGAATTGTGCTTCCCATTGTGTATCTGCTTCGTCCAGCGCCTTATGTCGTACATCTTTTTCATTGGTTTTTTGTCCTTACCTAGTCTTCTCTTTGTTACGGCTATGGCGATGGCCAGGTCATTGGGGAACAATGTCTTCCAGAGAAAAGCATGGAGGAGAGTGGAGATGAGCAGTATTGAGACCATCGTCGACGACATGAATGACAGGATTAAAGCCAGGCCTTTGCTTATTACACTGGGAACCTGTTCTGCATATTTGATGGTCGCTATTGAAGCAGTTGTCATGGGAAATGTGTATGACCACCAAGCCAACGAAAACCTATTAAGAAAAAAATGAGGTTGCAGCATTACTTGTTCAGTTATTTGTCCAGTAAGGTATGAAATCAAAATCCTACTAGAGTTAAATTGAATGCAGAAATGAGAAGTAATGAAAAGTTACTTGAATCCCCAGAAGAAGTTGATGCGCACAATGAGGGAGCAGTAGAGAAACAAAGCAATGAAGAAGCATGTCCTGGAGAGGCCATCAAATTCTCCATAAACAGCTCCCCATGCGATGCTGGCTGCGGCTGGAGTGGCAATGAACATGCAATACACAGGGTGGAGTTCCTTTGGCAACGCCTCACTCGTCGGGAGTCTCTGGTACAGCGTTACAAACACAACCAGGTAATGCGCGAATCCAATCGCCCACAAGAACTTCCCCGCTTCATTCCAGCCCACCTTCGCTGCCAGGATAGATCCCACAAAGTTGCCCACAACCGATAGATGTGAAGACGGGTTCGCCACCTTGCACAGTCGTCTCTTCCCTCCGGACAGCCACTGGCCATAGATTTTAAGATCCAGGAAGAAGATGGGCCCCATGAAGGCACACCACACAGCCGGGTGCAGCATGCCGCCGTCTTTGGGGGCAATGCAGGGTGGAACACCAATGGCAAGGAACATGCCGACAATCCAGGGTGCAAAGAAGAAGTTCACCCTCACGGGGTGGAAATATTCCCTCTTGACAGCCTCAAAATAGAATAGGCATTTGAGCGTGTACGTGATGAAGACCGCGATCAACATGGCGAGGGCAAGCAGCCAAATGGCGAGGTTGATCAACGGTGGGATGTGGAGGAATTTGGTGGCAGGGCTGGTGGCAAGGGCGCTCCACAAAATGGCCTGGCTGCTGAGCCCCAGACAGATACCGAAACAGCCAATGGGGAACCGGAGGAGGAACGGCCACTTTTCATCCTTTGGGAGAAGTATATCCTCCGACTCCTGCATCATACATCATTCATAAGAAGCTGTAAGATATAGAGCAAGATCATTAGATCATATCGAATACTATATAACAGGGAATTAATCGAAACATACAAAATCGATCCTATCCTCGTGTGTTTGTACAACGACGTACCTTGACTTCATCCAGTTCAGGTCCTCTAAGAGCAGCAAAATATCTCCCAGCAGGAACACTCTTGTTGTTGGCACCATCATGATCAGCCCCTCCTCCGCCTCCTCCGCCGCCTCCACCTCCTTCCTCCTTGTATTGTTCAAATTCCATCCCACTCTCCTTCCTCAATGGCATCTTGGAGTTCTGCCTCACCAATCCAGATTTCGTCCTGAATATATCAAAGTCCCCCTTCCTTCCTTCAATTGCCGCTGCTGCTGCTGCAGAAATGCTCCTATGCGAACTCCCAAATCCTCCAAAACTTTTCCCACTCCTCGGCAGGGCTCTCCTCTCCATCTTTTCTCCATTCAGGACCGAAAATCCTGTCTCCAGCGACACTTGCCTGCTGAAACTGTGATTATTATTGTTATTAGGCCTCCTAGTGTCTCTACTCTTCACTGGCTTGTTCGACCGTCTTTCCTTGTTTTCAGACATTTTGGTACCCTTGTTTACTTCTCTCTGTCCCCTTTGTTCTTCATCTTCCTCCTCTTCCTCCTCCTCCTCCTCGGGAACTTCATGGATGTCCACAAAATGTGTAGCTGAAGACCTTTTTGTGTTTTCTCTTTTCTCCATCTCCCCTCCCTGCTAAATTAACACTAGTATGGAAACCAAAAAAGTTTTAAATGTGTTATACATAAGTTGTAGTTAGTGTCACTAAAATATTTATATATACGCAACATTAAACTCCTTTTTTCTTGAATGAGCATACAATTACTGGGAGGATCACGAGAGTTAGGAAAATTTTGGTTATGCGGTTTGTGGTTGGTAGTTAATTTGGTAAACTTGAATAGGAGCCACTGCTTTTATAGATAAAAGTTGATTAATTACAGTCTTTTCTCGTGAGATGTTTCGACTACACAGATGGCAAGGAATTAATCCTAAGTTTGTACTTGAGGAAGAACAACTCTCATGTCTCAAGTCTCAATGTCTCATCAGAATTTCACGAGTCCCTAAAAAACTAGTGAACCAAACAAGCAAATCACTTGGAGACCTGTAGTCACTTATATATATGCATGCATTTACATTCAATTGGGATTTTGGAAATCCTTTTGGCTGCATGCATATAAATGTAAGAAACTAGGGATTAGTGGGGACTGCATGCGGACACGTATATACTATAATCTTCAACCCCCTGTATTTGGCCTTTTTTTGTTCATGGGAGGATTGCATATTTGCATCCCTCAATTTTCCCGTGTCCTTGTCCTAAAATTGTAGGCAAGTGCACTTTTTTACTTTTACTATATTTCAAACTTTATATTCTCAAATATTATTGGAAAATTTTAAAAATGCCATGCACGCGAGGGAATTAATATTAAAAAATTTTAGGGGGTAGGCAAGAAATTTTTTTAGTTTAACTAAGGTCTAATGTTCGAGTTTTATGAATTTAGATTCGGATATATTCTTTTTTCCATTCTTTAACTTCAATCTTTATTTAGTCATACATTACTCTTTATAAACCTTTACTTTTTCCACCATTTAGAGAGTTTAATGATTCAAGACAAGATCTTTCTAAATGTTGTGATCAACACAATTTTTATTTTTATTATTTTTTTTTTCAATTTGATGGAGTTTTTCAACTCGAGCACAGGGTTTCATTGCAATCAATAATCCAATGTCTGTAGGGGTAATACTTATCCGGCACTTTATTAAGGGATGAACTACTTTCATTTAAGGTGGGGCAAATAAACGTCTAGGACAACAATAAGAAACCAAATCCATAACTAGAAAATAGGTTTTTCCCTTACATGAACATCCACATCCATGTGTCTGCCCAAAGCATACATTGTTTAGGAATATCAAATGGTACATGGAGCAATGCCGCCATATTGCATTGTAACTCACAATTTCATTCCTGGGAGCATAAAACTATGTTAGCCGGCAGCTCATTTTTTGTCTTGTAATATTCTTAAACAATGCTATATATACACAGACAACAATTCTTCCACTCCATCAATCATCATCTTTAACGACTGTGAGAGCAAATCAAGCAAGAAGGCTCCCTCGCACTAGTCATCAAATCTTCACAAATGGCCTCCACAGCTTTCGTTGTGGTGATGATAGTCGCTGCTGTGGCCATTTCCCCTGCACTGGCCGTGGATTACATGGTCGGCGATGACAAGGGTTGGGCTCTGAACGTAAACTACACCGAATGGGCAGCAGGAAAAGACTTCCGCGTTGGCGACACCATCAGTATGTTTCAAATTTTTTTTTTAAAATCACACATGTTCTGCTGTTTTGAATTTGAGTGTGGGTTACAACATACTAGTTTAATTCTTTGTTGCAGTGTTCATGTACAATAACTCAAACCACAATGTGCACAAGGTGACCGGGCCTGCTTTCCAGAGCTGCAACAAAACGAGTCTGATCGGAGACCCCCTCACATCTGGAAGAGACACGGTTCCCCTGACTCTGCCCGGGAAGAAATGGTACATCTGTGCTGTTAAGGAACATTGCACCAGCGGGATGAAGCTTGTCATCACAGTTAACGACGCTTTGGCACCAGCTCCAGCCCCCAGTGCTGCCACCAGAATCGTGGAATCGTTTGCCTGGATGTTGGCCGCCGCAGCTGCCTATTGGACGATGATGGCCTAAAGGATGGGTATGCTCTATTGCCCTCCTTCCTGGATATCAAGTATTCCATATTACCATATTAGCATAACATTTATATGACTGCTGCATTTTGTATCAGTGATGTTTCCAACCAAAGGATTCGTTAACTGTTTTTTCTTCGATGCTTCTTTATTGTAATAAGAGATGAGAGCTGATTTCGTTTGTTATTTAAAGTGAAAGATCTTAATATTGTTGAATAAAAAGCTTTAAATTTGCAACAATACAGATTCATCCCATCCCCAGAAACCGATGAGCTTAAGATCAAATGTACTTGTAGGGAGTTGGGAGAGTGATTACAATAATGAACTCAATGGCATATGAACCAAAATATTGACCATCAAATCTGTGTATGAATATAAAAGAGACAAGAAGACAACAAAAAGGAAGACATTAAGACAACCACTTGATCAGTAAATTGCTTTTTCTCCCATGTGACATGGTTCCATGAAACCACTTGATCAGTAGGACCCCAATGAAATGAAAGGCTCAGAGTTCAGACAGCAACACAAAGAACTAAAAGTTTACACAACTAGAAGTAATTAATCCTCTTTAGAAGGGCGTACAACTACTGTGACACTTTAACATGAATCAGATCCACAAGTTCACTACAATTCGAACACATTACTACAAACTACCTATATTGTCCTATTATACAGACTTCTTCCTTTGTAGTTCAATTCCAAACTAGCAAGCAATATGGAAACGCAAGATTCAGCACAATTAGGATAGCAAGATTTGCATCATAATGAAAGAATCAATTAGGAGTACCAAACAACTTTATCTTCCACAGAATTTCTTACAACAATTATCCAGAGAAGAATTGGTGCTTTTGTGTGTGTTTCCTAATTTGTTCCACAGATAAAATGACATGAAAGGGGGAAAGCAAGAGACACCTTTATTCCCTTCCTTCACCCTCCTGGCCCTCAACTGGCAACGATTATACAAAAAAGCCAAAATCATCAAAGCAAAACAAAGCAAAAAAAGATCCAAAGGAACAATATTAAAGTGGAACCCTTTTTCGACATCCCACCTCCCTATACACAGCATAGAAAAAAAATCATCAAATGTCAATAGCATTTCGATTTGATATTCAATTTCTGAACTTGGCCAAAAATAAAGGGTAGCTATGGTCACGGTGGTAGCATCGATCATTAATCGTTCAATTGAAGTATTCGCTGTCAATGAGCCGTGGTTTTGGACCTCTTCCTCGCCTCACTGTAAAGAACCACCCCCATTATCGTGATGGCAAATCCCATCATCCCCATCACCGTCACCGGATTCCTAAATATCAACACGGATACCACTGCAGCCACGGCGGCCTTGGCATTCCCCAACACTTGCAGAGTTAAAGCACTTGTGTGTTTGGTGACCAAGAAATTCGTCAAATTTACTAAATAAGCAACCGTGGCATTGGCAGCAAGGAGAATCACCATGAATCCATCCCCCCTCCCCTTTTCAATCGTGAGGGCGAATACATTTCCTTCGATATATAAAGTAAAGGGCAGCAAAATAGCGGCCGCCATTGGAGCCATGTACAGTAACAAATTCATCGAATGCAATTTCTCAGCATCAGAAGTTAGTAACAATCCCTGAACCACAGATTTCAATGCCCTCCCAGCCGTGGATCCAATGCACACCAAGAATCCAAATAGATGGAATAAGGGCTCGCTATTACTAGCCAAAACAATCCCCAAAACCACGGGGACGAGCGCTAAATAAACCTCGGCAGACTCCTTCTTACAAGTAATCACAAAGGCAAATATCGCAGTGAAAAAGGGCGTCGTGGCGCCAATAGCTTGATTAAACGACACTGGTAGGTACCTTAGCGAAGTATTGCCGCAGACAACGGAGAAGCAGAAGATGGCACTCAAAGCAAGAATCTTGAAAAACTGGCGGCGGCTGTGAATTTGCTGGAAGGGCACGATCTCAAGCCATTTGATCGCGAATAGGCTATAGGCAGCGCAGGAAAGCATGTGCAGCATCGTCAGGAAAATAGGGTAACGGTAGCCGTAGAAGCTGAGGAGGTACTTGTTCAGCAGTAGCACCCCAATGTTGGAGAAGTACCAGGATGCAATAATGGCGGCGGTGAGCATACCGGGGGAGATCAAAGGGGCATATTGCTGCTGCCGGACTTCGGCAGTCGGCGTCACAGGAATGTCCAATACTTGGTGGTCGTTGTTGATGGGCTCGAAGCGGGGGTTGCTGCCCCTCCGCGTAGTCCAAGACTGTGCCTCCACCATTACCAATAGGCCAATCAGTGACAGAAATGTGTTTCAACTTGAATTGCCCTAACAATGCCACAAAATCAAAGGATTAGCGATAAAGGTGGGATTTTTTTGGTGAGTAGCCAGATCTGGGGGGAAATGAGGTAGGGGGGGTTGGGGGGGTGTTTGGGCTTTGGGACAATGGGGGCGGAGATCTGGGCGTGGGATAAGACGGGGACCAATGAATGGAGATGGAGGGGTAAATTGGGGGGAAGAATGAGCTGGATCCCAATGGACGGTGGAGATTTAGATTTGTGGTGTGAAGACGATTGGGAGCGTTGGATGAGGAAGGAGTGATCAAAGACATCTAAGACAAGAAAGGATTTGTCGTGGTGGGGCCCGGTTGAGTGTCGGTACAATTATCACTACGGTTGAGAGTAACCATCCAACGAACGACACTTGACTTCACTGGAAAAATGAATTACTACTACAAGCCTCCCGCAACTACTACTATAAATGGTTCCAATAATGATATGCCCTGTGAGTCATACCATCCAATACTCATCCTAATTCCTACGATATGATATAGTATGAACCAAAACTTGTTGAATTTAAAATTTGAGGCTCTTTTGGATGCCTGAATTCGACATTTGTCATGATGCCTATGATTTAATACTTCCTCATTTCCTTTTTATTTGACACGGTAGGAGTTTTTTTACTGTTTATTGAGTAACTTTGATTCGACTTTTTAATATAGTTATATAGGACAAAAAATAGTCAAGTGAGATCTTGTTAGATTTGTCTAATCGCATAGACTTAGAATATCAAAGTTCATAATTTTTACTTGTACGCAATTTGAGTTATTGAAGATTGAAAATATGTATTGAATTGCGTGAAATCTGAGCCCGTGACAATTAAAAAGGAACGGAGGTAGTATATTGTATACAACACACAAATACTCCATTGTCCCTTGAATCTTGATCAATTTATATATTCCCAAACCCCCACGACATATTGTCCTTGTTCTTCACCACCAAAAGCTTCTGATGTGTTTAATACAAGGGATGTTTGGGAGTCAGCAGATCCGCTAGCAGATAGTAGATTCGGAGAGAGAAATGTGAGATGATATGCTCTTCCAATATGCTATATGCTAACAAATATGCATGCTTCCAAACATACTCACAACAGTACTACACAGAAAGCAGCCATGTCTTGAAGCACTGGTGTTGTGCTGTGTGCTTGAATCAATACAAAGTAGGTTTTGCTTCCAATCTTTCATTTGCTTCCATAGTCTTTGTACAATAATCCCCCATCACTTGTAATCGATCAGCTCTATTCCCTTCATCTTACTCAAGTCTTTTGAGTACGAGGGATTTCAAGCATATTCAGAATATGTGCTTTCTTAAAGAAGCAGGACAGAATGGTTCAGCCACCAAATAATTGTCAGAAACCATCTCTTAGGAATGATGATAAACTACTTCTATACTATCAGGTAAAAAGCCTTTTTTAATAAACATGGATTCAATTTTCAAAGGGTAAACTCTAGAAACACAGAAGGACGTGTAATAATTATTCTGATTCTCGTTCTTTATTATTATGTCCTACTTGTACATGGTAGGAAAATGGTGAAAGAAAAAGACATGCCATGAAACGTACTACAGCCTACATCCAGTGTAAGTTTTTGGATTAGATAATTAAATTCAAAGTTTTTGGATATCTTGAAAGAGATTCAGAAATCAGAATGACACAGAAGAACAATCTTGATGAACTTTATGTTTTAATGTGAAATTTTATATATCAGTAAAACATCAAAGGCTCAACAGAATTGAGTTAAAGGGATTTGATACAATTATTATAGGAAATCAAGAAAATAAAGAATTAAAGTGAAAAAAACAACTGGAAAGCCGCTGAAACACAATAATCATGGAATTTTCGTATATATATATTGGGGACAACATGTGGCTCACTGCAACTGCAAAAGTTAAAATGTCACTGTGAAGAACTGGATGCTAGGAAAAATGTTGACGACTTTGTACTATATTTATACAGTTTATAATTTTAATAATACATTTTTTCCCACTAATATAGTGGAATAAGAATCATGGTTACTCCATCGTGTATATATTAAAATGTTTGAAATAAATTATTATAAAAATTATCATGCAATTGTAAATACCTAAATTTTGTCCGCCAACAAGAAAATGGATACGTATTTTTAAATATTAATTTAATTATTTTTTGACATTTTAAATAAGTTAAATACTAAAAATTTAATTATTAATATTTAAACAAAAAAGACGGCCAATCTAGTGTGCCCGAAATGCCAAGTGTTTCCGTGATGAGAGCCCTAACCGAACCTCAATTGTTGCACGAGCAACCAGGATGGGCGAGGGGTTTGATAGGGTCTTCAGCAGGCTGCCTCGACGTGTTTCTCCTAGAATGGTCTGCTGGCATCCTCGCCAGCATGATGGAATAGTGTTGCACGTGGATGGTAGTGTTGTCGGCAATCCCGGAAAGGTTGGATTTGGTGGAGTTGTTCGCAACGGTTTTGGGCATTGTCAGGAAGGGTTTTCGGGCTTTGTCGGTAATGCCACAATCTTAGTCGCTGAACTTCATGCTATCCTCAATGGGATGAGGCTTTTGCAATTCAGGGGTGTTCGTGAAGCATGCTGCTATTCGGACTCTCTTGAGGCCATTCGGATCATCCGTTCGAGTGTAGGCAGGGAGCACCCTCTCTTCCCCATTGTGCGTCATATATGTGAGCTTTGTCAGGCAAACCCTGGCTACCATTGGTTTCATATTTTTCGAGATGAGAATTTTGTTGCTGATTGTCTAGCTAAGAAGGGATCTCGTGGGGTTGAGTTCTTCACAACATGGGCATTTCCACCATTCAATGGGCGTTTGGAGGCCCCGGCTTTAGTTTGTTGACTTCGTTTGTTTGGTCCATTTTCTCGCCTTCTTTCTGTAGTTTTTTTAGTTTTTTCTTAGCCGACGCTGTTAGCGTCCCCTTCATAAAAAGAAAAAACAAAAAAGACGCCAATCAAATTATGATATTGGGTAAGAGAAAATATAATCCCATATGCTATATGGATAAGTCAAGATGAAGACCTTGTATATCACGTGAACCAATAAGATGATACCACATAAACTATAGTAATACCGCTAAATGGACGGTTGTGATGGACGACTCATGAAAATTGACCCATCCATCCTATCTCTTCCTCCCGACCTTGTAAATAGAGGCATCATTTAAAAGGAAAGGATTCAACAACAAAGAAGCTACAATTTTTTATTTATTTCTTTTACAAGGATTCAACAACAAAGATGCTACAAAATTTCAAAAGAGATCGAGAAAGAGCTACAGATTACTTCAAGATCAGGGACTTAAAAGGGGTGGTGAAACTAATAAGTTATTGGCAGTATCCTGTCTGTCGATGCATTTTTTGTTCTACAGTAATAAATGTAAGGATGTGCATTCTTTGATCGCTTGCCTGCTGGTTACTGTTTAGTGTAGAATAATAGTAGAAGAAACACAAGCTAACGTGTGTCCCCATCGGACTAAATTGGGCCACAAGACTTGTATTGAATGCCTTGTGATGGGCTTAGGCTACAGTGAAAGTAACCATCTAAATGAGTACTGTAATGGGCCATATAATACTCACTCCCTCCTGCTCTTTTTTTTTTTTTTTTTTTTTTTTTTAGCAAATATTACACAAACTAAGAAATACAATTATTACTAGGGTTGTGGACTTACCCTAGTGGTCAAATCCCCCGTCTCCCAGCCATATGTTGGGGGTTTGATCCCCACCCGGCCCTCTATCCCTCCCCTTTATCCTTTTTAATTTGTGTGGTTTGGGCTCTCACACACCTTTGCCGACACATGAGTGTCACTGTTTACAAAAAAAAAGAAATACAATTATTACCACACAATTTTCCATTTTTACCCCTCTCACTTATCAAGAAATGTACTTGGGGTGGAGAGAGAATGTATATCATTGGGGGAATAAAGGGGTAATATTGTAAAACTTTCATAGAAATACCTAAAATGTCAACTATTGTGCAACACTTTTTCATCTCTAAAAAGACTACTATATTGAAACGGAGGCAGTAACGTCTGATAAACTAACATAAATAAAACCCAATAGTTGTAATTCATCATGCCTTTATAGTAATATAGTGAAGTAACAATCTAAATTAGTACTGTAACATACTATGGCCAATCTCACAAATCACATTTACCATAAGGAAAGATTCTTCAATGATCAATCAATAATAAGAAACGTTGATGGAGTCTCTGGAGAATGGGGAATTTCATTTCCACGAACATACATTGTACGTCCATGAATATAATTAACAACCACCACCACTTGATCATCGTTCATAGACAAAACATAAACATACAGACATGAGTATGTTCTCCCAAAGAGCAAAGGCTATATATATATATATGCCTAGCTAGCTATATCGGCAACGGCAATGACCGGCGGTGGACATGGTTTTTCGAACACAGGGGGCGGTGGCCGCGCCTCATCAAGTGGCTGTGACAATACTTGTGTCCTTCAACCACAGATCTGGTGCATCTCCATTTCTTGCCATCACTTCTCCTGCATCTGCCCGGCTCAGCCTCCATCATCCCACTTTTCTGGTCCAAATGCGACACTACTGCCCACACAATTACCAATCACCATCATCATAACTACTACTACTACTAATCAATTGATCAATTTGCTAGCTCTACATAAATAAAGACAGGAAGAATTATAAAAGTTTGTGAAGGGATTGATGGAGGAAAAAGATCACTTGCAATTGGGGTAAAATTTGTGAGTAATATAGGAAGGGAAACTCCTCCAAATAGGGAGAATGAGTGAGGTAGGAATGGGGATTCCTGCTTCCATGTATCTCAGAATAAGTGACTGCTGCTCCAGCTCCTTTAGCTGCATCCATGTAAAGTAGCATTTCCCAGTACTTGAACCATCACCTGCACCGCAATGCTAAATTAGAAATTTCCCCTTAAAACCTACATCCCATTTTTTTGATACACAATGAAATTGCACAATCAATAATGGTACCAGTTGGCATAAGAAGCGATAGCTCTGAAGGCGAAGCTGGCTGAGCTTGAGCATCCATGATTATGATTATCACTTCTTGTGCGAAAACAAATGGGACGGTGTGGAAATATTACAAATTACTAGGGATGATAAACCAGTGGTTGACACTTGCCGAAGGATTCAATTCTATCCGGATGTTATCGTACTATAATGGATTTTTTAGATTTGAGACTGGACTGTTGTAGGTCACATGGGAATTAATTCATGTCAAGTTTTATCCTTCACTGGACTGGAATGTTTTATGTATACACAGTGCAAGGATTGACTTGAGATTGATTGGTAATAAGATCGATGGTAGCTAGAGTATTAGTATTACATGCGTTTGTTTACATTATTTATTGCGGAGCAAAGCAGCAAAACAGACATCCTGCGTAACAGCCAGCTGTAGTATCTTGTGAGTTCTGATATTGTCAGAAATGTTGGATTGTGGGCAATGGGTGGGCACTACAAGAAAAAAGGGGTTTACCGACCCCAATTTGGGGTCGGTAACAGGCGGAGACGGGTCGCCCAGCCTGTTACCGACCCCATTACCGACCCCAAAGTGGGGTCGGTAATTTCGTGGTAGGTAAACGAAGACCGACCAAAATTTCTTCGGGTCGGTAGCCTACCGACCCATTTACCGACCCATTGTTGGTCGGTAAATTTACCGACCCCATGTGGGGTCGGTAGAGGGGTCGGTATTTTGGGAGCTGGGACCTCTTGGTCCAGGGATTACCGACCCCAATTGGGGTCGGTAATGGGGTCGGTAGACTTACCGACCACCATGTGGTCGGTAATGGGGTCGGTACCCAACTGAATTTGTGACCAGAAATGGCTGTTTCCACAGCCATCCCTGCTGCCACAAATCAATCAATACCAACAAAACAATGCCACATCCAATACCACATCCACTACATTACAAATCTTCAAACAACTACAACTTATATACTCTTCAACTCTTCCATTCTTACACAAACATATCAAATACTATTAACCAAATCCACATTTCAAACATCCAACTTTGAATATAACAAAACAAGTATTATCAAGTTCTCCAACAAAGTCCAAATGCAAGTCTAGCAAAATCCATTCCCCCCAACATCAATAAACACAAGTCCAAATGGTCTATCCACATCTAACATTTGTAATATAGACAAAAGCATCGTACTAACCATACAAAAAAATGTCATCAGTGAACACCTAGGCCACCTCCACCCAAGCCATCATCTCCATCTCCGTCGTCTGGGGAACGAGGCCTCCGCACTCCAAGTACCCGCTCCAGCTGCTCGGCCATGCTCATATGGTCCTGTGATAGCCGCTCAATCCTCTCAAGTGCAGCATCGAACTGCTCCTGTGTGACATACCCAGATGGGGGAGGAGGTGTGGAATCAACAGTGCCTGGCCGCCTAATCGCTCTAGCCATCGAGCCTATGCCATAAATGTTCCCCCGTCTGTCGGGGCCACCCGCAACATCGACGAACACATCGTTCGGGTCGAAGTTAGACCCGATGGCTGGATTCTGTGACAACTGTGTAGAGACAGCATTGAATTGTTCCTGCAATACAAGTGGAAGAAGATAAGGTGCAATTTAGTGTCAACGTGTTGAATTGAGACTATATTTTAATTGATCATCAGTAGATATACATGAAGTCGCTCTGAAGTCGGCGTGACCCAATTATCCTTTTCGTGTCCCCTCGTATGTGTGTGCTCATGCAGCTCGTGAAGATGGATAGGCCTGCTACGATCAGCAGACTACACAAAATTTGCACAATATAAGTCTTCATTTTGTACAAATATGTGAAGAATGTTAAAGAGAAACATACCAGCTTATCCGCAGTGGCCAGATGAGACTTCGTGCCCGCTGTATGTGTGGGGAGGGCCGGTGCATCCTCCTGTCCCCGGCGGCGGTTCAACTTGCCCCGTTTTGACTTCTCCTTAAAGGCCGCCGAATCCCAGAAGCGTCTCCAGTTCTCTGCAACCAACTCATCCGCCGGGTACGCCTTCTTCTTCTTTCGTATGTCTAGGGTGTAATCCTTATACCTAGCAATATTCAAACGGTGTAGTGAAATTATGTTCTCAAGACAACAGAAATGTAAATTCAACGCTAGAAAGTACCGGGCAATATTCTTCTTCTCCCACTCCTTCCTCACAGCCAGAGCGTGCTGAGGGGCCCACCGTGCCACTTTCTGCATTTTAATTTGGATCAAAATGCATACAACAATGACGGAACATATATGAATCTTAATTAATGTAGTCGGTACCTGAAACTCGCCCCAGTAGAAGTCTTTGGTCTCCCGAGAGACCTTTCCCCAACTAATCCCATTCATGTCAGCACGCATGGGATAAATATCAGTGATCTTCCTGACCAGTGCGTTACTGAACTCCAATCTATATGACAAAATTGTTATGTCACACCTTGATCAAAGTAAACATGTAACCCAAAACATTTAAAACGTAAATCACTTACACCCCATCCGATCTGGGCTCAACTAAGATCCTATCTCCTCCAGCCTGTGCAGCGGGAGGTGGCTGCTGTGAACCGGAAGCTGCCCCAGATGCAGATCCCACAGAACCTGTTAAATATTATCACATTAATAAAGTCTATAGAATATAACGAATTTCTCAACGGGAAACGTAGTACCTGGTGTACGAGGCAATGGAGTCTCTGGGACGGGAGAAGATGTCTCCGGGATGTCGCCGGGCTGCTCCTGTGAGCCAGCCTCTACAACTGTGTTCCAACATATAAAATTTGAGTAGTGAAGGCTAATATATGAAGTTAACATCGAAAAAATAATTTATCCCATGTCATGAATTGTTTAAATTTATATCACAAATACCTGCGTTCGAAAGCTGATAGTCCTCCATTGCCGCTCGGATAGCTGCCTGCAGCTGAGGCCCTGTGACCCTGTGCGGTGTCCCCGAACCACCGGATCTGGATCCCGATCCTGACCCACTAGGCGTCCTAGAAGACGCCCCACGTCCTCGTCCTGACATCTGCAAAATTTATTTATCATTAGTTGTTACATTTACAATTAAGTTCAATTACGATATACATTTTGAATCTTAATAAGATTAGCAATTAGGTAGATCACATTTTCAAACTTGAAAATCCTCATCCGAAGTCTCCTGTGATGGATCATCCGGATCAGAATCATTTGAGTTGGAATCAGTGCTTATCGATGATTCTGAATCACTACTCTCATCCTGCTGAAGTTCAACATATTGAACGTCGTCGTCTGTTAGGCGCTGTCGCGAGGCAGTAATGGTTGTGATCTCGAGACCAAGTTGTTCAGGGGCATCCACTTGGAACGCATCCACTTCCACTGATGGACTAACTGTTATTACACCTCTCGGTTTGACTTTACACACCGCTAACCACTGATTCCGGCTGGCAACTGGTCTGGTGTTTGGGAACGGTACGTAACACACCTGTTCTGCTTGATTAGCAAAGATGAAAGGTTCGTATACGTTCAAAGATCTAGAATGATCTATTTCCACAAGTTTGTACTTGGGGTGAGTGCGTGTTCCAATTCCTTCACGTGGGTCAAACCATCTACATTTGAAGAAGGTTGTTTGCTTAATAGGCAGTGCAGGGTACTCTATGACTATAATCTCCTCGATTATACCATAGTAGTCTCCCTGGTTCTCCGACTTGATACATACACCACTGTTGTAGGTCGCTCTGTGCCCACTGTGGGATTCTGTGTGAAATTTCATCCCATTAATAAAGTACATAGGATACGATGTAGCAACGGGAAGTGGGCCTTGTGCAACGTGCGCTATGCATGGATTGCCGGGGGGATTTGCAGTCACATATTCCGCAAACCATTTTGGAAACTCCGCAGATTGTGCTAACCAAAGCTCCGGACCACCTATCCCAGGGCGCTCCCTCAGCAATTCATCCGTGAATTCGCTAAAATAGATATGAATTTAGGTTTAGTGTCATATATTCCAACACGTGCAGTTATTACATATTGAATACAATTTAATATTGTTGAATGAACTTACTCGATATATGGTTGCATCTCGATGCAGTTCAAGATTAGATAAATATGGATGGCCTTCAATTCTTGTTCCGTCAAACGCCTCTTCTTTGACTTTCCCTGGGGACGTCCCGCGTGTTTGAATACACTAGGCAGGCGTGCATCAAAATTTTGTAAGCCACCATCATCATTCCTTGGCACATTCCTACCTCGGGTGAACACATGCTTCTCAAAGTAATGAGAGCAAAAAATTGAGGCCTCTCGCACCATATATGCATTGCAAATACTACCTTCAACATGTGCTTTGTTGCGCACTGTTCTTTTCAACCGATTCAAATACCTAAGAAAAACAAGAATTATATTCAAGTATGACGAAACATATATTAAGTACGAAGTGTTAAAATTCCGAAAATACATTGTTTCATTTACCTCTCATAAGGATACATCCATCTGAACTGAACGGGACCGGCAATCCTTGCTTCGTAAGGTAGGTGGATGGGAAGATGTTCCATACAATCGAAGAATGCAGGGGGGAATATCGTTTCTAACTTACATAGAACCACTGGAATATCGGTCTCCAATTTCTGCAAGTCTTCTATTGTAAGTGTTTTCGCAGTCAGGGTACGGAAAAAATTGCTTAGTTCTGTGATCGGTTCCCAAACACTCTTGGGAAGCAAATCCCGCCATCCTATCGGTAGTAGACGCTGTAAGAAGATATGGCAATCATGACTTTTCATTCCAAACATTCGATGTTTATTACATCAAGATTGTGACGAACCAAATTTGTTTTCCAATAAGGTAGATCCCAGAATATACTCCGCTTTTTCCAGCCACAAGTCTTACTGATTACTGCATTCTCCTCAGCTCCTCTTAATTCAGTTACTCGACGTAGACCATGCAATTCTATGTCTTCCAACACTTCGTCGCCGACCTTGTACCTTGGTGCCAATCTGTGTTCCTCCCGATCCTTCGTAAATTTGGACTTATCAATCCTAAAAGGATGATCCGAGGGCAGGAACTTCCTGTGAGCATCAAACCACGACTGCTTGCCACCCTCTCTAAGGCGTATCGATTCTGTTTCCTCCATACAAACTGGACAGGCATATTTCCCATACGTGCTCCAACCAGACATCATAGAATAAGCCGGGAAGTCTCCAATTGTCCACATCAATGCTGCCTTCATCTGAAAGTTTTGTTTTGTATTTCGGTCGTATGTTGTGATCCCAACATCCCACAACTCCAAAAGCTCGGCTATTAAGGGTTGTAAAAAGACATCGATCCCCTGTTTTGGGCTTGATTTCCCAGGAATAATGCACGTGAGAAACATGTATTCATCTTTCATGCACATGTGGGGAGGGAGGTTATATGGGGTTAAAATTACTGGCCAACATGAGTATTGCGATCCCGACTGTCCAAAAGGTTGGAAACCGTCCGTACAAAGTCCCAAGCGGACGTTTCGCCCCTCCGACCCAAATTCTGGATGAATTGTATCAAAGTCTTTCCATGCCTTCGAGTCACAAGGATGACACATCTCTCCTACCGAATCATGATGGTGTCCGACGTGCCAAGTCATATGTTCCGCTGTCGCCTCCGATGAATACAACCTTTTTAATCGGTTTCTAAGTGGGAAGTAGAACATGTATTTTCGTGCGATCCTTGAATTGGAATTCGTTTCCCGATAACGAGGTTTGTCACAAAACTTGCAAGTCTCTAATGTAGCATCTTCACGCCAAAACAACATACACCTATTCTCACAACAATCTATCTTCTCAACAGGTAGGCACAATCCCTCAAGTAGTTTCTTTGCCTCGTAGAAGTTCTTAACCATAGCATTATCCTCGGGAAGCAAATCAATGATTAGTTGGCACAACGTATCAAAGCACCGCTCCGATAAGTTGTGTTCGGCCTTAATGTTTAATAACCTTGCTATTGTAGATAGCAAAGTCATTTTCTTGCACCCAGGCCACAAATCTTTGTCTGCCGCCTCCAACATACGGTAAAACAGTCTCTCCTCTGGATTTGGTTCCTCTGGTGGCCTCGGTTCACCGTCTTCATCATGTGCTGTAGTGTCGGGCATACCAAATCCCATTCCCTCGTAAACCATTTGTAAGTAAGTATCTTCAGGTGCATCTACTGATGGGGCTCCCGCACCAACATCGTCGTATCGTTGAAATTGGTGCACTTCACCATGACACGTCCACCTTTCATAGTTAGGGACAAACCCGTATTTTTGTAAATGGTACCTGATGTCATCATCAGATAGATAGCACT
Source organism: Hygrophila difformis (assembly GCA_030278955.1). Lineage (NCBI taxonomy): Eukaryota > Viridiplantae > Streptophyta > Magnoliopsida > Lamiales > Acanthaceae > Hygrophila > Hygrophila difformis. The sequence continues at coordinate 49,071,023 of JAOANR010000012.1, read as the reverse complement.
TGTTCCTACACCTACCACATGGACACCTTAATTTTCCCTGGGCCCTATCCACATCTGGGTTTCCATGAGACATACGTAAAAATAATTCTACTCCATTAGTAAATTCGGATGTCACTACTCCAATTTCACGACGGGAGCGGTACATCCAACTCCGATCCATCACCTACGAATATGGCAATACGACACATAATGAAACTAATTTAAATCAATAATTTAGGTTGTTCGTTAACTTTAAGATATTGTATTTCTTCAACTCCTCAATTAGATATGACTTATTTTATATGTTCATTATTACATTATTAATAAATAAAATTAGAATTGTTTCGTTCAAATTATATTACTAACTATATTTTATTAGAATTTAGATTAGCAATTTTGATTCATTGTCGCTCCTAAATGTGTCTTCATAATAATATTTTTTTATAATTCATTCAAGGAATCCAATACCACATCTAACCAAAAAAATTCATTCTACTACACCTCCAACAATTCTACTTCAACTCCAACACTCAAGAACTAAATCTCATTCCACATCATAGAGTTCGATTATACCAACCCTAGACACTTCCCACTCCAATCACATCTACTTCAATACGACATGAGAAAAACAACATAAAAAATTCAAGAAAAATTAATATACCAAGTTCTAAATTAATACAAAGTTCAAAAACCACATGCACTTTAGAATCATACAACATTCTCAAGACATATAACTGTGCAGGCATGTACACCGTACCAATTTCAACTTCAACAAGACATAAGGTTCTTAAAAATCCTATAACTTTCTCATACGAACTCCAATTTGAGCATATCATATATCAAAATTCATCTACTCGACGAGAGCTTTCTAATTATGTGCCTATAATTTCGAAAATCCAAAAAATGCAGGGAAGAATGGCCCGAAACAGCCGCTACTCTATACAATACAACCCGAAAATTATTTTTTTTGCAAATTTGGATAACCAATCGCAAATGTGACATTATAGATTACGACAATTCAAGTATACCAATCTCAAGTTAAACAACATATGTGAATAATATAGAAGGATCTACCAAGTCAAAAAACAAAGCACATCTTCAAACAATCCAAAAATAACAACAAACGAATGGATTAAAAAAGAAGAAATAGCCAATCGAGTACCTTCGATTACTACACGAATGGAATGAAGAGGATGTTTCGGGTGGAAAATGACTTGGAGACCGAAGCCTCGAAAGGCCTCGGTGGCTGCTCTGCCCGGCGGATAAACTGAGGCGGCGGGTGGAGGCGGCGGGGCGGTGGTCGGGGACGGGCGTCGACGGGCGGTGGCGAGCTGGCGGTGGTCGGAGGGGCGTCTGGCGTCGTCGTCGAGAGAGGGGCGGAGGAGGGACTGCTGTTTCGACTGATTCTGGTCTCCCCGATTTGGGGATTTTAATCCCTAGATTACCGACCCCAATTGGGGTCGGTAATGGGGTCGGTATCACCGACCACAAAAGCTGTGGTCGGTGATTTGGTTGCCCAGCACATGGGGACCCCATAACGGTCATAAAAATGACCGACCCCATTTGGGGTCGGTGATGGGGTCGGTAAATCCGACCCGCACTTTGTGGGTCGGTAATTGAGGTCGGTAATCCTCATTTTTCTTGTAGTGGGGGACAATTTTAAGAAAGATACTCCCTCCGCAACATTTGATTTGTTGCTTCCTCCCAACATTTGATTTGTTGCTACTTGCTACTATTCATGTTCATGTTTACTATAACTTAAAAACTTTTATCATAATTATACAAGTTAAAATATAGTCAAGTGAGATCTTGTTAGGTTCGTATCGTCTTATAATTTATAAATATCAATCTTTTAGTATTTTTATTTCTAACGAACTTGAGTTATTAATATTTTAAAATGCATATTAAACTGTGTGCATTGTGAATCCGGAGCAAAAAAAAAAAATAAAAAATGGAGGGAGTATAAGAGTACTACCTGCCTTTTATATTTCGTTAAATCATTACTACCTATATTCTGATTATTCTCTTTTTCTTCAATGGTATTATTTTCGCCTTTTACATAATTTAATACTCCATATATTATAAAAAATTAATGATTCAATTTGCATTCATTAAAAGTATAAAAAATTATATTCTAAAATCATATAATTATTTTTTCTATATACTTTTAAATTGAATAAAAGATTAGTTTAAAGTTACAGGAATAGTGTTGACTCTAAGAAATTTTGTTTTTAGCTATAAAAAAATTGATAGCTAAATTTTAGAATTCAACCACTAACATATTAGCGATCCCATCCGGACCCTATTTCTTCCATTTGTACCATTGTAATTGTGTGGCATGGGGCCCACACCCTTTTCCTAGAAAAAAAAAAACCAAACATAATACTATTTTCATATTGCAAAAGCACCCATATATAATTACATAAAAAATTACATTTCATTTTCTATAAGATGAGATTTTTTTCTTTAGCATTGGTGTGCATTATTATATGTATACACTTGGAAAAAAGAGGTGCAATATATGCAAAATAGTTAAATACTAAGATGAAAGTGTGGATAAGCAAACGCACTTGACTTGAGTGGTATGAGCCTCTAGCAGCTTAAACAAATATCTCGGGTTCTCGAGCATTTGTGTATGCAGAATTCTGTTTTAGAAAAAACAATCCTTCAATGCCTACCTGATACTCGAGAATTAGTTTTGTGTCCGTATTCACCTAAAAAAAGATTAAATTGTGGATAGATACCATCTTTAAAATGACCCATCAATTCGGTAACTATATAAAATTGAGATTGATACGTGCATCAATTTTGGTTTCCATATTTTTAACCAGAACTCTTCTTTCCTTGTGAGGCATTCCGATCCTCTGCCATTGTCACCTTGCTACAAAACTCGGTTAGGACAACCTTCACAAGCCCCCCTGCCCGCATCACACCATATAAGGCACTCAGTTTTCTATAAAATCAAGATCAGTTGCTGAACAATTCATTCATTCCCATTCGGAAGAATGCAATTCCGCTGTATTTTTGCCCTCCTAACACTGCTCCTAAATGTCCATCACTTTCTCAGCGCAGAAGACGGCGATGATCGAACTCCCACAACTACACTGGACACATACATAGTCCACGTCGAAGCTAATCCACAGATAGCCGACGACGAAGGCTATTACGAGTCATTTATGCCCAACCGTATTGCAGACTCCGAAGAAGAGCAGCCGGTAATGGTACACAAGTATCACAACGTCATGTCCGGCTTCGCCGCCAAGCTCTCGGCAGCGGACGTCGAAACGATGCGACAAAAACCCGGTTTCATTACGGCCCATCGGGAGCAGATCGTCCCATTGCTGACGACGCATTCGCAGAGCTTCATGGGACTGATCCAAAACCTGGGAGTTTGGAATGCGTCCAACTACGGGAAAGGTGTCATTATTGGTGTTTTGGACACGGGGATAGCCCCCGAGCACCCGTCTTTTAGCGACGAAGGCTTGTCGCCCCCGCCGGCTAAGTGGAAGGGCAAATGTGAGTTGAGCCGTGGCTGCAACAATAAGCTGATTGGTGCCAGAGGCTTCGGCAAGCGCCCACCGTTGGACGACATCGGGCACGGCTCACACACGGCGAGCACGGCTGCAGGGAACTTCGTCCCCGGCGCTAATCTTTATGGCAACGCCAACGGGACGGCAGTTGGCGTGGCGCCCCTTGCTCACGTGGCGGTTTACAAAGTGTGTAACGCGGATGGTTGTAAGGACAGCGACATCATAGCAGGAATGGATGCGGCTGTTGGCGACGGTGTTGATATACTCTCGATGTCTCTCGGTGGTAAAGCAGGTCCTTATTATTCGGACGCCATTGCCATAGGGACGTATAAGGCTACTGAATTGGGGGTTTTGGTGAGCTGTTCTGCTGGGAACTCCGGTCCAGGGGATTCCACGGTATCCAATGTGGCGCCGTGGATTCTTACAGTGGGCGCGAGTTCTATCGACAGAAAGTTGGGAGCTTTTGTGGAGCTTGGTAATAACCGGACACTTTTCGGACAATCAGCATTTCAACCGAAGGAAGCCCTTGCCTCAACGACTGAGTTGGAGATTGTTTTTCCAGGGATCAGTCCTAATGCTCAATCCTCCTCACGATTTTGTGATTACTTGGAAGCCGATGCAGTGGCGGGAAAGATCGTTGTATGCGAAGTTGGGACATCGAAGAGGCTTCAGAAGGGAAAAATGGTGAGGAAGGCCGGCGGTGCAGCCATGATTCTAATGAACACAAGGAATCAAGGGGGAACCACAAATGCAGAGGCTCATGTACTTCCAGCAGCACATATTGGTTACCAGGAGGCCTTAAAACTCGTATCCTATCTGAATTCGACTTCTAGGCCTACCGCAAAACTGACTTACGATGGAACTATAATAGGCGATAAGCACGCTCCAATCGTTGGTTCGTTTTCATCCAGGGGCCCTAACTCCATAAGCCCCGGTATTCTCAAACCTGATGTTATCGGTCCTGGTCTGAACATCCTTGCAGCTTGGCCTTTCTCAGTTGGCGACAAAAGCAACAATTCGAAATCCACATTCAACACCAACACTGGAACCTCCATGTCCTGCCCTCATCTTAGTGGCATTGCGGCATTGATCAAAAGTGCACATCCGGATTGGTCGCCTGCAGCCATCAAATCTGCCATCATGACCACTGCGGATCAGGTAAATCTCGGTGGTATGCCTATACTGGATGAGAAAATGATGCCTGCCAATGTGTTTGCCACCGGTGCTGGCCATGTTAACCCTTCGCGGGCGATTGATCCAGGCCTTGTTTACGACATTGATCCCAAGGACTATATTAGCTACATGTGTGGTTTGGGCTTCACAAACCACCAAGTTTCAATAGTTGCTTTAAAGACGGTGGATTGCTCGAAAGAGTCCAAGATTTCTGAGGGTGAACTCAATTACCCTTCATTTTCGATAGTTATTGGTGCACCAACATCACCCAAAACTTATTCAAGAACTGTGACCAATGTTGGTGAGGCCAATGCATCGTATGATGTTAAGATTGTTCCTCCGGTGGGCGTCGATATATCAGTGGAACCTAGTAAATTAAACTTCTCAAAAGTGAACGAGAAGTTGAGCTACAAGGTGAGTTTCAGCCGGTCGAAGACAACTCAAAACACAACAATGTACGGTCAAGGTTCCATAAGCTGGATTTCTGCAAAGCATGTTGTTAGGAGTCCAGTTGCGGTTGTTTTCAAATGATATACTATTACTCTTCTTCAGAATCGCATCATCTGTTTCTTACTTATATGTAATAAGTCTGCGGTCAATTTTAATAATGTGGTGTTACTACCATTGTTCGATCCCTACAAGAATAATTTATAAGTTCACTTTTTTTTCTCTGAATTGAATTGATTGAAAACTCTATCTAGGTCGCTAACATCCTCATCAATATCCGGTGTCATGTTACACGTGAATTTATTTGGAAATAATTCATTAACTATACTCTTTAACTTACCAAAATTTTATTTGAGTAAATTTGGCAGGTTGCCGCAAGCTCTGGTTTTGTATGGTAACTAACAGCCACAGCTAGCACACATGTGTGCCTCTATTTTCTTTAATGTTATTCTTCAAATATTATGCTTCCTTTATTGAAAAAAATTATAATCAAACTGAACCTGGTATAATAAGACATTATCAGTGTTTTTCTGCAGAGAGTGAGTAGCACTATTTTGGTTACACAAGTATACACTATTTTGAAGTAATTTAACAATAAAAAGATTGAACATTCTAACAATTCATCCGAGAATGGCTACTCATTTTGGATGATTTTATTAAGCTAAATAAGATGCCAGAATTATTTTTTACCAAGAAATTCTCCAGGCTCTTTACAATATTTAAACTCATTGTATTCAGGGGGGGTCATGCATTTTTATTAGTGGAAAATCCTTTTTCTTTTTTTCTTGATACTTAAAATTGTAGTAAGTGATTTAAATTTGTTGGTAGCATTTTTGGTATCGGCCCAAATTTGTTTAGTTTGAATTTACTTGTCCTAGTCCTGTTCTAGTTTAAATCATACTACTAGTATTGTTTTAGACAAGAGAAATTGCAGCCAAACATCAACGGCCACCAGGAAATTCGGTGTCTCAAATCTAATTATAACAACTCTTGTAATTAAAGATGCTTTGAAAGAAACTACCAAGTGCACTTTGGCAGTCTTCTTCACATCCAAAGCTCATGAATGCTATATATGGAAAACCTCTACACCATAAATGACTTGAAAAAGCAACCAATCAGATGAAGGTCTAAACTATTTAAGGCTGGGTGCTCCATTTTACTGAAAAAAATGACACAGAAATCAATATCCAGATGCAAAGTTCAAGAAACAATATTGAGAAAATCAAAAGAATACATGAATATAGAAGAATTGCAAAAGAATTGGATGGCAGTGATTCCATAATCCAACAGATTTAGGCATTCAACTACCAATCCATCTTATTATGGCACCTTCAGTACACGACTAAAATACTGCAATAGGACTCCTGACAGAATACTTAGCCGATTTCCATATAATGTATCCATGAGAAACTGATGCATTGCTAGAATCCCCCAATGATCTGCTGAATGTCACTTCGTATGACATTTTCTGGTTGATTGCAGTGAAGTTAAGCGTTCTGGGATTGACTGATACCTCAAAGTTCCGAGGTGGAACGACCTCAACCACGTAACTCGACCTAGGATCTCCGACATTAGTCACTGTCCTTGTGAATGTCTGATTAGATGATGACAGCGCAATGGCGAATGAGGGGTAATTCAGCTGCCCGGCAACGATCCTCGGCATCGCAGAACAATTCACCTTACGTTGCAAAATCGACAGCATTTCCCGATTCGTGTAGTCCAAACTGCACAGGTACATCACGTAGTGATGATGCTGGATGTCGTAAACGAGCCCTGGATCGCTTGCCCTGGCAGGATTCACATGTCCTGCACCGGTGGCGAATATGTTGGCCGGAACGAGCCTTTCGTCTTGTATTTGCCTATTCTGGAGGTTCGCCGTATCGGCTGTAGTCATGATGGCGGATTTAATGGCCGCAGGGGACCAATCAGGATGCACGCTTTTTAGCAATGCTGCAACCCCGCTGAGGTGAGGGCAGGCCATGGATGTTCCGGAGACCGTGTTGAAGTTGCTGGTGGCGTTGGTGATGTTTTCCACAGATGTGTGCCACGCGGCAACAATGTTGACGCCCGGACCGATGATGTCCGGCTTTAGGATTCCGGGGCTCTGCCTGCTGGGACCCCGGGAGGAAAATGAAGCCACGGTTGGAGAGTTCTTGTTACCGAAGACGGTTCCTTTGAATACAATCCCAGCCGTCGGATTTGGAGCCGTGTTCGTGTACGTTACGATTCTCCGTCCATCTTCGTAATTGACGTTAATAGCCGGAAGAACATGGGCGTCGGCGGACGTGGTGAATCCCTGGCGAGGCAGGTTGATGAGAATCATCGCGACGCCGCCGGCGTCTTTCACGGCCCGACCTTTCGCCACTCGTGTAATCCCGCCGCCCATTTCGCACACGACTATTTTCCCCGTTACATTGTGCAGAGACCTTCCGAAGCAGAAAGGTGCGGAGAAGTCGCTGGCATTGGCTCCCGGGTACACCAGGGGAAGCTGCGTCGGTGGGAAATTGTCCGGCTGGTACGCCGATTCGCCGCTGATTTCCGTGATGTTTCCTAAAATAGCGACCGCAGCAAATCTTCTATCGATGGTGCTTGCGCCGACGGTGAGCATCCACGGGGCGTCATTGGAGACCGATGACCTAATTGGACCGCTGTTTCCTGCAGAAACGCTGACGAAGATCCCCTTCTCGATTGCACTGAATGCGCCGAGTGCAATGTTGTCTTGGTGATACGGAAGGGAAGGCCCACCGAGGGACATCGAAAGGATATCGACGCCGTCTTCAATGGCGGCGTCTATCCCGGCTATTATGTCGCTCTCAGAGCAGCCGAGGATCGAGCATACTTTGTACACGGCCAAATGCGCGAATGGGGCTATCCCGACCGCCGTGCCATTGGCGTTGCCGTACACACTGGCGCCCCTAACGAAGTTACCAGCGGCCGTGCTGGCCGTGTGAGTTCCGTGGCCGTCGTAGTCCATTGGATTTCCGTCACCATCCTTGAAATGCTTTGCGCCGATGAGTTTGTTGTTGCACGTGCGTGGGAATTTGAATCCGCAAGAGCCCTTCCACTTAGCAGGTGGGGGAGACATCCCTTGGTCGGTGAATGAAGGATGATCGGGCACAATACCGGTGTCCAGAACACCGATGATTATGCCCTTCCCGTAGTTTGATTGGTTCCAGAATCCCATGTTCTGGTTCAGACCTAGGAAATTAGGTGTGTGTGTGGTGTGTAAAGACAGGACTTGTTCTGGCAATGCTGATATAAAGCCTTTCTTCTTTTTCATTTCGGCAACTTCCCCGGGAGTCAACCTCGCCGCGAAGCCCGGAAACACATTTTGGTATGAATAGACCATGCGATTTGTGGACTCGGTTCTGGAAGCTAACGTCGTCGGTAGGAATGATTGATACCAGGTATGTAAATCTCTGGGCTGATTGGAGAAAGGATGGTTTTCTGGTAAATCGACATGAACAATGTAAGTTTTTAACGAATCATCGGTAGCAACGATTGCTGAAGACAACTCGAGTATGATGAATAGACAGAGATATGGAACTAAAAGGTGTGACATGGTAGAAAATGGCTTGTGAAAATCGATGATATTCGTCACTACCCCTAAAGTATGCATATATACAACAAGGCATTAAGGCAAAGGGAATTTGATCAACTGGAGACTATTCAATGCAGCCATGTCTGTAATATTTTTAAGTAGAGGCTTGTAAGAAATCCAGAAGATTAAGGCATCTGAAAGCTTATATCAACTTGTAGAAATCCAGAAGATTAATTCATTTATTGAGCAAGGAATAAGATATGGTGGTGGTAATGAGCTTATTTGACCAAAGTCCATGAATGATTTTCTTCAGATTTTGAATGTTTGCTATTGAAGAAGTCCTACGTCGCTACTGGATTGGCCAATGGAGATAGTTAGGCAGGACCAGGCGTCCCATTAGGGGACTCTATGTCTCTATCCATCCTTGTCATTTGTGTGTATATATAGCTGAAGAGTGTGGGCAATTTCACGGCAAAAACAACTTGCACTATTATTTACTAATCTGCAAAGATAAGGATATTGGAATATTGTTTTAGTAATAATTTGTAGGGTGTTGTTATTGAATTCAACATTCCATTAATAGTCTGGAGCGTAAAATTCAACAATATGATGTGAATGTCCATGACGAATCTTTTATTAAGTTTGTAGAGATTTTCAACAAGCACCTTCAAAATTTTAACAACACTAAAAAAAATTTCAACAACTCAATGGGGAAGCAGATGCAAGAGTAAAAGCAATTAACAAAATATTAAATTGTGTGGATGGTCCCCCGAGACCAAGCAACTGTGATCCATGCTACCCCAAAAAGGTGGGTGGAGTGTGAGGCATGTAATCAAACACAAAGCTTTTAGTTTACTATATATAATCTGGGGATATTATTTTTTATATGTTCAAAGACACAAGGGTTTATTACCAATTCATTAATCCAAGCACGCGATGATCCCCTTTTTCTTGTACCTTTTGACTTCACTCTTCATCATCATCACATGTTACTGTATATCTACACACTACACTGCAAAAATCATTCCACCAAACCCCCCTCAAAACACTTATCCATCAATAATTCCAGACTATTCTATAGATTAAACTTTGAAGCATGTAAAAAGTAGGTAACTTTTGGATTAAAATTGGGGTAAACATTTTTCTGTCCACTATTTTCATACTTCCTTACATAAAAGTATTTTGCAATTGTCCTTTCAATATGGTACATCTATGAAGCATTATTGCAAGTGATTTGTTGAGCTTTTAAATACTCATAGGCCAGGTAGGTTATTTGCTGTCTATAAGTCATTGGTATATCAAGATCACTTAAATGTATGCTTTCCAACAATTTACTGCATAATAACATGCTTGAAATGTTTCAATATAAGAAAGTAATTAGGCTTAGAGGGAAATTTCTAATTCATGAAGCCAAGGGAGTTGAGAAAGTAATTAACTTGATTATAGCCCTAATTTTTTTTTTTAAAAAAAATGAATTGCATAATAGGTGCCCCAAATTGAAAAATAACCCATACAATAACAAAAAATGATACTATCAAATTTGATTTTAACTTGCCACTTTTCTCCACCATCTTCAATCAAAAAAAGCAGTAATAATAAAGTCCAGCAACTTTACTGAGCAATAAAGTTAACCATCTTCAATCAATGCATTCCCTCATTCTTCAATTCAAAGCACTCTTACACTCCAAAGAAGCTGATTAATCACAGCAAAACTTGTGTCACAATTACACACAGACTAGCAACAATCAACTTCAATTCATCATTTTTTGATGCATGTTTAAATGGGCTCCTGGTTTTGGCTGATCACTCTGATTCTTCATTCACTTGCAACTCTGCATCCCTCAAATGCTCAAACGACGCAGCAAATTAAATCCGCCCAGAATCTTGATCTCGCCATCAGAGACTACACATTCAGCTCACTCTTCCACACCAGCTTCAGAACCGGCGAACTACACCGAATCAATCTTCCAGGCAATCTTTCCAGCGTAAATGTCGCCACAACAAGATTACGGTGCGGCAGTCTTCAAAAGCACGGCGCCCAAATCGACCAATTCCACCTAAACCGTGGCATCACCGTCCATCCTTGTCACAAAAGATTGATTCTTGTCGCTCAAAATCTTGGATCCAAATGGTCATCGGTGTACTTCGATAGCTACCAATTCCAAGGCTACCAACTTATTTCCCCAATCTTAGCCCTTCTTGCCTACAATGCTGCAGGCAGAAACAGCACCACAATCCCCTCGGAGCTCGCCATCCAGTCAGGAAAGGATCCCATCACTATTGAATTTGGCGCCCCAACTTTGCTAAATACGACACCAACACCAGGGATCGCTGCACCTCTGTGTGTTTTCTTCGATCGGGATGGAAATGTGAGTTTATCGAACCAAACAAGGCCGAACGTGTGCACGACGATCAGGCAGGGCCACTTCTGTTTGGTGGTAGAAACGCCGTTGAGAGGGAAAGTGAGCAAATGGCAGATAGTGACGGTGAGCACGGTTGGTGGCGCGTTGGGGGCGTCGCTGCTGAGCTTGCTGGCGATCGCGATGTGCGTGAAGGCGAAGAAGAAGGCGAGGATGGATGAGTTGGAGAGACGGGCTTATGAAGAGGAAGCGCTGCAGGTATCCATGGTCGGCCATGTCAGGGCGGTCAGGGCTTCGGGGACGAGGACTCTGCCCACAATTGAGCATCATCACAAGTATCACAAGTAGTCAGTCCTTGGTTCACTCTTTTTCACTTCATTTGTTCGGTCAGTTGTGTAAGATTTTTGTTCTGCACTAGTACTATTGATGAGGTCGGGATTTAGAATGTAAGAAGATGATTCATCCAAGGAAAGGATTGCTGACAATTTGTTCATCTTAGTAGTAGTATTCATTATTAGTAGTAAAATTTTGTTGTCTACTAGAGATTTTAGAGCTCTTGTCCTTTGGATTTGATATCTTTTCTTTTTGATGCCTTTTGTTTATTCAGCATATGGCATTTAAAACTGTCTGCTCCATAAGAATACATTTTTGTTGAAAACAAATTGAAGTACGAATTACATTAGGATAGGCTACGGCGAAGAAGAAAGAAAGAAAAACCAGTGTGCTTGACAAACACACTAGGTCCCCCAATGGACCATTAGACAAATTAATGAATTGGCGACTCTTGCAGCATTTCCGTCACGTTTTCTTTTTACAAGGCCTAGATTTTTTTTGTGATCTCTGCTGCACATGTGACACCGTCAATTAGAAAATTAGAAAGAAAGAGTTTTCCCTTTCCACACAAGGCACGTGCAATACATGGTTTTGTCTTTTTGGAGACATTTGTATCAATTTGTGACTACTAATAAGTTTGAAAAATATGCAAATTATTTTTCTAAAAAAAATAAAGAACAAAAAAATCAAAGAGATGTGAGAGTTTAATTTCATATTTAACAAAACTTCAGTTTTATACTAGTACGTACCATTTTAATAATGATAATGAAGTGGGAATGTAACTTTAAGTGTTTTTGTATGCTCATGAAAGATAGAGGAATCTAAATACAATTAGTTTTGCACTTGAAGAAAAATGCGAATGACCGACAACACCTGTTTATTTTATCGTCGGTAATAAAATCATAGTATATTTCTTTGTTGGTATCGTTGTTATATTTCTTGGCCAATTTTCTTAAAATTGGACATATGCATTTTGGTTAAGGTCCAAACATGGAGGAATTGACGGATAAACCCCTAAATTTTGAGATGGCTGAGTCACACCATATGCTTGACCTCAAAACAAATGCCCGGTGGAGAAGGCAACACGTACGGACCAAAGATCCCTTAAGCAAAAATTCAAATGCACTAAAAACGTGCCCAACTAAACTTCCTGTATCAATGAATCCAACCATGAATATATTACATGAACGCGGCAGGACATATACACATCATCTTTTTCTATGTTTTGTTTTTCCTACAATTGGTTGCGAGCTGGCACTTGCAATGTCAAATGATTAGACCCAGGACGCAACCCCATACACATAACACGTACACAACTACCACTACTAGTCTATATTTTCCACACCAAATACTTACATTTTCCAAACCATGTTGCTTGTAACTGACAACCGAAAAGCATCACCAAACAATCACTTCATGAATCAATCAAACTGAACGCGCTGGCCTGCTGCTCCATCAATTTGAATGCAACTAGAACAAATGAATTTGTACGACGAGCTTAGGAAGAAGTAGTACCATCGACGTTTTGAGGCCGCCACGAGATACATGGCATTGGAGGGAAGCAGCAGTTGCAGTCCCTCCCGCATGGCTGCAGGGGAGTGGTGGTGGTGCCCAATGCAGATTCTTGTACATATTCATCCATCATCTCCCGATGGGTTCCGTGTATCGCCCCGTTCGCGTCCTTCAACGGCCCCCAGCATTCCATCTTGTTGAATTCCGGGATGTTGGAATGGAAGTACACCCAAACCAGGGCGTTTTGTAGCTCCGGGTAGTTGTTTAGCAAGTTCCCATCTCCATGGACAAAAGCCTTCAGCACCTGCTCACAAATTTAAGTTCAAAGATTATGACTTTTTAATAGTTTAAGGAAAGAAATGAAAAAGTGGGATTTTTGTTAGGGGTAAGAACTGACCACAGGGAGTTCTTTGGAGAAAATGAAGTATCTAAGCTTGGCAAACAGGTCCAAAAGGGAGTGGCCACCACTTATGTGGCAATGCACATGAAGGGACATCTTCCCTTTGATTTTCTTCCACTCGGCCACCACTTCATCTCTTTGAAATCTGTTGTACCACCCTTGCAACTGTATCCATGGAATGTAATAACATACAGTTTTATTACAAAGAAGATGGGATTGGAATTGAGTATTGTATTAGGGGGAAAAGGTCCAAGGACTAGTCTCTTTAATGCCAAATTCAAGGGCTATGATGATTTTCAGTTGAGAGTTGGGAGCATATATATTTTTCTATTGGATTTCTTCGTAGAATATTTCTACTTGCCACAAAATTTCTGTATCTTGAGTCATCTATAATTTGACATACAGCACATCATAATAATTATACACACTGAAAAAGAATACTCTGTACCGTATTATTGATCGGTTCTCCATCTTTCAATTAATTAAAAAAAAGGGGGGGTTTGAAAATGACAGTTTCATGATCATCTCTCATAACAATACACAATCATCAAAGATGGACCAAAACATGAGGAAAAGACCCGAATTAAAATCATAAGGAACAGCAGATCCCAGACCGTTTCAACAAGAGCATATAAATATTCAACAAAAGCTCTATTGTTAATGGTTAATATAAAACAGCATGTAAACATTCTCACCTGGGAATTGTTAATGGTTTGAGAAATGGCAAGAGTGAGCTTTGAAGTGACATCGCTGTGTGTAAGCGTATAAGTCCTCGGAAGCTTCCCAGGATGCTTCTTTTCATCCACTCCCAAGAACAGAACCTTCAACTTTGAAGCCTCAAATATAGCTGGTCCAAACAACCTAGCAACCTGAGATGATCCAAAACCCAAAACTTCAAAACAAGAACAACAAACCCCAACAAAAAGTAGTAAACTACAAAAAATGGAATGGGGAACTTACAGGGAATACAGCCTGATTCTTTCTTGCTCTCCTTTTAACCTTGTAAAGAAACAGAGAGTCACTGTCCTCTGAAAATGAAGCCGGTTTGAGCTTTGATGGGAGCACTGAAACTGCAGTGAGAGCACCCATAATAATACTGCAAGTTGCAAGGATGCCTTTCTTATGAGAATTTAGTTTTTTTGCTGAAAATAGATGTGTTTAAGGATTTCAGTGGTCTCCCAGGTTAATGGAATCAGAAGTGTTGTGTTGTAATAGAGAGGAAGAAAAGCAGAGAAAGAAAGTAGTAGTTGGGGAGGGTAGAGAGTACAGCCACAGGGGAAGAAATAAAAGGGCTACACTTGATGAAATCCAGCCGGTGTTTGAGGAATTCAAAGATTCAAACTTGTCTCCACTCTTCTATTAACTATTCCCCCGCAGACCACAGACTGTTGGACACTTCAATTTCTGAAGCTTTGCTTTGACGTTGGGCAACTCTTATTTTACTCATTTAATTTTTGGCATTATTGTTATTGTTTTTTTGGTGTAAGTCTCCTTTATTGCTTGCTTTAATTTCATGTTGAACTACTTTTTTTCTAACCTACACTTTTGGCTTGGTTAGCCTCTTGAGTTTCTTTATTCTTACATCAAATTTGAAAGTGATTAAGCACTTTAAGGAGGAGTACAAAAACATCAAGAGTGTCCATATGTTATTTACTTATTTATGTTGTGTATTATTATTGTAAAATTTAGCATATATGGGAGGTAGTTTAAATATAAGTTTAGTAAGATTTGAGTAGTATTTAAAAATAAATAAATGAATGACATTATAGAAGAATGAAGTGGAGTTGGGAGAAGGGTGTAGAAAATTAATTAATTAATTAAAACAAGTGGCAAGCGGTGGAGATGGTAACGGTGAGTAGGATGTGTAAGAAGAAGTATGTTGCGTGTCAAATTATAAATTGAAAGTAGTAGGAATTAGAAGGGAAGTTGCTTCAAGTATCCGACTTCCTCATAATACATAAACGGTGAAGCACCGCATGCGACAAGGCACAAGCCCATATTTCTTGCCTAATTTCCCAATAAATAAATACTACTACTACAATATTTTGTAATTTTTATACTACTATATATCATGGTTACGTTTTCAGGAATTATTGGTACCATTTTCAAAACATTTCTCTATGTATTTATAAGAATTTAAATCAAAATTTTAGTTAGAAGACTAAAATACTATAATTTACAATAATTGTCCCGTTAGATATTTATGTTATATATTTTCTAATATTTTTATTTTAGTTAAAGTAAATATTATTCATAAACATTGATAACTAAACAATTAGTTTGGGTAAATATCTCTGGTTCAATGAGACATTAGGATACCTGATATTCACCTAAAAATTAGTTTGCCTATATATGTATCCGTCTTCTTACATCGACTAGAACATTGTAAAAAGGGGATGCCTATATGTGTGTGCCTATTTTGGGAAATGAATCGTGAAATTGAGTTGTATTCAAAGGAATCATGCATGAATAACCAATTTGGTGAGACATGAAATTTATGTGCACACCTGACCTTCTAACCTTCTTGTCGTAATCCGTGCAAAATTCTTTCATGCACAACTAAGATTCTAATCTAACTCATGACTTGTATTCACCAATCATCAGTACTGCAGTAGCTACCCAGTAGGCAGTACATCTCTGCAAGAGGAGGAGTATATTTTAAGGGGATCTTACTTAATTGTTTATAATTTTCAGTATTAGAATTTAGAATTGATTTTTATTTTCAGTATTAGAATTGTTTTTTTTTTTTCCAATAACAAAATTCTGTAGATGGCGTGTTTTAAATAGAGTTGTCGGTTTGTCGGCCTTCCGTCAATTAATTGAGTAATGACAAAAATAAATTAATACTTAATATATCAGAAGAATAATTAGGCATGAGTTTGTATCCTGACGTCTGGAAATGCGGAGTGATATGTAGATGCCTGTGTTATGCTATTTTTTTGTTTCCTTATGTATGGTAGTAAATTATATTATTTTATTTCCTTTGTTTGTTTTAACAATTAGTGGTAATTTAGGGAGGTTATATTGCGGCATATGTGGGCATGTTCTTTATATTGATGTCATATGCTCTTTTTTGTTTCTTTCCCTTACAGAAGTTTTTTTCAATTTTTTTTTCCTTTTTTATGCATTATTAATTATGGGCAAATGAATGGATGTTTCCATTTAGTTCCCTGGAATCATGGGAGAATTGTTTGGTAGGTTGCAATACTTAGGTGTGGTGGGCCAATGTCCAATAAAAAAAGATTCTACATATTTTTTTAATTTAACAACATATCGTGTGTGAGATTTTTTTTTTTTTTGTTTTCACTCGGTCTTATCCATTTGGACCACTTTTGGTCTTACATTTTATATCCTTCCGGTTCAACTTAAAAGTAGACTTACATTTTTTATGCTATTGAACACCCTATTACATGTTATCTTGAAGTTCTTCATGTGATCTATGATAATATATTGTATGATCTGTCGCTAAATTAATTTGTGTTGCTAATTCTTTTTAGTGGTGCTACATAAGCCATACAAATGTGTTATTTACTATGCTTACACATGATATAATTATTCATTATAGTACTGTGCTGGCAACGATGATATTATTTATTTTTTCTAGACACATGATAGCCGCCAAGTTTAAGATGTGTTCTGACCACAGTTGTTATGTGCTTCTCTTTGTTTACAAAATGCTATTTTACATGTTATACGAAATTAAATTCAATGCTATGCGAATATTTTGTCATTGCTATTTGCATGTTATTAAAATGCTATCTCATCAGTTTTAAAATAACATTATTATTTTTTCCAACCATACATCACAACATTACAATTGTAAAACCCTAACCTAAATGTGACCTGCCGCTGCCGCCACCTTCCAGCCACCGCAGAACCACCACCACGGATCCGCCACCATCATCTCTCCGATCCCGCCAGCACCTCGCCACCCTCACCACCATCATCCTCCTCCATCATCCTTGCCACAACCGCCACCACCACCACACCACAGCCACCGGCCATCTCACCCGTTTCCCGTGGCCCCCATTCATCTCCCGTCACCACCCCTCTCACTGCAGCCCCTACCATTTCGAATCACCAACAACAAAACCCATAATCAGAACAAAAAAAGAAGAAGAAAGAATGAGAAGATGATGTCGGAGATAGCGAGAGAGATTTGAGTACTGAGGATGAGCAACGATTTTGGCTTTTATGGCATCAACAGTGTCGCTTTCTGGTCGCCGGCGATGCTCCGGCGCAGGGTGATTTCCTCCTATTGCAGATAGGTGGTGGAATCTCAGCCCTTGATTCTGCGAGGTTCCCGCCTCAGTTTTCACGATCGGATATTGGTGGATGTCAGATTGGTCGAAGCAGTTGCCGGACTGGAGATGGAAACCGCTCGCCGGAGCAAGCACTGGACTGCCGTACAGAAATCCTCCCCCACCACCGCCAACAACAGTAACACCTCTGGAATTCGTAACGTCACTCATTTGATGATCGAACTTCTCCATTTTCGAATTAAAATCAATACACAAATTGAAAAATTCCTAATCGGAAATAGATGAGAAAAATGAAACCATAGGAAGCAGTAACCAACCAATCTACTTGAAACTGAAATAACCATTGTAGATTCAAAATTCACATGGCGCAGCTGCTTGATAAGCTAGCGGCAGCACGGCGGCCATGGCCGGATCGGCAGCTGCGCAATCAATTGGGTGGGCCGTGAACGATGGGACGTTGAATATTGAAGAATAAACACAATTATCCGTTTTCTCTCAATAATTAAATTGGAAGTTACTAATCCCTCATTCATGACACCTTTAATTATGGGTAATCAGGGGTAATCATATCCAATTTCCTTTGTGATTGATATGGCTTTGAATGGAATGTGAATGGTTGAATGACGCGTAGCATCTTCGACGCTGATGCGGAACACGTCCGCATATGCGGACAACTAGCAGTCTGCATAGTAACTTATTCCGAATAATTATACTAGTAATTAACTTTATTTTTTTATTTTTGATAAGCAGTAATTAACTTTATTGAATTCAATGAATCCTACCAAATACGTAGTAAATCACTAAAAAAAATGTATCATCATGTCAAATACATGTACGACGTGTCTACAGTATGGTCGTTCGCTAAATTCCCATTTCCAACGCCCACAAATTAAAGCATCTAATGGTAGCCGGTAGGAAATGAAAAAACAATAAAAACATGGCATTTTAAAACTGAAGTTGAGAGACTCAACCCCTCAAAAATAAAATATTTTATGAGAAATCAAATTTGTGAAAAATCTTATTATCCACAAAGGTCGGATGAAAATTAGAGAGGGAGGAAGTCAAGGATGCATTGGCAAAGGATGCTAGCGAGACTGCTTATTGGCGTGATTAGTATGGTTCTTTGAGTTGATCCTTTATTTTTTTTCCTTTTCTTTTTTCTCTTTATTCGCCTTCCGTGTCACCAAAAAAAAAAAATAGAGAGGGAGGATAATCCATAATTGTGTGAGAAAGCAATTCTTTATTTTGTACTCCCTCCGTCCCATTAAAAGTGGCCACTTTCTTTTGGGCACGGACATTTAGGTTGTAGTGTTTAGTAGTTAAAGTAGTGTGAGTAAATTTGACTAATCAATCCATCTAATTTATAATAGTTACATTTGACTTTTAACCATATTTATTATTTAACTTTGACTTAATGTTATCGTAATGATGTAGAAAGAAAAAAATAGTCAAGTGTGGTCTTGTTGAAATCGTCTAATCGTATAGTTTTAGAATATACTTCCTCCGTTTTTTAAAGATAGCTACAGATCCACTCAGCACGCAGTCCAATGCACATTTTAAACCATTAATAATTCAAATTCGGTACATGTAAAAATTCTAAAAGTTCGATATTTAAAATCTACAAGATGAGACGAATCTAACAAGATCACACTTGGCTATATTTTAACTTGTATAACCATGAGAAAACTTTAAGTCAAAGTATATAAGTGAACAGTACTCATTAGTCAACAGTAGCTAACAAAAAAAACGGAGGGAGTATATTTTATATAATTTTTATTTATATCCATTTTGAGATATTAATGGTTAAATATATATAGAGACTTTGTGCAGAAAGTACAATTGTCATTATTGTGGGGTTTTTAATCATTCTTATGCTAATCTAATTTGCTTAAAAGGGAAAGTGACCAACCTTATTGGGACACCTAAAAAGGAATAGTGACCACTTTTAATGGGACGGAGGGAGTACTTTTATATGACTAACAGTATTAGGTGGGCCTTAGGAAGCCCCTTTTATGGATCTGGACTTTGCTGCAGCCCATTCATTAATCTTTCTAGCCCAATTGAGCCCAAGTCAAATTAATAAGAGACTGGCAATTGTACACGTTTTGTGATAATACACATTTAGTATATGACTTTAGAAATAAGTGTTAAAATTGGTTCGATTTGTGTTGTGATATGTGCTAGTGTTGCGTAATTGTTTGATTAAGCAGATCGATGGTGAAGTAATTATAATGACAATTGACAATAGGTTAATAGTAGTAGGTAGAAGGTCACTCATTCGTATGTACTTATTGTTGAAAGTCAGGTCAAAGTTACGTTCCTGCACTTTAAAGCTTAAATAAATTGGAAACAACAACGGGCGGATGCACAACAGTGACGCCTCAACTCTCACCCTACTGCCTTAAATAATTTGAATTTTAATAATAGTGAGAATTTTTGTGATGTTATATATAATATGACATATTTTTATTTTAAATATATAATGCATTACAAAATAAATTTTATAAGTTAAATCGTGTATATACTTAAACCGAATCCTATCTTACTTATAATGTAACATCCATTAAATTATTTGTTATATCAAATGTGGCCAAAACATAGAAAGATGTTGACACTGTACAATAATAATGTTAATATATTTTTTTTTCCGTTGTAGAGGAGTATATAATATATAAAATAAAATCGTATCCACGAATATATATGTACTAGTTTTATGTATTCGATTGTAAATCTGTAACATGTCCAAATTATGGAGTAAGGCCATGGTGATGATTGCACACGTGGAATACCTTTTTATTTGTATTTTTTTTATTTATATTTTTAAAGTAGTACTGACTAGTTTTATTGTTTATTCATTAATTTTAATAGAATATTATTTCATTTCAGTTATATAATTATAGAGAAAATAATTTTTTAGATGATATTTTAAAACTATACCACTATTACGAGGGAATATTATAGAATATAGGGAAGATGGGATGAGGGCACCGATGCATCGATGTCAATGGCAATATTGCATACAAGTCTGCCTGAAATGTCTCTCTCTAACATCTTCTTTGGGCAATGATTCCACTGCCTTTCTTCCTTCACTTTCCCCTTCTCTCCTCGCCTCGTAACAACATCTTTTTCCATAAATATACTCCGTCTTACGAAATTTTATCACTATTTCTTTTTGGGATATCCCACGAAATTTGGCACTTTTCATTTTTAGATAAATTAAAATAATATAAATTTGATTAAAATTTTAATTATTCTCAAATCACATTAAAAGTGTCCACTTTTATTATTTTGCATAAATTTCAATGCACTTTTACTTTTCTACACAAAGTCCATAGCATTTCTTTAATTCTTAATATTTCAAAATTGGTACAAATAAAAATTGTATAAAATATATATTATGAAACCACAAGATTAGACGATTCTAACAAGATCACACTTGAATATTTTTCTCTAATTGTATCATTACATAATATTAAGTCAAAGTTAAACAATAATCAGTATCAAAATTCATTAGAATCTTAAACACAAAATGCATACACTACTTTTTAACTACTAAACTACACTAACTAAATTACTGTGCCCAAAAGAAAGTAGTCACATTTCGCGGGACGGAGGGAGTATTATATATTTTTTTTTGGATGAGCGGGAGTATTATATATTTGGGGTTTCCTTTCCTTTTTGTTCTAAATATTTTACTTATTTTCTTATTACATACGAAGTACTTCATGGAGTATATGCATGTTTGCACGCTTTTTACTCTCATACTTTTGCCATCCATGTGTAAATATCTTTACTTTCTGTGAGTAGGTCCAAAAAGTTGTGTGTCCCTGATCCCAATATATACGAATTGTTGCCTCCTCCTTCTTCCATCAATTTTCCATCACCCAAACTGCCTGCTTTTTCACTTGTGTGTGCGCCCACTCAATTATTGCTTGCAAAACTACTTCAAAATTTTTTTTTTTCTGTGGAGCCGAAACCGGAAAAGAAGTATAAAAAAAGAAAGGAAAATAACAAGGAAGGAAGCAGAGTCCAAGGAACTAGATTCTAGGGAATCCTACGCCCGATGCATCCGCCGTCAGGACCCCAACGACGAAGTCGGGGGGGAAGGCCCAGGTGGTGTAGAAGTCCTCAATAGAAGCGCCATGTTTAGCAAGGGAATCCGCCACACGATTGCCTTCCCGACATACATGGTGGATGGTGCAAACTTCAAACAATCGTCTTCGGTCCTTAATCCGCAGGAGCAGGCCTGCCCAAGGATGGAAGTCTCTCCGGATGTTCAGCAGGGCAATGGATGTCATGGAATCGGTATAACAGGTGACTCGCTGCAAGCCCAGACCCGCCACAAAGTGAAGACCTGCCGCCAGGGCATAGATCTCGGCATAGTGAATAGAGGTGTGCCCAAGGAAACCACACCCCCCCCCCCCCCCCCCCCCTAGCCATTGGCCTTCCTCATTACGGACCACAAACCCGTAACCAAACCGCCCGGGGTTTCCAAGGGAGCTCCCATCGACGTGGAGAATAATGCCCCGGGCTCCTTTATCGTTCCAATGGATGAGTCTCCTGGAGTCCGTTAGTTGCCCTGGTGTCTTACAGGTTGGCTCCAGATCTGTCGCAAGGTGAGTAATCTCCCGGCTAAGATACCACACCGTGTTGTGCTTGTCACGAAAGATACGGGCATTGCGCTCAAGCCATATGATCCATAGAGCAGCCACGAACTTGGGGCCATATGTGGATGACATACTGTGGAGGAATGATCTGATCTCGTCTTTGGGCACACTGTCACAGTCCGAAGGGACATGTATGCGAATTGCACGCCATAGAGGACGGACCCATGTGCAATCAAAGAGGCAATGGGACCAATCTTCAACATCAGTGCCGTACAAGGAGCAAAGCGGGGATGCGGCCAACCTGCGGTGGTGCCTGAGACTGTTGACAGGTAATGAGCCCTGTGAGATTAGCCAAAGTAGCAGGCAAATCTTTTCAGGGTAGTTGGCCTTCCATAGTGCCTTCCAATCGGTGCCTAAGGCTTTATCCTTGATGAGGAAATTGTAGGCAGAAGCAACTGAATAGCAACCATAAATATTCTCCTTCCAGACCCACATATCAGAGGCAGCATCATGAAGTTGGGGGGGGGGGAGCAGCAAGGATCTCAGACCGAATATTACTAGGTATAGAGGTGTAGATGTTGGACAGGTTCCAAGTACCATTAGCAATGATATCCCTTACCTGCAAATGGACATCCTGGACTGCAATGAATGGCATGAGAGGCCCGAGTTGGCTACCCTTCCACCAATTGGAGAACCAAAGGGAGGATGTACCATTTCCCAGCCGATAGTTAAAGCCATCCCGCAAGAGTGGGATCAGTTTATGCAACAGCTTAATCACAAACGACCAACGAGCCGGAGGAGGATTTAGAAGCATCTCTTGAGCTGACTGGGAGCCACAGACCAGTTTAACCCAAGGTTTATGTGGGGCAGTGAGTATCCCCCAAAGTAGTTTACCCAACAAGGCTATGTTCATAGTGCGAGCGCGGCGAAGACCAAGGCCGCCAGCAGCTCGCGGCGTAGCCACCTCATCCCAGCTGACCAAATGAATCCCTTTGCCCGTGCGGTCCTTCCAAAGGAAACGGTTGATTCTCTTGTCTATAGCATCACAGATAGTCTCCGGCAACCAGTGCAATTGCATAAAGTAGGTGGGAATCGCAGATAGCACCGCTCGACCCAAAGTAAGCCTCCCTGCTTTATTCAATAGTTTAGATGCCCAACCTTTCAGCCTCATGTCCATTTTGTCAATGATGAATGCGAAGTCACTGCAGCGTCTTCTCCCCACAAGCATTGGGAAACCAAGGTAATTCCCAAGCTTTTCAACCACTGGGATTTGGAGCCTATTCTTGATCCTTGCCCTGTCCGAAACTGAAACAGCGGGAGAATAGATCATAGTTGATTTTTGAGGGTTAAGGTTGAGCCCAGACTTCCTACCAAACACCTCAAGAGTAGTTGCAATAGCCTGAAAAATGTTCTCATCAGCCATCGAGCACAATATGAGGTCGTCCGCGAATATGAAATGTGAAAGCCCCATGTTAGATTTGGGAATTCTGATCGGTAACCACATTCCCTGAAGGACCGAGCTAGCTATCATACCTGAGAGTTTCTCCATGACTATCAAAAATAGATATGGGGAGATGGGATCCCCTTGCCGGAGCCCCTTACCCGGTTTAATCTCATCCAGGCCCTGTCCATTCCAGAGGATGGTATAAGCGGGAGAAGAGACACAAAACATCAAGAGACGAATGAAGGGTTCAGGAAGTTGCATGTCATATAGACACTTTTCCAAGAAGCTCCAATCGACGTTATCATAAGCCTTAGCTATGTCGATCTTAAGGATAATAGCTTGGAGCTGGCTGCGAGGGGCAGACATATACCCCAATAGTTCCTGAAGAGTGACTGCATTGTCAATCGTGCCACGTCCCGGAAGAAAGGCGCACTGCTGGTCCGAAATGTAAGACTGGAGGATGGGGCGGAGGCGATTAACCAAGATCTTAGTTAAGATTTTATACAGGACATTACATAGAGTAATTGGCCTGAAATCATTGAGTCTAGTAGGGCCAGGCACCTTAGGTATGAGACAAATAGATGCTTTGGCTATTACCTCAGGGAAGCGCTGACTGGCAAAGGCGCTGCGAATGAAGTCCGTAACTGATTCACCAATATAATTCCAGTAATTCTTGAAGAAGAGAGCCGGGAATCCGTCCGGCCCTGGGGCAGAAAAGCTGTTCATACTAGACACGGTATGGGCAATCTCCTCATCAGTGATTTCCTCCATGATCGCATCCGTGGCAACGGTTGGGACTGGGGCCAGAGTAGGGACCAGCGTAGGCTGATCAATGTGGTCAGCGATCCGGATGTGGGCAGCGGTAGGGGGAGTATAGAGGGCTTGAAAGTAATCTCTAACATGTCCCCGAACTGCTGTAGGGTCATCGCACCAGGTTCCGTCATCAAGAAATATGCCATGGACTCTATCGCGATGATGTTTACACTTAGCCCGGGCATGGAAGAAAGCAGTATTACGATCACCAAGGCGTACCCATTTCTCCCGAGCACGTTGGTACCAATGCATTTCCTCTTGTTCCAGGGTCAATTCAAATTCTTTTTTCAACTCAATCTCCAGGTAGTAAAGCCTTGCGGAGTCCATACGCTCAAGGGCGCGAGCAATTCCCTCAAGACGTTTCAGGAGCTTAGTCTTTTTCCACTTGAAGTTACCAACTGACTCCTTCTTGAAGGCAATGGACGCTGTTTTCACATGGTCAAGAGTGTTGCAGATGTCACTTGAAGGCTGCAAGCAGGAGGTCTGCACCACGGCCTGGTAGTCGGGATGGAGGGACCAAGACGCTTCCCATCTAAAAGGGGGTGAGGTGGGTGGTGGAGTACTCCCACAACTGAGAAGTAACGGACAGTGGTCTGAGCCCACCATCGGTAAGAGCTTAATGTGTCCCGTGGAAAACATGGATATCCAGTCAATATTCCCCACTGCCCTGTCCAGCCTTTTATGAATACGAGAGCTCCCAATAGGCCGGGACCATGTGAATATGCCCCCTTGAGTGTTGATCGTTGATAAGCCACAATCATAAAGGACATCTCCCAATTCGTCCGCTCTGCTTAAATTATACAGACCGCCCTTAACTTCGTTCGAGCTAAGGATTTGGTTCCAGTCCCCCATAAGAATCCACGCCCCTTCCACCACAGACGAAAGATTCCGGATACCATCCCAATCCATGCGCCTATCCAGATATCGAGGCGAGGCATAGACGGCCGTGGCGAACCAAGAAGTCATGCCACTCGAGATTTTGATGGTGATAAGTCTGTTTCTAACATCCACCACAGTAATTGGCCACGGGAGGCCGACTTTGGACAAAACCCAGAGTCCCCCAGCTCTACCACAAGCTTCTTGTATACAAAGGGCCGTATACCCCAAGCGGAGCAGAAAGTTAGAGCAACTAAGGAAGGAAACTTGCGGTTCCAAAACAAAAGCAATATCAGGTGAAAAACGCCTGAAGAACTCACTGAAAACCAATTGGGTTCTTTTACCACCCAATCCACCAACATTCCAGGATAATAGTTTGAAATTGTGAAAATTCATAAGAAAACAATGGATGATTTGTAAGATAGGACCTAACGCAGGGGGAAAGGCTCCATACCAATCAATTTTGGGGGGCGACAGAGACTGGGGCTTTGTCCTCTCCAACATCCTCCAGCATTTCTTGATCATTCCCATTGCCCTGCTCGAAAGCCTTGTCCTCTGAAAGATCTGGGGTGGCACTGGCTTCCTCTCTCGAGCGTAGTTCAAGTTCTTCCTCCTTGGAGACCGGCGGGCGGTCCGTTTTAATTTTCTTAATCCCAATCTCTACTGATGGAATAGCAGTGGCCTTGTGGGCTCGACTCATGGGCTTTTTCCCTTTACCTAGTCGTCTCGCCTCTCAAAATTGGGACCAAAAGAAACATAGAAGTATTAATTAGTCCCACAATTTTATTTTTTCAAAATAGTCTGAATTAAACTTAGAATGAAAAATACTTGTTGATGAGGCACCCGTTCGATCATGTCGATCGGCGGTCGCAATACTAGAAAAATTGCTGATTCAATAGCTAACAAATTTTAGTCGATAAAATTATGTTAGTAAACGGATTTCGACCGTCGCTAATTTTTTTAGTGACCCAATTTTACAAAAAATTTTTTTGGATTGCTTCAACATAAAATTCTTGTCAGCACATGGATCCATGGCCATAGAAAAATGACACATGAACGTGTGAGAGATGTTTGTTGCTTAAAAAGATGGTGGTAGGAGCCATATACCTTACGAATTATCCTATAGTTTATGACTTTTTGTGTCATATAGTATGTGTTTTTAATGGCATACTACGTACAAAGCCTCTTTTTGCTTGGAAAAGATATGTGGAAGTTATTCACATGAATTACAATAATAAAGTTTTATAAAAAAAAATAAGAGCAAAATAATGTGTAAATCCCTAGTCAAAAAATTAAAAGAGGAGGATTTATTAGGCGAAGTCCTAAAAGTTATATAGTATTCATTTTTATTTTTTATAAAAAAAATAGCATGTTACAGTAGTCCAAAGTAACTCCAATATATGAGGTGTGGCACATGTGGAACTCTAAAAAGCGCCCCGTTCCCGTATTTATGGTGACTTGGAGGCTGGAGGTGAGTTTACGTCCGACTGGGACCTACCCGTTTTTATTTTATTTTGGATCACAGGGCAAAAGATGAAAGCACAGCACAAGAAACTATACACGGAGAAGATGATATGATAGCTAAACCCTATGGCGATTTTTATTTTTAATTTTTAATTTTTGAACAGTGATAAAAGTTGCCTCAGTTTCTAATTTATGTACGAACAGTGTAATCTGTATGCTGTAATGTACCGTACATATATTTCCGCTTTATTTTATTTGTGGACATTACCATACTATTTCCTCATCATTATTTTTGTTACGAACTCACTCAGCATGTATGCCGAATTGTCGATACACATTTTTAGCGGTTAATAACTTAAATTGTGTATAAGAAAAAGTTATAAAAAGTTTATTGTCTAAAACTACAAGATTAGATGAAAATAACAAGATCTCACTTGACTAATGCAAAAAAACTATCCATAACAAAATACTGAGAAGGAGGTAGTATTATTTATTTTTCTAAACAGCTTATATAAACTAGAAAAGAGGTGATGGTAGTTCATGTCATACAAAATACAAAGATGCAAAGTGGAGGGATTAGGGGTCGAGTAGGAATCGAACCCCAACATATAGATTGGGAGTCGAGGGACCCATCCTCAACGAATTTAATGATTTAAAAATTTGAATTATTAATGATTTAAAAATTAAAAAAAAATTGATATCAAAATTCTTGCGAGTAGATGAATCCACCAAGATTTCACTTGATTATATTTATCTTATATAATTATATTAAAAAGTCGAATCAAATTTACTCGATGAAGTATAACTGAAATTATTTTTCTTGTTTCGTTTCTCCTAAATAGCTAAATCAATATACTCCCTCCGTCTCATTTAACTTGTCTTGTTTCACTTTTGCACACAATGCAATGCACTTTTTCAACTGTTAATATCTCAAAATATATACAATGAAAAATTTTGCAAAATATATATTATAAAACTACATGATCATACGATTCTAACAAGATCCAACTCGACTATTTTTCTCTAAATATATAATTGTGATAAAGTTGAGTCAAAGCTTAACAATGAACAGTGTAAAAAAATCAAACATGACAAGTGTGGTGGGACGGAGGGAGTATTATTTTAATAATTAATAATTTTATTATGCGAATTTAATAAAATTAAATTTTATTTAATTACTTGTTCTTCTTGTTGTTGGTAAAAAATTGGTTTAAAATGTAGTAATTAATAAATATTAAAATAAATTAAAAGGAAATAAGCTGGGAAGCATCTTAAAGACTGAAACGAAGTGTGAGGTGGGATGGGATTGGGAAGGGGTGAAGGAGCGAGCGAATATACGTCACCATCAGCAGGAGGCCAAGGCTGGGGGTGCGGGGCCCACCAATGACTTTGCTTCTCTGAACAAGAAACAAGAAACCCTCCTTGCCTCTTTCGAGTGGTCCCTCCCACTTCCCTCGCCCATTTCTCCTTTAAAACCCTTTTTCCCTACTTTTATTTTTCCCCCCTCCAATCAATTTTCATTTTTACCCCACTACCCACTCCCAATCTCCTTCCCCTGTACCATTCCAATTTCCAAAACCGCCAATATGCAGGACCACGGCGTCGGTGCCATCATGCCTGGATCCGGCGGGGCTACTAATATTGGAGGAATCATTAGCGACGTCTCCATGGCCGCCGAGATGCACCACCAGATGAAGGCGGAGATCGCCGCCCACCCGCTCTACGAGCAACTGCTGTCGGCGCACGTCGCCTGCCTGCGCGTCGCCACGCCGATCGACCAGCTGCCTCTCATCGACGCTCAGCTGTCTCAGTCGCACAACATCTTCCGCTCTTACGCTCAAAGCGCCGCCTCTCATTCGCTCTCTCCGCAGGAAAGGCAAGACCTCGATAATTTCCTGGTTTGTATCCTTCGTCCATTTCTAGTTATCAGTTCTCGCTACTTTTTTTTTTATATTTATTTATTGGTGTCATTTTGAAATTACTTGATTTTACATTTTTGTTATTTCAGAAAAGCTCCATATACAACTTGTGGTTCTACTTTTATCTGATTTCTTAATATAGTGTATGGATTGAATTTCTTCTTATATTGAATTGGTTCATATGTATTTTGAAATGAAATAGGCACAGTACTTGTTAGTTTTGTGCTCGTTCAGAGAGCAGCTGCAGCAACATGTCAGAGTCCACGCTGTTGAAGCAGTCATGGCCTGCCGTGAAATCGAGCACAACTTACAATCACTCACTGGTAATTCATCAATCTCTCTCTCTCTCTCTCTCTCTCTCTCTCTCTCTCTATTTTTATGTATATATATATATATACTCGTACAAGTATTTGTTGTATGGTTTTGTGCGTTCAGATGGTGATTAACTGCTTTGTGCAAAATCTCATGGATAATATTGTTATCTTCTTTTGCATATAATTGTGGCTCAAATTTTTATTGGAGTACAAGAAACTACCAATTATGTATATATTAGTATATGATTAGAAAGCAACAGGTGTATATTTATATATATCGTATTTATATGCCTATTGTCACACAATAATTCATTGGAGATTACTTAATAGACAAGAGTGTCAAGCACCAGACAATACGTGATCAGTAGAAAAGGCTGTCTGTGAGTTTATGGATACTTGGGGTATTTCTAAATGCCTAAATCAAATAATTTTCTGTTTATATACATAGAAATGGAGAGAGATAAACCTGGATGAATTGTTTTGGTAGGGACTAGGGAGGACCGACCGAGGAGGATAGGATAACGATTAAAATACTGTATATACGAAATTTCAGGTTTTTTAAGGCAGGGAGACCGTACACCAAGAGGTGGGTGAGTGGGGTCCACAAGAAGTAGTTTGTGTGATCAGTTGGGAGAGTTTTAGTTGAGGGTTGGGTGTTGAAGGGATCATTAAGTGACCATGGAACGGACAAGAAATGATGATAATTTTATTTTGTAAATTGATTGGTAACAACTCAAAAGTCTCCTAAGATATGTGAATGACAATTGCAACTTGTAACAATACTTGAATACTTTTTTTTTTTTTAGAATAGAATATTTGAATAGTTAAACAAGCCTTAGTATTATTGAATATAGTAATTTGAAAAATTACGATTCTCACTCTTGGTCTTTTTTTTCCCCCTCTAAATTATTTTTTATATTTTTGTTTTATATTTTCGGGTGCAAGTGAAAGCGACGTTATTGGAATTAGTCATATTTACCAGTACTACTCATTGTGCTATAATGAATGTCTATTCATTCTGTCGGAAAGCTAACTAGATAGGTCATGATGTGTGCCTAGGTTTTTTATTTTTGGATCATGATGCCTAGGTGGTCGTAGTTTTTAGATTTTCCTTTGATTTTTAAGTTATTTATGTGATATAGTACTATAACATAAGTAACGTATAAATTTTTTTTTTCCCAAAAGCATAGTATAATTAAATAAATACATGTATTAAATTTAGATTCATTATTTATTGGTATCAGGTTTTTGCTTGTTATGATATTTTATTCCATTATTTTCTGGTATGGACAATTTTTTTTCGCATGCAAACTAGTTAAATTTCAACAGTTCTCATGTCTGATGTCAAGTTTGATTTCCCCGTTGGCCGTTACGTACTTCGAGATAATTTCAATTTGTTCTCATGATTTGCAACATATGTATCATGTATGAGTATATATATATACCTCATTATTGATCGAAGAAAAATTTTATGCTAGCTATACCAACTTGAAAATTTGTTGAGATAAGTAATCGTTTGTATTTTTTTGTGTATTGATAGATTAATAAATTTCATTGAAAATATTTATCACCGTGCTTTCATCAAATTTAAATATGCCTTAATTGAATTTATTTAATTTATGTATATATGCTCTTCCATGCAATACATTTTCACCTCCAAAATCTCTCTCTGGGTGACTATAAACCAAAATTTTTAATACAAACTGCAAGATTTTGACCAAAAAAGTTTAAAATTTCTAAGTTGATGTTAATCAATAATCCCGAGCGTACCACTCGAAAGTTTAAGTTCCAAAGTCCAAGATTGACCAATGAATACATGAATTGGTATTCACTTGACAGCAGCTTACTTGACATAAATTTTTTATATGTCAAAAGGTGGTTGATCACTAATCTGCGAAATTTTCACACCACCGCGTGCTCTCGTCATTTTCCATGGATATTTAATTAATTTGGAAGAAAATTAATTAGGGGATTGGTATGAACAATATTCCACTGTTAGCCCAGTGGTTAGTTTTACATATTTGGATCACTCATATCTTTTCCAACAGGAGTATCACTAGGGGAAGGAAGTGGAGCAACCATGTCCGATGACGAGGATGAGCAAATGGATTTCTCATTAGATCAATCCGGCGCAGATGGCCATGACATGATGGGATTTGGGCCATTGCTCCCAACAGAATCGGAGAGGTCTTTAATGGAAAGAGTGAGGCAGGAACTTAAGCTCGAGCTAAAACAGGTCCGTATCTGTTTCTCGTCCAACATTGACAAGCAGTCCACTAGGGAATTTTGGAAATTCATTTTTGAAATAGTTCTGCAGTAGTAAAATACACTCCCATCTTTTACTTTTGGAAGCAGACCAGGAGCTCACAAATTAAATGACTGTCCGTAATTTGTAATGTGCGCAGGGATTCAAGTCGAGAATTGAAGATGTGCGGGAGGAGATTCTGAGAAAGAGAAGGGCAGGAAAACTACCCGGCGACACCACTACTGTGTTGAAGAATTGGTGGCAGCAACACGCTAAGTGGCCGTATCCAACCGTAAGTGTCATTAACTATTCAACTGCACCTTTTTCATTCATTACACAGGATCCAAATTATGGCACAACTAGTTAGAGTACATTATTACATCATTCTTCAACACAACTTACTACCAATCAAGGCATTCGTATTCTTATCCTATATACAACGTAACGATTATGCATGCACGTGCAGGAAGACGACAAGGCGAAGCTTGTAGAGCAAACAGGTTTGCAGCTGAAGCAAATCAATAACTGGTTCATCAACCAGCGGAAGCGCAATTGGCACAGCAACTCACAGTCAGCGACATCTCTCAAGTCCAAACGCAAGAGATAGATACACAAGACTGTAATGCCATACATCAAAAACTTACATTTGTTAATATGAATATGCTAGGTTGACTGCTGAGGGAGATTTCGGGTCGGAATTATGAAGCAAACGGAAACTAATGGTTAGTTATAATGTTAATTAGCTTTATGATCTTTGCTCCATTGAACTGCCTATATAGATATATGTATATATGGTTTCATAATTGCTTGTTCAGTTTGGTTATTTTGTGCCTGTACGTAATGATATTTTTATAGTTATTTCACATTACAATATATTTTTCGATTAAGTTCATTGTTACGCAATCCAAGCATAACAACTCTCGATCCCAAAGCAATATAATAGGGATAAGAGTTCAATTCTTAATTACTCATCAGCGCATATTCCATGTTTAAATGGGAGTATTTATTGAAGAAAAAGCTCTCTATTACATCAGGAGCTAATCTCACTAATCAGTGCATGTATACCACCGTCCACCAAACACGATCTGAACAAGAGAGAAAAAGTTGACCTAATATATATGGGTGCGTACGTGCATACACAGTCGAAACAATTCATACATTCTTCTTTTAATCATTGAAATTTCACAACACCCGATGCATATTTGAGTACAAATGTTGAACCGAAAGATTGTCCCGACCCAAAATCAATTTGGGAAGTGGGAACATGCATCAGAAGGCCATCCGCCATCCAACATGTCCTGATCCAAATGAACAATATAATATTTAGTTCAAAATGGCTGTTAATACTTGACCCTCAGGAGGCCGTCCCCATCGTATATATCAACTTGGGGACATCATCAACACCACTATGGAAAAGTGGCCCATAATGTTAATGGGTTCAAAAAGTTCTAGTGGTGGGCTACAGGCGCCATCAAGACAACAACTACAATCAGGAACCCATTAATTCATGACTTGGAGAAGTTGCTTGGTGAATTTACTCCTTCAGATCAGATCTAGATAGAAGCGGCCATTTATTTTATTCTTTGTGTACTGACCCCTAATCGAATTGTTTGGGATTCAGAAGTGAAAGAAATCATTTTATCTACGAATAGCGGTCAAATTGGTGTATTACCAAATCATGCCCCTATTGCTACAGCTGTATATATAGGGATTTTGAAAATACGCCTAAACTTCCAAACATGACAGCCCTATATAAGTAAGCACAGAACACATTAAAAAAAAATGATCTATAGAAAAGGGAGTGGACGGCATAACACAATTCCCACATTTCTAACATCTAATTAAGGGTGGGTAGTTTGACTGTTAATTACTGTACGTACTTCACAATGGCACCAATATAATTAAATTAAATGCACCAACAACCTTAGCTTGTGCAAGCTAATTAGAGCAAGCATCATATTCATATTAATATTATGTCCGGCTCCAATTAGAGAGTATGGGTGTGATGGTAGCGTATAACAGTGCTGAGATAGATAATTTTTGTGATGTTTTAGGATCTTGGACAGTAAGACAAAATGTGGTGAGGATTAACATGTTTATGAGTTGTGATGCTAATACATTAGGTTTTGTTCAACATCACAAAATCATATCTCTATCTCCTAACACTTATGCACTATATTCAACTGTATTGACATGTGTAACACCTACCTGTTAATACACATGTCTGATCTAACGGACCGGACCAACCACCTTGGACGACAATCCCTGTGGCGGCGGCTGAGGCTGAGATCCTCACTGCGCTGCACATTGCACTTGTATCATGTCTATGTAGCAGACGTGCACGTCGCTGTCTTCGATGTCCAAACCAGACAATGCAAGTTCCATGCTGATCGAGACAACATCTTCGATATATCCTCATCACTTGGAATTCATTCCATTCACAAGTGTCCGAAATTTGGGGCCCATCTTTGACAAACTTTTCCACTTTGAACTCTTCTTGGTCTTCGCATGCATGCTCGTCAACACAAGCTCACATAAATACAAATAAATTAATAAATAATTGCTTTTTTTTTTTTTTTTTTTTTTTTTTTTTTAAATCCAAGCCACAAAGATGAAATGGCTTAGCTTATGAGGAACGTTGTTTTATTAAGCTCGTCTTTTTCTTTCCTGTTGTGGTCTTTCTACGATGATAGATTGAAACGTATATACATATGAATAGGGGTGATATCGAGTCGAGTACCGAGTCTGAACTGTGTAATTCGAGCTTGTACAGTAAACAAAATTAAAGTTCTAGCCCGAATTTAACTAGGCTAGATAGTATATAATTTGAATTTAAATTGGTAGTTTTACTTATTACTGCTACAAAATATAAATTCGTTAGGCTTGATAAAGCTTAAATTATGTCTAATAATTTTTTTATTTTTATATTTTTAAAATTTAATAATTTAATCGAGTTTTGATCGAGTATCGAGTCGGGTTTTCTCATCCCACATATGAAAGGAAGAATTATAATTAATTAAGGTTTTACATTGAATAACTCATTATTGTAGTATTTAACTCTGTCTTGTTATATGACTTATTATAATAGGTGCATGATTGCGTGTGATAATACTGTCATGACCACCAAACCAAGTTTGGAAGTGGATAGATGGGAAGAACTACCTCCATATTAGATACTTCCTCCGTTCCTTTTTAAATGCTACATACCCACATTTCACGTAATCCAATACATATTTTTAATGCTTCATAACTCAAATTGCATACAAATAAAAATTGTAAAATTTTGATATTCTAAATCTATGCGATTAGACGAATCCAACAAGATCTCACTTGACTATATTTTATCTTATATAATTATATTAAAAAGTCGAGTCAAAGCTACTCAATGAACAGTGCCAAAAGTCAAAATGTGCATTTAAAAAGGAACGGAGGTAGTATTATACTTGGTTTGAGTATTCAGTTCAAGCTCGAAAAAAATTTAGTTAGTTCGAATTTAAAATTAATTATATATTCATTAGAATTTGAATTCGAATTCAAATATTTGTTATAGCTCTCCAAAAAAAAAAAATATTTGTTATCGAAGCTCGAGTAGCTTAATCCTAACTCGTCAAACCCCTAAAATATTAGCACTAGAATGTCTTATTTGTGGCGATCATGATCATCATCTTCGAGCTAGGAACTCTAGAGAGTGTGTCCAAATTAAATTTTGGGGCCATCTTCGAAACAAATTAAATGCGCGAGGACAACGAAATAACGTGACAAGAATCTACATTATAAGTATAATGCCATATTTTTAAATAAATCTTTGTTCTCTTTAAGCATTCTCTTCTCTCTAAATTTTTTTCCTTTCTTTCCATTTGTTAAATACCTTGCTCTAAAATCAAATAAATTTATTTCTTTTTATTTTATTTCATTGATTTTTGTTGGGTGGTCGACAAACTTAATTAGGAGCGATGAGGACCTAGTCCAAGCGGTTAAGTCCCTTGACTTCCAACGGAAGGTTGGAGGTTCGATTCCCACCGGTCCCCTATCCCTCCCTTTAATTCCCCTTTGTAATTATGTGGCATGGGCTCCTACCATCCCTTTCCAGGCCTTCAATGTCTCATCAAAAAAAAAAAAAAAACTTAATTAGGATTTCATGGTATGTCCAGAACTAGAATTTAACTATTTAAACGATCACATATCATTAGTATTAGGGGTGGGCACGGTTCGGTTAACCTGAATTTTTCAGGTATTTGTATTTGTATTTGCACCGGGCAAATACTTCATTTCAGTATTTGTATTTGTAACCGGAGTCCTCGGTTAACCGGGGGTTCGGTTTCGATTCGATTCAACGGTTAAACGATTCGGTTCAAATATTTTTTCCGGTCTTCTAAAAATGTATAATCAAATTTTCATTTCTTAATTTTTATGTTTCGTAGATTTTATGTTTGAGGTTATTACACTATAGAAAGAAAATATATAACTATGTAATCCAGTGATTATTTTTAGTGTTATTAAAATATGTTCGTATAAGTAACAAATTTTAGTGTAGTGGTATATTTTAATAATGGGGTATTCTTAAACACAAAAAAATTAATATAGGCTCATTATGGTGATATATTTTGATAATTACCTCTTTAAATTTTTTATATTTATTTTATTATATACTTAAATAATTAAATAAATAATGATTATATATTATCTATATAATTTTATACATCAAATGCCTATAATATATACAATGTATATAACTTTTAAAATGAAATAAATATATTCGGTTCGGTTCGGTTACTCGGGGAAAAAAATTAAAGTATTTATATTTGTATTTGAACCGGACGAATACTGAAATTTGATATTTGTATTTGCTCCGGGGTCCTCGGTTAACCGGAAATTCAGTTCGATTTCGGTTCGACTCAGCGGTTCAACGAATCGGTTCGAATATTTTGCCCACCCTAATTAGTATTGTCAGCTTTGTTTCAGAATTCCTATTCAATTCCATATATAGTTTATATTCTTATTATAGACATGAATGATAATTTAATTTTGCATACGGAGATGATGATAAATTTAATAAAATCTCCACCCTGACCTGAAAGAGACTTAACTTAATTAGGATTCGTTTGACCATTTCTACACATGATGCTTTTTAGGTTATAGAATATATAACTTTAGGCAATAATAATTAATTGAAAAGGATCTAGTAATATCGTATATTTATAAATGGCATGTAATATAAATGATTTTTTTCCTTCGAATTAGAAATACAACATATCACCAACGATCTGATTTTTCGTTTCCAATACCGTGTTGAATAAGTATCTCTTTTACCATAAATTTATAGCCCTTGACCAGATAAGTGATATGCACACAAAAAAGTGTTGTGCAAAGTGCAAACAAAATTATCCATTTTTATTCGAATGGAGAATGTACTCTCTCGAAAAATTGTAGCTGTAAAAAAAGGTCTCCTTTATGTAATAAATTCATTTAAGATACAGATTCTTGTGTTTCTGCTTTTACTGTGCACGTTGAAGATTCGTCGACCATAATTTTCCCATTCCTTGCCCTTGGGCAGATGGTAGTTGGCTGACTTAGGCACAAAGAATTAACGAAAAGGGTCTGTAAAGATATCATTCCCACCAATTGCAAAATACCCTATTTTGTCTTTCACTTTTCCCCATGGCGATTTCCCCAAATCATCCCAGAAGTGTATATTCACATTTAACTAACTCTATCCTCTTCAAAGACCCAATCAAAGTTTTGATTTTTCCATGTGGGAATCTGTATTTTTTTGTATTGGTGCCAACGGGTAATCGAGAACTCCGCCAATTGGATTGCTATTTTTATTGCTACATGTATTTAAAATTAGGCATGGGACTAGCTGGTAAAGTCCACTACTCTATCTCATTATTCAATTGCTCTCTATCCCTTTTTACAGTCTCCTCCATTTTAGACCATTTTATCGGCAGCTGCTCGGTTTGATTTTTCAAATACTTTCTTGTGTCTTACCCAAAAAAAAGAAAAATACTTTCTTGGGTTACTGTTGCTGAAACACAATTTTGAAATTTATTTTGTGCTGGGATTTAGTTTCTGGCGGATTTTTCATCAGCTGTACGCGGGAAGTACAGTTGGTCTTAGATTCTTCAAATCGTCCAGATTTGGGTGCGCAGTTTAATTCATTTTTATTACCTTGTGCAGTTGTATATGAATGTAAAACTTGGATCTTGAAAGCCTTTGACTTTCTTTATTGTTGTGTTGTAGGTTCGATCTTGTTAACCTTATTGTGCATAAACCATATTCCTTGATTCCATTTTTGTTTTCGCAAAGGGATTTCGGGGAATGGCTCATTTTAGTTATTCCGAGTCGATGTCTGGGAGTTCCCATGGCCAGGGTATGCAGTTCGTGCCATTCAAGACCTCAACGGGGTCTCTCAAGGTGCTGTTACTGCACGGGAATCTGGACATTTTTGTGAAGGAAGCCAGGAATCTTCCGAACATGGATTTATTCCACAAGAATTTGGGGGATATGTTTGGGAGATTGTCAGGCAAGTTCATAAGTAAGGTGGATGGAAGCACGCCTCAGAAAGTTACAAGCGATCCTTATGTGGTGATTGCAGTATCCAACGCCGTGATTGGTAGGACTTTTGTGATCAGCAATTCGGAGAATCCAGTTTGGGGGCAGCATTTTCATGTCCCCGTGGCGCATTACAGTGCCGAAGTGCAGTTTGCGGTTAAGGACAGTGATGTTGTTGGATCTGAATTGATGGGAGCTGTTGGCATCCCTGCGGAGCAGCTTCTGTCGGGTGCACGGATCGAGGGCACTTATCCTATTCTCGGAGCAAATGGGAAGCCGTGTAATAAGGGCGCGACTCTGAGTCTATCAATTCAGTATATACCAATGGAAAGGGTGCCGCTGTATCATGGTGGAGTGGGAGGGGATCTGTCGTATCAGGGTGTTCCCGGCACATACTTTCCTTTAAGGAGAGGAGGAAAGGTGACCCTTTATCAAGATGCTCATGTGCCCGATGGCTTGCTTCCGAACGTGTGGTTGGCCAATGGCAAGACGTATCAGAACGGGCAGTGCTGGCGCGATGTTTATGATGCAATAAGACAGGCGCGCCGCCTGGTTTATATTACTGGCTGGTCTGTTTATCACCTGGTTCAACTTGTAAGGGATGATCCTAATATCAAGGATAGTACTCTGGGGGAGCTGTTGAAGGTCAAGTCTCAAGAAGGCGTGCGGGTGCTCCTCCTCGTATGGGATGATCCGACCTCCACAAGTATATTGGGCTACAAAACTGTATGAACTAAAGAACCCTACCAACCCCCTTTTTTAGATTATCAAGTGTACTTAGTTAAATTGATTTGAATTTGTTACTTTGAAAAGTATAGACTTGTCAATTGCAGCAGTGGAGCATTGAACTTTCTTTGGATAGAATTCACATGTTTAACTTGACAACTTATTGCATTGTAGCACTTAAAACTGTTTGATTGATGTTGGCCATTATATGGATGATCTCCATTGCATGTGTTAATTGATGAAGGCATGTTCTGTCTACTCTGACTTGTGAGATGGACATGTTTCAGATCGTAGGTTATATATATATATATATATAGCATTTGTGCAGCTTATTTAAAGGTAACATTTTGAACATGGCTTCAGGAAGGCATAATGGGTACAAGCGATGAAGAAACAAGGCGCTACTTCAAGCATTCATCTGTGCAGGTACTGCTGTGTCCGCGTAGTGCTGGGAAGGGTAGCTGGGCCAAAAAGCAGGTTTGGTTTCTATATAATGTTCCCTTTAGGCATTGCATTGAATTTCATTCAATCTTACTGCTTAGTTCTACTGAATCTTACTACTGACATAAGGCTGTCTGCAGGCTGTTGGTGTCTTTGTTTCTTCATGTCCTGATTTTTCTTCTGTTGTCAGGAAACGGGAACGATCTATACTCATCACCAGAAAAGCGTGATTGTTGATGCTGATGCTGGTAACTACAGGAGAAAGATCATTGCATTTGTTGGAGGCCTTGATCTGTGCAGGGGAAGATACGACACCCCAAAGCATCCGATTTTCAGCACATTGCAATCTGTTCACAAAGATGACTTCCATAATCCTAATTATACGGTACTTCTTTCATTTAATGGAAAAAACAATATGAAAAAATTCAAAACATATGAAATCACACCACCTCTTTCCATTTTAATTGTGTATGTCGTAACCAAACAGGGGCCTGCGGTTGGTTGTCCAAGAGAGCCATGGCATGATTTACATAGTAAAATCGAAGGTCCAGCTGCGTATGATGTCTTGACAAACTTCGAAGAGCGTTGGTTGAGGGCCTCCAAGCCCCGAGGCATTCAGAAAATGAAACAATCTCATGATGATTCCTTGCTCAGGCTAGACAGAATCCCCGACGTGTTGAAGATAGATGAGGCTGCAGCCCAAACTGAAAGCCATCCTGAGAACTGGCACATCCAGGTATTCTTAAGAAACAAAATAGTACAACATTTTGACGTTTTACTACTTTTTTACTATCAAACTAGGACTGAATTAACTACACAATGCAGGTTTTCCGTTCAATCGATTCAAACTCAGTTAAAGGCTTCCCCAAGGATCCCAGGGAGGCTCCAGGCAGGGTAGATACTGGAAACTTGTCCCTATGATTTGATCTTCCTCGATTATTATGAACCTTCTAACATTTTCCTCATTGTTGTTACAGAACTTGGTTTGTGGCAAGAATCTATTGATAGACATGAGCATACACACAGCTTATGTGAAGGCGATTCGTGCAGCACAGCATTTCATTTACATTGAGAATCAGTACTTCCTCGGATCATCTTATAATTGGTCTAATTACAAAGACCTAGGTGAGATTGAGATCATGGAACTAATTTTACACAACGAAGATGATAGAAATGTACATGTAAAGAATACACCCCCATGTTTCTTTTTCAGGTGCAAACAATTTAATTCCCATGGAAATTGCTCTCAAAGTCGCAAACAAAATCCGGGCGAGGGAGAGGTTCTCCGTGTACATAGTTGTCCCAATGTGGCCGGAGGGAGTCCCCACGAGCACTCCTACTCAGAGGATTCTGTTCTGGCAGTACAACACGATGCAAATGATGTATGAAACCATCTACAGGGCTCTGGAAGAAATGGGGCTTGAGAAACACTACGAGCCACAGGATTATTTGAATTTCTTCTGCCTTGGGAATAGGGAGGCTGCCGTGGAGGGAAAAGGCGCCTCCGGAAATACGCCACAGGTAAACTCATTATCTTCAACCCCAGCTCATCAATGATCCCACTGCACACTACTGTTCTTGGCTGTATCCTTGCATTTTTTTTCAAAAAAAGAAATTTGTGGTGATCATCATCTCCATCCAGGCGCTTAGTAGGAAAAACCAGCGGTTCATGATCTATGTCCATTCCAAGGGAATGATAGTGGACGACGAATTTGTCATAATGGGCTCAGCTAACATTAACCAACGCTCGCTGGAAGGAACCAGGGACACTGAAATCGCGATGGGAGCGTATCAACCACACCATACGTGGGCAAGCGCGGGTGGAAATCCACGCGGACAGGTACAACTTGTTAGCTTTTAATAGTTCCATTCTGGCATCATTGCTCATGCACCCTAAATGTTTCGATGAGGCTAAAAATTGGCGACAAAATTTTCTTAGATCCACGGGTACAGAATGTCGCTGTGGGCAGAGCACACGGGGACTTTAGAGCAGTGCTTTGAGCATCCGGAGAGCCTGGAATGCGCAAGACGTATGAGATGGATTGGGGAGCATAACTGGCAGAGGTTTGCAGCCAATGAAGTGAGCGACATGCCAGGTCACCTGCTCAAGTATCCGGTGGCTGTCGATAGAACTGGGAAGGTGTCGTCGCTTCCAGGCTGCGAGACATTCCCGGACATGGGTGGGAAAATCATAGGAACATTTTCAGGCATTCAGGAAAATCTCACAATTTGATCAGAGCAGTTGTAGCTGTAAGATTTGTTCATCACATAAGTTTTTGTTGTTCCATACTAATTACCATTTATACACATTTTTATCAAATTGATATAGAGAGCCATCTTCACAGATTGTGAATAACAAGCAGGAAATATTTGGATTTTGGCCTTTGTTTCATTGCTATTGTTTTGTGCCTGTGTGAACCAAGATTGCATTTTCAGATTTTCTCTTTCAAGGTAGGGATTTGATATTGTGGAAAGGAATTTGCTCCCCCTAATTCCTAACTTGGAAATTTTTTTGTAAATTGCAATACAAGATATTTTCTTTTCTTATATGTGTATAGGGATGGCAATGGGTCGGGTCTGGGTCGGTTCCGCCAAGACCCAAGACGTCGGTTCCGCCAAGACCCAAGACCCGACTCAAGGCTTGGGTTCGGTTCGGTTCCGGGTCTGACCCGGACCCATTGCCATCCTTAGGGATGGCAACGGGTCGGTTCTGGGTCCATTTTTGTAAGACCCAAGACCCGACCCAAGCTCGGGTCTTTCTCGGTTCTCGGTTCTAACCCGGACCCATTGCCATCCCTATATGTGTACTCTTCATATTTCTTGCCTGCTCAACTTATCTCAGTCATGAATTAAATCCAATAAATGGCAGACCACTTATTTTAAGAACAGAGAGGCAGGATGTTAACTCATTGCTAGTTGTTGAATCAAATCAATCAATCGTGCAGGCAAGAATTAAAATATTGGTGTAAATATATTATTGATCCGAGTTTTACACCCTTCATTTTCATCCTCAAAGAAAATCTCCACAATAAATGCACTTATCAACTCATGAGACTACAGAAAAAAGACTGAAAAATAACATCAAAACAACTCAACATCATTTCTCCACTTCAATGATTCAATAAAGCGTCCTTATCATACAACAAACACGATCAATTTGATCTCATGCTCGTTAATCTCTCGCGAAGAATTTTCACTCCCATGTACCTGCAATGTGAAAAAAGGAATCTTTATACTACATATCAAGGAAAAAGAAATCATAAAATCAAACATGACAGTATAGCGAGCACAAAATTAAACGTATATACCGTCCTAACATCATGACAGTGGCTTGAGGATTCGTCCCAGGTGAGTTCTCAAACGTTGATCCATCGATCACCCTCAAAGCATCAATTCCAATAACCTTATACTGAGAGTCCACCACCCTCCCAACCTGACAACCGCCATGGTAATGCCATATGGTCATCACAGTGTCCTTACAGAACTGCTCCAACGAGGTGGACACGTTGGCGTGTCGGGGCAACAAATTGACCGGCGCTCTTGCGGTCATGTTAAGCAGTAAAGGGAGTGTGAGGTAGTCATATCTAAACTTGGAGAACGACTTGGATTCAATCACAGATTCTATGACTTTAAGGCCATCAACACATCTTTGTAGATCCCTGGGGTCATTGAAGTAGTTGAATGTGACGGAAGGGTTGTCATTTGGGCTCTTGGTTTTGAGAAGCAAGTGCCCTTTGGACATTGGCCCCATTACTTTTTCAAGAATGAATCCTCCTCTGAACACCATTGGATCAGTGGCTTCCATGGATTCAATTGCTTCCTTCAGGGCTTCTTCTGTTCTTTCTTTTGGAGGGAGTGTTGAGAGTTGTCCAATCTGCATTTAGAAGATTGGGCCCAGTAGCCCAATTAAGGCCCAAATGTGAGAACATGGGCCTCATGTCTTCAAAAACAACATTTTAGTGAAAAAGAAATTGTTTACATACATACCTTTGGAGAAAACATTCCAAAATCTCTTTGAGAAGAGCTTACGGCGAAGTTTTCGCCGGAGGCGGCTTCGATATAGCTCCCAAATGGGGTGATCCCCACCACTTGAATCAGAGAAACCTCAACCGGTTGAGGGGATGGTACATATATTGCATTCATTGGATTATCGGACATTCCTTGGCCCACGAATGGCTGGTGGAGAACGACGGAAATGTTATGGGCCTTGAGATGTTGTTTTGGGCCAACTCCGCTGAGCATTAGTAATTGTGGGCTTCCTAGGGATCCAGCTGAGACTATGATCTCATTTTTGAGCCCATGATTCAAATATGCTTTGTGCTTATTACCTAGTGTATCTCTGAATACCACTCCACGAGCAGATGGCCTTGTTCCACCTGTTTAATTCCATATCATCATTTGATTATATTTTCCTTTTAGGGGTTATAAGTTTAATTTAATGACAAGTTTTCATGGTTTTGTTCAGTGACTTTAGTTGACCATGCAATATATACCATAGGAGGTCATCAATACATGACTTAATCAATTGCTTTCAAAATTGAAAATGAATAGAAGGCATGCGGCATGCTAGAGTCTTCTTATTTTTATTTTTTTTAAACATTGACACTCATGTGTCGACAAAAGTGTGTGGGAGCCTAAGCCACACAAATTACAAAGGGAATAAAGGGAGGGATATGAAGCCGGGTGGAATCGAACCCCAACTATAAGATTGAAAGTTAGGGGAAATAACCATCAGGTGCTAAATTCATAAACTTTAATTTCTTCCTTTTTGAAGGAATTTTTACTTACAGATGCATATGAGCTATAGGTAGTAATAATATAATAAGATGCATGTTCCCTTTTTTATTTTAATCGAACAAAGAAACAGTTTGATTTGAATGATGAGAAAAAAATGTCAGCAAATATATAAATAATACGTTTATGTACCTTTAACTCTGAACAATATCTTATGCACCGAAGCATGCAACATGACGGTGATCCCCTTCCCGTTGGAGTACTTGAGAAGATCCGCCGCCGTGTGCCGCCGCCCACGCCCATCAAAAATCGTCCCGCCCACCTTCGTCCCCACCAAATGATCGTACGTGAACCCATTGTAAGGCCTCACACCAGCCTCCACCAGTCCATCCCTCACCGCCGACTGCCATCCCTTCATCGGCGGCCTAAACGCCACCACTCTCTCCACCCACCGGTACGACTCATTCACCAGCCGCCCCTCCCACCCGGCAGCCTCAACATACTCCGGGGCCGCCCGCGTGTAGAATCCAGCATTGATGCAGCTGCCGCCGCCAAGCACGCGCGCGCGTGCGTTGATGACGCCGTCTTCGGACACAAAGCGCTGGGAAGGCGACGAGGGGGAGAGGTCGGACAGCGCTTGTCCGAAGGCGGCGAGATCGGTAATGTTTGGGTTGCGGTAAGGCGAGCCGCCACGCTCAAGGAGTAAGACAGTGGCGTTTCGAGAGAGCGTGGCGGCGAGAGGGCAGCCGGCGGTGCCGCCGCCGACTATGATGTAGTCGTAGTGCGAGATCGGCGGCGCCATGGTGGCTTCGTGGATAAAGTCATAATCTTGACCTAACAGGTAAGTAAAAAATGTTTTAAAATTCAGCAACTTTACCTTGGTCAATGCAAATATTTGAAACTCTACTAATATTAATACTTAATAATTTATAATTGATACCTTGAGATGAATAAGAGAAGCCATGAAAAAGCAAAAGAAACGCAGCAACTGCAAAATAGAGCAATTTGTAGATGATAGCAAAGGCCATCGATGGTGTCACTCAATACTCGATTTTTTCGTTTTTTTTTTTTTTTTTATTATGCATGTAGGGTAATTTTGTTTGATAAAACACTTACATGGGTTTTGCGGTCAAACTAGAAAGATGCATAATTGATTAATATATAGAGTGCGTGAAATCGAAAGGTTGAAAACGAAAGTAAAG
The DNA here is from genome assembly GCA_030278955.1 of Hygrophila difformis. NCBI lineage: Eukaryota > Viridiplantae > Streptophyta > Magnoliopsida > Lamiales > Acanthaceae > Hygrophila > Hygrophila difformis. The sequence goes on along the minus strand of JAOANR010000012.1, from coordinate 49,026,149 downwards.
GCGAGAAGTTATGAGAGTGCAAAAGATGGTTTAAAGGGGCGAAGATGAAGCGAGAAAGCTCAAGAAATATGTCCCAAGTTTTCGGTGCACGCACTAGCAAACATTGTGGATTTGTGGTATTAAATCAAAATGGTGCTGTATTTAAATTCTGAAAGTGGCAGAAATGCTAGTGGTTATCTTGCAGAGTGGTGAAATTTCAACTGGTTAGAATAGAATTGAGGATGGCCGAGCAAGACCAATCATGGATTGGTGTCATCCATTATTTACCGTAAAAAAGGAAACCTCTATATCTTAACCCAAAGGCCGGTTTCCCTCAATACATGCCTCAATAATATAATTACTTGTACGAAATCGGCTTTCATATACCATTACACACCAAACTCTCCGGCCATTTAATTTTCCAAGTCATTCAATCAACAACCAAAATTTATTTGAAGAAAATTGTCTCTGAATTACTGATGAGATTTATTAGTGACGGATGTAACATAAGCTTTGGAGTCCAGGAACAACGATTTAATTCATCTTTTTCAGTACTTCATATACTAAAAAACAAGCCCAAATCATTGTAGGCCCACCTCACTTTAGGGCCCAAGCCCATTGGTGTAATGATGATTTGATTGAGGATATCCCTTGAAGAAAGAAGAGAGTAAAACTGACATAATCTTGCTTTTGGCCCCAGGAAACAATTCATGAAGAAGCTAAGCTAGCCACCAAATTATTCTCCAGAATCATCAATAAAAATTCTAACATTGTCATGTCTCCTCCTTCAAATCAAATATAACTACTAACATACATAAAACCAGCCAGAATCAAGGTGGCCTCAGTCATTCCACCCATCTTCCATCCAACTCGCCGCCGCGATAGAATGACCGAAACAACCTTCTCTTGGCTTCAATGTTACTCCCCCCTTATTACCACAAACAACAATATGTAAAGTATATATGTCTACACCACATTGTTGACATGCATAGATGAGATATCTACCACCAACTCACTCAAAAGGGCACCCAAAACTTCACCTTCCAAAACCAATCCTACCTCCTCGGTCTCTTGATCCGACGATTTCCAATCGCCGCCTTTCTCCATGTCTTTAATATAAGTGCCCCTGTTTCTTCTGAATTCCCATTCAAGAACCAACTCACGTCCGGGCGCTCTCCAGTTGTTGATCCAGCCCTCTGCTGCGTCCAATAACTCCTCATCAAGCATGTACCCTCCTTGTGGTTTGCGAAAACGCTCGATGATTTGTTCTTGGAAGAAGTCGACAAGTAGCTTGTCAGCCTTCACTTTGATGCCGTATGAAGGTAAAGTGTCCTTCAGTTGGTCGAGTAAATCCAGCGCCTTCTGTTCAGCTTGGTTTTTCTGGCCATCCTCTTGTCGTATGTTGGTGGAAAATGATGAGGAATGTCCTGTGGGTTCTTTCTCGACTGTTTCTTGCACGAGCATAAATTTCTTGTCTAGGCTCACTGGCTCAAACTTGTGAATCTTTTTCTTGTGCTCCTTCTTAGTCCCTACACATACATGAAATTCCACCTTAGATACTACCTACGGTCACTTTGCTAATGTGTTCAAGACAAAACACATCTCAATCAGCAGTGAAGAAAAATGTGAGCGCCCGCAGTGTTAGGTCATTGTTTAATTTGATAAGGCAATTGTTGAAATCTCTATTTCTTGAAGTCATATTTAACTCACCTTGTCCATTTGTGGGGGCATGTGTGAAAGGAGAGGAAACCTCTTCATCGTCATCAGCAAAGGGACAGTCCAGGACTGATACTGGACTGAACTGCTGCTTCTCATCCTGCTGACGTCACATTCCAGGAAATACCCAAAAAAAAGGAACATGTTAGAATAACAAGAATCAAGAAACGAACATGGTTGAAATTTGAAAAGAATTGAGTTTTACTGTACTGATAACAAAATCACTTTCGCAGTAGCTTTTTGTACAGATTTTTTATCACATCAAACTTTTAATGGGCAAAGAGCATTAATTACAAACAGCTGGGCGGTTGATTAGAGCCTCAAATTAAAAGAAAGTATTTGGTGTGTTTATAATGGACGTGGGGTTATGACAGTGAAGTGTCATGAATGGACGACGACACAAGCTTAGCTTTGAATCTGATCATCAAGAAGAACTCTCATTCTGCAGCCCCACCACCATTGGAGTCAGTCCAATAATGCCGGAAATCTTCAAGTACAGCTGAATATTTTGAGGGCCATCCTTTTGTAATGAATGTCGTTAATTCAGACCAGCACATCAAACTCAACTAATTATCCAACTTAAATTTTCATATTAGAAACCAAAATTTCATCTTGTTAATTAGAGATTAGAGGAGTTTCTTCTCTATAGAGAATCTTTCTTTACTAACCTGTGGAATAAAGGGTCAATTTGATAGTCGTATATCTTTCTTAATGAAATATATTGAAGAAAAAAGTATAGAAAGTAGTGTGTTGACAAGGGTAGCGAACGGACAAACGTCACACTAGTGAGGTTAGACTAAAATGATAGTAGTAAAATGGAAAATCGAAGTGGAGTATATTCGATGACTGACTGGATATTCAAATTCAACTACTACTCTTTATAAATTTGATTGGATTATTCTCGTAACTTTCATAAATAAAAATATACACGGACCTCAAAGACAAATGAAAAATCCCAACACTACATAACATCTGCCTGCCTAAATCCTTCTTTAGTCATTATATGATTTATGCATAAATTTTATTCATTTTCTTTCTAAGTTAAAATTTGATTATTGATGCATTCCCACAACCATCACGACGTTGTACTATATCTAAATCATCATTATTATGCAAAAAAATTACTACAAAATAATTTTTAAAAAATGAGAAGAGGAGGAATCTAGTGCAACACGGTCCATTAAACGGAGTCCCGGAGAGAGCTGCCACGCCGTAGATTCAGCTCACGAAACATGTAGCGGAATCCTCGCCGTTATCGGTCATCATTAATTTCTTCAGGCTACAAAACACTGTAACACAGTCTATTTTACCCAGTATGTACTCCCGCACGTGTACTTCTCTCTAATGTCACCAATACCTAAATTTCTTGAATGAATTTTTTATTCAATTCGAATTCTTTTTCCGCATTTTTTTTTTACTATTTTTCAAATTCTTCAATCAAATTTAAATGGATTTAACTTCCCCGTAAATATTCTTTTTAACTCGGCAGATTGTTTCAAATTCAAACTGCAATTTTGATCATACTCTAAAAAGCAAAAACAAAATCTACTTACCAACTAGCCCAAATGGGATGCACATAAGAATCATTTTTATGCAAATATTTGTAATAATTTCAAAATTTTAGTAATAAATCGTAACAGTAAATAAAGATGAAGTTAAAAATGTCACCTTTGTATTGGCGCTGTCACCACTGTCCCTACTGGAGACGGAGTCGGCCGAAACAACGCCGTTCAGGGGGGTCCCTACACGATCGTTTTTCACCGTTGGTGGTGAATTCAAATTTATCTCCGAAGAATTACCGCTCCATTGATCGTCCGTTACCGCAAAGTCCGACGCCGCCGGTTCCGATGGCAGAGGGTCCTCCTTTAGCAACTGGTCGAATGATTTCCACCGTTGGACTTGGATCTCTTTGCGGGTGGATTTCCTCTTCCAGAACCTAGTTTTCTTCAGAATTTTGCTGGAGAGGTTCCGAATTGAATTTTTAACCCTCGCGTTTTCCGGCGAAGCCGCGGGGAGGCGTTTCACCGCAGAGACGACGGTTTTGAACGCGGCGAGAGCCGATTTCGATGGGAGCTTCAGAATCGTCGGTGTTCGGGCTCGATCAATTTCCCAATACTTCTGCTGCTGGTTCTGCTGCTGCTTGAGCTCGATTTCGAGGAGAAATCGAACAGTGCTGGTGCAGCATTGTCTTCGTGGGAACGATTTGAAGCCGTTCGATGAGCATGAGCTCACATCATCCAACAAGTAATCCTTCAACAACGCCGCCTTGGGTTTAATCAATCTGGAATCCATCAAAACCACACAAAAAGGTACTACTCTTTTTCTTACTATATTGGGGTTACTATTATTACTAATAAAAATGTAAAATTTGAACAGAATAAGGGCAAATGGAAGTGGTAGCAGTGAACTAGTAATAGGCTTTGAGAATGATGAGAATCAGTTAGCACTCTCAGAATGGGAATTGAGTAGAAAATGATGTTTCATAAGGTGCTATAAAGAAACGTGATAAATGCTGGGGCAAAGAGATGAACCAACTCTAGTCTAATAGTAGCAAAAAACACAACAGAGGGAGAATGGAATGGAATCATGAATGAGGCAGTGGAACTGGAAAAGGGGTTGTCTGTATATATCTATATAAAGGGGTAAAACAAAACCAGTGAAAGTGAGAGGCAGCTTCTGAGTTCTAATAATCCAACTATGGTGAAGATCTCTAGGTGTTTAATTACAGCAGGCTGGGGGTAATTAGAAAAATGTTGAATTGCCAGCATTTGCTCTGTGTTTATGTGTGCCAGAGAGATTTGAAATGAAACAGTGGGGGAGTGGAGGGGGGTGTTTAGGCTTTTAGCAGAAGGGAAAGGAGTATGAAGAAGGTGTGATGATGGTTCTTGAAGCAGCTTTTTTGAATCTTAAGTTTGATTAAACAAAGGCCAAAGAGGGAGGGGAGGGGTGATTTTTCTAATACTATTGTTTTGAGCTGTGTTTAGGGTGCAGATTTTGGGAATAGTTTAAGGTAAAATATTGCTGTAATAATGAATTAAAGAAGCAAGGGGGGAGTGTACTGTTGTATGAACTAGGAAAACGAAATGACCAGAAGTTGACCTTGCTCATTAATTAATCATCTGTAAATGTGGTGTGAGTAGAGTATTAATTAGTCTATGCCTTAATTGTGGACACCCACCTGACACTGCCATAAAGTTTCTTGCTGAATTTGTTTGTAAATCTTGGTTTTTGCTTCTTCAAAATTACTTCTCCTGTCACACAAGAGGCGGTAGTGCGGTATTCGGCAGGCTTGTTTTCAAATTTTGCACAATTAATAAGAAAATTTGAATTAATGTTGTTTAATGAACATGGAGCGTGAACAGAGGGTATAATTAATTGGAAAAACAAAACATTTTTCACAATTAATTACTATTAATTAATAGCTAAACATTTGCATATTAATATTTGAACAAATCAAAAGGATACAGGGGTAGGTGAATTTCATGCATCACATCATATATACATGTGGTGAGTTCTATTGATTTTAGGGCAAAATTTAATGTGGATTTCAATCATATATTCCCTTGCGTTGATAATTTTTCGTTTAAAGGATAGATTCTTACATATTTGCTCCTTCCTTTCAAAAGATTCGGTATTTATCTCCCGAATTCGATTTTGGAAAGGCAATTTGTTGGAATTGAATGGAATGTATTAATTAAAAATATCCTTTGTTAGATTGGGAAAAGGACAGCAGGAAGAATTTGCAAACTTCCTCTTAGCATCGCTTTCTCTTGTTGGGGATGTAGAAGATGGAACAAGAGATTTTTATACACTTAAATCTCTGAGTATGTCTTGGCATGGTCGTGCTCAGGACCACAAGTAGTCTTATTAAATCCATTGTTGTGAAATGCCTAGGATGGTGCTAAATCTAAGGTGTGGATTGTCCTATTTCTTCCTCAACTAAGTAATTTTGTTCATCTTGTGAAGTTAGAATTGGGCGTCGATCCTCGTGCACTTCAGTGAATTCCTTACCAGTAAATCTAATCTAAACAAGGCTTACTCAATGTCACCATGGCTTGATCTGTAAATTGTTTTAGTGATATTTTGCATTTCTGGGGGCTAACAGGTAATTAACAGCCAACTTAACAAACATAAAAAGTGTAAGAACACAAAGGACGGATTTAGATTTAGAACATTCACTTGGATTATCGTTCTATAGTTAAATGTGCTTTGAATGCATGAGACAGTAAGCCTGTAATAGGTTATGGATATATAGACACTTAATTCAATTCAGTAGTCATACAGTGCCAGACAGGCAGTGATGAATTGTAGTACTATTAATTGTGAACATGTGTGTAGAGATGATAGTATGAAGATAGGTGAGGAGTTGTCCCCTTCACCAAGATGGGAGCATGGATATGTTGTCATTATGAGTGGTCACTTTTCTGACTTCTGACCTTGATCATGGTGATTCAAGTTCAACCTGCAGCCCTCTGATTGAGACTTTAGAGTCTCCAACTTGGAAATTTGAGAGGCAAAGTTTTAGATAAATCCTAATCCCCTATTATACAAGTATATAAAATTTACTAGTTTTTTAATTCAATTTTGTTGAACTTGCACTTAAATTATGTATGTAGTATGTTGAGATGCATGAATCATCCCATATATCCTATCCTTCTGGACCATGCATTAAGTCATTAGCCACCCCAACTTTAAGATAAAGACTATGTACCACATCAATAAATCCTTTTTAATGCTGGCATGAGACTACAATATACGAAGTAATACTTACTAATTGCGTTTTCTTATAGAAGTATTCTTTTATTTGAATTTTGCAGTGTCATCACATGCATATCCATTCTGCAACAACATCAAATATGATTGTTTCCTCCATCATATTTCGCTCCTTTTGATTCATCAGCAAAAGCGCAGTGTAGCCGAGTGGCATAGTATATACCTGTTGTGTGTTGATGAGGTTTTCAGTTTTGGACACACGAAACGAAATGAAGCCGTTTCCCTTGGTATCAGCTAGCTTCCATTCAGTATCTTCTTGGGTACAAATTTCGATTAGCTTGTCCCCATGGCACCGTGTCCACGTCCAACCCAAACGAACACTCTTATCTATCTCCCGGCTCATGTGGTTTTCCCGCAAATTGAAGCCTTTTTCATAACCTCCTGCGACTGCCTGCGTGCGAGCATCAGCATCCAACTGGAACTGGATGATCTTGCACCCAAATTCTGTGCAGGATTTGTATTCACATCTTTACCAATAATAATCTGCCAAACTACATACATGACCTCCTATCAAAATGTTCCATTAACAACAAGTTTATTATTAAGCCACACTACTACTTCCTGAAAACGCAGGGCACACAACTACACTACACGTATACGGAATAACAGTAGTATACCACTATGTCAATCAAAACAACGATATCATATGATATGATTCAATGATGAAGACCTCTTATAATACTCTTGCATCTATGTAAGCTTTCTCCTCGTTACCACTAATTAAAGCCAATGTCGTGGCGCTATACATGATGATTCAATGATGAAGACCTCTTATAATACTCTTGCATCCATGCATGTTCAATGGTACTACTACTTGCTACAATTTCACCATATCATCAGATTCATACTTCAAGTACTATGTTAGTTCACGCCGCTTCCAACCTTTGGTTAATGTTTTTCACAACCCGGCTAATTCAGTCTCCGAAACAACCGCTTCTTAAATCGTTGTTTATGTTCACTTTAACCATATTCACGTACTCTGCCAACAGTACCAGAATTAAACCCAATGTTTCAGTCTTCCTTGTTGTTTTATCTACTTCTTCAGGCTTACTCTGAAAGTATGGATATTGTCTTGTCTATTTGTCTGTGCCACTGATGAACATCATGATTCATGAATATTATTTCCTTGTCAACATTTTAACCTAGAAACGTAAATGCGAGCAAGAGCTGGGCTATGCAATGCATTCGGATTGAGCTAGTTGCATCACTAATCAAATAATGTACGTATAATTGAATCTGGTGGCTGTAGAAATTCATGGATGGGTAGGTAGAGTTGCTTCCTGTTAGGTCTGCTCATTAATTGAGCACAGACCAATATGGCCATTGTGGCCTACCAATATTACAATAAACTAAATAAAATAAAAGACTTACCTGCAGAGCACCCAAGTGAGGACAGGAGAGAGCAAGTCAAAATTAATAATTGAGGGGTAGCAAGGGATCAGAACACAGAAAGCAGAACGGAAAACAGAGAAGGAAAAGAGAAAGAAGAAAATGGAGAAGAAGAGAGCACCGATCCTTTAATCTCTCCGGCAGAAAAGTTTACCTCTTTGGTGAAATCCTTTTCTCTTACATCTCTCTTGTTCTTAGCCTAGAATTGTATTCTAGAAGTATATTTTTTTTGGGAATCCTCTGCCTACTGTGATGATTCTTGATTAGCCAAGATTAGTGAAAATCTTGATGATTGTTGGTGAACCTCTAGGCATATGCTAGAGAGAAACATTGGTGTACCCATTTTTGATATAGTGGAGATTTTGAGATGGTGGCGACTGGCCCGTGGTTTTTACGTTCATTTTGAAGGGTTTTCCACTTATAAATCTCGGTGTCGATTTACTGCTTTATAGTTGCTTTGGTTGATTTGGTGTTGTTGGCTTGATCCCACAGGTTCCGCACTATTCCTATTTTTCCCAACACTTCCAACCCATATAAGGTAGTAAAGGGAATCATTATAACCGATGTGGGATACCCAACACCTTCCTCTCGAGATGATATTCATCTCGAAATCAAATCCAAATTCAGGATCAAATATACCCAATCCGGACAACCATAACTCTGATACCATGTAGAAATTCATGGTTGAGAGGCTCACACCTAAAACTAGGGGTGTGCATCGGTCGGTTTGGTTAACCGAACCGAACCAAACTCCAAAATCGAATTAAAAACCGATTTTTTTCTAAAAACCAAAACCGAACCAAAATTACTGAAAACCGAAATAACCAAACCGAAATATTTCGGTTCGGTTATACCGGTTAACCGAACCGAACCGAACTATTTTTCTAAAAATAAAATATTTTTTGAGCAAAATATCTTTATTACCATTTTCAAACCTGTAAATTCGCCCTGTTAAATAAAAACATCATATCTACATATAACTATGAGTGCATAATAGTAAACCATTCCAAATTGCATTGTTCAAATTACACACAAATGAAATGACAAAATAATAAAGAAACAGTCACCGAATAGTTCAAATACGAAACAGTATAAAAGTCTCAAAACTCTCAACAGTAGTTTTCAATTCTCATCCACACAAACAGTCACCAAATAGGGGTATCATTTTGTGTTTATTATATAATAGCATAATATATTTTATATTTTTTTAATATATAATTCAAATTTCGGTTCGGTTCGGTTAACCGAATTGTAGATTTTTAAAAACCAAAAACCGAATCGAAAACCGAAATTTTGGATTTTCAAAACCAAAAACCAAACCGAAATCCAAAAACCGAACCAAATTGCAAAATTCGGTTCGGTTCGGTCGGTTTGTTCGGTTTCGACCGAAATTTGCACACCCCTACCTAAAACCAATTGGTGATAGGTAGAGTTGCTCCCAACCATATACGGTTATAAAGAGAAACCATTATAATCGATGTGGGATACCCAATGACTCAAGATTCCATGCATATACAAGGAGTAAGGACGTCTTTGCAGTATATGCAATACATAAATTAAAGAATCCATATGCGTATTGTAATACTATCTATATACTGTTATAGAAAAAAATTCGTTGACCAATTCTCATTGTTTTGAGCTGCCTGTTGGACCTGATCCAATGGCTCATAATACTACAGTGAAAAAGTCAAATTAGTAGATTCCACTTGTATTTCTCAAATATGTCAAAAAAAAATAAATAAATATTGTACAAATGGGGTTAAGGTACCCCACGCCCACCACAAAAAAACTAAGAAAAAATCCGACCCCACACATGATCAAAAAGCAGCATGTGTCCATTCATCAAACAATCTAATTATATCACCACTCATACCTTCACCTTTACGGACACTCACACACATATCCCTAACATAATATTGTAAAAATTAATTAAAAAACCCACTCCTCAGTCCTCAGGACGGATCACCAAAATTCAAACCCCATCATCAAATTCCAACAGTTAAAAGGAGTAACTCCACAGCTCCACCTCAGCATCGCTTTCCACGTAATCCCATCCGTAACTTCCACCTTCGAAGCTCGGCGGCGGCGACATCATCACATCTCCTTCCACCGCCGCCGCCGCAGCTGCCGTCCCTGCCTCCTCGTGATTCATATAAACCTCGTCGTTATCCTTATTCGAACTCCCCTCCCCATCCGCCGCCGCCGCCTCCTCTTTGGGTCGGAACGCCTCCGCCGCTTGCACAGCCGCCTTCCGTATATCCTTGGGGTCAGTCGAAGCCGGCGCCGGCAGCCTCCACACGGAATCCGCAAAATTCAGGCAAGCATTCTGGCCCCTCAGCGCGATCGCCGCGACGTCGTGTGCCCTGGCCGCCATCTCCGGAGTCGGGTAGGTCCCCAGCCATATCCTCTTCTGCTTGCTGGGCTCCCGGACCTCGCAGACCCACTTATCCGAATTCCGGAGTCGAACCCCGCGGTAGACCGGGTGGCGCGTCTCCTTGAATTTCTTCCGGCCGGCGCGCTTCTTCGGACGGGACGCTGCCAGGATGATCTCCTCGTCGGAATGCGATCGATTGGGTATCTGATTATTAGGGTCCGAATTGAAGGTTGGAGAATCCATATATAGATTAGGGAAATTGTTGAATTAATTTTATATGGAATGTTGGAAGTTGAACTGAAGAAGAAACGGAGGGGATGAAGTATTTATAAATTTTGGCGGGGAGATTGGGATGAAGGAAAGTACACGTGGGAGAAATAGTGAGCATCGAAGTGGACACGGGTTGTCTGAAGGAGCCAACCTGGCACAGACAGTTGGGGTGCGTTCACACGTAAAAATTAGGATGCTTTTTCGTATTATGTATACAAGGAGGAGTTTGACTGTTTAAGTTTCCAGTGGGTGTATTCCTATTCTATTTGGGATATGGGATTTTGGAATGCTCCAATGGGCGTTACTAAATTACAAAACGTGGGTGTATTGTGACGTCCGTTACTAATAACTTTTGTAAATTATATCCAGATTCGGATTCTGTTCTCCTGGCAACCTCACGTATTCCCCCATTCTTAATGTTACCATCCGTCACTTTTTAGTTGTATTTTTAGAGATCGAAAAGTATTCCAAAATAATTATCAATTTTAGGTAGTTATAGATAGTTATGCTATATTTTTACTATATTGCCCTTCACTTTACATAAATGCTATTTGTTGGACATTTATTAAGAATGATTGTTGTGGAAGGGTAAAAATATAAATTTATGAGTTAATTAATACAAATCTTGGTTATTGAAATTGAGCTGAAAGAGACAACTATTTAGGAACGAAGTGGTATTATTTTATACGCCATTGTCTCATTATTTATGTCTAAAATTTTTTGGACAAATTCAATGTATGTGCTGAACTATTAATATTTTAAAATGCGTGTAAAGAAAAATTACTCCCTCCGTCCTACTAGAGTATCTCAAAATTTTGGGCACGGTATTTTATGTGGGAATAGTTAGTATTTAATGTTGGAGTATATTAGTGTATAAAGTAAGGATAAATTAGAAATTTATGTGATGTGATTGTAATGATGTTGAATTTTTAATTTATTTATTTTATGTGTATGTGATGGGAGTGTGTCGAATTTATTAATGATTATGAGTTTAAAATTTTAATATATTTATTTATTAATGTGATGTGATATGAGTAGGGTTTGTGGTTAATATTTAATTAATGGGGCCAGTTTCGGTGAAGGCCGGCTGTAGGTGCTGGCACATTCATAAGTGATGAGTATGTGTATATAAAGTGATGTGTGAGTATAAAAATTTATGGATGGAGGTTATGAATAAAAACTAATAAAAAAAACAACATACCGTCTATATATCACTTTATAAGGCTTACACATCACTTTATAAAGGGCTACACATCATTTTTAGCGCTAGCTGCACCTGCTGGCAATTGTTATGGCATTACAGATTGTCTAATTATTTCCAAAAATAGAAATGTGACAAATGTATTGGGACGGACAAAAAAGAAAAGTGAGACATAAATAATGGGACGGATGAAATATTTAAAATATAGTATATTTTAAAACTACTTCCTCCATTTTTATGAATGTGTAACCTTCACTCTGTGCACATAGTTCGATGCATATTTTTAATCGTTAATAACTCAGTTATATAATTAAAAATTATAAAAATTTGATATACAAGATGAGACGATTCTAACAAGATTTTACTTGACTATATTTTTCCTTTTATAAGCATTGTATAAATGTGGATCAAGTCGAATAATGAATAGTGTCAAACCACCAAACGTTTCACATTCTTGAAAACGGTGGTAGTATATTATTAAACGAATCCAATAAGACCGAACTTGACTATATTTTTTGTTTATATAATTGCGATAAATATTACGTCAAAATTGATCAATGAACAAATATTAAAAGTCAAAATAGGGTATAATAAGTGGGATGAATGGAGTATATTATTTTATACTATTAAAATTGTAATGGATAGAGTAAAGAGTATGTGTCCAACTTATGTATACACACTCCATGCAGCTAATATTAGACTCAAATTATTTATCATAATTATATTATATATAATTACGTTAAATTTTATTATATTTATGTAATTCATCATTATAAAATATAGTACTATTATTCATTAAAAAATATTTGCATGTAATTTAAAATATTAATCGTTAAAATAAATATAATGGTGGAATTAACTAGAATGGACAGGTTAGGACCGAATGGAAAATATTTATAAAGAAATCCATTAAGATTGAATTCTTTAAGTTTTAACACATGCACCTGTATATTTTTTTAGTTACAATTGTCATTGGACGGTGGAAATTCATAATACATAATTTATAAAATAAATAAATAAAAGGGACAGATCGCTCGTGGAAACTCAAACTTTTGATCATAAGGTTATAAGTTAGAGAATTCAACCACTAAATCAAGCATCATCCTTGTCAGGCCCGGCTCCCATGGAGCCAGTGGCCCCCTGCTCAGGGCCCCAAATTTTGGGCCTCACTTTTTTTTAAAAAAAAATTTAAGTTTTATTTTATTTTTTATTTTTTATACTCTTAAAATTTATCCGTACGATTTTTTTTCTTTTCAACTACACAATTGAAGTAATAGGCCATTGAAGTATGTACATTATATGTTTTCCACTTCCATTTTTATCTCATTCTTTATACAATTTAATTCATCTTTTAGCTTCCTCTTCTATCTCACCTTGTATTTTTTTTAAATCCAAACAAACTATTTACCAACAGTAAGTGGGTTACAATGGCTCCAATTTTTTAAGCTTCTATCAATTGAACAACACCATATCTTAGAACTTTTTTTTGGTAAACCACATCTTATAATTTGTTAGAAAACTCTTTTTTATATGTTTTTTTATTCCACTTAATATTTTAAAAATTTACTAATTAATAAAAAAATATTTTTTTTTATCACCATTATATGAGGCCTAAATAAAGAATTTGCTCCGGGCCCAAAAAAGATCAGACACGGCCCTGATCCTCGTACATGTACATCTAGTCTAGTGGTGATTAGGATTAATTTTGGTAGGGCGGACTCCTGCAACGGATATTGGAAGGGAATGCAACTACTTTGATCCCTGAATTCACTCTGGAGTCAGAAGTAGATTAAAATTCACATTCTAACCAGATTAATCAACTCAATAAGATAAAAATTGGTGTTTGATGCACAACCGCAACTCAAAACATGTGATTTTCCTGGGTGCATATATAAGCATATTTATCAAACTATATACATCGTGGGTGAGAAGTGAGAATCCACACTCTGTCTGGTCAACTCTTAATTAGTTATTAATATAGACTAAACCATAGTTGTTAAGATCTCGATCCTGATCTTAGGATCTTACGATTTTACGATCACACCTCTTTAAAACGATCCCGATCCTTGTAGGATCTTAAAATCAGTAAGATCCGGATAAGATCTCGATCCTTATCGTAGAATGTTACAATCTTATGGTCACACTCCCTTAAACGTTGACATGATCTTACGATCATATACCCTCTTAAATGCATAAAATTTTTGTAGGATTTATGATTTGGGATCAAAATAACTTCTTTTCTTTAATTTTAAACTTAAGAACGTGTACTCCTTATGTATGATGTATAAAAAAAACATAATATGTATGTATGTAGAAATATTTATATTTAATTGTGATGTTTTTGTACTTATTAGTATGCATAATTAAGTTTATCCATTATTGTAATTTCATAAGATCTTAGGATCCCGATTCGATCCTACGATCCCGTTCTTGTAAAGAGAAAAACGATCTCATATAGGATCCCGGTCTTAACAACATTGGACTAAACAAGATTTTAGTCTGAGTTAATTAATTCCCCATATATATGCGAAGTGAAAGTTGTTTATAAGTCAACTTCGATAGAATATGTCGGTTCAACACACTGTATTATATTGAGGTGTTTTGGAGTTAGCATAAAGCAGATTTGACCAGTAGATAGTAACAACAGATTTCAATAGAGATGTTTGGTAGATTAGCATATAGCAATCAGCATATAACATATTTAGGGAATGAGAATGTGTTTTAGGGAAATATTAATCTGCTGCCAAATATGCTTCAAATGTTGATTTGAGCAGATTTGAATAAACATGCTCTTTTTAATATGCTCTTTACCAAACAACAAAAAATAGATCCAATGGTTAAAGCTGCTAAAAACCTATCTGCTCTTTGATATGCTCACATCCAAACAAGCCGGTTGTAGCTAGTCGTAAATACTACCATTGACAAAAGCATTTAAAATTATGAACTTCTGGCCGATAATATTCTTATATTTGGTTGAACTAATTTCAACAATTCATATCATAATTAAATAATGTATCTACAGCCAGTAAGCAATATAATACTTTCTGTCTCAATTCTAATATTAGTGCCCATCATCTTTGTTTGTCATATTTTCAAATTCTAACTTCGGATTATAATAATTTAAAAAAAAAAACGAATAAAATCAAATAATAAGCTTTAATATCAAACAATACACATTAGAAATGCTGATGTAGTGAATAAGTGTGACAGGACCTTTTATTATTTTCTATTATTCCATACTATAGTTTAGTTTATGTGTCGTGACAGTAGGCTGGAGATATTAAAAGTATTGCACGTAGAAAACGTGTTAAATGCGGTCCCTTCACCCTTGTAAAAAAAAAAAGTTCTAGTAATGATTTAATTTTAAAAATTAAAAAAAAAATTAAAAAATTGGGAGACAAATTAGATGCGTGTGTTTTAGGGTGGGAGACAACTAAGAGTGTGAAGTAATTTTTAAAATCCTAACATGAATTAAAGTGTTAATTGAGTGTGCATTAGGAGTAAGACTTGTGTGTTTGTAATTAATACAGTTGGACCTATTGTGGCTATTCACTTTCCAGCTACCCCATTAATAGCAATATATGAAATCTTCGGACATACTTTAATCAATTATTTAATGACTATTATTTCTTGAGGTGAATTGTGATGCGACTCTTTCCGCAAATTGGTTTTTGTTTAGTTTAAAAATATGGAAGTTGCATTCGTGAATAGCATTTTAAGTAAAATATCAACCACTATATATTGTATGGACAATTGGGCAACCATGTCATTGTCCAACCCACTTTACTTTGTACCATTTCATATATCTTTGCTAAATAGTGTTTTATTAGTGAATTAAAGAGGCAAATTGATTTATTTAAATTTATAATGTTTTGTAAATCTTAATACCTTATTTTAAAATTCGAGTCTCACAGTATAGTACTTGAATTGTTCAAAATAATAGGTTAACATTCTCCCATTATTCAACTCGACGCTTTTCAGCTTTTTCTATTCCAAATGGCTAATAACTTGTTCATAAAGTGGAATCATCTTTAATTTATCATTAGGACAGTATAATATTTTGTCTTTGTCGCCTTTGATTTTAAAGTTTGGAAGAGACGTCGACATGTTTGCACTTGATTCAATGTTTTTGAGCATGACCTTGCATTTGATTTCGAATTCAAAGGCAACAAATAGTATAATAAGTACTATGTTTTGTAAGCTGAAATGGGCCCAAGAGAATGGACTATAAATAATTTTGAAATGATGGGCTACAATAGTAAACCCCATTTAGGCCCAATGACAGAATTATTGTATTATTTTAATTGCCCCATTTAGCCACTTTCTAATGCTCCAACAATTGCTATTAGTTCACAGTAAGTCTGTAACACATAGTAAATAATAAGAGGCCCAATTAAAATAATTCCGACTTATCCCCAAATGAGTTACAGCTTTGTCCAAAAACTAAAATTCGAGTTATTGATTACACTGCAACAAATTATATACTTCCTCCGTTTTTTAAAGATAGCTACGGACCCACTCAGTACGCAGTCCAATGCACATTTTAAACCATTAGTAATTCATAATGGTACATGTAAAAATTCTAAAAGTTCGATATTTAAAATCTACAAGACGAGACGAATCTAACAACATCACACTTGGCCATATTTTAACTTGTATAACAATGAAAAAACTTTAAGTCAAAGTATATAAGTGAACAGTACTCATTAGTCAACAGTAGCTAACAAAAAAAAAACGGAGGGAGTATCAGTTAATCAACACCCATGTGGATGTAAAAATGAAAATAATAATAGTAGATTATTGGAAGTTGAAATTTATTTTTATTTTTTTGTTTTTTAAAGTAATGGATTTTAATCAATTTTGTCTGCATGAAGACTTAAAAATTAACATAATACTTTAATGAGGCATAGATAGGAAGGGCAATAGCAATAGAGAGACAGAGAAAGAAACCTTAAACTAATGCCTATGCTATTATTACTAGTGTAGGTCGATCAAATTTAATAGGAGTAATATTTATAATGGACCATTAGTCTAGGGTTTAGGTGGAATCAATGGAGCCCAGGTTTGAATTTTTAATGTAGTGTGTATAAGAGATGCTTGTTGGCCTTTTGAGAATCATACATTCAAGAAAAATAATAGTAGAACTGAAAATGCAAGTGTCAATATTCTATATATATTGTCTGCAATGGGAGAAAAAGGAATATATCCATAATAATCGATTGGCATGTTCTCATCATAGCCATTGCTATAAATGGAATATCGGCAATAAAATAGTTACCTTGTCATGCTCAACTAACCTTAAATTATCCCTTTGTAGTCTACTGTATAATCCAGACAGTACAGTACACAAATGGATCAAGTACCATTGTTTTATTTTATAGAAAACGGGGAAAAAATTAGTTGCCACGACACACACAACATAGTATTTCGCTGAATATGGTTTTGGCGCAAAGTTTTAGGTAGAAATAGATTAGTGTAAATAGTTGGGGTAAATTAGCTAGATAGTTTGTCTATAAATCTAGAGATTTTTGTGGGTAAATTAGAAGTAAATTTGTTGAACAAATTCTCCCTCATCAGCTTGTCAATGAATCGACTTAATAGGTGATTATTCCTTTTCTTGTTGGTATTATAATTAGTGGTGATTAACAAGTGGAATTAAGTATTTGAATTGGAGACCTTGCTTTAATGTGAAGCTCGTTTATCCTGTGCTAGCTTTGGCAGCACCGCAGAAGCGATAATATATGGTTCAGATTCAGACATGTTTTAGTATGGTGACAGAGACAGCCCACCAATTTTATGTATACATAAGCTCTTCCACCAGCATTATTATTAGAGTATTAGGAATATTTATTTTATTTTTTGCCATACAATTTTTAAAGCAAGCCTATATGTTTACTGTAACATCCCGTATCGGTTGGAGAGGGAAACGAAGCATGTCTTATAAGGGTGTGGACACCTCTCCCTTGTAGAAGCGTTTTAAAGCCGTGAGGGTGGGTTCGGCCAAAACGGACAATATCTACAAGTAGGTGTGACTGGAACGTTACAGATAGTATCAGAGTCAGTACCCAGGCCGGTGTGCCAGCGGGGACGCTGGGCCCCTAGGGGGGTGGATTGTAACATCCCATATCTGTGACTGGGACGTTACATTTACAAGATTCGAATTTTTACAATTACTCCGTACTAATTAGAGCTCATACCCGGGGATGGGGACTTAGGTCAAGTCCTCCGATTTCTAACCTATACACTGGGGTTCGATTCCCCACCCATACCTTATATCTTTCCTTTATTCTTTTATAATTTATGTAGGGGTGGGTCGGTACGGTATGCCGAAAAAATTTCGCCGTACCGTATACCGTACCGAACCTTACGGTATGGAAATTTTCATACAGTTGCCGTACCGCACCTTTCGGTATACCGATCTTCGGTATACCGAAATCTTCGGTATGAAATATTTCTATACCGTTGCCATACCGACATTTCGGTATGTTCGGTATATACCGGTATACCGAATCTTCGGTACATACCGGCATACCGGTATCACGGTATATACCGACATACCGAACATTCGCTACATACCGACATACCGGTATTGCGGTATATACCGACATACCAAACATTCTATGTATACCAGCATATCGGTATTGCGGTATATACCGGTATCGTGGTATATACCGACATACCGAAGAATCGGTACATACCGATATACCGATACCGCGGTATATACCGAAATTCAGTACGGTAACGGTATACCGCGGTATCAAAAAATTTATACCGTTACCGTACCGAAGTCTTACGGTACGGTATGATACCGTACCGAAAATTACGGTATACCGAAAATTTCGGTATTCTCGGTATTTTTTCGGCACGATATGTGCGGTATGCGGTATATTCGGTATTTTTCCCCAGCCCTAAATTTATGTAATATGGTCTCCCACTCACCTCTCCATAATCTCCATCATTTTTTTGTGCAAGACATTACTTTTATCAGTATAATAAAAAAAATTTGTATGCATATAAATAGTTTAATTAATTATTAATAAATGCAATGTCGGCCGCAAATGGATTGCGAATATAATGGTCAAAAGTAGGGATGGCAATGGGTCGGGTCTGGGTCGGTTCCGCCAAGACCCAAGACCCGACCCTGGGCTCGGGTTCGGTTCGGTTCCGGGTCTGACCCGGACCCATTGCCATCCTTAGGGATGGCAACGGGTCGGTTCTGGGTCCATTTTTGTAAGACCCAAGACCCAATCCAAGCTCGGGTCTTTCTCGGTTCTCGGTTCTGACCCGAACCCATTGCCATCCCTAGTCAAAAGACATTTATAATCACTCTTAACCAACCAATCATCCCAACTATGCATTTTCGTCTTTGTCAGATTTTGAATCAGACATTTGGACCACAAATTATAAAAGCTTTTGCACCCTTTTTTCTCCTTTTGATTGTTACTCTTAGAGGTATTTTTGGCTTTTGCTTTTGCCTAAAGCACTTCTAATGGAAATTAGGTGTTTATTTTGGCTTTTAAGAAAAAGCAAAAGCACCTCGAAAAGCAAAAAAAGTGCTTCTGGGAGAAGTAGCCCAGGGGTGCTTCTCCCAAAAGCAGAAGCCAAAAGCACCTCGAAAAATATGCAATGACTTAAATACTCCCACTACTTAATATAAATTACACTATAAATATATCTTATTATCATATTAAATATCACGTCCTTTTTGGTAATTACTACATTCCAAAAGCACTTTTCATTTTTATTCATTCAAACATATTTTTTAGAAAAAGCCGATTTTCAAACATTCCATCCAAACACAAAAGTTACATGCTTTTGCTTTTGACTTCTGCTTCTACTTACGTCACTTCCATATATGAATAAGATGAATTATTTATCTTTCATTTCATTTCGAACGTTAGTCAAGTTTTTTTACCGAAATAATGTAACTCTGCAGGTGTTGGCAAATGCTATGACCATAGTTGTTAAGATCCCGATCTTGATCTTAGAATCTTACGATTTTACGATCATAGCTCTATAAAACGATCCCGATCCTTATAGGATCTTAAAATTAGTAAGATCCCGATCCTGATAGTAGAATATTACGATCTTATGGTCATACTCTCTCAAACGCTTCTACGATCTTACGATCATACATTCTTAAAAGCATAATTTTTTTGTAGTATTTTATAATTTGGGATCAAAGTAACTTTTTTTTTTATTTATTTAATTTTAAACTTAAGAACTTGTATTCCTTATGTATGATGTGTAAAAAAAATAATATGTATGTATGTGAAAATATTTTATGTTTATTGTGATGTTTTTATACTGCATTGTATTAATAAACTTACAAGATTCATAAACAAACGAAATAATATTTTTTTCTTGTTAGTATGCATAATTGAGTTTATCAATTATTGCAATTTCATAAGATCTTAGAATCCCGATTCGATCATACGATCCCGATCTTGCAAAGAGAAAAACGATCTAGGATCCCGATCTTAACAACTTTGGCTATGACTATTCAATAACTCTGTTGCATTCGAGAATCGTAAATTTGACTTTGGAAGATAACCTGCAACCTTAATTGACTGAAATGAAATTCGCACTTTTTTGTGTTTTTAGTTTAGGAACAATTTTATTTTAGAAGTATCCGGGCATGAGGAATCAATGTATGATGCATAAATTGATTCAGAAATCATAGGAACATTAGAATTCAACCACAGCAATCTTGGAGCTGACTTTTGCACATGTCATGATGACAATATTTTTGCATGAAATAATTTAAACAAATTATTACTATTATGCAATGTTTGGATCGTCCACCTTTCTTTCTTTCGTATTGAAGGAGAAAAAATATTATAATAAAAGACTAGCCATTAATTAACCGTGCTGTACGTATATCATCTATTCATAAATTATGCACGTGATATTATAACTCACAATACATATAGTCGGCCAATTATCAAAATATTATGAACAATATCACCAAAACATTTGGTTTAAGTGATAACAGCTGGTTCTAGTTGTTTAAATAAGTTATCGTATTCGAACTCATGTAAATACAGAAACAGGTTGAGATGAGCGAGAACACCTAAAAAAATTGATATCTTCAATAATATATACTACAAATCATAATGGCGGGCCTTAACCAGAAACCTAAAATATTTATCATAATGTAAAATATAAATTTCTTTTTTTTTTTTTTGGAGAGCCATTATGGAAATGGGTGGTGGGAGCCCAAGCCACACAATTACAAACACTACAAGAAAAAGTTGACTTCCCGACCGGCCCTCCCGACCGCGAAAAACCGGGTCGAGTGTCCCGACCGCGCTACCGACCGCATCTGCGGTCGGTAGCTTAGGGCATAAATCACCCCCATCGCGCTGTAAAATCAGTACAGCGGCGTCCACCATTTTCACTCCATTTTCACCACAAAGCTTCCGACCACCTCCGTTCCCGACCACCTTGGAGCCTTGCCCACGCCGACCCACCCCACGTGGAGTCTCCTTCGCGTCGAGCCACCCCCGTCACTGTAGGGCACGCGTGCGAGACGAGTTCGAGCCACCCTCCAACCGACGAGCCTTCTCCGGCCATCCACCGGACCGCCGAAGCCGCCCCTGCCGTCTAGTGGCAACTGCCGGACCACCGCTCCCCCGCCATTGCCTCCCCTGCAGTCGTCGCCACCACTGCCTGAATAGGCAACTTCCGGTGTCCCCTGCCGGCGGCCGGCCGGTGTCTCCGGTGTGCGAATTCCGTCGTCTTCCTTCGCCTTATCTACGGTAGGTACATTCTTCTTCCTTCGATTATTTGTTCAAATTTCGCAATTCCATGATTTTGGTTTGAAATTCAAGTTCACAGTAATTGTTATTTTGCACTGTTGGTATGTTATTATTGTTGGTATATTGTTCGATTGGTAATCTATGGAATGTGGTTTCAATTTCACAATCTTAGATTGAAGTCAAGATTTTGGTTTATTGTGTGCGATTCAATGTGTTGTGTTAAAAGTATTGTTTTTGTTGGTTTATTCGTCTTCGAAAGCCCTCTGGAATTGATGAGTTTGCAAATTGATGAGTTTTTAAAATGAAAGTAAGTCTTTTAATTGTATTTATAAATTGGGATATGCTCTTAACCAAGTTGCTAGTTGTGTGTGTTTATTGGTATGTGGTAATGGAGTACTTGTTAGAAGTGTTGAGAACATGTTGCCAAATACTGTGAATTTAAAATACTCGAAGGCTCTTGGAAGTTGAATTTTTGTAGTGACTGTAGATTATATTGTCTATGTTGTATTGGCACTGTAGAATTGTTATAGAGTTAGCTAATTCTATGTTGAATAATTTTAGAGTTAGAAAATATTCTTTATGTTGCTTAGAAGTACGAATTTTATCAAAATATGGTTACCAAATGTAAATGACATCTATATAATAACAAATACTAGTATGGGTAACGGTCGTAATAAACTATTTAAATACAAAATAATTTAATTCCAAATACAAATCTCAAATGCCATTCACTTAATTAAACCTAAACTCATAACTAAATCACTTCGAGTATTGAAATTAGAGTTTTTATGAAAAATCATATTTGTTACATGATTGATAGTCCTTAAATTTACTGAAATAGTAGTATTTTTTAGATATGACTGCAAAAGTTTAAATTTTTTATTTTATCTAACTCATGTGGAAGGACAAAGACTATTTCAGTCTAACTCATAATCTAATATTAAGTTTTTATAAATTAATTTGACAGTCTTGAGATTAATCCCATTATAGGATTTCTTAATCCCATTAACCCCATAAGACTCTCTTTGACATATAAATTAACACATACAAAGATTATTAAGTTACAAAGATTGAAAGAAAACCAATATGGCCACACATGGTGACAATCAAACATGATTAAGTTCTAATACTAAAATTTAAATAAAAACATTTAATTTCAAAGGCTTCTGATTATATTTCTTAAACATTTAATAAAAACATGATTAAGTTAATTATACTCAAATTCATAAATAAATCACCTACAAATATAGAAATATAAAGGCTTCTGAAACCCAAATATAATTCTTTAATTAATAATAAACTAATTATGGAATTGTAGGTGACAGTTAGCAAAGATGGATAGAAACTGGATGTACCTGCCTAGCGGTACCTTGCTTGCACCCGAATTTAAAGCAGGAGTTGAATTCTTCATACGGGCTTCTCATGAAAACCCAGATACTGACGAGAATGCAAAAGGAGAGATAAGGTGTCCATGTAAAAAATGCAAGAATAGATTTTACCTATCCGATCGGGACATCCAAGGACATCTTTATCGGGATGGATTTGTCCCAAATTATGAAAGATGGACGTGCCACGGAGAACCACATACCTTCCGTCCATACCGCGATGATACAGATGTAGAGGGTTCATCTAGAAGTAGGATACAAACGGGTACAACTGATTTGTCAGACCGTTATCGAGAAATGGTGTGTGATGGAATGGGGTTTGGTATTCCTGATACATCGAGTGGTATGGATGATGATGAGCCTAGAGCGAATGAGGAGCCTAATCCCCAGGAGAAACTGTTCTACCGTATGTTGGAAGCAGCTGACAAGGATTTGTGGCCTGGCTGTGAGAAAATGACATTATTGTCAACAGTTGCCAGGTTATTAAACATTAAATCCGAACATAACCTATCGGAGAGATGTTTTGATACGTTATGCCAACTTATAATTGATACACTCCCAGAACAAAACTCTATGGTGAAAAATTTCTACGAGGCGAAGAAACTTCTAGAGGGGTTGGGATTACCAGTAGAGAAAATTGATTGTTGTGATAGGGGATGTATGTTGTATTGGCGTGATGATGCGACACTGGAGAACTGTAAGTTTTGTGCCAGGCCTCGATTTAAAGAATCCAACAACAATTCACGTTTGGCACATAAGTATATGTTCTATTTTCCACTGAAAAATCGATTGAAACGGTTGTACGCATCAGAAGTGACTGCAAAACACATGACATGGCATGTAGGCCATGATCATGGGGTGTCCGGCGAGATGTGTCATCCCTGCGACTCCAAGGCATGGAAGCACTTTGACACAGTTCATCCAGACTTTGGAGCAGAGGGACGAAATGTTCGTTTGGGGTTATGTACTGATGGTTTCCAACCATTCGGCCAGTCGGGCTCTCAATACTCATGTTGGCCAGTGATATTGACACCTTATAACCTACCTCCTGGAATGTGTATGAAGGATGAGTACATGTTCTTGACTTGCATAATCCCAGGGAAATCCAGTCCAAAACAGAGGATAGATGTGTATTTACAACCCCTGATTGATGAGCTTCTGGAGCTATGGGATGTGGGTATCACGACCTGGGACACATTTACGAGACAGAACTTTCAGATGAAAGCAGCATTGATGTGGACCATAGGAGATTTCCCAGCTTATGCAATGATGTCTGGTTGGAGTACATATGGGAAGACTGCATGTCCGGTCTGCATGGAAGGAACAGAATCTATGAGGTTAAAAGAGGGTGGGAAACAATCATGGTTTGACTGTCATCGTAGGTTCCTTGAGTCGGATCACCCGTTTAGGCGTGATAAGTCAAAATTCTCAAAGGACCGCGAAGAGCATGGTAATCCACCTTTATATAAAAGCGGGGAAGAGGTCTTAGCTGAACAAGAATTCCTTGGTCTCCGTCGTGTAATTGATGTGGGTGGTGAGGAGGCAAATACAACAATCAGCAAGACTTGTGGATGGAAAAAAAAGAGCATCTTTTGGGACTTACCGTATTGGAAGACACATTTGGTTCGCCACAATCTAGACGTCATGCACATTGAGAAGAATGTATTTGAAAATTTGTTCAATACTGTAATGGATGTACAAGGAAAGACAAAGGACAACGCAAAAGCCCGCGAGGATATCCGCATCGTATGTAACAGACCAGAATTGCATAAGGATCCTCGAACGGGCAAATACCCGAAGGCCGTGTACACAATGGATAAGGACAAGATGGATGTATTCTTGAATTGGGTTGCAAGTTTAAAGTTTCCGGACGGTTGTGTGTCGAACCTTGGGAGATGTATTGATATGAACAAACACAGAATGTTTGGGATGAAAAGTCACGATTGTCATGTTTTCATGCAACGTCTTCTGCCCATTGGATGGAGGGAACTGCTTCCGAAGCATGTTTGGGAGACCGTAACGGAGTTGAGCAATGTCTTCCGTGCATTAACCGCGAAGACAATTACGTTGCAGGATATGGAGAGATTGGAAAAAGATGTTCCCATCGTGCTATGTAAACTGGAAACAATATTTCCACCTGCTTTCTTCGACTGTATGGAACATCTACCTGTCCACCTACCTCGCGAAGCTAGTGTGGCTGGTCCTGTACAATTTAGGTGGATGTACCCGTTCGAGAGGTAAGTTTAACAATGCTTGTGTTAGACATACTCAAAATTTTGTTGGTGACTATGTGACAACTGATTTGTGTTGCATTTTAGGTATCTGAATCGCTTGAAACGTACGGTGCGAAACAAGGCACACGTTGAGGGTTCTATATGCAATGCATACATGGTCCGTGAGGCATCGATATTTTGCTCTCACTATTTTGAGAAGCATGTTTTCACACGGGAGAGGAATGTGCCGAGAAACGATGACGGTGGTCTACCAGAAATGGACGATGGCCTTATTAGTGTTTTCAGATATGCAGGCCGTGGTCAAGGTAGAACTAAAAAACGGCGGTTGTCCCAAGAAGAGTTGGAAGCCATCCACAAGTACCTACTATTAAATTGCACAGAGTTTGAGGACTATATTGAGTAAGTATCATTGTTAATTATCTTAATAATTTTTGATTTCGCCAAATTCATATCATGGCTCTATGTTCGTGACCGCTTTACATTTGACAGGGTGTTCCAAGAACAACTGCACAAAGACAATCCTCGAATAACCGACAAAGAATGTGATGAAGCGATGGAAAATGTATTTCCGAAATGGTTGGAGTCGTATTTGACTGATAATCCACCCGAAATCCCATGTCTCTTTCATGTCGCACAAGGGCCTCTTCCAATTGCAACCTCATATTCCATGTACTTTGTGAATGGAATGAAATTTCACACAGAGAGTCACGGAAATCATAGATCTACATACAATAGTGGAGTTTGCATTACTAGTCTGTCAGGAGATTACTACGGAATTCTAGAGGAGGTTATTGTCGTAGAATATCCTGCATTGCCAATCAAACAGGTTACTTTCTTCAAATGTAGATGGTTTGATCCTCGCGAGGGGATTGGGTCCCGAACTCACAAGAACTACAAAATTGTTGAAGTGAACAAAACAAAGTCATTACCCGTATACGAACCCTTCATCTTTGCGAATCAAGCAGAGCAAGTGTGTTATGTCCCATTCCCGACAACGAGGTCCACCTCTAGAGGGAGTGATTGGGTAGCTGTGTGCAAAGTGAAACCTAGGGGTGTGATTACTGTGAAAACGGGGGAACAGACCGAAGCATTCCAGGTTGATTTGGCAGATCAACTTGGACTTGAGACTTCCATGATTACATCAAGTCGACAACGATTAACAGACGATGTGGTGCAATATGTAGACTTACCTCAAGATGAGGACAACGAGTCTTCATCATCATTGGATATGAGTGTTGGTGATGCGTTGGAGGATGATGATCTGGATGATCCTTCACAGGAGACTTCAGATGAAGATTTCCAAGTTTAAAATGTGAATATATATAATCATATGTATTTCTCATAACAATTCAATTCTAGCACAGATTTCATCTTGTTATAACAATTTACGAGTCAGTTGTATCATAATTTGCCATCATATTTGCAGATGGATGCACAGGGGGGTGGCTCGTCTTCTAGATCTCCACATGGTAGCTCTTCCCAGACGGGAATGCCACGAAGACGACTTACTCGTGCTGAAACTCTAGCACTCTTGCGAGAAAGGCGGGAGCGGAACCGTCGACAGGGAGCATATATGTTTTTACTCGGTTTTGTACAACATAATATCATATTAATGTTGCTTTGTTTTAAACTTTTGCATGTAGTTGCTGCTTCAGGCTCGGAAGAGCCACCACATGATGCCCCCGACCATGACGAGCCTGTACCAGAGACACCGCCACCACATGTACCAGGTATCCATGTTATTACTTTATGTTTTAGCTATATTTGATGTAAATGTCATAAATCTTCTTTGTAAAGAGCTGGAAATACTGCCATGAACGCGCCGGCACAACAGGGGCCAGCTAACAGGATAGAGATTGGACTGAACAAGAAGGGAGTGTAAGTTAATTATTGCAATGTTTAATTATATCTTCAATAATTTTTTACTAAACTGTAATTACAACTGGCTGCAGAATTGACTTCCCCAACAAAGTCGTGAAGAAAATAACGGAGTGTGACAATTTGAAGACTGACAAGGAAGGGATAAGTTGGGGGAAGGTCTCACAAGGGACGAAGGATTTCTACTGGGGTGAATTTCAGGTTTGTTGAAGTTCTCTCAATTAAATTAGCTTATTCAATGTACGGCAACTGACATTAAAATTGTGTATGCATTGTAGAAATTTGCCCGTTGGGATCCTCGACTTGAAGTAACGGTCAAGAAGGAATGGGAAAAGAAAAACATAGCACGGTATGTCTTTCTATTCGGACTTTACGTAATGGTTTGTGACTAATTTTACAACATGTTTGGCCAATTCATGAACTTGTAGGTACAAAGACTATACTCTGGATATTAGGAAGCACAAAAGGCCAATGCCATCTGATGCTGCAGTTGCTGCCAGATGGCAGGAAATTTGGGATTCAGAGGATTTCAAGAAGAAACAAGCGAGAGGAAAATTGAACCGGCGAAGGGGTGATGAAAATGCGCCAGCCCTCCCCACTCACACATTCGGTTCCAGAACACATCTTGCTGCACATGATGCACTGGTATAGACTTTCTATATTTTTAAAAAAACATAGGACACTTATAAAAATAACTTATTACTTGTTAACAACAACAAAAAAAAATATTTACTTCATAGGAAACTGAACAAGGCCGGACCGTGTACTATCCGGAACTACACGAGCACACACATACAAGGAAGCACGAGAAGGAGCAGTGGATTACTCCACGGGATCAGGAGGTCCAGGTACAATAATAGAAACTCACATTACTGTAAAAAATATTGATTGTATTTGAAAGTTTTGACTGCATGATTATATTGCTTATGAATTAGTTTTCAAATGCATTTAAAACTTGCTACAAGTTTTGTATATAGTATCTAAATTGTTTTTTAACGTTAAACAGGAGGATTACAATGCTATTGTGGAGACATTAACCCAAGATCCCGATACTCAGGTGGAATTTGATCCAAATCAACTTTTCGTCGATGTAGCAGGTGGGCGTGATAGGCGCAAATCCATATATGGTTTAGGTAAGAGTGCATTTCTTTTTTTTCTAGATGTCGCTCAATCGACCTTATTTGAAACGTTCACCCTCATCATCTTTGAAATTTGCATATATTGACAAATTATACATGTAGGTTCACTTGCTAAGGCTATTCCAGAGACGTACGGGGATGACACCACTGATGAGTCAAGCATGTACAATGTCAGAAGGGACGAATTCGATGCTTTAAAGACAACTATGGAGGAATGGTCCCAGAGGCAGCAGACGATTCAGGAGGACGTGGAGAGATTGAACGGACGCAGACCTCCTTCTCCGGACGATGGTGATGATGATGATCTCGGGGGTGGCTTTGGCATGGCAGGTGATATTACTGCACATTGAGGACGTTTGCATATTTGGACTTGTTTGATATTGGATGTTGAGTGAGGTTGGGATTTGTAGATGGATGTTGGGTGATTTGTATTTTGGATTGACTTCTGGAGTTTGTGTTAGAGTTTTATTCACTTATATTGTCATATGTAAGTTGATTTTCTTGGATGGATAATTGTTAAGTTATGTTGTGGTTCGGAGAATGAGGACATGTAGCTTGTTATTTGTGTTGTTTTGAGGTTATGTTTAGATTACATGTTCTTTTCAGATTACTTGTTCTTTATGTTGTTTTGAGGGATAAATCTAGTGTTATGGTATTGTGGATTTGGTTGGATGGTATTGTGGATTTGGTTGGATGGTAATATTTCTAGGGATATTTGTGTTGTTGTTGTTTACAGGTTGGTTTGGAGAAAATCAGACTGGCCATTTGGCCTATTACAGGATTCCCGACCGCATATGCGGTCGGGAAGGCGGTCGGGAGCTACCGAATTAATTTTTTTTACCCCGCCTTTGCCGACCGCATAACGGGTCGGCGATGCGGTCGGCAACTCCTACCGACCGCGACTGCGGTCGGTAGGGTGGTCGGGAACATTGCCGACGAAAAACCTGCGGTCGAGCCCAAGTTATCGACGATTTCACTCCCGACCGACTCGTGCGGTCGGGAGTGCGGTCGGGAGGCTCCTCAGCCGACCCGTGTCATGGGGTTCCCGACCGCATTCTGCGGTCGGGAACTACAGTTTTTCTTGTAGTGAAAGGGGAATAAAAGGGAGGGATAAGGGGCCGGTGGTGATTGAACCTCCAACCTTCCGTTGGAAGTCTAGGGACTTAACCACTTGGGCTAAGTCCACATCCCAAATATACATTTCTTTTTATCTATATTGGTAAGTACGTAATTAGTAAAGAAAATTGAAAGCAAAATTAAAAATTACAAAATCGTTCAAATGGAGTAATTAAGTAGTATTGAAATAAATTTCTCTTCTTTTTTTTTTTCTTTTCTTTTGGAAAGAAAGGGGTCAAAATCAAATACTACCTCACATTTCATTATAATTATTACGGATCTACCTGACACGTATGTCAATACATATTTTTAATAATTAATAACTTAAATTTTGTATCAATCCGGTTACGGTATAACCCTTTCAAGAGCCTTTAGGTGCAGACATCATAAAAAATGCTTCTCGCATCACATAACACTTCTCTAGGCATCACATTTTTGGCATCACACAACACATTTCTCTCAACACACAAAATACACCATTTCATACATTACACAACACAACTCCCACATCACACATATGGTGGCTGCATGTGCAGCCACCTGCACACTAACACCTTCCATTTTGTACAATAAAAAATATAAAAATTCGATATTCTTAAACTAAAAGATTAGACGAATCTAAGAAAATCTCACTTGACTAAGTTTTTCCTTACATAACTATGATAAAAAATTCGATTCAAACTTAAACAATGAATAATATTAAAAAGTCAAACGTAACAATCTTAGTGAGTAAGAGAGGAAATATATATCGGAAAATGTTCAACTTACAGCAAGCCGCAAAAGTCTACATGTACTAACAACAAACAATGTGCTAAGAAGCATTCATTATGGAAAACACAATTTTTGACCATTAAAAGGCATCATACTTTAACCAAAACTTGTAAAAAAGTTGTGCAGTCAGAATTAAGTTTCTGTGTAGACATAAATTAGTAAATTAAAAGGGGAAAAAAAAAAAAAAAAAAAAGAAGAAGAAGGAAAGAAAGAAAGAAAGAAAAGACAATAGGGGATGGGCATTTATATAGAGACAAGAAAAATCCAAGGTACATTGGGAAACATTGGGGTGTCCCATGGCCGACCTAAATCTCTTCCAACCGTCGCTATCATTTCTCAATCTTGCGAGGATATATCGCCATGTCGTGTTCTACTTAGTTATCTCTTACAAAAATGTTTACAAAAAATTATAATATCAATGACGTGCCATTGAGTGGATAATTATATATACATCTATGTATAAAGTTCATGTATGAATCTCGATACACAATAATAAATTATACTAGTATTATTCATCATGCATGTATTGAAATCCCAAATGATATAGTAACATTGTATAATTATAGGATGGAGTATGTAGAGGAGTATTTATATGAAGAAAATAATTTCCCCAACAAAAGCACGTTTGGGTGTTGAAGAGGTCCATTATGAATAATCCATCCCCATTACTATTAGAGAAGCAAATTAAATGTCAATTGATGAAGTGTATGTCCGCATTGTCGAGGCAGGGTGTGGTTTTGGTGCATACATGTGCATTTGTATATGTGATGGGAGATATGTTTTATGTGATGGGAGAGATGTTTCATGTTATGGAAGAATATTTCGTGGGCGTGTGATGGGAGAGATTTCTTATGTGATGGATGAATATGTGATGTAAAATATATTCTTTGTGATGGGAGAAATATCATATATAATGTATGCATATGCATACTATTTAAGATGTTGCACCGTAACCGGATTGGTCTAGGTAACAGTAGACACTACATTTAAATGACTTTACCTATAAGTTGTTATACACCAAATTAAATACTAGTATATATTTGTGTTCGAATAGGACGACCCTTACAAGTATTCACTTTAATTATCTGTCCACTTTCAATTTTCCACGTGATCAATTCTTCTTCATCATCTATATATATCATCAGCTTATTATTAATTACCACCTTACCTTATTCCTACACATGATTTTACTAGCCTCATAGGGTTCCTTCATTATTTCTGCTGGCATCTTCTTCCTTATTATCACTCTCCCAAGTCACAACTGATAGCACCTAGCTCTAATTAATATGTAACATTTTCTGATAATATAATAATATATAGTCTCACTTCAATTCGTTACTCGTTAGATCAAAAGCATTATAATAGGAACAAAATCATTACTTTCTTTATTCTGGGAGGTTATTATTATATACTCCATGTATACAGTGTAAAGTGTTGGTAGGCTAGGGAGGAGTATTTTTTTTTGGGTGAACAATAATTATTATTTATATTGAATTAACTTAATTCTTAATAATAAATTATACAATAATTATTTTAATTCAATTTTTGTAAAATGAATAATTACTATCTAATTTTTACTATAGAATAATAAATTAATAGCTATTTATGCAAAGAAAAATTTACGGTCTATGACAAAATTATTTTTTTTATTTTTTTTATTTTTAGAGGAATGGAGCAAAAAATGAAATGGAGTGGCGGCAGAGTGAGGAATCGGCGATATTATTATACAGTTTGACCACCGCAACTTTCCAATATGTCGGAAAGGACATTTTCTTCCACTTTTCATTCCCATCTGACCTTTTGTTTTTTTATCCCTACCTTACTCTATATCTGTGTCCAAAATTTCATTTTTTTTACGAGTAAAAGAAGAATCATTGCTCGTTGCCATTGACAACTACGAGCATATATTGAAAGAATTAAAAAGAGTTTGGATTTAACTGAAAGGATATTTTATTTTATTGAGAAAAAATATCTTGTAATGCATGCTTGTTTGTAAATAATTTCAGGAGGTCGTCATCGATCCTCCTAGCTACTGTCAATTGCGGGGTCGGTCAAAAACGATAAGCCTAATGATCAGTTTTATTTATTTAGTCATAACTTGATAGTTATTTTTAAAAATTAATTTTATTTAAGTTCTTTTAAGCATAAGATTGTTTCCCACAGTATATACACCATTTGTTTGTATAAAAACAATAATCACCCGAAAGAGTTTAGAGTATTTCTCTTCACATTATACTACTATATTATTTTAAGTTGGCCTTCCAAATCAGACCTATTGGCCGCATATTGTGAATGAAGATAGTAAAGAGGGTGCACGTAGGATAATACTCACAAATAAGTGTCTACTTTATATTATTTATTATTTATATAATTGAATTCATTTTTTATTAAATTATATAATAAAAATATATGTAGTCGATTATAATAATAAAAAAAAACATAATCATATAATTTTAAACTATACTATATTTCTTATAATTTTTATTTATACATATTTTGAGATATTAAATACTATTAAATAAACATATAAAATTGTAATAAAAAAAACATATAGTTTAGTATATATGGACGGAGAGTATATGCATGTATTAGCAATAGTATGGAGGGAGATCGAGTATATGTATTATATATATTATCAATAGGAAATAATTGCTGGACCATTTGAATTATAGAAATAAGACAAAGTTGTAATGAGATAATCCAAAAAATGTATTAAGAGAGGCTCTTACAGTCAACATCGGTGGACAAGGATTTCAATAACATGATAAATAGAATAAATAATGGTCCAAATTCACTGTATACTCTCACACAGGTTGGTATTCAAGTGATCTATGTGTCCTCTATTCCATTATTTCCCTCATCATTCATTCTTTCATTATTATCATTTTCATTTTCATTTATGTGAGGCGTAACTAAATCATTCAATTTCATACGTAGATAATGGATGGCAAGAAATTTAAACAGCCTTGGAGTTGTGGTAAGAGGTGTGCTTATATATGATCATGGTTAACTTTATAAATGTCTGAAATTGCACCCAACTTGCACAAAAGGTGTGCTGCCTACTTGGGAATTAAACTTGACCAAAACAATTTGGTTACAAATACAAAATTCGAAGCAAAAATTTACATCAAAACCAAATACAAAACCTAAAATGCAAACTCCAAATCATCAATTCAATTTGTACACGCAGGCAAAGTATTGCACACTCACAAGTCACAAACATACGCTGTAGAGATGATACTGAAATCAATTGACACTTAGAATAATTTAAACTAGTAAAGCGAATTTCATAATCTTCCGATCCGCAGGAATATATATTGACGCATTAATTAAATAACACATGCATTTAATTTTCCAACATGCATTAAAAAAAACCAACCAATTCCTGGATTAAATTTCTCGTACTGTCTGTCTGTCTCTTCTGGAAAAAAAAGCTGTACTATTAATCATTCTGTAAAGCCTCGTTAAAAGTAGCTCCACAGCTTCCCGTAATCGGAATCCTTGATCGTTTCTTCGGCCGGCGGCGGAGAATCGAGCCTGGGCGGACTCACCAGCATTCCCTCCGCCATATCCATCAGCAGATTCGGCATGTGGAACAATGCCTCCTCGTCGATGAACTCGTAATCTCCACCGTTGATCATCTCATCACGCCCATCTCCATCGTTCTCCACCGTTCGATCGTTCCCCACCCGATCCTCAACATTGATCTCAGTTTCTTCCTCCGGCCGCATCATCTCCGCCGCGCCGGCGGCCGCCCGGCGTATATCAGAGGGGGAGGGCGAAGACGGGACGGGGAAGAGGCCGACGCGGTTGGGGAAGTTCAACGCCACATCATTCCCCTTGAGGGCTAAAGCCGCCACGTCATACGCGGCGGCGGCCATCTCCGGCCAGGGGTAGGTTCCGAGCCATATGCGACTGGTTTTCCTCGGCTCTCGAATCTCCGAAACCCATTTGCCGCTGCGGCTCCTTATCCCGCGGTAAATCGGGTGTTTACCGGTGGTTGGGCGGTCGGAACTCATCTTGGAGGGTTTTTTCACCCTTTTGGGGGATGAGAGCTTTTGAACAATCCTGACCGTTGGCTGGGAATGTGGTGGCTGGTCATCCGATGATTGCGGCGGTGCAGAATCCGCCGCTGCTGCTGCCGCCGGCGGTGGGGAAGAGGTAGAGTGAGTTTGGTGATATAGGGGACAATGTTGACTCATAGTAGGATGATCTGTGGAGTCAGTCATAAATAGATAAAAGAATGACATGTACGACGTATAGTGTACAGTATTATTGAAATTATATTTCTTTAATAGCTAGTGTAATTGTATGACATATGAGTATTTATTTTAGCGTCAGTTTAGAATGAACATATATAGTATATGAGATGAGGAAACTGTAATAGAAAGGGGAACCGTGGCAAACTCGTGGGTAAAAAGGGTTTAGGTTTATGTGACATTGAAAAGGAGGGCGCCGGAGACACTTAGACATAGATAAAACACGTATTATTACAACACAGAAAGAAAGCCACAGTTATTAGCTGTCTTTTTTTCTAACATGATATGAGATCATCCAATAAGTCAAGCCTCAAGGGTAGGGCGCACACTTGTGTAATTTATAGTATATCATAATAAACCTAGCTAGCTTGGTGTACGTGTGAGTGTGAACCGGCCACTTATTAATGCTCAACACTTCCACTAATGGACTAATTCCCAGCTGTACATTTACATGTTGATGTGTGTGTTACGTTGTACTATATATATATATATATATCATCTGCGGGATATTTTATTAATTTACTTGAGGATTTCATTGAGGATGTATACTTTCAAAGCAACAAGGATTTCTGACTTGATCATCATATACTAGCTATATATGAGACCCCAAAAAAAAGGAGATGTAGCAATAATTCCAACGATCAGCAGGCAGCGGCCTGCTGCAACTTATAATTTCCTACTGCCCACAGAGCTTTCATTTCATCCATATTTCAATGGGTTCGGACATATGACCAATTAATGATGGCCTTATTAAAGTCTAATTAAACTGGAAACTGTGGGGGGGCAAATTAAACGTTATTTTAACAATGTATGCTCATAAGTAGAACATGACAAAAAGCAAAACCTATCTATGATAGATATAGGACAACAAGGAACGACCAAGCAACTGTGAAATGCCAAATAAAATTAAAGTACAAGAAAATACCTTCATTCTTGCTTATATATATGATGGAGTATGATATCGTTCCCTCGTTTGTTTTTACCCAAGAGGGAGTTCAAAGTCACCATTAAAGTCAGCACAAATTCTTTCTCCGAGAAGCCAGTAGTTAGTTATTCAAGATAGTCTGATGAGCCAAACCTCATGAGGAAAATTAAGAGGCTAGGATCAGGAACTAACGACATTTCAAATTTGTCAAGTAAACTAAAGGTACCTACCTACATTCATGAAGAAATCTTTTTTTTTAAAAAAAAAATTGACATGGAATTTTTAATCTTACATACTCCTAAACACACAAATTAAAGAGACCACATGCATACGTACTTTATATATGTTTCTCCAAGCTACGGGGAACTCTTTTTTTACTTTTTTTTTTTCCCTTCATTTTCATTATATTTTCATTTCTAGGAACCAACAATATCATATTCAACACTTTTAAACAGTCGAATGCTATTCATCACTATTAATGCACTATTTTCACTCTTTGAAATATTAGTAAACAAGAAATTTTTGTACTAGCTACTTTTTAATTATAATATTCAAATGAGTGGACTGAACATAGGGTCAATATATTCTCAACTGGCTAGACATGATCTGTAATGTGACTCCTCAATTTATATCTTTACAACTACGACTCTTGGATTTTAAAATTTAAGATACATACTATTGTATTATATAGTTGGTACCAATTAATGGATTCCTTGTTCCATTTACCCATCTATATAAACTACAATGAAGTTTAATGAGAGAGAGAGAGAGAGAGGTGCCAATTAATGGATCTTTCTTGTCTTGCACCAAATGCATAATTAAGTTTTAATTAGGATATAATTGCATTGGTGTTTCCACAAATAAATAAATAGACGATCAATCTACAAATCAATATGAAATTATATCCATTTTTTAATTACATATATGTCCACCTGCACCATAATTTGTATAAGCCGGTGTTGGATCATCCATGCATGCAGCGTATTGTTATAATGTCCATCATACATGAAGTACATTTTCAACACTTGCACATGCATAATTTATGACTCTATTATCATTCTGTGTATGTGTGTCATTTATATACATTTGGTGCAGTGATATTTCTATAGAAATTATTCTCATTAACAAATACTATATGGCATATAGATTAAAGCTAAGGGAATAATATAGTTATATATATACATTATACATAAATACATAAAAAAAAATTATATATGTGACAAAGTACATAATATTGATAATATCTACATACTATATTGCCAATAAGTAATAACATGTGCGTGCTATGATTTAATTTAAAAATAATAATATACTGATAGATCTATGTGTATTGCATAGAAGAAGTTGTACATATTTTAATTTCTTGATTTCAAAGTACCACTTGACCTCTTTTACAATTAGATAACACATTAGACTAGGGATGGCAATGGGTCGGGTCTGGGTTGGTTCCGCCAAGACCCGACCCAGGGCTCGGGTTCGATTCGGTTTCGGGTCCGGACCCATTGCCATCCTTAGGGATGGCAACGGGTCGGTTCTGAGTCCATTTTTGTAAGATCCAAGACCCGACCCAAGCTCGGGTCTTTCTCAGTTCTCGGTTCTGATCCGGACCCATAGTCATCCCTACATTAGACACAGATAGAGACCTGGCCACAATATAAACTAGCTAGAAGTAATAAGAAACATCTTAGGGACAAGATATATATAGGTCATGCTGTACACGTGTGCCCTGCGATGAGCTCTGTAAACTAATAATGCTAGTTGCTCGCTCGTGTTATAGGTTGGCTGCCTCACTATTTCTTTTTTTGCCTATTAACTTAAACGTTGCTTTGCCCATTTCATTTATTTGTTTGGAGATCAATTTATGCTTAGATTCCCAGGTAAATTACATAAGTAACCACACATTTATGTATATGTACGCATGTATATATGTATATAGTGAGAAAATGAGAACCATCTACAATTGTAGATGTAGTGTATAAGTTTTATTTATATTGAATACAGAATGTGGATATTGAAAAACTTAAATATTGCAGAGTTCTTGCTCATTCCTCTAGTATCAGAACCAGTCTGTCAGTTTTTAGTGTAGAATTGGATATCAGTAAAAGAGCAATGTTAAAGTATCCCATATTAGATACTTCACTTCTCATTTCTCAAGTGGGTTCCCTCTCGCTCCTAGTTAAACAATTGGTATTGGTTGGAATTCTTCATCCCGAAATTTAACAAATTCAGATAGTCACATCATCATTGTTAGAGAGAACTCTCCCAAACAAAAAAACAAATATAGAGAGAGAGTGCAAAATAAATTAAAAAGGAATATAATATTTTCGAATAGGTAAAGGAAGAAACATAAAGATAGAACACTACTTTGATATAGGAGCAAAGCAATGTAGCTTTTGCCTTTTGCCCGATGAGAAAGGATGACCACTCTTATGGATTCTCTGTCTCTCTCTCTCTTATCATTCTTTTACTTATGTAACACATTCGACGCAGTTCAATGCATATATTAAAACATTGGTATCCCACACTTAGCTTGACAAATAGAAAATTTATTTATTATTTGCATTTAGTTATCTATTATTTATATGGCACAACAAGCAGTCTACTAATTAATTTATTTATTATTGATTGATTATTATTTAATTGAATGGATGATACACAACCAACAAGGCAAAACCAGGCTTAAGTAGCAATTTAATTTCTCTCACAAATAAAATAAAATCAACTTAGTAAAGTAGTACTAATAAACTATACTATGAATTATGAATCAGATCAGATCACACAGAGTAGACACTTGGGGATATTTTCGGCACGTGATTTAGGTTAAATTGCAAATCAAACCAAGCTTGTCACATTCTGACGAGGATTTGATTAACTTTAATTATGATATAATTTCTATATTCTTGTCGCAGAATATTGGATGAATATAGTCAGTATATGTTTTCTTCAATCTCATATATGATCAGCTACTTTTTTCATTTTAGGAAAATTAAAAAAATAATAATAAAATAAATAGAATAAAATACTGTAAAACTTAAGTACGGTACTTTTTAATAAAGTCGCTTCCTTGATTTGTCGGATATTAATTATGATCATTTGATCCTTAATCTAGGTTATAAGTGAGATTTATTTTTTAAAAAATTATTCACTTTGTACTAAAGTTGAAGACTAATTAACATATAATTAAATAGTCTTGATGATGTCAGTTGTCAAAATTATAATTTCTTGCTTTTTTTTTTATAACTTGGCCAGATTTTGACCTTTAATAAGATGTATCAAATGAGCCCTAGTTTTTCCAGCTTCGGCTTCTTAAAAAAATACCCTAGTTTCATCTTGAAGTTATGTCGAATTATTTGGACATTCTTAGTTCAATTTTTGTTCTGTTTAATGTTTTCGTGAGCTATCACATCATACTTATAATTAATAAATTAATAAA
Source organism: Hygrophila difformis (assembly GCA_030278955.1). Lineage (NCBI taxonomy): Eukaryota > Viridiplantae > Streptophyta > Magnoliopsida > Lamiales > Acanthaceae > Hygrophila > Hygrophila difformis. The sequence continues at coordinate 48,987,546 of JAOANR010000012.1, read as the reverse complement.
TGTATCATAACATGCATACGAAATGTTAAATATAAAAATATATAAAAGAAAAGAAAAACAAAAAATATAAAGTTGTTTTCCACTTTCAAACTTAAGCAACTTTAGAAAACATTTATATTTCGGCTGCGTTTGGGAACAGACGCTAGCGATTAGCGTGTAGCTTTTAAAATACATACTAAAAATAGCTTAAAATCCTATATATAGTAAACACTAATTAGAGTAACCGCCAAATTTTAATTTCTAATCTCTAAACTCTGAATGCTCCTCTCCCCAACTTTTAGCTTTCCAAACTCCAGACTCAAAACTCTAATTTAAAATTATATTACCAAACCCCATTGTTCAAATCTAAAACTATTTTCACCATTAATTTCAAACTCCAGATTCTAAACTCCAAACTCCAGACGCTAAACTCTAATTGTTTTCCAAACATACCCGAACTGCAAAAAGAGTTCCCAATAGAGACGCACACCAAATCGTATGTAAAGTTATTGCAATGATCAATTCAGACAAAAATCTAACCAAATCGAATTATTTTGTCTTCTGAATTCGAACCACCAACAGCACAATTTAAAGAACCCAAAAAACATATCTAATTTAATGATCTTCCACTTGGCCAATCAACAAATTAAAATTTACTACTACCACGTTTCACTGTTTTAACACTCACTTCCCTGGCTTTACAGATCACATTTCTTTTTGTCCCTAAAGTAATTAATTTGGCCTCTACATAATAAGTAAATAGAAGTACAAACATAAAATAGTGGAACAAACTAGGGTTGGGAAAAATATTAAAAATATTGTATATCGTATTTGTCGTACTGAAAATATCATATTTTTTGGTACATCGTAATTTTTGGTACGGTAATACTTCAGTATGGTAATTTGGTTTGAATATCATAATTAATAATTAATACGGTGTAGCGAAAAAATTTCGGTATACCGAGAAATTGGTATAAAATATTTTCTCATCGAATTTTTCGGTAAAGGTTCAATATGGTTTGAATTTCATTTCTTCGATTTACTCATCAGTTCGTTCAGCCATATTTATACAGTATCTCAATTGCTAGACAATACCAAAGCCATATAGTATTTTAGATTGTGTGATCAGTAACATTGTAACAATGTATTCTCCGGGTCCAAATATTACAGCAATCTGAAGAAAACGAAAATGTAAATGCAGAGAGACGAATTGAAGACTGCTCACACGCACATCTCATCCCTAACGAGTTAATATCACTGATCTTTTTTGGCTTTCAGCCTCGCGGGCTTTATGATCTTCCCAAGCAGAATTAGAACTATCGGAATAATCGTTCCTACATAGTATACACTTCCATACGCAGCCACGGTCTCGTGCAGGTTCAGTACCTGAAAAATCGTACAGCACGATGACCATATTAGCGATCAAACATGAACATCTCCTCCCCACATTTTAAGGCCAACATTGAATTTGTAGAGAACAACTGACCATGAAACCCACAGAGGAGTAGTTGAGAACCAAAAGTGTGTATGCAAAGTTGGACAATACAAGTAGCTTCTTGATTACATCATTTTGGCAAGCTTGCTGCCATCTGTACAGAACTGCTCACAGACAAAAACGACGAGGATTAAATACAGTCATTCTCAAAAGATCGCTGCAGGTTCATCTCAGTGATATTAAGTAACCATCACCACATTGGCAATTGTTTTTACCTCTTGAACCGGCAATCATTGTAGCAGATTGGATGAAGAATATGATGTATCCGGGATATAGTCCCTTTTCGAAAAAATGTAACAATCTCGAATTAGTACAGGCAATGCCCAATTTTTGTTAGTTAAATATCTGAAAGATGGCAGATGGACAGCTGATGTTTAATACTCTTAAATATTTTTTGTGTTCACTCATACTTACATGCCACACTGCACTAACAGTTTGAGTAGCCAGCAACTGGAAGAAGCCCGGTTTCTTACCATTCTGTATCAGCCGCTCATAAACATCTAAATGAGACAGAAATCATTACACAACAGTCATTTAGCCGTTAAATCTAGTTGCAGATGTGGAAACAACTCTTGTTCGGTTTTCTGTTGAATCTAAAAGAATCACTTACAATGTCTAAGCCAGGTGCTGACTTGAATATTCCATACAAGAGGTAACTGCACAGAGCTCTTTGCCAACTCGACGCCTAATATGTCAACATTTTTGGCGCGATCCCAGCGTGGTTTGGGTGGATTTGAATTTGTCCAGCCGCTGAATCCCAGACCAGAAATAATAATAGAAGCTTCTGAGATGGACCAAATGAAATAATACTTCCAACGAGCAGTGAAACCTGTCATATACTGATAGCCCAATCGCTTCCAGAAGCCATATTCTTGGTACGCTGGTTCTAAGAATTTGGAAAGTGGGAATTGTGGGACTAGATAAAGATACAACCCCATACAGATAACGGCTTGCAGAATTGCCCTCAAAGTTGCAAAATAAGGAGAGGCGCACCGTCCCTCTTTAGAAGGTTGCCAGATCTGTCACAGTATTAGACCTCATTAATAGAGGTGAAAACAATAAATAACATACGTAGAGAATTCTATGACCACAGATACAGTACCCCTTTCCTCTCAGTCCATTCTAAATAATCTTTCATTTCATACACAGGACCAGCAAAGTGGCTTCCACAACAGAGACAGTAACCAAAGTACTCGATCAATGATGGCAACCTGAGTAACCGATATTTCTTCTGAGCTTCACGGAGGCCTTCCTCTTTCAGCAATCCATCGTTGTAGTTAATGACACAGGATATGATTTTTAGTGTTATAACCATTAGAGCCCCTGTAAGATAGAAACAGTTGAACAAAATATATAAAAAGAGGCAATAATAATACAAACAATATTCTTAACCTGTCACTAGCAGTATGTTGACATTTTCCAAAATCTTTTATCTTACGAGGGTAACATTCCATCTATTTGGACGAAGGACTTCAACAAGTCGCAATCTAAACGAATTCTTTGACAGGAGAATAATTAAAATCATCTTTAACTTTTTCTCATCAAAGTTTTGTGTGATAAAAAGAAAGTCGTAATGCACTCTGCAGTGCTGCTTTACTTTAATGACGAAAGGGATGGAAATATGGCATTGAATTAGATACTAAGAAACATATGATCGTATATTAATGTATTTGAAATCTATACTGAGGCTCATACAGAATTGCACAACATTTAAGCATCCATAATAGTCACATCACGATGAGGCAAGTTAGCGATATCAGGAAATGAGATGGTGCTCACCTGTAGCATCTATACCTCCTTCCTTCCAAGCATCGCCACTCATGTAGTATACATGGCTACATACATGCACCATCAATACAAAAATATTAGATACTTTTCTTGTCAAGAATTCAACTATCATCATCATGTTAATAATTACCGTGATTGAAACACAAACAATTTGGTAGCAAATGCCATTTTGCAAACATTTAATTTGGGAACAAATAAAATGACATGCATTAAGCGCAACCTGAATGAATATTCATCTGCTAGAACCACTATGAAAATCTTAAAAGAGTGCTGAAATGAGCATCCTAATTCTGAGGAATTTTAAATCTACATGAGCACAAGCTTCATATGACTATCACATGTAACTCGTGTATACTTTTGGGATAGGAATTCAACTTTTAAGTACTCATCCAGTAGTTGGCTCCCTTGTGTGCCCTTAGCCTGATCGTTCCCTTAGTTTTTCATACCTATCGTGCAGAACCACTGGTACTAAATATTCAGCAAAGAACTACTCTTACAATTTCTAAAACCCGAGTATAACAACAGTTTTAATTTTCGGCTCTTAGTTTAGCAACTTTTTCACAACCCATTTGGATTCACCTCCATGCATTTATGTACAATACTACACATAATTTTAACATAACTGCAACTTTAAAATCAAATTTACTAAGTAGATTCCCAAAAGGTATATCTCAGTAAGTGAAAAGTCATATGTCAAATGCACAACTACATGTATTTGAAATCCTAAAACCGCAGTATCTCATTCAGTGCCCTTTCAATTGCAATTAAGCCAAATATTTCCCCTCTTTCCATCTATTTTTCACTAAAACTTAAAAAAGATTCAATTTTGCGTTCCAAAAGATCAATTTGCACTGCATACATTCAGATAACTCAAATCGAGAAATTCGCGGCAGAAAAATAAAGAACAAAAAAAAATACCTACCAGCCAATGAGGTAGGCAAAGGAGAGGAAGAAAGTGAGTATCCCGCAGTACTTCCTACAAAGCACCATTGAAGCGTATCCAAGGAGCATCGGCACAACAAAATGCAGATTGGAGGAAAAACCAAAAGAAAGATAGGACAAAAAGGCACCGGTGAGCGCGGCGTAGAGGTTGCGGACGGTGGGGCCACCGGGAAGAAAGCGGTGGAGAAGACTGATGGGAATGGTGGCGGCGAAACAGAGGAGGAATCGGAGTACCGGAACCGAGATGCCAATGGAGAGCGCCATGGAATCCATATCCGGTAACTCCATGTTGAAGGGAATTGGGAGGAGAAAGGGAGGCACGGCAGTCGGCTGTGGGTTGATTATTATATACTGTATGACTTAAGAAGAAGCCATGGAAATGGTAATGACGGGTAAATTGGTAATGGTAGGAGTCGACATTGATTCGTTTTTCTGGGAATGGAAGAGGATTTATTATTATTATTATTATGGCGGAGATTGTGAGAACGCAGAAGAATGGGTGAGAGTGGTGACCAAATTTGGTTGATTTCGGATCTGGCGTGTGGGTCCCGCCGTGCCGCATCTGGTAAAAATTACTGTAGAATTTTATAAGGTTGTAGTACTACATGCGGCTGTGCAGTCAGTAAGGTCGTGCAATTAGAATTGGAAACTAACCAAATCCAATAGAATAAACAATCAAATATTTAATTCAATTTATAAATTAAATTTAGTAGCTTAATGAAGTATACATTTATATTAATTAATAAATATTTATATTTAAATTATTTAACAAAATTAATTTTTATATTTATATATAATTATTTTTTGCTTAACGGAATGCTAGTAAATGGGTGGCGGGACCCATGCCACACAATTACAAATATACAAAGAGGGAGGGATAGGGGCGAGTGCGAATCGAAGTCTCAACCTGAAGGCTAAAGGTCGAGAGTCAGGGTGCTTGACCACTTCGGTCAAGTCTCAATCCCTATTTATATATTACTCCCTCCTTCCCACCTTACTACTGTTTTATTTGACTTTTTGACACTATTAATTATTTAACTTTGACTTAACATTATAGCAAGTATATATTTGAAAAAAAATAGTTGAATTGGGTCTTATTAGAATCATAAAATCATATAGTTTTAGAATATATATATATATATTTATAATTTTTTTTGTACATATTTTGAGATATTAACGATAGAAAATGTATATTGGAATGTGTGCAGAAATCAAACAAAACGGGTTAAATGGGATGGATGGAGTTTTTTTTTTTTGTGGAACAGTCAATACATGCTAGGGTAAAAGGAAAGAAAATAATAATTTATCTACGACAAAACCAAATGCCGGCAGCATCAGCTGCAAGCAGAAGCCGCACGGGATCCGGATGGAACAGTAGTGAAAAAATATTTATCATAAGCCCCAAGTTTAGCGAAACAATCTGTCACAGCATTTTTTTCTCGAAGTCGATGCTCAAACCTACACATCTGAAAACTCCGTCTGAGCTCATCAAGGTGAAGAAGGTGCGGGGCAAGCCAATGGTGGCGCTGCCCAGGGGAGACCGCAACAACAGAATAGCATCACTTGAATCACAGCAACAGGCCACCTCCGTAATACCTTTGGACCAAGCCAAAAGGAGGCCCTGCAAGATACCATTTACCTCTGCAAGAGGCCGGTGGGGAGTCGAACCTCCAACCTTCCGTTGAAAGTCGATGAACTTAACCACTTGGGCTAAGTCCTCATCCCGGATGGAGGGTGTATTTGATATCAAATCAAATATTTAATCGAATATTAAATTTAATTGAGTATCGTTCGAATATCAAAACTTTAAATCCAAATATCAAATTTCCAATCAAATTATGAATTGAACATAATTATTCGATGAATTCGCAAACTACATAAAATGATACAACCCTCAAAATCTGGCATAATTAGCTGTGAACTTCTTTTTTTTTTGGTTAAAAATTAAACAATAGTTGTACCTTATTTCCCAACAATGGTCATCGTTGTTGCAACAACTTTTACCTTCTACAATTGGTCTAACAAACTAATCATGTCAAATTCTAAGCTCATCCTTCCTCATATTCTTTCATTACTGTCCTAAGAATGAATTTTTTTCAGAAAAATATATATTGAAAGAAAAAACCAAAAAAGTAAGCTCATAATAGATATAGATATATTTGATCATTTGCTCATAATATAGTTTTTTTAACAAAATAAAATTCTTTGACTTTTAAAACATAAAATTAAGCTTTGTAGTTTTCTTTTTCTTTCTTTGCCGATGCATTAGAGTCACTTATAATAAAAAATTTAAAAAAAAATTAAAAAAAAAACTCAAGATTGCTTAAACAATCAAAATCTTATAACCGATCAAACCGTAAAAACCTTGTTAGTGTTTTGTAAAGTTGCGCAATAAATTGACCACAATTATTTTTCAAGAATATGGTAATAAAATCAAAATTTTTAAAATGTAATCATAGGCCAAATTTGAATATTTTTTTTAGCGGGTACCGGATATTTTTTTTAAAGCTCAAGGATTTTTTTTAATATTTTGTTTGGGGGCGTATAGATAATACTTCTATTAAGTATTTATTTGGCAAATTGACTGAAATTTGATCAAGGTTACAAATTTGTTATACTTGATGAAATACAACTATTTAACCATGTGTAGGTGACTGGTGAGCTACTATTCTTTTTTATCAATTTTATTGTACCTTTTGTACAGTAGTATCACACTGACATTTATCATTCTGAGCAATATGGGCAATTACTTAAACTGGGATCTAATTTTTGATAGTATAGAAAATGAAAAATACTCCAAGGTTCTACAAAATTAATTAATTCGGGCAAGACTTTCACACGAAATTAGCTTGGCATAAATTGTTAGATAAACCTCACAAATATCAGCACAAGAAACAACTCCACATTAGAAGTCTAATTTTAATGGAGTATAATCAAACCAACTATTAATGGGCCCATTGGGCCGGCCCATTTAAATCCACATTGCAAAATGCCTTTTTATCTCCCACAGGCCTCAGGGTGATTTTCTTCTCCGTTTGCTTTCTTTTCCTCCCGGATCGGCGCCGCTGTCGGCTGTTGCGGTGATTATCATCCGCTTACTATATTTTCGGATATCATTAGGCTGGAATCGTTCCTTCCTGCAAGAATAGATATGAAGAAACCCGAGTCTACTGCCGCTACTTCAAGTAAAATTACATTCGACGACAGCGATGACCTTGAATCTCCATCCGAGGATGTAAGCATTCTGGTGCTGATAATTGTTTTAATTTTCCTTAGCCCGGTAGTATTTTATTTATAATTATTTGACGTGATTCATCCGTTCCGTCTCAGATGTATGCAATAAAGCTGTTAATTTTAATCGGGTTTATTTGCTTTCCATTGATTGTGTAAAACTTGTTTGACAAAGAAAGGGCTGGGTTGTGTTGTTTACGCATGGCATAAGAGAGTTCAATTTGTATAGGAGAAAGAAATAGAACGACAGCTTGCTGATGTGACCTTTGAGGAGTTGCAGAGAGCCAGGTCTGATGGTTCAGACATGGTATACAGAAAGCACAATGCAGAGAAGAAAAACAGTCGGGCTAATAAGAACAGGTTTCTTTATTTCTTGGAGTTATATTTGTTTATGTTTTTGTTTATCTTGCTTCTTAAATCTGTATTTGGTTTGATTTAGGCCAATGGAGGTGAGTAGCAAGAAGCCTGTCAGCAGATTCAGAGAAGTTATCCAAGCTCCTAAACGGGTGGAATTCATTATCCTTAATTTGATTTATAAATGGTTGCTGCAAAATCAGAATCATTTAAGTTTATATCCCATGTCCAGCTAATGTTTAAAGTTCATGACATCTAATGTTTAAATGTCATGCCTGAGATTGATTATTGTTTTATATTGGAGATTTTGCTTCAATTGTTTACATCTTGTTCTCTCATAATTTATAGAAACCAATATACCCTTGTAGGTATGCTCCCGTTTAGTATTTGTCTAAATCCTTCTATGCTCAATTTTCAGGTTGTAAGGGATCCTCGTTTTGAGTCCTTGTGCGGAAATCTGGATGTAGAGGGGTATTTGTCTTTCTCATCTAGTCTTCAAACACACACCCTGCCAGTTATTGATATACTGGCATTCTTTGTGCATGTGTTGGCACTAGTGCATTACCGTCGTTGGTGATTCCTGTTAAATATATATTGATGCATACTTTATGAACATCACATTGAAATAGAAACTTGCATTGTCGTGCTGCTCATGGCATCAATTAATATCATGTGACAATATGTAGCATTTAAATGGACTTCTTTTTTCGGGGCATTTTTTCCATGATACTACTGAAACTGTAGGTTCAAGAATAGATACAACTTTATATATGAGAACACACTCCCTGCGGAAAAGGAGGTACTATTGGGGTTCGGATTTCCGTTCATACTACAGCTGCTATGTGCTTTTCAGTTGATGAACTGATTATTGTCTTTTGAGATTGTAGGACCTTAAGAAACAAATGAAAAAAGTAAAAGATCCAGAAGTCATCCATGAACTAAAGGATCGTTTGGGTCGGATAGTAAGTCTTTACTCAAGAGTTTACGCTTTAAAGTTCATATTCACTGTCATTCTGTGATCTGCATACTGTCGTCATATTCAACTATTCAAGGTTGTTTTGTATGTCTGACATTCTAGGACAAGGAATTAAAATCTGCGTCAACAAAGCACACAGAAAGAGACATATTGGCAGCGCATAAGAAAAAAGAGAGGGAAGCTGCAAAGAAAGGGAAGAAACCTTATTATCTGAAAAAATGTAACCTCCTGTTCTCTGTCTATGTCCGAACTTTCTGTTTTGCTTATTTAGATCTTTTGCCCATTAAGCTTGGTGATCTGGTTATTGGTGAAAAATGACATCCTCTTGATGATAATTCCTTTTGGTTAGAAGTTGTGATATTAGAACAAAACATATGGGAAGACTATACTTGTTTGATGAGTTCACATGTTACTTAGGGTAGAGAACACAGCGAATTGGAAAAGTAAAAAATCTCTGCATTTTTGTCAAATTCAATTGGTATTGGATGTGTTTGGTATGCATTCAAAAACACACACATCTACGAAGAAGCAGACAAGTGTTCGCTAATGCCATTTTGAGCCATAGACCTAATTTTGTTGCTTGCAGCTGAGATCCGGAAGCAAAAGCTGGTGGAGAAATACAAGGAACTCAAGGTAATGTACCATTGTCACAACATTGGATAACTTCAATCAGTAACCTCTTGCTACCACTACCTTTGTCCTAATTAATACTCCTTATTCACTAAATGATTCATGTATATATATCAGGACTCTGGAAAACTCGAAGCTTATATTGATAAAAAGAGAAGGAAAAACGCAGCAAAGGACCACAGATACATGCCATATCGTCGCCCTGATGATCAACAAGGCGAATAGAGGCGTGCCCATATTTTAAATGTTTTCTTCCTGTCCTCATCCTCTCTTTTTGGTGCCGTTTTTTGGAAGACGGGCAATGCTCCTACACTGGGTTTAGTTTGTGATGACTAAGAAGCCTTGTATACATGAATACTTGTGTAGTCAAAATCCATTTAGAGGGTTTTAAACTCCATATGTGAAGTATTATTATATTATTATTTATTATTGCGAATGTTGGTTGAAGCTAGTCATCATATTCACAATGAATAGTCATGGAATTGGGATTGGCCATGTGGGTGTGAAGGGTCTTTTGGTCATATTTCGACCAGAGGTCTTCCTTTCTCTAAAGGATAAAATTGAGATTTAAAAATTATGCCTCTTTCTCGTGCTTTGAATTCGGCTATCTTTTACACGTCAGTCGTAGGTGTGAGTTGAAACTAGTGCTATTATTATATTCATGCCAACAACTCTGACCCATGTGATTGAGTTGCTGGTTTCTGCCCTTGCTTGCGTTTTTGGGTACAAGCATTTCAAAGTATGTCCAATTTAGCGCACACATTTTTCGGATCCGTTTGGTTTGGGTGTTGTATCGAATTTTTATTATTAGTATTTTTTTTTTTTTAATTTTTTTGCTAGAGAAGAAAGTGCAAATAAACCAACATTAGCAACAACAGTTAGACCCGCGGAAATTGCATTCCGGCTGCATTCGCTGCGAGAGGGGACTTCACAACATTAGGCTGCATTCGCTGCGAGAGGGGACTTCACAACATTAGGCGGGAATGTCCACGTTGTGATAAAATGATGTTATACTTGCTAGATAAATGATTTTATTAGGAACATGAAATCTACCCTCTCCATATTTTTTTTCTTGCTAGAACCAACTCAGCACGCAGTCTAATACACATTTTAAATTATTAATAACTCATGTTCATTACAAGTAAAAAAATTTTAAAAATTTATACTTCATTTAAAATCTACAAAATGCGACGAATCTAACAAGATCTCACTTGACTATATTTAAACTTGTATAACTAAATCAAAGTGTGAATGTAAATAGTGCTAAAACACTCAATGGTGCAAGAAAAAAAAACAGAGGTGCAACGAAAAAAAAAACAGAGGGTACTTATTAGATCGTGGTATACTAATACTTCCTCCGTTTTTATTTGTTTGCTACGGACCCACATCGCACGCAGTCCAATGCACATTTTAAATTGTTAATAACTCAAGTTCGGTACAAGTAAAAATTCTATAAGTTCCATATTTAAAAACTACATGACGAAACGAATATAACAAGATCACACTTGACTATATTTTAACTTGTATAGCTATGAGAAAAATTGAAATCAAAGTAGTTCAATGAATAGTGACAAAACTTCCAATGTAGCTAACAATAAAAAACGGAGGGAGTATTTTAATTTGAGATATGAGTGTTAAATATACTACCCGTCTCGGTATTTTTGTTACAGATGATTTTTTTGCACTATTCACTGTGTAACTTTGATTTGAATTTTTATCATAGCTATGTAAAAAAAAACATAGTCAACTGAGATCTTATTAGATTCGTCTCACTTTGTATTTAATATATTGTATTATTTATTAAGTAAAATATATTAATATAGTCATGTGGGAGTCGTCTTGTCCTGTAGTTTTTAAATATCAAATTTTTAAAATTTTTATTTATACCAAATTTATATTATTAATGATTTAAATGGGTTCGTAAAAAATATAATGAGACGGTGAAGTAGATTAAAAGTATTTTTCTAGAAACGACAACCAAACCATGTTCCCTCGATGTTAGTTTCCTTCCACAATCTTTCGAAAGTGGAATGTTGATGTGATGTGTTCTTTACGTTCATATTACGTTTAATGTTCTAACATATGCGACATGACTCCCGTCTTTACTCAGGCGATCATTATCATTTACTTATTTTATAGTAGAAGTGATTGCCTGATTAAAATATCTTTGCAATGTGTTTACCTGATTAACAAAAAATAATGTACTATTGATAAAAAAAAAATTGAATACACTAAATATTTTAATTGATTACTCTATCATATTTTCTCTTTTATTTGGTTTTATTTTAGTAGCTTTGCCTTTATTAAATTCAACAATTGAATACAAAACTCAACTCTTGAGAAAATTCAACCGTTTTCATTAATGGAAGCGCTATATTTTCAACAAAAGGTCGATCAACGCCGTGTTGACTAGAACAATTCCTGCAATCCTGCCCTTGTTCGGCTGCTGGTTAGACAAGTGGGAAAGCTAATTTAGGCAATTGACAGAAATCTTCCGACAACCTTAGATAAAGACCTGTGGCTAAGCAGTCTTGGAATTAATTCAAAGTTACATAGTGACGACAGAATTAAGACAAACTGGATTTATATACTATCACTTAATACATTGTTTAACAAAAATTAACAGAACAGTTCAACAGTTTTAACAAATGAATGAAGTACGCCCAATTCCCAAATGGCAATACATGAATTCAGTTGAACAATTTCAACATTCATTACAAATTCCAGACCCTTCGACAAAACCTAAGACCATCAAAAAGAAATCCTAGGACCATAAAAGGACAGATTTCACACCTCTCCCACAAACCTACATTTCCCGTGAGATGATTGGAGGATCGTAAACGACGAAGACTCCTCTTCATCCGCATCATTCTACTACAAAGAGATCGGTTCCAAATAAAAGCAAGGCAACCTCTCTCGACTCTGCAGAGATCTGTTCCTACTAAAAGCTCTGCAACCGCTCTCGGTACTCAGTAGGATATATCACAACAGAATCTACACAAAGACCACCTTTTGTATGCGTACAATCAATCTGTGTCATTGAGAATTTGACCTTCATTGATTTACACGAGGGTGGCACGACGAAGTCCCCAGCATGATAATGGATCCATTTTCCCTGTTCCTTGAGGTAACATTGTTTTGTTTCTTGTTGACCATCTGAAGTGGAGAGCTGGAATCGGACTGGCTTTCTGTCCCAACCATGAACATGCTCAGAGTTGCAAGCCCGCCTTCCAAACCTCTTGTATGAGCGCCCCAAGTGAAGTCTGAAGAAGAGACTGTAGGACCCTGCTGGGAATGGGAAGTCAATCTCCCCATCTACCTCAAACCACCACATTTGCTGGAGATACGCAACTGTGCAAAATCTACATCGAAGAATAAACATTGTAAGATAAGTTTTCTTGATTCAAGTGTCAAGTGATCAAGACATAGTATTGGGAGCTAGAAATTGATTCAATTATCATTCTACGGTGATTTATCTGATTCAAGCAAGCAATCAAAATCAAGTAGCTAACCCAAGATTGTGGAAACCAACCAAAATCCACAACATAAGTCTCACAAAAATATTAGCACAATTGCTTCCACGAGTTTTTATAAGTCAAAAATCTATTTACTCCTATAATCCCCACAAGTCAAAAAACAAGAACCACAAATTAGACCACCGAAATGTTACTCAAATGCATAGAGACTCGAGATCTGTAGGTTTTAGGAAATCATAGCAAAAACAACATGAATTGGGAATATAAAAACCAGGAAACCATGAACGATCAAACAGAACTTTAACAAGAACATAGCAAGCAAATTATCACAAACTTGACAATATACAACTAAGGATTCTAACACATCCATCCAACCTCAAATTGAATCAAATCAAAGATTCAGAACAGCAATGGATCGCTTGTAAAATCCTCACCTTGATTCCTCCGTCGGAATTCGACTCCAGTATCTCCTATCATCGATCCCTGTAATAGCCAATCCATTTGATGCTACAAGCATACATATCTTGCCCGTGCTCTTGTCAAGCCACACTTTCTGAGCAAAATCCAAACAAATAAAACTCCATTAGTATCCTTACCAATATCGATTAACCTTTTCCTTCAGAGAATAACATCAAAATTAGGCCGCCGCTTTTCATAATTTAGAAACCCTAATTAGTTTAGCGCAAAAAAATTCCCCCGAAAACCTTCACAATAAAGAAAAACCCGCACAATCATATTACAGTTTTAACAAAAACTATAAAACTCAGATAATCACAGAATAAAAACCCAAAGCAGAACAGAAACGCGAGGAAATTAATTTTTATCTTTAAAGCCACGAATAAATACCAAAATGAAAAGGGCAAAAACGAACCTTGGTCGCGCCGTCGAAAGAACTGGGTGAACAAAGTTTCGCATAGATATCCCTCTTGCAGAAACCCTTTGCCAGAATATCGTCCTTCTCAAATACTCTATCAATAACCTCTCCGTAATTCAAAGGTAATTTCGATTCCCACACAAAATCGGCCGACGATGCCCCTCTAAAAGCCCGGTTCAACATCGCCAACCGGCAGATCTGCGGCGGATCTAGGTGCACTAGCACCGATGCCACGCAGCTCTCCGGTAAATCGCCCAACCCGGTCTCCGGCCAACGCCTTTCCACCGAGCTTCCACCCGAAACAAAGAGCGAAAACGACGAGCCCATCCCTCAGAACAATTCAACAGCTAATTATCCCGATAAAAATTGCGAAAGACGGGGAAAAGAATCGATTCGTACGTGATTGTGGATTGAATTGGATATACATACAAGAAACTGGATGGGAAAAATGGCATAGGAAAGCGTATATATAGAAAAAGGGAGGAGGAAGCGTACGGGTTTGCTGTCTGTCCGTCGAGTCCTCGAAGAATCCCTAGGAGTGCCTAGGTTTCCTACTCCTAATTAATCTGGACCGTTTATTGGACATCGTGTGATACGTATGGTACAGATTTATTCTGGTGTTTCAGTCCCTTGGACCTAGTTTAATTCTCCATGCGTGTCACTGACTGTGTTGATTTGCAGAATTTGCGACTTAATCCTGAATCAAAATCCTAGTCCAAGTTGCGAAATGACAATTTTGCCCATGACAGTTGATTTTATTAATTTAACTATTGTTTCTTTGGATAATTTTCAGATAATAGGAGTTTAATAGGGTTTCAATTCTATTTATCTTATCCACTGTTGTATTGTCTTCTGTTCTTTGTTTAATAGAACCAAAGAAGTTCATTAAAATGACCATAGAAAAGAAGTTCATTAAAATGACCATAGAAAAGGGAAGAATTATGTGTCGTGTAGATGAGTCACTATCCCAAATCTACACATCTTGTAGCTGCCATATGTAGGTACTATTGATGTATTCTGCATGACTAGTTGTAGCTGCAAATTGTAGTTGCAAGATGGAATGGCATGAAGCTAAGTTGTTAGGAGATGTAGGTTTTGATAGAGGATGAATTTTAAATTTGATATACAGTGTTATTTAGAAGTAGCTGTATATTTTATAACAGTTAGAAAATCAATTAAATTAGAAAGTAGGAGTAATTGTTAAAAGCACCCGAAGACTACTAAGGGTAGTTTCTATTTGTAGAGATTTGTGGAAGTGCAACTCACAGCTACAGCCTTAAAAGCTGGTGCAAAGAACAGAGTGATTGTTCTGATACAAAATCTAAAGCTCTCAAAAACTATGTAGAATACACTTCATTCCACTTTTGTTGTGAAATCTCAATTGGAAATAATAAATTATTGTTATTCGATAACATACTATATTATACATTGACAATAATCTCTATTTGCGGGAAGGTGATGAAATTTTATTGAAGTTGTCGCCTAAAATTCTGTTGCCTTGTTTGTCGCCTTTTGCGTCAGTTGACAAATAAGGCAACGAAATCCTTTCGTCACATTCCTGCAAATTTTGTGTATTGAAAACTATAACACCACTAAACTAAAGGGAGGCAATCAAAATTAATTCATTACTTCAATATAGAAAATAATTTATTTCCAGCATTAGGTGTGGGAACTTTGTTAAGTGGTCGAACTCTTGTATCTCAATCATATAGTTGGGGTATGAATATAGTCTCTTCATAATTTATGTGGCATAAGCTCACACAAACCCTTTCTCTGGCCAATGACTTCACTAAAAATAAAATTATTTCCAACATTAAATTATTAAAGCTAGAGTAATAAGATATTGAGGTATTAAAAGCAAAGTATTAAATAGTACTCCCTCCGTCTCACTCCAAGTGTCTTCTTACTGTTGGGCACGAGAATTAAGGTAGAGTTGGTTTGTGAGTATATGGTGGGGTCTACATAGTTCTTAGAGAGAAAATTATTTCTATTTATAGAAAGAAGACATTTGTAATGGAACATCCAAAAATAATAAGTAGGACATTTGGAATTGGACGGAGTGAGTAATAAATACTAATCCAGCATATAATATAAAATTTTCTGAATCATTTATTAAATACTAAAAATCAGCATATTCTGCGTGTGATGATGTCGCATACAAACTACTTACTCTAGATACAGTAACACTTAATACATTAGAGAAATACTCATTCCTGTCATCATTACAATTTTGACAAGGTCACGAATAAGGGGAAAGGGGATGAGAAATATGAGTGGATTAGGGATGGCAATTCAAGACCTGAGTATTTTTTAAGTATGCACAACTATAAAATATTCTTAATTGTTGTATGTTTATTTAAGTCTTCCATCTACTTCGTATATTATCTGTAAATTTGTATAATTTATAAAAATTTGAGTAATATGATATTATGATGTTTTTAGCTTCTTGCTTTTTTATAAATAATTGGATTACAATATGAACTTGAGTAGTGTTATTGTGTAAATTTGAATTTTTGGTGTGGTCTAGAGTATTTTGTTAAATTCATTCGGGGCCACGGGTCCGGGTCCACAGGTCGGTTCTGTTCAGATCTAGGGGAGTGTATCTCGGGTCTTTGGGTCGGATATTGAGTCTGAAAAATTTCTCTCAATTCGGGTATAGGAGAGAAGAGAATCTGAATGAGGTGCTGACCAAATGTACTTGGTATTTAATTTAAAATACTCTATACACGAGGAGTGAGGTGGAGGTGGTACGTGCCATTTCCAAGTCTGCTGAGTCATGAATCGATCTGTGCCACAGATTATATGTATATTCTCAGGATGGACTGTCGAGAATTGTGACTAAAATAAACAGTAGAGTAGTAGAGGGAGTATTTTAAAATTTAAACAAAGATAAAGAGCTGTAAATATTTGTCGGTTAGGCTGCTGCAATGCGACATTGAATAGTATTAGCACATTTTACATTTCATACGCCACCAAGCACTCCCACTGCCACAATAGTAGTAGTAGTATATTTCTCATTATAATGTTTTATCTCCCAAATCAGGTACCAAACTGTGGCATTAGACTGCGCCAAAAATAACTCTGGCATTAGCATTATATTCCCTCCGTTTCTCATAAATTACGTTGATAAGTTTTATATACTATTCATACATTTATTTTAACTTAAAATTTTATCATAGTTATATAAGTTAAAATATAGCCAAGTGGGATCTTATTAGATTCGTCTCGTCGAGTAGTTTTTAAATATCTAACTTTTAGAATTTTTACTTATACCGAATTTGAGTTATTAATGATTTAAAATTTACATTGGACTGCGTGAACTGTGGTTCCGTTTTAATTTTTTGAAAACGGATGAAGTACAATAAATTAAAAACATGTTATTCTTACACAAATATTCTCTTTTCCATGCACAATTTGGAATTTATTTACACTTTCTCTTTTTTTTTTGGATGAAGAGTATTTATTTACACTTTTAATTAATTAACTGCAACTTCTTTTAATTAGGCTACCTGCATACCTTAGGAAAGGACCAAACTACATAAAGAATTAGTACTACCGAAGCCTAAAAATATAATCGTCATTAATTGTAACTTCTAAATCAAATTTTATTTCTACAGCGACGGTTCAAAAAAAACACCATCAACCTCAAATATTTGCTCGTCTGAGAAAATAACATGTTATGAATTTGCACACTCATACCACTGTTGGGTATTCACTGTTATGCAACTCTGCGAAAACTACAACACAAAGAAAACAGGAGCACATAACAATAATACATACGGATAACAATAATACACAAAGTATAAGACAAATGGACAAGACAACAAACAAATAAGAGATATGAATCTCAGATGATGTCGATCAATCTTCAGGGCTCAGGACCAATCCCCAATTAATTGCACCAAGCAACACGCATTAATCACCAAGATCCTCCAACACATAGAGAGAGAGCCAACGGTCTCAAACACGTCACAAAGGTAAGGTCACTCAGATTCCTCACTATCTCACTGGAGGGCTTCCTCACACACTCAGATAACTCATACACTCACTCACTGAGAGGCTATTGTGGTGTTTTTGCAACATTGGTGAGTTTTGGCCACACGGGTGGGATTGCCAGGTTCCACACTGGTTACTCTAACGGGGTGACTAATTTATTGGAGGGCTCACAGAGACATGGCTACAAGAAAGTCACAAGGGGAGTGGGTGTCTGGCAGAAAACTCAGAGATTGGAACGAGGCCGCCGAAAGGCATGCGAGAGTAGGGGTGGCGACAACCATGCGCATTGATTGAGCGTAGACATGGGAGACAGACGAATTCAAGCTTAGCAGGCTAATGGCTAAGGTAAGAAGAGTGTTTGAGACCGATGATTACCCCTGATGAATGGGTTTCACAAGGGCTCTAGTGTGGTTGTGCTTATACATAAGGTGGTATGTGCCACAATTTTTACATAACAGAATTTAAATTTTACAGCTTCCAAATTTGTTTTTGCATCATTTTGGTTTACACTTTTTCTCATTAAAAAAAAAAAAGAGAGTAGGATACATACTATTTGTTCAACTTTTATATTTTCTCAGTGGTATGGGCTCTGGCAGCTTAAGCAAAGGTCTCGGGTTCGAGCCTTTGTGTATGCAGAATTCTGCTTTGGGAGAGGCAACCCTTCAATGCCCATCCGATCCTCGAGGGATTAGTCTTGGGTCCAATGAGGCCTAGGGATACCATGGTATTCACCTAAAAAAACTTTTATATTTTCTCTATTGTATAATTCATTATTTCATCATTTACTCGTCTTTCTTTCACGCAAAGTAAAATCAAATAAAACCAATACTTAAAAAATATTTTAAAGATATATATATATATCCAAATCCCATCACTACAAGCAAGAAATCTATACAAATTCCATCTACTGAATAAATTTAAAGCTAATTGCACTCTAATCTAATTAACAAGGGGGATGATATTTTCGACACAAATTTTGTGGTGATGAATACTACGACATATGATGCATCGCGACAATTACTGTGGCTGAAATTGATGTATCTCGGCAGCAATTATTTCTGAGTAATAGGGGGCCGTTGGATGGAAGAAAATGAGCGACGTAGGATGGTATAAAACCAGGGATTGGGGTTAGGCACTCGCTTGCTGCTGCTTTCTTATCAATTACTATCATGGGAATAATTGCAGTGATAAGGAGGTAAGAAAAGGACAAATACAGGCTGGCAATTTTGTCCTGATATTGTGAATAGGGACGGCGACCTGAGGTTGCTCCGTTGCTGCTGCTGGTATACCGCCATTTATATTCATATCAGCCTCCGCATGAGGTCCACGTCAACACTCATATTCCTTGTTACACATCAAAGTACAGTACAAAGTTATTTTAAAAAAATGTGCTCCGTCCGTGACGTGGTAGTAGCAACTAGCAAGGTTATCAAAATCTATATCTTATGGGTGGGGGTTTAGGACTAAGATGAAGATGAAGGGGATGCGAGGAATAAAGAGAAAATCTCTAGATCTGAATTTTGGAAAAGAATGGGGACTGAAAAACGAAAAAATGAGATGAAAAATAAGAGGTAGTGAGATCGGATCGTCAAAGATTTTAAGATCTTGTACTATAGATCTTATCCAGATATATTTAGATCTCATACAGATGTTGATCGTTTTGGCTTTATGTAATCTAGATCTAGATTTTAATACCTTGGGTAGTAGAATTATTTTTATTTTTTCGCTATTATTAAGTATTTATGGATAAATTTAATTATAACTATATAATTATAAAATAGAAGTAATAGGTTTTTAATTCTAAATAATAGAAAAAAAATTGGTAAAAAAAATAGTAATAGAATTATTTTTTTAAAAAAAATTTGAGGTGAGGCCTAGGGGTGCATCCGCCTCTGCTCAAAATGGTGATGCAACTCCATAATGTATTTTGATTTATAGAAACCCCATTTTTTTTACCGATGAGTTTTCTCTCCTTTTACTGTGTTTCCATTTTTTTGGAGAAGCTTTTTTTTTTTTTGAGAAGCACTGTGTTTCCATTTTGGGAAAACTATATACTCCCTCCGTCCCATTTTAAATGTCCTACTTACTATTTTTTGATGTCCCATTACAAATGTATTCTTTCTATAAATAAAAATAATTTTTCCCTTCAACAACTATGTGGACCCCACCATATACTCACAAACCAACTCTACCTTAATTCTCATGTCCAACAGTAACAAAACAATTGGAATGGGACGGGAGTATATTTTTTTTGGGGATAACCTTTTGGGAAAACCATTACTACAGAGGAGGCTTTAGAAAGAAGCATGGTATAATTAATTATGACCCATACCCAACTGGGCAGTGGCCACCCACTGAAGACTTAATAATTAAACTAAATTAAAGATAATTACAGTAGTAGTACATAGCTTGATAGAAAAAGGTGTGGCGTTTATTCCTTGAGAAAAGAAAAAAGAAAGACAAAAAAAAGTTGAGAGTAATAAATTCAAAAGGAGAAAGCAGAAAGCTGAGGAATGAATCAGTGCCCTCTCGGACAGATGCCTCCTAATAATGTCGTCTTTATGTGTAGTAGTACTACTACTATGCCAGTTGTTAATACTAGTAGTACTTACTTTCGTCTCAGAATAGAACTTCCTAAGCTCATCATCTTCATTTTTAAAATTATTTCAAAAGTAGTAAAAGTTTATTACAAACACTTGGCCTTAATGGAGTATTAGATTATGCAGTAAGAAAGGAATATACAAAACCATGACAACCGTCAACTAGGATGGTCAAAATATTCGAAGCGATTCGTTGAACCGCTGAATCGAACCGAATTTTCGGTTAACCGAGGACCTCGGAGCAAATACAAATATCATATTCCAGTATTCGTCCGGTTCAAATACAAATACAAATACCTTAATTTTTTCCCCAGTTAACCGAACCGAATCGAATATATTTATTTTATTTTAAAAGTTATATACTGTAAATATTATAGACATTTGATGGTGTAAAATTATATATAGATATATATATATCATTATTTATTTAATTATTTAAGTTTATAATAAAATAAATATAAAAAACTAAAGAGCTAATGATCAAAATATATCACCATAATTAATAAGCCTATATTGATTTTTATCTTTCAGAATACCCCATATTATTGAAATATACCTCTACACTAAGATTTTTTATATATACTAATATATTTTGATAACATTGAAAAGAACCATTGGATTCCATAGCTATATATTTTTTTTTCTGTAATGTAATAACCCCGTCTGACCCTCTTAAAATGTATAATCAAGTTTTCATTTCTTAAATATTCGAACCGAATCGTTTAACCGCCGAATCGAATCAAAACCGAACCCCCGGTTAACCGAGGACTCTGATTACAAATACAAATACTGAAATGAAGTATTTGCCCGGTTCAAATACAAATACAAATACCTGAAAAATTCAGGTTAACCGAACCGTGTCCACCCCTACGGCGTCAACCGTGGGCTGAGAATTTTTTTTTTTGGGCTGAGAATTGGAGAGACCCCATCCCTAATTAATCAATTGAAAAATATTTCCCCAATAGTGTTTCTTGCAATATGCAATATACTCCCTCCGTTCTTGAAAAGTTGTAACATTTCTATTTTTTCACGTATTTCAATACACATTTTTAATGTTTAATATCTCAAATTCTATAAAAGTAAAAATTATGAAAGTTTAATATTATAAAACTACATGATTAAACTAATCTAACAAGATCTCACTTGACTATGTTTTATCTTATATTACTATGTTAAAAAATTGAATCAAATATATGTAATGAATAGTATAAACTATCCACATGTTACAATTAATAAAAAAAACGGAGGGAGTATAATTATACACAATAGTAGTATTTGTTTATTATCAGTATTAAAATTTGTTCAAATTACTTTTTTCTATAACGGTAAAAATTTTGTTTGTTATTTTCTGTTCAAAATAATTTTTTTTGGTTAAATTACTTTAGTTAAACTATGCAAGAGCAAGACAACATTAATTGGGAAAAAAAAAATTTCTTACTATTGTGTTTTAAGAGGTTGAGAAATCTTTGTTTTATTTAATCTTATTATCGATGGGATGTATTTTTATTATCATGAAATTGAGTGTTAAACAAATTGGAGGGCACACGCGACAAAATATACGCTTTCCGTCTAATTTTAAGTGTCACATTTCCTTATAAATAATTAGTATAACATACTTTTGGAGATTCTTCTACGATATGACCCGTTCAAGACCGGGTCATATATTTTGCATAAGTATTCTTTTGTAGAATCGTCATTAAAGTAATTAATTAGTATTTAAAATGAGGTTAAATTATAAATTTGTGAGATGTGATAATGGTGAACTTAAAATTTTAATTAATTAATTTATTATTGCTATGATACTATAGTTGTGAGTTTGAAATTTTAATTGATTTATTTATTAATGAAATCACAGTCAGTTTACTATTAATGAATTAATTGTTACCAATAAACAGAATTAGACAAATGGAATGAGACCTATCAAAAAGAAAGTGAAGCACTTGGAAATTGGAATATAGGATGGATCGGAGGAGATTATATTTTGAATGGGAAGTCTAAAAATGGACATAGTTATAAAAAGTAAAAAAATTGCTAATTAAAAAGACATTTGGATGGTGGGAGTCATGAAATAGGTTTTAAATTTAAATCTTTAACTTGATAATTATCATCATCATTAATTTCGCAACTATATATTCAACAAGTATGTGGTCCTTTTTAGTTATTACAATATAATAATTATTTAATTGCCTCTTAATTTATAAACTTTTCTTTTTTTTTTTAATTCAAATTTCATGAATGGAAAAATAATAGTAAAATCATTAGAGAAAAGCTCCAACAATTAGGTGTCAAAATGGGTCGTCAAATCGTGCATTTATTCTGATATAGGGCTGTAATGAAATGCCAACTAATCATAATCGGGTATGAGTTGAAATATCTCAATGTCATGATTTCATGATTTATATAATTTGAAGATCTTGTCGTGTAAAATCTCATTTTTATTATGATTATTAAAATGGCAACTTGACACTTAATTGCAAAATAAATCAAGACTGTCAGCTTGAAAAGATATTTAACAACTTGTTCATGCTTTAAAATATAAATAAAATAGAGATGATAGTACATTACATGCACTATATATACTTAAATTTTCTATAAATATATATATATATATATTATATACAGAAATACAATTATAGCCCCAAAAATAATCTTGGAGAGACATTTTCCTATTGATAACCTAACCCTTTCTTTATTTGTTTATTTATATTTTGGTTCATATTATATCATTGAAATGTGTACATTTATTTTATTTTATATAGATATATCTCACTAGATCATACAAAAGCTGTGAACAATAAATACAAATACAAATACCTGAAAAATTCATAGGATCTTATTGATAAAATATATATCTTGTGCCAACATTAAATTTATTGTTTATTCATCCATCTCCTCGACGTAATAAACATAATAATATCATCGGATTACAATACCTTCTAATAGTATTATTCCTATAATCCAATTCAATATTTGACACATAAATTCATTATAAAAAAATATTATGTATAAGATACTTCTAATAGATGTATTGAACTATATTTGTTAAGATATTTATCGTTATACTATATTTTACTTTATTTCTATTTTGATACTACTTATGGCATATGTGAATGAATTGAAATCTTAAAATATTTTCCAAATCTTAAAAAACATCAAAACTAATTAGTGATTATTTGATTTGATTTCTAAATATAAATTAATTAGTGTCATGGTGATATCATTTGAAAATTTGTGCTCATAGTTTTCTTTTTAGTTTTGTACTTTTTAAAAAAAAATAAATTTTACTCCGAAGATAAAATTATGGTTTTCCAATTATAAATATTAAAAAAATAAATTTAATAATCTTAGGTATTCAATACTTATGTAGATCCCCGAGCATATTTGAAAAGGTTAATGGAATTACACAAATTTTTAGTTGAACAACCAAGAAAGAATTGCATGAGTTTGCATTATTCGCAATAAACAATTGAATAAAATTAAATGGCTTCGGCTTTTTTATCACAAGAACTAAAAAAACTAAAATAGAATAATAAATTGCTAAGAAAAACGAATTCTTTATTGTTCAATGCCAAAATGAAAAAACATAAGGACAAAAAATTATTTATTATAATAATAACATGACCACTTTTTGTAAATCTTTGTAGATGAGGTGTGCACTTGATCTGCTTCATGCTGTTGACTCTTCATCTCAACTCCATTTTTTAGGAGTTGTATCTGGACATGTTGAATTAGAAAATGATTTTTCATTTATTTGAGTAGATATATGCAATAATGATATAATTGGTTTGTAAAGTTAAAAACAATCAAAATAAAAATTATTGAACCCATTGAGATAATACTATTTTTAAAATGTATTATTTTACCAGTTCTTTCTCATATGCCCAGCTGGAACTGCTACATTCTTTATGTTGTGAGGTCTTCCTTTTATCCTGATAATAGAAAAAGAGCAAGAAATAAAAATAATTTATTATGTAAAACTAAATGTTAAAATAAGGATAATAATTGAAAAAATGAATGAATAAGTTGTTGAACACACATACCTTATTATTAATCACGGATGAAAATGTAGCAATAATGTGTCCATCATCTGTTACTTTTAACTGTAAAATCACGTTTGTCAAACCTTGTATTTACATCTACTTTAAAAAGATAATTCTTTTCTAGCATTGTGGCTAATAGGTCTGGCATTTCATCCCTCCCACATCTATACTATAATAAATCCTGAAAGCATATTTTATTGTGCTAACTATATTACCCTTTTAATTTATAATTAATCTATTTATAAAAATTATATGTTATGGGTTCAAATGGTAATTTTACTTCAAAGATATGCATATCTATCATAAAGATACATATCAAAGGTCTAGAAAGTAAAATCACTTCATCCTAAAATTTTATGACCGTAGGATTGAAAATCTGTTAATCTGCACCATTTATTCCTAATTAGAATATAATATAATGAATATTGAAACCATAATTTTATTGTGATACCTATATTGCCCTTTTAAGTCATAATTATTTCTCTTAATAAATATATATACTACGGGTTTAAATAGTAAAGAAAATACATAAACAAATCTTTAAAAAAATATATGTACTATTTTGACTAAAAATAGTTAAGAGTATTAAAATTTAACTTTTATTTTAATTTTTTTCAAAAAAATACATGATATACATAAAATAAAAAAAATAGTATTTCATCAGTAAGAAAAATTCAATATACTATTTTATGTACATAAAAGTTAATATCATGATAATTTATTATATTCATACTAATGCAAGTAAATAACTAAATATAAAAATACAAAAATCTAATTCAAATCTTTTAAAAATTAAAAATTGAAGGAATTCCATAAATTGAAAGTTCCATATCTTTTAAAAATGGGAAATCTATAAATAAATAAATAATAAATGAAAAAATCTAAAATTAATTAAAAATGAAAAAAAAAATTATAAAAATTAGAAATTTGAAATGGAGACACCACGTTAAATGTTGACTTAGTTGACAACTAATGGTTTTAATAATATATATATATATATATATATATATATATGAGTAGATGTTACAGCTTGCATATGATATGCCCCTAATTAATGCTTGTAAAAAATGAGTGTTCGTTAAACTTCAATTATTTTAGGGCCTATTTGCATTATGTAATTTTTAAGACCCTACATAATTTTTAAGACCCTATATAATTTTCACCCAAAATAAAAAATACTCCCTCCGTTTTTTTGTTAGCTACTGTTGACTAATGGATACTGTTCATTTAGGGTCCGGTTATGGTGCGATTGAACAAATCCGCAGCACATCAAGGCGAAAATCTTGATCGTCCAATTAAAATCCAAGGGTTGTAAATGCAAAAGGGTAAAGTTGTCCAATTAAAATATGTAACGGTTTTATTAATTACGAAATTAACGGATTAGTACGTATCTTTAACGGATTTATTGCATATCTTAAACGGATTTGTATCCTAAAATATCTTACAACAGAAAAAATCACTAAAAATCACTATGCTTTTATTTTTAGCGAAATTATTAATTCCTAATTAAAACATTATTCTTTTCAGCGATACATCACTATGCTTCATTTCATCGAGAGTGTAACATTATTTTCAGCGATACAACGTAATTCTTTTCAGCGAGGGAATGTTATTCATTTCAGCGAGAATGCCACATTATTTTCAGCGATGACTTCAAATTCCTTTATCCGAGATTTGCATCTAATACACTTTGCAGAGATATTATATCTTTTCAGCGATGCAGAATGCAGGATGCATCATATGTTTTTATTTTTAACGAAATTATTAATTCGTAATTACAACATATTACTGTCACAAATTATATTAATTTGTATCATTATTTTCAGCGATACAACATTCTTCTTTTCAGCGATGGCAGTCCCTTCATTTCAGCGAGAGTGCGTCATTATTTTCAGCGATGACTTTTGAAAAATAATTGTACACTCTCGATGAAGTGCAATTGTTTTCGTCGAGATACTACACTTTGCAGAGATATTATATCTTTTCAGCGATGTTTACTACTCTTTTCAGCGATGATTGCTAAACTCTTTCAGCGATTTCACTTTGTACTTTTCAGCGATACATCATATGTTTTTATTTTTAACGAAATTATTAATTCCTGATTACAACATATTACTGACACAAATTATATTAATTTGTATCATTATTTTCAGCGATACATTGTTATTCTTTTCAGCGATATAACTTACTTCATTTCAGCGAGAGTGTGCCATTATTTTCAGCGATGACTTGAAAAATAATGGTACACTATTGATGAAGTGCAACTGTTTTCTTTAAGATACTATTTTTAACGAAATTATTGATTCCTAATTAAAACATATTAATTTGTATCATTATTTTCAGCGATATAACATTATACTTTTCAGCGATGGTATGTGCTTCATTTCATCGAGATTGTTCTATTATTTTCAGCGATGATTGAGATTCCTTTAACCGAATACACTTTGCAGAGATGTTATAACTTTTCAGCGATGAACAACTATTCTTTTCAGCGAGTTCACTATGTACTTTTCAGCGATAGAGCATAAAAACCGCAAATCACTGAAACAATTCGTATACACTAAAACCAGTTAAATCCATTCAAAGTTATAAAACATTGAACACCATAAAATCAAACCATAAATCAAAATCACATTCCATTCAAAAATCACAGTCATAACACATCCAAAAACATGTTCAACACCACCATTCAAAAAAAGTCATAAAAACATCCAAAAACTTCACAAAGAACAAGTTATTCCAAAAACATCACAAATTCAAGAGTCATTCAAAACACATTCCAAAAACATATTAAACAGCCGGGATATGAGCTGGATCAGAGATGGCTTCATGCATCGCCCTAAGCCTATGAATCAGATCTCCCCACATATTTGTAAAAGCCTCTTTGCGTTCTCTCAACTGTGCTGGAGTATTTGCAAATGAGACTTTCACGCTGCGATAGTGATTTGACATTTCACGCAGCTGTGTGGGATCAAATGAACGTCTGTTGACATCAGCACCATTAGATCTGCCTTCATTTTGGAGGACACCAATATGAATGTCCAGAGCTTCAAAGTGGGGATACATGATGTTATAAGATCTTTCAGCAGCCTCAATATCAGGATACTCAGTTATAATTTTCAACAGAAAATCCTGTGTTTCAACATATAAGAAAGATAGCTTATTAATATATAAGATGTAAATATAAGATACAAAGCAATTCATAGCACTGAAACAATAAGTACAATTGAGAGAACAAAGTAAATATAAGAAAGAAAACCATAATCAGTACAAAAGCAAACATAATCAGTTCAAAACAATCACTAAAACAACCATAATCAGTACAAAAACAATTCATATCACTAAAAAACAACCATAATCAGTTCAAAACAAAATCATTAAAACAACAATAATCAGTAAAAAAACAATTAATAACTAAAACAACCATAAAACACTTAAAAACAACTCATAACCCTAGAACAACCATAATCAGTTCAAACAGTTCAAACATAAAACACTGAAACAATTCGTAACCCTAGAACAACTATAATCAGTTCAAAAAAGCATTAAAAACCATAAATCAGTTCAAAACAATTCCAACCAAAAGGTTCCTAAGCATACTCAGTTGTAATTTAAATAAGAAATACCTGTGTTTCAATAAGAATATCCTGATGCTTCTTCGGCACATACCCAGCGTTTAACATTTTTTCTATCAAATCATTCAGTCCGCGCGCATTGTCACACGTGGGATGTGTGTCCTTCAGATAATTGCCGAACATCTCCCAGCATTGTGTGAACAAGTCGGATGTGCGACTGGAACTCTCTTCGGTGCATCTTCTTTTGGACGACATTTTTGAGAAATGAAGGTGATTCCGATTACGGTTTTGAGAAATTAGGGTTTTGAGAAACGGTTTAGAAATGAAGATTCGAGAAATGAATGTGATTCCTTTTATAAGGCTCACAATTTAAAAAATTTTCCGAGGCCCATTTAATTTTATTTAGGCCCATTTCATTTAGGCCACTCCATAAAAACGAAATATAGAACCATCGCTGAAAACAACATAGACGCATCGCTGAAAACAACTTAGACCCTTCGCTGAAAACAACATAGACCCATCGCTTAAAAGACTTACCAATCATCGCTGAAAACAATATAGAACCATAGCTTAAAAATGCTTTATTCACATTTACAAACATTTTGTTGCTTAAATGAATGTATAAATATGAAATTTTCAGAAAACTCAGAAAAGAGAAAACATATCCCAAAATGCTTGATGTCCATCGCTCAACATAACTCAGAACTCAGAAACATACATACAAAATCAAAAAACGACGATCTATCACCATCGCTTAAAATGCTTGCTCTATGTCGCTGAAAAACATAAAAAAACATCGCTTAAAATGCCATTTACTCATCGCTGAAAAAGTTGCTCTTGACATCGCTGATAATCACATGTACAAACATAACTCAGAACTCACTTAAATGAATGTATAAATGTGAAATTTCAGAAAACTCATAAAAAGATAAACATATCACAACACATACATAAAATCGCATAAAATGCTCATA
This sequence comes from Hygrophila difformis, assembly GCA_030278955.1. Lineage (NCBI taxonomy): Eukaryota > Viridiplantae > Streptophyta > Magnoliopsida > Lamiales > Acanthaceae > Hygrophila > Hygrophila difformis. The sequence goes on along the minus strand of JAOANR010000012.1, from coordinate 48,958,616 downwards.
TACAAATCGCTGAAAAATGCTATATACACATCGCTGAAAAGAATACAATTTCATCGCTGAAAAGAATATTCAACCATCGCTTAAAATGCTTAGAACTCATCGCTGAAAAATTGATAATCACATCTACAAACGTTTTCACAAAACTGTTTTCTTCTACTTTTGGCCAAACTGTTTATCTACAAACCTCAAGTAATCTCTCACAAATTGTGGATTGGTGATCCTCACCAGCATCAGTTCCCATGCTCCTTTTATACGTTTGCAGATTAGACTTCTGAATTTGTAATCATAATGCATGATCTTCTTTTTATTTCCTGTGTTACAATAATCCAGGGCCTTCTGATCCATTTCCATGAGGAGTTCGAGATAAGAAATTCTGTAACGCTCCATCATGGCGGACACCATGTCTCTTTCCAGGGCTTCTTTTAAATAAGACATATCTTGTGCCAGATCATATTTCAGATACTCCTCTGCCTCTGCCTTGTTCATCAATCTGTACTGTCTTGCATTCTTTCTCAGCACTGGCCAGTTCTTACGCGTTATCTCATGTAACACTTTTTCCCTTAGAAGTCTGATGTGCTCAGCATGTTCAGGATCCACATCAGTTCCTTTTTCAGCTATCCCAACCTCAGGATCCACATCAGTTCCTTTTTCAGCTATCCCAACCTGACCGAATCGCTCCAAATCAGCCAAATAGAGAATAATACTCCATAATTTACAATGCCCATGTAAGAATAAAGAGATGTACATTTAAGCGATCACAAAAAGTGCAATATATATAACCGATTAAACAATAGACATTTAACAGATGAAACAATGTACATTTCAGCAACGAAAAATTTACATATACATTTAAGCGATGTCATCCATCGCATAAAAAAAACAGCTCATTCATTCATCAAAAACACTTCATTTCATCATTGTTTCTTTTTCCGACTCTTTTTTGGCTTAGGTGGTGCTGGTTTCTTTACCTCAAATGACTGACTATGCTGGGCAACCAACTGCATCTCTCTACTCACTTCTCCTAGCACAAAATCTTTCTTTTGATTGACATCTGACATCAATATTTCAGCGCAGACCTTGGCTCTTTTTGCCAGATTATACCTCTTGTTCTTCATTTCTGCCAACATGTCATCCATAATTAATCCTTCCCAATAATCCATATAAGACAAGACAAAAACACCGCAGCTGTGCTCATCTTTCTGCTCTGCAAGCGGCGAGAAAAGCATGCGATATGATGCAAACCATTTTTCAGATTTCATCAGTGTATTTCCCAGCATCCTCAAGTTATACCATATCCTATTCAAAACATTATAATCAGCTGTCCACCCGCCTTCAGCATTCTTGCTGTTGAAGTAAAAAATTCTTCTCTTTCTCATATCAACAGAAAAAGCAACCCAGTGGTTTTGTCGACAATATGGGAAGAAGAACTGGAACATTGAGAAAACATATAATTAGAATCTAAAAATGATCAACAATATAAACAAAATTATCAAAACAAAAATGTATCTTACACTCTCTGCATTCAACACTACATCAATCATTTCTTCAGGAAAAAACTTGAAATCTTTCACGAATGCATCAACAAGTTCTGCACCATCTTTTAATGGTAAATTTGCATCCACCTCTGCCTCTGAAAATGTCTGTTTCAAAAGATACAACATATCATGCATAAAAAAGAAGTTAAATATATATATATCTATGTATGTATATATATATCAGACTCACAGCAAATAATGATGAAAAACAATATTTCAGAATTGGTTTCCCATTGGCTCTTTCGAATTCACGACGGTTGATCACTTTCGCGTAACAGTTTATAACAATATCCGCAATATCACTATCAACCCTCAGTGTTTCGATGTCAAGCTTCGACAAGTTCATTTCTTGATCATCATAAACAATTGTGTTCTTCGCTTCAACCTTTCCTAGAATATTTGTAATGATTGCCCAAACAGCCACATTCAACTCTTCTGGAGTACAGGTATATGACGCCTTAAATTCTGGATATTCTTTAAATCGGGTATAAGTCATATCCATGAATGTAAACTTGTTGCATTTTTCAATAGGCTGGAGATCAATCATCATCACTCTAGGAGGCATATACTTCTCCTTCAATTTCTCAATTGTCTTAGCTCTATGAACTGTCTTAGCTTGTTCCTGAAAATTACAGATGATATATCAATGATCGCTGAAATATGAAAAGGGTAATCGCTGAAAAACACATAAATTATCGCTGAAAACTATTGACATACCTCTGGATTCTCATCTCTTACAACATTCTCATTCTCGGATAAGCCCAAAGAAAAGGTTGGCACATCTTCTCCATGCATCTATACACATACTAGAGTAAATTAGAGAAAATACCTCTATTTACATCACAATTGATATAGCTAAAAACTATTAAAACCTAAAGTCACACAAGAAAATATATCATTCACCATGTCCAAATCGCTGAAATGTGAAAGATTTAATCGCTGAAAAACACAGAAACCATCGCTGAAAACTATTAAAGTACCTCTGGATTCTCAGCCACATCATGTGCTGCATCTTTATCAGCCCCATCATGTCCTACATCTTTCTTAGCCCCATCATGTGCTAACTAAAAAATCACACAAGGAAAATATATCAAAACATTTTGTTACATCACAATTGATATAGCTAAAAACTATTAAAAACTAAAGTCACAAAAGAAAATATATCAATCATATCCAAATCGCTGAAATGTGGTCGATATTATCGCTGAAAAACACAGAGACCATCGCTGAAAACTAGTACAGTACCTCTGCATTCTCAGCCACATCATGTGAAGCATCTTTCTCAGCCCCGTCATGTGCTACATCTTTCTTTGCCCCATCATGTGCTAACTAAAAATCACACAAGAAAAATATATCAAAACAGTTTGTTACAATAACCCCTATAGCAAACATTTTGTCACTGTACATACATTCAAGGAATCGAAACTGAAAGGGATTCGGAATCGAAATAAAGATCTCTGCAATAAAAATAAACAACACAGAAAAAGCAAAAAAGAAAAAAGAATGTCAGAAACTACCTTCAAAAAATATTATGAAGTACAAAATTTATAAAACTACCTTCGGTACATTTTCAGGTAAATTTTCAGTGTCCGGGGCAACTCTCTCTTCAGTTTTGTCTTTTACATTCCCAACATCTGCATCACCTCCTTCCAGCAAACTTGTCACCTCCGGACCCCCTTGACTCATCACAACATTTCCTGCTCCTGCTAATATACCCATCAAGATTTCTCCTTCGCTTGCAGTTATATCAAGATTAGTTGACTGTTCTCCTTCACGACGTCGACCCACATTAATCAACAGTTCACCTGCATCTTGATCACAAGGGGGGCGTGGGGAAGGTTCAACATCATTTCTGGATGCTTCTATGAGAGGATCAACATTGCCTGAAGCATCAGCATCCATATATTGGCAAGCAATCTTCAAAATAGAGTCCATTGTGTGATCAGAAAGATGAACAACTGGTTCAGAATCAGTTGTCTCATTTGCATTAGCTTCATGGACAACAGGTGAATGCATAGGCTGCAAGCTAGAAAGATTGGCAGCTTCTTCATTTCCACTAGCATTCAAATCCACATTTTCTCCTAACTGCTCATCCCCTCCTCCATCCACACTCCTAGAAAGATTGGCAGTTGGTTCATTTGCAGTAGAATTCAAACCCTCATCTTCCACTTCTTTCCCACCCCTCCTTTTCTTCTTTAGACCAGAAACAAAAGTGCTAAGTCGATCGTCATCTTCCTCCACAGTCCTTTTCGTAACCCTCGATTTCTTCTTAAAGTCAATATCTGGATACTTTGCATTAGGGAAAACCTTCCAGATATCAACCATCTCCAAGTATCGATCCTTTTTACAAGTAAATCCAACCAAATGAAGCTCTTCACGCTCATAGAAATCAAAAAACATGTGCTGAAAAAAACAAAAACAAACAAGATACATAATCAACAAACAATTACCATAATCAACAATATATATCACATAACAAATATAAATTGCATAAAAAACACAAAATTAAAAATTACCATTAAGCAAAACAGGTCTCCACAGGGGCGTGCTTGAGCACTGGTTCCCTTATCCAATTTTGCCTTATACTCATTCAGAGATTTGATAAGAAATTGTCTAATATGAAGACACCAATTGTACCTTAAAGCTTCTTCCGGAGATCTAAGAAACTGAAGATACCTCTTGTTTACAACCCTCCCTGAGTTAGGAGTAAAGACTTTCTGCAGAGCAAACAAAACATACATCCTCCAGTAGTCATCCAATGGAATTTCATTATTCTCCGTATTCTCTAAAATAGCTCTAAGATCCTTAACAGGTATCCGATTAGGCTCCTTCTTATTCGTAATAAGAGAATACTTTTCACAAAATTCATCAGCAAAATCATAACCAATTTCATTATTCTTCAAATCTATTATAAACTTATCAACTCCCCATGGCAAACCATATACTTTATGAATGTCTTCATCTGTAAACCTCCATCGACGGTTTTTATCAATAATAAAGCATTCCTCCTGAATGCTCCACTGATTAATCAAAGTTATAACAGGATCAACCTTGAGCATGCACATTTTGAACATGAGCAGACAACTGAAGCAAGTATCGTGAATAAACTCTTTCTTTCCATCTCCGTCAGTCTCGTTCAGGATATTATTTAAAAGACAAATGCTAGATGGGACGCAACACACCTGAGTATGCACTTTTTCAGCCATTCTTGATAAACAAAAAGTAAAGTATCACCGTTCGCCGTTCGCCGTAGAAAAACAATCGCCGTTCGCCGTAGACGCAGAGAATCGCTAAAATCGCTGAAAAGCCCTAGAGAAAGTATCGACAGTGATAAATTGAAAATTGGCGGTTAAATTGACATTAAATACTACACGGTGAAATCTCGACGGTTATTTCTTATTAATTACTTAGACGGTTATTTTTTATTAATTACGCGAATTCTGAAAAAACATTGTAAAATTTTTATTAACTACTACACTGTTATTTTTTATTAACTCATCTCCATCGCTGAATTGCACTGTGACGATCGCTTTTTATCATTTCTTATCATCGCTGAATTGCATTCTTTACGCGATTTTCTGAGACATTGTAACATTTTCTTATTAAATACTACACGGTTATTTTTTTTATTAAAACTAACTTTCATCGCTGAATTGCATAACGATCATCGCTTTTATATATAAGTAATCATCGCTGAATTGCATTAGTTATCACTGAACTAAGTCGATCAATACAATATTAATGAACAATACACTTCATGTCATTTCTAAAAAAACAAAAAACTTCATTTCTGCATCCGTTTACGATGTTCTAACTCTTTCTTTTTCCGAACAGCTTCAGAAATAGAGACCATTCTCTTGTTCGATTTCTTCCGCCCTTTACAAGTTTCTCTTTCCCTTAAATGCAAATTTGAGTAATCTGATGTACTTCCAATCTCTGCAAAAAAAAAAACAAAAACATTGAGAAACACTAATTTCAAAAAAAGCAAAAACATAAATATGTCTTTGATTAGAAATTACCCGACTCTTTGTTAATATCAATGTTGTCATACTTTGTTTTCATCAATGTCTCAAAGTCATACATAAACGATTCACAAGCATCCTCATTTCGTGACAACACAATTGCTGATTTCAAAAACAAGCCACACAATTTCCGGTATCTAGATGCTGCATTGACCACATTTGTTTCTTTTCCAACACCAACATCAACATAACTAAGATCACATTTTGCATTCCTTGACCACCGCCGCAAAATATATTTATCTGGAATAGTATGAAACACTTTTGCTCCACTTCCTGACAGAATATCCATCACCCTCAGAGCATGACAACATAAAATCCCCATATTCTCAAACATATTGCAACTGCATCCAATTGTACCATCATCAATGTTAACATTCACATGATCACCAATCAACTTTGAATCTGCATCTTCTCTCTTGCAAACACGATAAATTAATGCATCTGGTTGAAGCTCAACCACATACCCAAATGACAAATCATACTCATTGTTGAAAATATTGAACACATTTGGTGTGTACTTCTCAGCTATATATTTCAATAGTGGATTCATAATAAACCTGGCAGAAACTTGTCTATCATCTGCCTTAAAATCTTCCATCCGTTCATTATCCCTCCTTGACTCCACAACCCTTTCAAAATGTGCAAAGAACTCAACATAGTTATCAACTGGCCTTAAGAACCTGTGAAATGTCAACACAATATGGGGATGTGAAAATCAAATTCTCAACTACATAGAGCAAACACACATCGCTGAAATAAATAGAACACTCTCGCTGATCAAAACAGTATCGTCTCGCTGAAAATAACTATTCAACTATCGCTGAAAACGAAATTTATTCATACCGTTTCACAACTGAGTTAAAAGATTCACTTAGCTGAGTAGTCCTCATTCCTGCAGTAAAATGATTTTTAACCCAAGCAGCGGACCATTGACTTCTCAAATTATAAGTAGTCGACAACCACCTATGTTCAGATTGTGAGAAACAAGTTGATAGCATGTATTCCCATTCCACCTCAAATTCCATCTCTGTCCTCACATCATATACCAAATGATGAAATAGCTTATCAAACCTAAAAAAATGAGTTCAACATGTACATATCAATATCCAAATCGAAAAAACAATTGAAAGTAAAAATAACTAAATATTTACCTTGGTGTGTACAGTTGACTCAAATTTTTTTTCGCATTTTCTATAATGTGCCAACTGCATAAAGCATGATAGGTATTAGGCAAAATTTTCCTAATTGCCGGTGCCATCGCACAATCTTGATCTGTGAAAATCGTTTGAGGTGCCTTATCCCCCATACACTTCAAAAATGTTTTAAATAGCCACTCAAATGATCTTTGAGTTTCATCAAGCATCAATGCAGCTCCAAAAATAGAAGTCTGTCGGTGATGATTGAATCCAACAAAAACAGCTAATGGTCTGTAATTTTTATTTGTCCGATATGTTGTATCAAAGGTCACACTATCACCAAAAGCTTGATAATCCATCCTCATTTCAGCATCTGACCAAAAGATATTTGTAATTCTCTCATCATCATCCAGATCATACTCATGGAAGAAAAATGGATTACTGACACATTTCTCAGAGAAATACTTCAATACAACACCAGCATCCCCTACTTTTAAATTTCTTTGCCGCCTTCTAACAAGTGCATTCTTCAAATCGTCCTTTAAAAATCCTACAAGTCCACTACCTCCAGCACCCATACTCAACAAGTCATACGATGACTTCAATGACAATCCAACTTCTTCATGTATACCAGCAACAACACTGTGTAACTCATCAACTCTTCTATTCGATTTCAACATATGCTTCCTTGATGGTCCATGCAGATCATGATTATGATCACCACAGAAAAACACAACTCTATAAACTTTTTCATCAGTTTTATAATGTAACCTCACCTTTGCTTCACAACCAGTTCGGGTTTCATCACTCCTACGAAATTTCAGACTCTTAGAACGACAAGATGAATCACTATCCAACAAACAACCACGACGAAAACCTTCCTTATTGCACGCATATTGTAAATAGAACAATCTATCAACTTCATGTGGCTTTGGTCTCTCATACATTTTCCTTACCGAGAAACCTAAACTATGAGCATAATCACAATAAAACCTAAACGCATCATCAGCTGTAACAAAACTTAACTCACTCCAATTTATGTTGCCTGTGAAGAAATAAACAAAGAATTCCCATTAAAATAATAAATACACGTAGCTGACATAAACCATCGCTTAAAATGCTTAACGTCCATCGCTGAAAATGCTAGACAGCTCTCGCTGAAAAAGCTAGAAATACATCGCTGAAAATATTAGGCATGCATCGATGAAAATATAATGGTTCTATTCCTCATAATCACATGTACAAACGTTTTGACACTTAAATGAACATATAGATATGAAACTTCAGAAAACACAAAAAAAAAAAGAAACATATCAAAGAAGAACTCAAAAACGCTAGACAGTTATCGCTGAAAATGCTAGTGATGCATCGCTGAAAATGCTAAGCGTACATCGCTGAAAATATAATGGTTCAGTCCCTCATAATCACATGTGCAAACGTTTTGACGCTTAAATGAACATATAGATATGAAACTTCAGAAAACACAAAAAAAGAGAAACATATCAAAAGAAGAACTCAAAACTCAAAAAACATACATAAAATCAAAAACGACGATCTGCGATAAAAATACTCAAAATTCCAAAATGCTAAAAAGTACCATTGGACGCAGAACTCGAATCTGAAAACGTTGCCGACGCATTCAACGACATGCTAATCGCATTCATAATTGCCAACAACTTCCTCACACCGCCGCAACACGTACACATCAAACAAAACACAGAAGAGAACTTGTCACCAAAAAAAAAAAAACAGAAGAGAACTCGGAAATCCAAAGAAGACGACGTCCAACGGCGAACAATATGGCAAATATATGAAATTACTTTTCTACCCTTAGAGTTAATCTCAATCGTCGATTTTTAAAGACAATCAACGGCTGTAAATGCCCACAGCACATCAAGTCAAAAAGGGTGATTGCACCCTAACGAAATTGGTTCATTTATATACTTTGACTTAAAGTTTTCTCATGGTTATACAAGTTAAAATATGGCCAAGTGTGATCTTGTTAGATTCGTCTCGTCTTGTAGATTTTAAATATCGAACTTTTAGAATTTTTACATGTATCGAATTTGAATTATTAATAGTTTAAAATGTGCATTGGACTGCGTGCTGAGTGGGTCCGTAGCTATCTTTAAAAAACGGAGGAGTAAAATGGGAGTGATTGTGAACCATCAGATCGATTGACAACCCTACAAATTAAATCCATTCATACAATCTACGGGATAAACTAATATGTATTTTTTTTTCTTTTTAAATTGTTTAGTATGTTTATAGTTTTGTATTCCATATTCCACTGCATATACCTTCTTTCTCACAGCAAAAAAAATACAATGGTTGAATTAATTATTATTATTATTATTATTATTATTATTATTATTTCTATAATAATATATATTTTATTATTATTATTATTATTATTATATATTATTATCATTATCTAATACAACGTCATTATTTCTATAATTAAAGAAGAAAAAAAAAGTTAAAAGTTAAAACAATCTGGATTGATGAGGGTATAAAAAAAACAAAACTCAAACACACAAGTCGAGAATATTTAACCCTATTTAAATGTTAAGGGATACGTATTAATTATGATAGGAAATGCAATTACTTTGTTTTTCGATTAGGAAGATATATAGACGATATTGACAATTATCAGATTCATGCATCATGTGTCCATTGGCATTTTGGCATCACAGAGGTTCATAATTGTGTTGCTGAAACGATTGTCCTTTATAAGCTATATGACATGTACACTCACATGATAACACACTACCCAACTTATCAATATTTTTTTTTCTTAAATTTTATGTATTCCCAATAAATAATAAAAATTACATAGGAGTATTTTTTATTTATTGGATGGACTGAGAACGGAGCTACTACATAGTTGTGATAGTAAAAAAGCATGTTGTTTGAGACTTTTGGTATATAGTGATGCATTAGCTGTTAGTGTAATTATTAATCAATAATTGAAAATTAAATTACTAATTTGATTTGATTATTCCTAATTAGATATATTAAAAGTATTGCTGAAAGTGTACTGTATTGTTTGTTCTAGAATTATCACATAAAAGTTGTGTACTACTTAGGGCCCGTTTGGATTGGCTTTTAAAAAAAGCAGAAGCCAAAAGCAGAAGCAGAAGTGAAAGTCAAAAGCAGAAGCGGGTAACTTTTGTGTTTGGATGGAATGTTTGAAAAGCAGCTTTTTTTCAAAAGTGTATTTGGATGTGTAAAAGTGAAAAGTGCTTTTTAAATGTATAAATTACCAAAAAGGACATGCTACTTAATATGGTAATAAGATATATTTATAGTGTAATTTATATTAAGTAATGAGGGTATTTAAGTCTTTGCACAATTTACGAAGTGCTTTTGGCTTCTGCTTTTCAGAGAAGCACCCCCTTGGCAGCTTCTCCCAGAAGCACTTTTGCAGCTTTTCAAGGTGCTTCTGCTTTTTTAAAAAAGCCAAACCAAACCTTTCTTTTTTCCCAAAAGTGCTTTTGGCAGAAGCAAAAGCCAAAAGCACCTTGGTAAAAGCCAATCCAAACACCCTCTTAGGGCCCGTTTGGATTGGCTTTTGAAAAAGCAGAAGCCAAAAGTAGAAGCAGAAGCAGAAGTCAAAAGCAAAAGCACGTAACTTTTGTGTTTGGATGTAATGTTTGAAAAGCGGCTTATTCTAAAAAATATGTTTGGATGAATAAAAATGAAAAGTGCTTTTAGAGTGTGGTAATTACCAAAAAGGACATGCTACTTAATATGATAATAAGATATATTTATAGTGTAATTTATATTAAGTAGTGGGGGTATTTAAGTCCTTGCACAGTTTACGAGGTGCTTTTGGCTTCTGCTTTTGGGAGAAGCACCTCCTGGGCTGCTTCTCCCAGAAGCACTTTTTTCGCTTTTCGATGTGCTTTTGTTTTTTCTTAAAAGCCAAAACAAACACCTAATTTCTACTAGAAGTGCTTTTGGCAGAAGCAAAAGCCAAAAGCACCTCCCTAGAAGCCAATCCAAACGGGCTCTTAGATTTTTATTAAACAAAAAGAGTGAGTTTGACGCTCTTTCCTACTTAATGTGTAATATTTGATTTTTTTTGATGATGTTAATAATTTAAGTTTGAATCAATTTTTTTTAATATAAATATATAATTGAAAAAATTAAGTTGAATTTCTTTAGATTCGTCTAATTAAATAAATTATATATATGACTTTTACAAATTTTGAAATATTAACCATTACATAGGTACATTGAATTGCATGTTTATATCAAATATAACAAGTCAACTGTGGCAGAAGAAGTATATTTCAAGGTGAATAATTAAAAAGTATTAGGGGTAAAACACGTCTAGAAACTATTAACATTTTGATTATATATTTTTAATGTGTAAACCCAAGTTGGGTGTTTTCTCCATTTTTTTCAACATTGAATATTGATTAAGAATTTTAAAATACGATTTAAATGAGAATTGTGAAATGTGGATGTAATGGATAGGATTTTATCGGATTTAGTTTTGGAGTTGAATCGGCAGTGCAGAAGTAGTATTTTGTTTGTGTCGAATGAGTGTTCTGTATGTGTTGAGTGTTTTTATATAACCCAAACACCATTAAATGCTCAACACACACGCATTCATATCAAGAGCACACACCTCATTGAGTCAGCACACTAATACCTGCTGAATGTCACCCATTCAACACCCTATTCAAACCCAATTTTGTCATCCAAGAAAATGTGTTGGCATAAGTCATAACTCATATGCTGTGAAATTCATCTAATCAAGTAATCAACGATAGCATGTAAGACTAGCAAAGGCGTCTCGTTTTGGGCCTAAGTAAGCCCTATAAAGCGAAGAAGATTGAAATGACCTGAAAATTTTGGAGCCCAATAAAAGTGGATGCAAAATGATCAAATTTGGATTTTGAAGCCGAACTAAGAAAAGGAACCTTGGGCCCAAAATTATGTTTGGGCTACTTTTAATATTTTTTAGTCATAAACTGTCTAGTTTCTTGCATATATAAATTAAAGATTTTTTTTTTAATAAAAATTGACACTCATATGTCTGTAAATTAGAGATTTTATGCCAATATAAACATTTCGAGATATAAAATTACAGATAATAAATATAATATTTCGAAGCAAAATGTGACTCCAAATGATTAGAAATAAACTTATACACTAAGGGTGCGTTCCGCACGTCGAGCTGTAGTTGCGGGCTGTATCTGTGAGCTGCAGCTGTAGAGAGCTATAGCTATTGGGAGTTGTAGCTATCAGTTTTTGCAATAAGTGTTCGGTACAACCGTACAAGTAGATGCAACTGTAAAAAATTATAATTTGAAGAGAAAAATTAATTAAATTTGGAAAGTAGCTTCCGAAAGCTCCCAAAAGCTACCTCTTGTAGCTTCTAAAAAGAAGCTTCCAAAAGCTCGCAAATGCTAGTGTACAGAACGGAGCTTTTGTTTTGAAATAAAAACTAAAGCTACCAAAAGCTCTAAAAAGCTCTCAAAAGATGCATGCAAAACAGACCCCAAATTAGCAACAACCTCAGTTATTTTTGTATTCAACAATCAACACAACATGGTTTATTTGTGTATTAGTTGATTTGCGATAGAGAACAATTATGCATAGTGATGAAATTAGGAATTTTTAATAAGTGATTGATTTTCCGTATGACTTACAGCAACTATTCATGATTAATTTTCTTAGGTCCTTAATCCTTATCTTCAAAAAAAAAAAATGTTAGGTCTGTACGCAAAGACCAATGTAAAGGGAATTTTTAATACAAGTAAGAGAGGTCCCTAACGGGAAGGGGTTGTGTGCATGTGGCTGCACATGCAGCCATTTGGTTTGTGATGCGTGAGTTGTGTTATGTGATGGAAAAATGGTGTATTTTGTGTGATGAGAGAGCTGTGTTGTGTGATGCCAAAAATGTGATGGGAGAGAGTGTGTTTTGTGATGCGAGGTGTCTATTTTGTGGTGTCTGTACCTACATGCCTTGGAAAGGATTGTACCGTAACCGGATTGTCCCTAACATCATGAAACACATAATCTCATTCATATCATTACAATATGCGGGTCGATTTCTGCAAAAAAAGTTTCCCTTATAAGTAATATAATAGGTATGTAAAATATGCAAAATAAATGTGCAGATCACAAAAGTTGGAAGTGGTCATGCTAAAAAACAAGGTTGAAGTGGTCAAACATTGTCACTTTCAGCAGTACGTATTCGTGGTCATTAATGGAGATTGGGCAGCCTCACAATATTATTTATGGCTTATTTTACAATTCTACTTATTTGTTTATGTTTAGGCCAAGAATTACAAATTTACAAATTGTGATGAGCGAAGGAAATAAAATTAAATCTGATAATTTTCCCACTCAAGTCATTAAACCAAAAATAGAAATGTGGTAGATTTTTATTTTTTTTTCAGAAGAGGTTGATTACTAATTAAGAGTGATGCATAAGCATTAAAGGAATAAAAAGGCCATTCTCAGACACTAGTAGTACTATTTCTTCCCCACAAACGGTCATATTCCTGACCCAACGGTCACATCTTTTTCACTGACAACATTAATCATTAAATGCCCCAACGGTCATATTTCCCGACAAGTGTTTCCATTTTACAACGGTCACATTTTTCCTTCACCATTCTCCGCCCTCCGATTCTCATCCGACGGTCACAAATTCGTCTTTTCGCACCTTCAGCTTTTTTTTTACAGAGCCGTCAATTTTTTAGGTAAAATTCTCAGTCTCTGTATACAAGAGCAGTGCCATTTGCTCAGTATACAAAGAAAAAACCACTCAGTTCTATTTTCCTTTTGGGGGGTTTCCAGATAAGAGACTGAGCTGTGGAAAGGAGAAAAAAACAATGTCGTATACATGAGGGAGACGTCGCGAGTGCGGTTAGTTTTCGATTTGGGCTGGTGAGATTTTAGGTTGAAATTGATATGGAAGTTTCGAAGGGTATGTATGGATTTCTTGATGATTCAATTGGCGGGTGTTTTAACACGGTTTGGAGAGAATGCTTCATCATCATCTTCTGCAGAGTTTCGATTAAATTTGCGAATGATTATTAGGGTTTGAAAATTGGGGAATCCGATTGTCTTTTTTTTTTTCTCTTTCTTTCTAGGTATGTGTTGAAGTATACCAATGCTGTGTTCAATTCTTTGATTCTTTCTCTAACTTTGTGGCTTACTGTTTGATTCATTCTTTACATTTTTTGCTGAACATAACCTTCTATTTATATGCATACATTTCTATACATACATATATTGTTATCATAAATTTTCATATAGGACACACAAAGGCATATACATACACAGAAAGGGGCTTTCAAAATTGTGGCATTTGATTTGTTTTGACATCGGATTCCAACTGGGGTTTTTTAATTCTTCTTTCTTGGTTTGTTTTTGGGTTCATTTTCTGAAACTCACACACTCACAATAGAAGCCATTGTTGTGATTCTCTTGATTATTTACTGTAATTGTACATTGCCTTATACAATCCGGGCGAAAGTTTACAAGAAAAAAAGGTTTTAAAAAAAGAACCCACAAGAGGAAAAAGACAGAAGGCATTGAAGGGTGGATGAACTGGGGGGCTTTACAGAAGGAAAGCATTTGGTTAAGGGAGTGAAGAATGTTGGGAGGGTGCTATTCGGCATTGTTGTCACCTACAGGGCACAGATTGAGGAGTGAAGCAACCGCCGCATTTCAAGCTTGTCAGATCCCAAAAATGAGCACACAGAGATTGGATTTACCGTGTAGTTTCGTGAGGAAAGATGCGTCCAGGCCCCAACCTGTAAGGCCCGTCGGAATTTCGGTGGACAACACTGTTGTTGAGGCAAAGACCGCTGGCTGTTCTCTGAGGCAGAGCATTAAGCTCCCGCCGGAGGAAATAAGGGAGAGTAGGAATGAGTTTTGGGAGAAGAAGAAGAACAAGAGCGTCAAGAAGAGGTTCGCAGCAGAAGTGTCCTTCGATGATGAGGAGAGTTGTGTCAATAGAGCAAAGAGGAAAAGAGGCAATGCCAAATTGGATGAAGAAGAACAACGCCATTTGAGTTTAGGTCATGTCAGCAATGAAGATTATTGGTTAGGTTCTCAAGTGCCTTTCTCTCTTTCTTGCTCTGGAGAGGAAGGAGGAAGGGTGTGCTTTGTCCCGACCAGTTTGGTGTCGCCTCCTCTGCCGCCTCTGTCGAATATTCCTTGGTTTGAGTCTGTCGTGACAGAGACAACTACTGATTTAGGCAATGTTGAGGCGATTGAGGGCCGTGAGGAAGGGTCCGGATCATCCAGCACTTCTTCTGATAGCCATGGTTTGATTCTAGCGCCTACTGGGACACCACCCAAGTTGGAGGATATCGGTACCGTTCCTTCTCCGCCTAATCCGATTGAAACTCCACAGATCATTGCAGGGCATGGAGCAGGAAACAACAACCACAGGGAACAACACGAATGCGTCGAACTTGTGAACTTACTCGTGGCCTGCGCCGAACAAATAGGCTCCAAGAACATTTCTGCGGTCCACCATTGCCTCGTTAGGCTGGGCGAGCTCGCGTCTCCACGAGGCTCCCCTGTACACCGCCTCATTGCATACTTCACCGAGGCCTTGGCTCTGCGAGTCGCCAGGCTCTGGCCTCATATATTCCACATTACAATCCCTCGTGAGCTTGATCGTGCCGATGATGAGAGTGGCACGGCGTTGAGGCTGCTGAATGAGGTGACTCCGATTCCCAAATTCATCCATTTCACGGCCAACGAGATTCTGTTACGCGCTTTTGAAGGAAGAGACAGGATCCACATAATTGATTTCGATATAAAGCAAGGTCTGCAGTGGCCCGGTCTGTTTCAGAGTTTGGCTTCCAGGGGGAATCCCCCGAGCCACGTGAGGATCACCGGAATAGGAGAGTCGAAACAGGAGCTGGTCGAGACGGGGGAAAGGCTTTCCAGGTTTGCTGAGGCGCTGCGCCTTCCGTTTGAGTTCCACCCGGTTGCGGACAGATTGGAAGATGTGAGGCTGTGGATGCTTCATGTCAAGGAGAAGGAAACCGTAGCTGTAAACTGCGTGTTCCAACTGCACAAGATGCTCTACGACGCGACAGAAGGGACAGTAAGGGATTTCTTGGGGTTGATCCACAGCACGAAAGCTGAACTGGTCGTTGTGGCCGAGCAAGAAGCAGCGCATAACAAGCTCAGCCTCAACGCGCGACTTTGCAACGCGTTGAAGTACTATTCTGCTGTGTTTGATTCAATTGATTCCAGCCTTCCGGTCGACAGTGGTGCGAGGATCAAGATAGAGGAGATGTTCGCGCGTGAGATCAGGAACATCATTGCCTGTGAAGGGCGGTATAGGTCAGAAAGGCACGAAACGTTTGATAAGTGGGAGCAGGTGATGCACCAAGGGGGGTTTCGTTGCTTTGGGATTACGGAGAGGGAACGACTGCAGGGGCGAATGATGCTGAGAATGTACTCGTCGTGTGAGAGCTATGGAGTGGAGGAGAGGCGAGAGGGATCGATCACGCTGAGCTGGTTGGATCAGCCTCTTTACACAGTGTCGGCGTGGATGCCAGCAGATGTCGCGGGCAGCAGCTCCTTGTCTTCGTCGCAGCCAAGTTGAAGAAAACCGGTATTCGATGGGATTCTTTTTGGCATACATAAGATATATGATGATTAGGGATTATTACATTACTGCTCAATTATTCTTTGTAGGCATTCTTTCATTCTCTTATATAGTATATGTTGCAGATATAAGATTGTGTTGGTTCATTATAGGAAGGAAGAAACATGTTTTTTTCATTATGGATTCTTTGTTTGTAGCAGTTTGAATTGTTTTCGATTCTTTGATTCTTTGATGTATTAATGTACGTTTCATTCGTCATTTATGGATAGCTAATGTTATATGTTCATCATTCCATTACTTGGTCTAGACTTGTAATGGTTCATTTTACAGAATTGCATTATGTTTATCAGTAAAAGAACATTTCTATTTTTACATTTACTCAATCTTCAAACATTTCTATCAGTAAAGAACAAGATTGAAGATCATTCAGCCAACATTCTTGTGGTCCTTCCACCCTTCTTCACCTGTGCACTCTTCCAGTCGTATATGACATTTACAATTTATATACAAGATAAAACAGAATCAGAACACAATGCCATCTATCATCCTAAAAAAGAACAATAGAATCCGATAAAACAAATTGCAACTCAAAGCCCCTAATCTGTGTATATGCCTAATTTGTATGTCCTATATGATGATGTGAATGAGGAATCTTATGTTCAACAAAGAATGTAAGTATGTTATCAAGCAATGAGACGCAAAGTTTGAAAAATAATCAAAGAAAATTGAGCACAGCATTTCTATATCTCGACACATACCTAGAAAGAAAGGGGGCCGGCGGAGACAATCGGATTCCTTAATTGTGCACAGCTCAAACACATCACGCAATCGATTTATACCCTTTGAAATAGGCCTACTATTTCATCAAAAACCTCAATTCAACATACAAGATCACAAATCATGTTATATTCTGAAATGTATCACATATAAGTTCTCAAAATTGAGTACAGTCGTCAAGCATTTTTTCACTTGTCAATGAAACAAAACAAACCAAGATTTGTATCCACAGAAAAAGTAGATGGAGAAAGTTAAAGATACAGTAGCCATGTCTGATCAAGTGCAATAGCTATCTCTTCTGGTGTAGGCTCTTCAGGAAGGGTAGCTTCTGTTCCTTCTACCCGCCCCTGACATGACTTGTCTGGAGATAATAAGGAAGGTACTCTTGGGGTAAAAAGCATTATACACAACCATCAAGATATTAACAAATAATTCAAGTAACACTTTTTTAATGAATCGGGCACGGTCTCCTCATCACATACAATTTGATTCTTCATTAGTGAATTCCTCCCATTTTGAATACTTCGAAATAAGGCATGAGAAAAGAATATGCAAGACATGAGATTAAAGGAAGAAAAAACAAACATCAGAAAAAAGAAGAAAAATGCAATTGAAGACAGTAGAAGATAACATAAAACATCAAATAAGGCTGAACTAAATAATTTTCTCTAATTTACACTTGATATAAAAAAGAAACAAAAACAACAAAGAGGAAGTTGGAAAAAATAGATGATTGAGAAAGGAAATACATAGATTTTTTTTTTTTTTTTTGAAGAAAGGGGTAAGAAGACAGCCAAGAAAAAAATTTCTCTTGCTCAGCATATATTTCATTGTAGTAGGAAAAGTTACTGTAATTAGAAATGTTGCATAAAGAAGAAGAGAGAACCTGTAAGGACAAGGCAAGTGCATATTCAAGTTCCTGCGCTTCTCTTAACATGACATCATTTTTGGAAGTTTCAATGGCTGCTTGTATCATATTTTCTTCGGTATCATTGATGTCGTTAAGCAAATCCTCATATGATGATCTGCTTAAAATTACAGTATCTTGTTCGGGAGCTTCATAAATTGCTGTTTGCAGAATTTCTTCCATATCAGCATCATTATAGTCATTCTTGTCAGAAGAGGTAGGAGAACTTGGTTCCGAACCTTTGGAGCTCTCTCCAGTACCATGCTCACCAGCACAAGTAATTGAATATCTGGCAGATGGACACATGGAAGAACTCGGACTTTGGCACTCAACCGATAGTGCATTGAAGACGCCTGTTGAATCCTTGTGAGGGGCATAGTGAAATGCCACTCTTGAATCAAGAGAATAAAACATATGATGTCAAAATGTGAGAATAACAATATCAGAGAGCTATATTTCAGTAACCAAATAGTATTATGTATGAAGAAGACACTAAAATACATGAGCTGAACAACACTAACAAGTTTCCATCTCCTCCAAAATGTGCAAGTATTGCATCATTGAGGTCACCAAGGTTCTCCTGTGCAAACAAGTATATAAAACTATCAAGTCAAAATGAAACAAGGCTAGTGGGAGAAGTGTAATATATGTGATAATTTAGAAACAACTGCAACATAATTCTAGAGATTAATTCCTCAATCCAATTCTTTAGAACTGGTTGAGAAGACAACGTGTCGATGTTCTACCACAGGGAAAAAAAAAAAAAAAATCTTTGCCAGTAATTGAATACATCGAACTCTTTGCCAGCCATAAAGAGGAAACTAAAGATATCCTAACCACAAATTTCCAAATGAGAAATCACATCGAACACTCAAGGGATTGCCAAATTAATAACCTTATTGTAATGAATTACGAAAATGTGATAGAGAAAGGAAACCAAGAACAACATGGAGGATAATTTTTCATTAATAGCCCTTTAAAATCAACAAATCCATTCTGCACCACAGAGATTTGAAAGATAACACTAGTCCTGTGGGTTAAGTCTTCTTGCTTTCCTGCTAATCTTTTAATTTTAAAACTTAAAATGCAATAACAATACCGAATGCTTCCCATGAATTTCGTGACAAAGAAAACCAAAATGAGAAAATACCAAAACTATTTTTCTATCGATAAAAGTTCAATTGCATGGATTTACAATATTTTGAGAGCAACATCTCCGGATCAATAATATCAACTCTTTCAATTAGTAAAACACGGACTGCAATCAGAAATCTGTCACAATCCCTACCACATGCAAAATATATATAGATGCCAAAGGTACGGTTCATACAATACATAAGCTTTAATCCAGTGCGCTCCGTGTAAACAACATCGGATAAAAATCCCACCCGCACGAGAACAAATTCAATATTACGATCAAGAAACGATGCATCTTGAATCTTGAATATCAAGAAATTCGACAATATAACTTGGGAGAAACTCACAAGAATGTGAGACATTGTGGACGTTGTTCTGAAGAAAAAACGATACCTGAAGTTTCTGAATAGCCGTGGCTTCTTCAGAAACGCCCGTCACGTCTTTGAAAGTGTCGATAGCTTCTCGATCAAGTCGCAGCATTTTACAGACTAGGTTTTTGGCCACTGAGTAGGGATAATAAACTGACAGAATGCACGATTCTAGACCGATTTGAAGCAGTTTGGTGTGCTGGTTGGTATGAATTTAGGAGTGGAGGATAGATGGGAATTCTCTCCCGTAAGCCTGAGAAGAGCAGATCTCTAAAGCCGGGGGAAGGAGCAAGACGAGAGAGAATAGAGGCGCGAGCAGAGCCCGGGAAAGTAAAGTCCAATATTGAAATCTTCGTCAGTCACCGAGTTCAAATCTTTGGATACCCAAAAGACGTTGTTTTAGCAAGAAGTCCGATTTTATATTGGGGATGTTTGGGAGTTTAGGGTTTAGGGTTTAGGGTTTGGGAGTCAGCAGATCCGCTAGCAGATCGCAGAATCTAAGAGCAGGATGTCTCACAGTTCTCTCTCCGAATCCGCTATATGCTAGCGGATCCGCTAACTCCCAAACATCCACAATATCACAGTATAGGGTTTAGGGTTTTGGCACTGTTCATTGTTTAACTTTGACTCAATATTATTCCAAGTATATGTTTGAAAAAAAAATAGTCGAATTGGATCTTGTTAGAATCGTATAATCATGTAGTTTTATAATATATATTTTACATAATTTTTTGTTGTATATATTTTGAGATATTAACGATTGAAAAAATGCATTGGATTGTGTGCAGAAATGAAACAAGACATCTTAAATGAGACAGAGTGAGTACTTACTACTTATTAAAGAAGATAGCAAATTTATTATCGTATATCATTCAAAAATAATTCAGTGATGCTATTTCAGCGACCCTACTTAAAATAATTCAGCGACTACACCGAGAAATTTGCAACAATTTAGCATACTATCATATACAATTCAGCGATATTTTTATTAATAATTCAGTGACACTACCAAGACCAATTCAACGACCTTTTCATGAATAATTCAACGATGTTTTCATCAACAATTCAACGACTCAACTAGGAACATTTCAAGTGCATTTTCAAGTGCTGATTAAGCAAATTGGAAGGTAAGGTAAGATTTTATGACATTGAACTGCGTAGAAAAAAAATAGAGCTGAATAGCATAGTGAATTCGACGAACAATTGTTGTTAACAAAAATAAATATAGAAAATTTACTATTTTAACATTTAAGTTAATATCAACCATCAATTTGCAAATAGAATCAACGAATGTGGTGCACCGCAGTATACCAAGTGAAAATGAGCAATCCTAACAAAAACCACGGATTAAGGTCTATTACCCATTTTTTAAAATTATAATTTCGAAAGTTAAGTATAGAAATAATTAAAGTTAGGTTTTACATAATATATTCATCATATGGAAGTTTAATAATCTCTTACCACAATAGTTCTTTTGTACACGGTATATCTATTATCACCAAAAAATAAAATAAAATAAGTAGATTAAAAATATATATAAAAAATAAAATTAGTAACATACCTACCAGAGAGTTTACTATATTAGGCATAGTTATTAGCTAATGATAAATTTTGACATACTTTTTGGGAGGTCATTAAGCTTAGGCCTAACTAATGACATACTTACAACAAGAGAGATCCGTAGGCCATGCCTAACTGGTTGTTCCCCAGAATCAGCAAAGCCCTAGTCGAGGATTATCAGGCGCAGCTTTGCTTCTGGTGCAACTTCGGACCGATCACGATTCATGGGCAGCTGAATTCTACCAAGCTCATTTACATAATGGGCTGCAATTAATCCTTAGTTATCTAAGGCCCATTAAAGGCCCACATCAACAAATCAATTAAGTTGGGCTTTTATTTTGGGAAAAATCCTAGTTTTCCTATGGGGTCCACAGAAGTCAATTCGTACCCGGTCAAGAAAATAAAAATACCCTTTCTTCACATTAGCTTCCGTCGTTCGTAGACTGTATCCAACTCCGGCCATCTCCGCCGCCTCTTAAGAGTCTCCGATCTGTCGAGAAGGAAATATTTAAATTGATGCTATGTTGCTCGAAATATTCTCGAGGTATTGGCCCTAACTCACCCTTCTTTTCTCGAGTTTGTTTCCGTTGAAATATGTTGAAAGTGTGTTCTTTTTTTCTTTTTTCTTTTTTTTTTTCCTTCTTTTTTTAATTGATTGCTGCGGAAAGGGATAAAATTTAGGTATCCTACTCAATAGCTGGTGGCACTAATCAATTTGGCAGTTTTCTTTGTTGCGAAATTGCGAGTCTGGATTTAATGCGCGAGTCCTTAAAATTTACATGTGATTTATTTTGAGAGGACAACTCGTTCCCAGCCAAATAGATTGAGAATACCTTGCTTGGAAATACTAACGCGGTTTTACGGATTTAGGAATATTTGCTTTTACTGCACCTTTTTCCCACTTCTTTTTGGAACTTTATGGCAACAATGCTTGTATGCATGTTTCTTAATTTTCTACATCACTTCTGCTCGAGAAGAATTCCCATTCATAGCTATAAGAAATATGCTGAGAATTGGAGTAAATAAAGCTGTGAACATGATATCAAATGCCTATGATTATGCTTTAATTTATTGGTGTACTATTTATGGCGTCAATCATTCTTGGTGTGCAAATATTTATGCAGCACCAGTATGATTCTTCAATTGTTGTACCTTGGTGTGATAAGTTACTGATCATAAAAAAGCTCAATTTCGTAACTGGGAAACATTGCTTGAAAGGAAGTTACGGAATGAGAAATTCATAAATAGAAGTATATCTAAATTTGTCTCCAACATATTGAAGGGAATCTAAAAGTTAGTATATGGAGTATGAAGAATGCCAACTTTGGTTGAGTCCAAAACCAACTAAATGTCTTGTACCATTAAACGATCTTGCATTGACTATTCATTCACATGGAATACCATATTTTAGTGGCGAACACATGGCTTTGAGGTTGTATGGCCTATCAGGTTTGCTTAAGGTAATATTATTACAGGAAATCATTAGTTTGGTGCTCTTCAAAGATACTGCAATGGAGAAGTCACAAGGATATTAGATAACAGCAATCAGACACACTGTTTACCCAGAACTGCATTTTGGCAAATGGTGTTACATGTAAATTACATCGGTTTGTAAACCAGAAAGGGCGTTGTCCTCATTCCTAGTCACAGATAAAACAGAGTATCAACATGGAAGTGGGAAACATTGATGCAATATCTTGACAACACATGTGACTATGACATAAGAGATTCTTGCTCGTCAACAGGCTTGATGAACCAATACTTTTGGTACAATCGTTTCCCAAGGCCATGTTTGTTTGCAAGTGTGCAGAATCATGATTACTTTCTGTTACAAATAGGGAACAATCAAATTCCACCGAAAGATATTTACAGCTTCACTGGAATTCCAATCACTAGCTGATCATTTTTGTGCATTTCTTGCAGGTGTGGACCGTTGGAAATTGATGATCTTGGGGGTTGCACGTGGCCAGGCGATCCTTC
This sequence comes from Hygrophila difformis, assembly GCA_030278955.1. NCBI lineage: Eukaryota > Viridiplantae > Streptophyta > Magnoliopsida > Lamiales > Acanthaceae > Hygrophila > Hygrophila difformis. The sequence continues at coordinate 48,935,590 of JAOANR010000012.1, read as the reverse complement.
CACCTTCACCGCGATATTGACTACCCCATGCCCCCTTGAACCATCCCTGGACCTCAATCGATAACTCAGAAACCGAGGATAACCCTCCGGCGAGGACTGGTTCACCATATCAGCAGCTGGAATCAGACACCACCCCAGCTGACTCCTGCCCATCAGAAGATGCTTGGTGTAAAGTTGCAGGTAAATCCCCGGATATTTTTGGTAGAAAAAGGCACGATCAAGGGATAACCGAAACTTGTCACCCCAGGTCGGATTCACGCCCCCCTTTTCATCCACCCTAGTTCTATACATCTTCACGTTCTTATCATTGTTTGCGGCGGAGGCAGGGCTGACAGTGATGAAGGGACGGAGATGGCGCGAAAGTGGGAATGCATGTTTCTTTTTCTTGAGATCCTGAGCTGATATTATTGTGATCTCCAAAATGGTAGGCGGGCTGTTGTCCTGCATTCTTATTTATTTACCCTTTGCACCATAGCATTCTTGGGCATGATGTGCTGCTACTGATATAAGTAATTGTTAGGAAAATTGACGTTGAAGAGTTCTTGGGGGTTTCTAGTGTGGTGTTGGGAAGATGGCAGTTTCCTTTGTGGAAAAAAAAATTCCAGCTGCTGGAAAGGTACACACTGGTGGTTCCAAGAAAAGGGATAAATTCTCTATAGATTTTTCTGGCTGGGATGTAGCATGTTGACAAATCACATGGGCCTTTTCCTTCATAAATGACAAAAGGCTGTCCAAATTTTACTACTAACGGGCTATTCTATTACTGTGAACCAATGAGGCGGTCACATATTTTTCTGTAAACATCTTTGAGAGGCTAGAAAAATGAGGCCGTACCCATGATTAATCATGAGTTCGGGCTTCTTTTTTTTAAAAAAAAAATAAATTAAATCTCAATAAGATTAAATAATTTAATCAATTCCATCACCCAAAGTGAACACATATTTGGGTCATGTTCATTTGGTGGGAGGAAACTGATTGATTTAATCACATCCCAATGGCATTATTTCCATCCCACCCTTCTAGCCAACGCTATAATCATACACAGCCTATGAATAATCATGGTTCATAATCCTGTAAATTTTTTAGGTTAGAAAAATTATTTATCAACCAAAACATCCAAAATGAATACTATATAGGCGTATAATGCATCCAATTTTTATTTATTTATTTATTTATTTATGCATGCATACAATTGGCATTATTCTCTATAGATGAACCCAATTGGCTTACCCCAAAAATTGGCATTATTCTCTATTTCTATAGACATGAATAGGGATGGCAATTGGACCCGGTGGACCCGAGAACCGACCCGGACCCAACCCGTTTAGCTCGGTTCGGGTCCTTCTTTTCGGGTCTGGGTCGGTTCTTGGGTCGGGTCCAATTTAGATTTTTCGGGTCTGGGTCGGGTCTTGGGTCCAGTGGTAGACCCGACCCGACCCGACCCGACCCGAATAGATTTGGTGTGTGGGAACCCTAGATGTGTGAGAGCAGCCTCTAGCCTATAACGTTTGGTTGCTCACCCATTGTTCTACAATGTTATTTTCCCAGTGTCCGGTATGCATATTATTGATTCTGAAATACATGGCTGATATATTATAGGTCACTCAAAAATTTATCTCCATGTGGTCGAATGGTTGCACAAACTAATCACATTATCTCTATGTTGCTACTGCTGTAGTGTTGCTCGTTTCATGTTTCATAGTTGCTGATGTTTTTTTTTACTCCATCCGTCCCACTAATAGTGTCTCATTTCTTTTTGGCATGGTATTTTATGTGGGATAATTAGTATTTAATGTAGGGGTAGATTAGTGTTTAAGTGGAGGTAAATTAGGAATTTATGTGATGTGATTTTAATGTATTTAAATTTTTAATTGATTTATTTATGTGTGATGTGATAGTTGTGTGATTGAAATTTTAATATAGTTATTTATTAATGTGATGTGATGGTAGTTGTGTTAAAATATCGAATCAAAGTTATTCAATCAATAGTGTTTACTATGCAAACGTTAATATTTTTAAAAAAATGGAGGGAGTATGTAATTATTTCATAAACGGGAAATGTGATAATTGTAATTGGACGGACCAAAAAGGAAAATGAGACGGAATTAGTGGGACGGAGGGAGTATTATTTTATCGGGTCCTGGGTCGGGTCGGGTCCAACCTATTGCTTAGTAATTTTTATTAATTCTTCGGGTCCACAGGTCCACGGGTCTGGGTCCGGGTCCTGTCGGTTCGGGTCTGCTCGGGTCCAATGAATAATACCTCGGGTCTGGGTCGGTTCTTGGGTCCTAGAATTTTTCTCGGGTCGGGTCTTGGGTCCGGCTGGACCCGACCCAGACCCGACCCATTGCCATCCCTAGACATGAACCCAATTGTGAGCATGTGTGTGGGTCCATAATCCGTGAGCATGTTTTAAAGAAAAATTTAGAGGACACAGCTCACACAAACAGCATGATGTGACAACATATAAATGCATGTAAAAGGCCGGTGAGTATTTAGCAATAAAAAAGTACTCGTATGAAGAATGTATTGACAAGAGATTAATAACAGCCTCTAGTAAAATCAATCAACCGGGATTGGGATTTAAATTTATATGTAAATTAAAATTGTTTTACTGTGTTTATTACAAGGTTTCATAAAAGGCCCGGCAGTAATTGAACCAAACATGGGGTTGGAATTTTTTATATTGCATTTGCATGAACGACTGACTGTATTCCCATTCATGTAAAATAAATCTGTCAGTGCCAAGGAAATTATTGAAAAGAACACAACTTTTCAACTCATTCAGGCAAGTATTCTTGATGCAAGTTTTGATCAGTATTCTAATTCACATTTCGCGTTGAAATTAGGAGGAACTATTTTAAACTAATAAATTTATCTTACTTATATATTTTGATGCCAAAAATACGTTTTTTGATTATTGGATTTGATAGTAATAAGACCAGCGGCGGATCCAGAAATTTTTTTCAGTGGTATCACAATAATAATGAAAATTATATTGAAATTAAAAATGGTAGTCAAAATACAAAAAACTATTTGAAAAGGACTAAGTTATAATTGATTATTGTGGTATCACCACAAAAATTCAGTGGTTGCACAAAGCAAAATTAAGTTAAATCTAAATTTTTTAAGCTTAAAATAGCAATTTTATCAATTTGGGTGGTATCTCGTGCCACCACCGGCTTACAAATACATCTGCCCCTGAAAAAGACATTCGTGTTTATAGTAGCTTGTAAGATATTTGTATCTTTTTGATATTTTCAAATATTTATATATGTTAAATTAAATACATCTTTTCACGAGCTAATTATACTATCTCTTACTACCTCCGTCTCAACATTTTTGTTACGGATGGTTTTTTTGCACTATTCACTGTTTAACTTTGATTCAAATTTTTAGTATAGCTATGTAAGAAAAAATAGTCAAGTGAGATCTTGTTAGATTCGTCTAATCTTGTAGTTTTAGACAATCAACTTTTTATAATTTTTCGTTGTACACAATTTAATTTATTAACTATTGAAAATGTGTCTCGGCATGTGTGTCGAAGGCTAATGTAACAAAAACAATGAGACGGAGGAAGTATAAGTTATAGCCCTACTTTCCTTGGGGCATACTTCCTCCGTTCTTGAATGTTATTAACGGATCCACTTTTCACGCAGTTCAATACACATTTTAAATCATTAATAACTCAAGTTCGGTACAAATAAAAATTCTAAAAGTTTGATATTTAAAAACTACACGAGACGAATCTAACAAGATCCCACTTGACTATATTTTAACTTGTATAACTATAATAAAACTTTAAATGAAAGTCTGTGTGTGAATAGTAGCTCATTATCAAACGTAAAAAATATTCGATTACGGATGTAGTATATTTGATAAAGTTGGAAAATGAGATCTAAATCATTTTTTCTTTGGAGAGAGTCTAAAGTATCAGAAGTACTTTATAAACGTGTTAAAATAAAATTAATTTGGACTCATTTTGAATTTAACCCCGTTAATGTTTACAGCACAGTATTTTCTTTATTTTAATTCTTCAAAAGACAATGTTTATGTGACAGTTGTTTGGAGTAGAAAATAAGTTAGAGTAGTTAGGGAAAGAAAAAATGAGAAAAACATGGGGTTTGGTTTAAATACATAATCTGAATATATCTAGAATATGATCTACTAGAATATAAGATTTGTTTTGTATATAAACTACTAGTATCACAATAAATTAAAATATATCAGATGGGGTTGGAGACTTATCCTAGTGGTCAAGTCCCCCTTCTCCCAACAATAGGTTGGGAGTTCGATTCCCACCCGGCCCCCTATCACCCTTTGTAATTTGTGTGGTTTGGGCTCCCACACACCTTTGCCGACACATGAGTGTCACTGTTTACCAAAAAAAAAAAAATTAAAATATATCACATTAACTATTTAATATTATAAAAATTAAAAATACATCACATTAGATTAGCATATATTTAGTGTTAAAATTCGATATCTAAAGCGGTTGGAAAAAATTAAGCACGTGAGTTGGGCCGAATATTCAACAGTATTGGAATACTTTTGTCATGTCTAAACTTTTCAGAGAAAGAAACTTTCAAAATTAGAATTACTTGCTAGACGATTCATTGCATTTCAACCATCCATATTTCTCGTCATTGCATTTTTTTTTCTTTTCGCGTGTACCGGGTATCCTTAGGTCACATTGGACTCAAGACTAATCCCTCGATAATCTGGTGGGCAACGATGGGTTGCCTCTCTCAAAGCAGAATTCTGCGTACACAAAGGCTCGAACCCCAGACCTTTGCTTAAGCTGTCAGAACTCCATACCACTCAGGCCAACTTCATTTGGTTCATCATTGCATTTGAAGCTACGCATTCAATTTTGTTTTTCCTTAATGTTTCTGTATTTCTATTTCTATGAGGATGCATTTTAATTCTAAATTGATGAGTTTAGATCTGGAAAAGAACTTGTGAAAAGAATTTGAAATCCAAAATTTTAAATTCACCTAACTTTAGTAAGTAGAAAATTAGGATGGAAATTTGAAATCCATCTCTAATTCCATTCATTAATCCAAACAAGTGGAGGGATTTATTATATGATTACATACCCTCTCAGTTTCATCAATTCAAAAACAACCTAAATAAATTCAACAAAGTTTCTCCTTTCTTATTTTTCTAACTTTTTTTTTTTAAAAATGTCGATACAAATAACATGCGAACATTCAGGGACTTAATTGGAATTATGCTTCTCAACTTATTGTTCTTATATTATTTATTTATTTATAAAAGAACATTTTTTTAGTACTTTAATAATATAAATTTTTCTTTTCAAATTGTACCATGGAATAATAATTTCGGTTCAAAACTTTTAACATTAAACAAAAATAAAGTACTACTTATTATATTTGTATGTCCCTTTATAAATAGAAATATTTTTTTCCTTTTACAATTATGCCTACTCTATCATATACTCACAAACCAACTCTGCCTTAATTATCGTGTCTAATAATAACAAGACGTTTCAAATCGGACGGAAGGAGTAATTATTTTAAAGCAGCGAAATAAATCTTAAATATAGTTAAATTAAAAATTTTCAATTTGGGCCTAGAGTCCAGTAGTTTATTTCAGAGTTTTGCTACTATCAACTTTTCTTTTTCTTTTTTTTTTTCCCTCAAAAATTATTAGAGGTATTTATCAATAATTATTCCAAAATTTTTTAGGTGAATACCAGTATCTTTAGGCCTCGTTGGACCCAAATCCAATCAATTACCCCAAAATTATTAGTATTGTTTTTTTTCCTTTTTTTTGTTAAAGAGCTGATAAGTTTGCCACATGTTCAAGAGAATCCATTGGTGCAAGTTGTAAAGAAAATCGATCTCACCAAATTTTCCTTAAATATTCGACTTAATTATACTATATGACAGTTGTAAACCTAATTTTTGTGTATGGAAAGTGAAGATCCATCTCCATATGTTCCAATAATAGGGTTGTGATCCAATACAAGTATTTTTTTTTACCTAACAACTTATACAAACTAGAAAATGAATGGTGGAAGCCCATGCCACTGCTACTAATGCAAGTATTTTTTTTTTTTTGGAGTAGCCATTTGCCAATGCAAGCATTGAACCCAAATAAGAATTTTGGAAATACTAAAATAGCACAAAATACATCCCCATTCTTCCACTACTAGACTTGTAGTAACATTTTTATTTTTGATTTTTCCACTTTTTCTCTAATATACTATTTTCATAAATTCATTAACTCTGTCTCCTCAATAATAAATTATTTAAGATTTCAAATTTTCTATTCTCTTTAAATCTCAACCCACAACCATCATATTATACTAATTTAAAATTTGAAAATTTCAAACTTACCATTATAACATCACATTAAATGAATTCTTAATTTACCTTATCTTAACGTGAAATTATGACAGCAAATTTCCCACAAAAATCCAAAGCTATATCGAAATTCAAGTACAAACTCGCGTGATTGTTTGTTGCAGATTGCATCATCTGCCAAATTATGTTTGTTCCAAACTTGTCCTTTCTCCCTAGTATTTTTGTAAGCATTGAAAATTAGGCTGCCCTATTTGGGTGGTGGCATTAATTACTACTACTTGCAGTCCAATGCTGATTTCTCCTCTATTGTTGTAAATTACTACTCCGCCCGTCCCATATTTATCTTCTTCGACACTGTAGATACGGAGTTTAAGAAAGTTGTATTTTATTATTTTCATGTGTACTTTTTGAGGGGTAAATTTGTCTCTTTTTGTCTTGTAGTGCAATTGTTAGTAAAATTAATGATTGGTTTTTCTGTAAATATATGGACATGTAGGGTTATTTTAGTAAAAAAAAATTCCCTTTTTGGGGTAGGAAGATAAATGTGGGACGTCCAAAAATGGAAAGTAAGAAGATAAATATGGGACGGAGGGATTACCTGTCTTCTACAGCTGGTCAAGTATTCACTACTGCTACTATTTAGCTGGAGTAATAAATTATCTTAGGGTAAAGTACAATATAGCTTTCTAGGACAATGAAGGGGGCGAATGGGCGATCCAACATTGTTATGGCAAAACAGAACTTTTAAGACTTTGAGCTCAACTTTCCAAAAATTGATATTAAAACCTTTCACTATTCTCTTGTTTCCTTGTCTTGAGGACAAGCCCCTGTTTATAGACGTGGTCATTGTTTTCTTTCTACTAGTTCACCATGCTTGTTTACCAATTGGTTGTTTAAATGGTATTCCCATATGTACGATGTCGGAATAACTTGAAAAGGGTATATTATGATTTGCATCAATAGACCGCCCCAGGAACAAATTCTTCCAGAAAATCCAAACCAACAAACCCCTCTAAATGACACCAGCGACAATAAACATTGTGCTACAATGACATTACAATGACTGCAGGTCGCACTTATCCTTGCAGATTGAAAATTTATCTATTTAAGATAAGAAAGAACACACAACACCAAGTTTGGCATGAACTGAATTAGCATTTGCTGTAAAATGATCATAATGAGTAGTATCAAGGCTCGGACTTATAACCATACGGATTCTGGCTTGCCCACTTCCATTGGTCCCTGCACATATCGTCTATATTGTATTTTGCCCTGCATAAATATATTCGCAAAGGCATCAGTACATGACTTGATCGACTTCGGATCTTCATAAATGGGTGTTGAAACTTTTAAGGTAGGTAAGTGAAATGCTTACTTCCATCCGAGCTCTTTCTCAGCTTTCTCGGTTGATGCATAAACAGCTGTGGCATCTCCAGGCCTTCTTGGACACAGTTTAATCGGAAGTTTCTGGAATACAAGAGATAAAATCGATAATAATTGAGAGACAGTTACCGAAATAGGGTGCACGAAATAAACAAGGCTACCTTGTTTGATGCCCTTTCGAATGCAGCCACCATTTCCAGGACAGAGGTTCCTTGACCTGTCCCCAAGTTGTACGCGACACAACCTTAATCAAAAACATCAGGCGGATACATCTTATTAGTACGATTACACATAACATATACGAAAGAGGGATTTTTCTGACTGCTGCATTTTCTTTGCATCAATTACTCTGTACTATATGATAACTGAAAAATATTGTAATCACCTATGTCCCTGACTTTCAGTAGCTTTTCAAGTGCAACCACATGCCCATCTGCTAGATCCATTACATGAATGTAGTCTCGGATCTGTTAAAAGAACAAATTGTACAGTCAATCTAATTTATAGAGTGTAAAATTCTAGAATCTCAATGCACGACTACTTACAGCACTCCCATCGGGCGTGGGATAATCATAGCCATAAACATTCAACTCAGGCAATCTACCGACAGCCACTTGTGTTATATACGGCATCAGGTTGTTTGGGATTCCTTTCGGATCCTCTCCAAGTGTGCCGCTTTCGTGAGCCCCAACAGGGTTGAAGTATCTAAGCAAGATAATCCTCCACTCCGGATCAGCCTTCTGAATGTCCCGAGCAATTTCTTCTAGAAAGAGCTGATCAATGGTAAGAAAATGTTAAGAACCTTCATTGAATTGAAAAAGGCAGTATGCTACAATGAATGTACATACCTTCGTTCGACCATAAGGATTCATAGCATTCAATTCGAAATCCTCCAGACAAGGAATTTTGTCCGGTTGCCCGTAAACCGTAGCAGAGGATGAGAAAACCAACTAGAGACAAGGGCAACCATACATCCTCAATGTTCAAATTACACAAAATCTTTTCTTGGCCATCACCAAATGAATTAAATCATCATTGCACACCAAAAATGATCGATGAAACAATGTGATCACTGATTACTAATCAAACGCCAAAATCTAAGCAATACTCTATAGAAGCAAAAGAAACAGACCTTCTTGCAGCCATATTTGGCCATTACTTTGTACAGATTAATCGAACCAACAAGATTATTGTCGAAATATCTCATCGGATGTGCAACACTTTCACCAACAGCTTTAAGCCCAGCAAAATGGATGACTGCATCAAATCTGATAAATGTTCTTACAAATTAATCACTGTTTCTCTCAACATATATCATTCCCAAATTGAAATTGCAATATTTAAAGCCCTAATATCGTATCTCACACACTTGTCATTACTGAATAGTTTCTCCAAATCCTCCACATTTCTGATATCCCCCTGCAATTACCCACCGCCAAAATTCTATTCAATACAAAAATTGATTCTTTAAAACAATAATGGCGGAGAAACAGAAATACCAAATGGAATTGGAGATTGTTGGAGAGTTGGGGGCCGACTAACTGCCGGACCCTATGAACAGCTTCCTCGACGGCGTTGTCGAGGTTGTCTATAATCGAAACAGTAAAGCCCTGCTTCAGCAGCTCCACCACGGTGTGTGTGCCGATGAAGCCAGCGCCGCCGGTCACCAGAATATTCCCTTTCACTGGAGACATTGCCGCCGCCAATTGAACGATGCTGTGCGGGAGAAGATCAATGAAAATTGGGAGCTGTATCGTTTTTTGGTTTCTGTTTTCTCGAGCTGTGTGACAACTGAGAAGATATATGAGGAATGGGATTTCTCTGTTGGCGGGGACAACCGGCCGGGGATTTGCAACTTTTATAGTGTCAATTTCCTCAATTTTTGGTTATTTGGTAAAAACAGATTTGGATAAATTCACCTCGTTGCAGAATTAAATTATTAACCGGGGATGGAGAGTTGGAGCAATTCCGTTAGGGTGCGACTAAGCATTTTGACTTGATGTACTGCGGTACATCGCAGCCATTGATTTAATTTATAAATTGATGGTTGAGATTAACTTAAAGGTTAAAATAGTAAATTTGCTACATTTAGTTTGTGAACAGACAATTGTCGATTCTTTCATTCTTCTTCCGTTCTTCTTATTCTTCCGTTCTTCTTCTCTTCTTCTTTGAATTTCAAGGATTGATCTCATATTACCCTCCAATTTGCTTAATTATGCTGCTATACATAGATATACGTCGCTGAAATATTTTTAAATAAAGTCATTGAATTGTTCATAAAAAAGTACCCGAAATATTCTAGTTGAGTCGCTGAATTATTCTTCATAGCATCGCTGAATTATTCTTCATAGCATCGCTGAATTCTTCTTGACGGCCTCGCTGAATTCTTCTTTGTAGCGTCGCTGAATTCTTCTGTGTAATGTGGCTGAATGCTGAACTCTTCTAGGATAGTGTCGCTTAAATATTTTTTATAGCATCACTAAATTGTTTTTTTGTAGCATGATTGAAATTATTTATTAATATATTTGTTACCATTCGTTGATGATTATTTGAAAATATTAGATTAGATATGATATTATTTACCAAATATTAGATATGAAAACATACTAAATATAGGTTTACCAAATATTAGATATGATATTATTTACCAAATATTAGATATGATAACAGAATTGTTTTTGGTAGCATCGCTGAATCATTCTTGGTAGCGTCGCTGAATTCTGCTTGGTACCATCGCTGAATTCCTCTACTTGATCTCGCTGAAATATATTTGATAGCATCCCTTCATTATTTTTGGTAGCATCACATAATTGTTTTTGGTAGCATCGCTGAATCATTCTAGGTTGCGTCGCTGAATTATTCTTGGTACCATCGCTGAATTATGCTAGATACGGTTGCTCAAAAATATATTTGATAGCATCCCTTCATTATTTTTGGTAGTATCACATAATTGTTTTGGTAGCATCGCTGAATCATTCTAGGTTACGTCGCTGAATTATTCTTGGTACCATCGCTGAATTATGCTAGATACGGTCGCTGAATTCCTCTACTTGTGGTCCCTGAAATATATTTTATAGCATCACTTAATTGTTTTTGGTAAGATCGCTGAAATGATCTATTAATAAATTTGATATGTATCTTTGATCATAAAAAAGATATTATTTGAAATATTAGATATGGATTACCAAATATTTGATATGATTTACCAAATAATAAATATGATAACATACTAAATATAGAGTTACCAAATATTAGATATGATAACATGTCTAAAATACTTGTCGTATCGCTGAAATGCATTGTTTTTAAAATGAACTATTATTGTGTTATGACAATTATACCCTTTTTCATTTACAACCCTTGGATTTTAAACGGACGCTTCAGATCGCTGCCTTGATGTGCTGCGGGATTTGTTGATCGCACCCTAACTGGACCCGAGTTGGAGACTATCAATTTCGAATCCCTATCATATCCCTCATTTTTATTTTTTTATAATTTGTGAAATATATTTTCACCATACTTTCCTAATATGTATAGATTGTTTAGAAAAAATAAAAATAAAAATAAATTATTAATACCAATAAATAAATTAAATTCGGATCATTTGATCTCTATATTTTATGACGTCATGGAATCGGTTCGTACTAGATCTTTCTACGACAATTGAATTATGTAAATGTTATATACTTCATGTATTAATCTGATGTGTAATCCATATCTTGAATACCAATTTCATTCAGCAAAATTATATAGTGGGCTTATCGATAGGGGAATGAAATATAAACAAAAATAACTTATCCAATGCAAAAAATCATAATTTTCACAATTATAGGACGCTTGCCGAGAGTACTTCTAGTACTGACATTTTGCAGTGATAAAAGAAATGATGAGAATATGGTAATAAAGCTTTCAACAGCAAATACAGTAATAACGTTATTTTATTTTAGTTTTTGTACTTCCTTTTTTAAATAATAGTCCAATATGTATTTTTGATTTTCTTGGCTTCCGTTTCTCCAAAAAAAGAAATATGTATTTTTTACACTATTCACATACATTTTAATTTAAAGATTTGTTATAGTTATATAAGTTAAAATATAGCCAAGTGAGATTTTGTTAGATTCGTTTCATCGTGTAGTCTTTAAATATCAAACTTGTACCGAACTTGAGTTATTAATGATTTAAGATGGGTATTGAACTGCGTGCATAGTGCGTCCGTAGCAAATAAAAAAAAAAAAACGATGAAGTACATAACAACTAGTCAAGCACAAGTCAATACACAATACTCCATCCATTTCTCAACATCATTCTATCTTCCTTTAATTTTTTTTGGTATTATATTAGATATGCCTACCAAAGAATGAAATTTTGAAAATGAAAGGAAGAAGAAGAAAAAAAGTTAGAAACTTCTTCAAATTTAGCAAATCGTTCTTTTAGTCAAGTATGATATTGATAGATTCGTCTTGTCTTATAGTTTTTTTTTTTTGTTAAACAGTGATACAAACCACACAAATTACAAATGGGGGATAAAGGGGAGGGGATAGGGGGCCGGGTGGGGATCGAACTCCCAACGTATGGTTGAGAGAAGAGGGACTTGACCACTAGAGTAAGTCCCCAATGTTGTGGAATAATGGAGCTATTAATTAAATAATAAAGAGAACACCAAGATTTAACGAGGTTCGGCACAAATATGCCTACGTCCTCCGGGCCCCACCGAACTATTATTTCACTATGAAATGAAATAATATTACAAAAAGGTTATAGGAAATAATCCTATACCACAAAACCCTCTCAACGAGAAACACTCACAAAGGCTAAAAACTACAATAGGAGAAGAGAGATCAAAGGCAAGCTTCTTGCCTTTGCTTATGTTGGGATGATCTTACAAATGAGTGGCCTTGGTATTTATAGGCACAAAATCCATCCACTCCACTAACTTCATCTACTACATTAAATTCATCAACTCCATTTTCTCCATTGGATTTGGATGCCCACTTCACAAATCTCCACCTTGGTGCATCTCAAATCACATTATCCCCTTCAAGGTTCTCTCGTCACGAAATTCGGTAGGACCTCCAAATGCGCTTTTCAGCGCCAACTTAAAATTCTTGAGACATTAATCAAGTTCAAACAATATTCGAACTTGATACATGTTACAGCCTTCGTCAACATATCTGCGGGATTCTCGGTGGTCTTGATCTTTTGTACCTTGACTCCACCTTCTTCAATTATTTCCCGCACAAAATGGTACCGCACGTCGATATGCTTGGTTCTAGCATGATATACCTGGTTCTTTGCTAGATGAATGGCACTTTGACTATCACAAAACACTGTTACATGTTTCTGACCAACTCCTAAGTCATCCAGCAATCCCTGTAACCAAATGGCTTCCTTAACAGCTTCTGTAATGGCCATGTATTCTGCCTCCGTTGTTGACAAAGCAACGGTTGACTGTAAGGTAGACTTCCAACTAACTGGTGCGTTTGCAAGAGTAAATACGTATCCAGTAGTTGATCGACGTTTATCCAGATCTCCTGCATAATCTGAATCACAGTACCCAACTATATGTTGACCAGTAACATTAGTCTTCTCAAATATCAACCCAATATCTAAGGTTTTCAAGATATACCTTAGAATCCATTTCACGGCTTGCCAATGATCTTTACCGGGATCATGCATGTACCTGCTCACTACTCCAACTGCATATGAAATGTCAGGCCTTGTACACACCATTGCATACATCAAGCTACCCACCGCATTTGAATAAGGAACTTTTGACATGTATTCTCGTTCCTCTTTCGTCTTCGGGCATTGTGAAGCACTAAGTTTGAAATGAGGAGCAAACGGTGTACTTACAGGTTTGGTTTTGTTCGTTATGCCAAACCGTTGCAATACTTTCTTCAGATATTGCTTCTGAGTCAAACTCAGAGTGCCCCTATTCCTGTCTCTCGTTATCTCCATACCGAGAATTTTCTTTGCTTCACCGAGATCTTTCATTTCAAACTCCTTGCTGAGTTGAGACTTCAATCTGCTTATCTCTCCTCTATCTTTAGATGCAATTAACATGGCATCTACATATAGAAGAAGATAAATGAAAGATCCATCTTGTAGCTTACGGAAATATACACAATGATCAAAACTGCTCCTGGTGTACTTCTGGCCCATCATGAATTGATCAAATCGCTTATACCATTGTCTTGGTGATTGTTTCAATCCATAAAGCGATTTCTTCAGTCTGCAAACCCAATCTTCTTTTCCAGCAACTTTATATCCTTCTGGTTGGGTCATGTAGATTTCCTCTTCCAAATCACCATGTAAGAATGCTGTTTTTACGTCCATTTGAACTAGTTCCAAGTCCAACTGTGCTACCAAGGCCAACAAAATTCGAATGGAGGAATGTTTTACAACAGGGGAAAATACCTCATTGTAATCAATTCTCTCCTTTTGAGCATAGCCTTTGGCTACCAATCTTGCCTTGTAGCGCACGTCATTCTTTTCTGGAAATCCTTCTTTCTGAGCATAGACCCACTTGCAACCAATTGCCTTCTTTCCCTCTGGGAGTTTAGCTAGCTTCCACGTGTGATTTGCTTCAAGGGAATGCATTTCCTCGTCCATGGCTTTCTTCCACTTTTCTTTCTCCGGACTAATTTTTGCATCAAGAAAAGTTTGTGGTATACCTTCTTCAATAACAGGAAGTGCATAGGCCAGCATACTTTCGAATCGAGCAGGTCTCCGAATTTCTCTTCTTGGCCTCCTAATTGCAATTGGTAAATCTTGTTGCTCCTGAGGTTCTTGGGTTAAAACCTCACTTTCACTGGGCTCTTCTTCGGTACTTGGACCATCGTTTTCTATTGGTTGACCATCTACCTCTCTGGTTGTAGATGTCTGAAACTCCATCTGTTGAGGATAATGCTCCACCTGCTGAGGAGTACTATCCGTCTGCTGCTTGGTTACCTTATTCAACATTATTGATTCGTTGAACGTAACATCCCTGCTAAAGATCACCTTTTTCATCTCCGGGCACCATAGGCGATATCCTTTGACTCCCGAAGATATCCCTACGAAAACAGCTTTTCTCGCCCTCGGATCCAGCTTTGATTCTTTCACGTGATAATAAGCAGCGGAACCGAACACACGTAAAGAATCATAATCATTTGCAGGTTTGCCAAACCATGCCTCCAAAGGTGTCTTGCCTTTAAGAGCAGTTGATGGTAGTCGATTGATTAGATGGCTCGCATATGTCACCGCTTCAGCCCAGAACTGCTTGCCCAAATTAGCATTGGACAACATACACCGAACTTTCTCCAACAATGTTCGGTTCATCCGTTCAGCCACACCATTCTGTTGTGGCGTGTCCCGCACAGTGAAATGTCGGGAAATACCTTCCTTCTTGCACAAGTCGAAAAAAGGGTCATTTCGATATTCTGTGCCGTTATCAGATCGAAGCACTTTAATCTTCCTCCCGGTCTGGTTCTCCATCATGTTCTTCCAAGTGAGGAATTTCTCGAATGCTTCATTTTTTGTTCGCATGGGATACACCCATACTCTCCGGGAAAAGTCATCAACAAACGTTACAAAATAATGGTTTCCTCCCAAAGAAGCCGTCTTGGTAGGTCCCCACACATCTGAGTGAATGTAATCCATAATGCCTTTAGTGTTATGGATTGCTGTTCCGAACTTCACCCGCGTTTGCTTTCCCAGAACACATTGCTCGCAAAATTCAAGTTTGCAAGTCTTTGCACCCTTCAATAATCCTTGCTTTGCCAGAGTCTGCAAGGATTTTTCCCCAGCATGCCCAAGCCTCATATGCCATAGCTTGGTCATCTTCTCTTCCTTGTCTGCTTCTGATACTGCTGCTGCAATGCCAACCACTGTATTGCCCTGGAAGTGGTATAAGTTATTTTTCCTTATACCTTTCATGATGACAAGTGCTCCCGAGATCACTTTCATAATCCCATCCTCAATGTGGATGGAGTGGCCTTTGGCTTCCAAGGCTCCCACTGATATGAGGTTCTTGGCAAATTTCGGTATGTACCGAACTTCCGTCAGCACCTTGGTTGTTCCATCGTGGTTCTTCAGATATACTGAGCCAACTCCAGCTATCTGGCAATATCCGTTGTTGGCTAGGTAGACAACTCCACCGTCAACACTTTCAAGGTTGACAAACCACTCCTTCCTGGAACACATGTGGAATGAGCATCCGGAGTCTAGCAACCAGCCGTCAGTGCTAGTTACTGATGAGGCACAAGCTAAGGAAAACTCTGACTCATCACTATCAGCAACACAGGCCTCTGCAACCGCTTTCCCCTTTTTCTTTTGCAACTTAGGACAGTCTTTCTTCCAGTGTCCTTTCTCGTGACAAAGGATACATTCGTCTTTTGCCACTCTGCTTCTTGACTTGGATCTGCCTCTTCTGTCCGACTTGTACTTTTGGCTACGGCCCCGAACGATATGGGCTTCACCAGTCGAACTTCTGTGTTCTAACTTATCTTTCTTCCTGATCTCGTTAGAATACAAGGCAGTGGCAACTTCTTTAAAAGATATCGTTTCTTTTCCAGTCAGCATACTAACAATGATATGCTCGTATTCATCGGGGAGCGAAGCTAACAGTATCAGCGCCTTGTCGACGTCATCTATCTTCTCGTCGAGATTCAATAAATCGGTGACCAAAGAATCGAATCTTGTTATGTGTTCATTCATCGTGGTACCGGGCAAATACTGGAATCGATACAGCTTCGTCTTCATGTAGAGCTTGTTTTCCGTGCTCTTTTTCATGAATTTATCTTCCAGTTCTTTCCACAGTCTGTGCGCCATCGTCTCTCTCATAAGCGGATACTTCTGCTCCTTTGAGAGACATAGCCGAATTGTACCACACGCAAGACGGTTGATCCTCGTCCAGTCTTTATCATCAACACCATCTGGTTTGGTTTCTACAAGTGCCCCATCCAGCTCCTGCTGGTACAAGATGTCCAACACTTCGCACTGCCACATACCAAAATTATTGGTACCGTCGAATTTTTCGACGTCAAATTTGGCATTTGAAACCATCGTCCGTGATGACGATATCACCAACGGCTTCGGATCTGAAGTTGACATTTCACCGGACCTATCCGCCATTTCTGCTTCAAAGTTTAATTAATAGCTCACAAACGGTAGCTCAACCGAGATGCTTTTCTGATGTGGAAGATCAGCTTAGCTGCGACCACAGAGCATACTATGCAACCAAGGCTCTGATACCAATTGTTGTGGAATAATGGAGCTATTAATTAAATAATAAAGAGAACACCAAGATTTAACGAGGTTCGGCACAAATATGCCTACGTCCTCCGGGCCCCACCGAACTATTATTTCACTATGAAATGAAATAATATTACAAAAAGGTTATAGGAAATAATCCTATACCACAAAACCCTCTCAACGAGAAACACTCACAAAGGCTAAAAACTACAATAGGAGAAGAGAGATCAAAGGCAAGCTTCTTGCCTTTGCTTATGTTGGGATGATCTTACAAATGAGTGGCCTTGGTATTTATAGGCACAAAATCCATCCACTCCACTAACTTCATCTACTACATTAAATTCATCAACTCCATTTTCTCCATTGGATTTGGATGCCCACTTCACACCCAACCCCCTTGTCTTATAGTTTTTAAATATTGAACTCTTATAATTTTTACTTGTACCGAACTTGAATTATTAATAGTTTAAAAAAATGAATTGGACTGCGTATACTGTGAGTCCGGAGCAAAAATTTATTTTAAAAAAAAAGAAGGAAGTATATTCAGTGATTTTTTTATTGTTGTTGTTTGAAATTTAATGGTAAATGTCATTGTTGTGTGCATAAACTTTTAAAATGAACTAGTAATGGTTTAGATATAATCAGACGTGAGAATAAACGTTAACTTTAAAATTAAGCAAAAGAAATCGCATGTTTGGGAGTATCATTGTTTTCTTAGCAATAACATGACATCTCTCCATTTTCTTGCCCAGTGACCAGTGTCTAATAATAATAATAATAATAATAATAATAATAATGGAATTATTACGTGTTGGTATTTGGTAATGGTAATGACAGAGCGACGGGAGAGCATTCACGGTCACGGATGGGAACTCCAAAGCATATTTCCCATTTCCCAAAAGGATAATAATGCGTATGATGCAATCAAACCTTTTCTCATTTCTCTTCTACTTTACGCAAATCGCAAAACTCCTTTATAAACATTCAAATGATAATGCTTAAATGCACCAGTTTCGGACACATAAAATGTCTTTGACATTGGGATTATAAATCTCGATCGATAAAGCCATTACATTTCCTTCAGTGAAATTAATTACTCATACAAATTATCAAGACCTTAACCAAATTTCCAAAATTGTTTAGAATTAATCTACTGGCCAAAATAAGGGAAACCAAAAGAATAAATTGACAAAATATTTCCCAGCTGTTGTGGATGTGATTGGACAACTAACGAAACTAATTTGGACAACTAACGAAACTAAAAGTGGGTTAAAATATTTCAAAATTTAATGATAATTTTCTTGGAAACATAAAGTTTAGTAATAAATTGACAAATATAAATAAGGAAATTTTTATAAAGTGGGTTAAAATATTTAAATATTGGTGTCTATTTATAGAGAATTTAAAAATAAAAATTTTGATATATTTTTATATTTCATGCAATTATTTTAAATAAAAGATATATTAATTTTAATTAAATAAAATCAATCTAATTTATTAACCAAGATCTCAAACGACCCATCCATTTTTGATTTTTTTTAATAAAATAATGACATGGAGGTGGATCTCCATGGAGATCATGTCATGGATAGAGGTGGTCTTAGGCTATCTTTATCCATTACCACCCCAACCACCCAACCATCCAACCATCTCATTATTTAATTAATTTCGCTCTCCTCCAACTCATCAATATCCATCACAACCCAACCACCCAAATTTTACATACTTTATCAATAATCACCCAACCATCCAACCACAATATTATATATAATTATTTTAATTTATAAAATTTTAAATTATGTTGAAATAAAAAATAATGTATCAAAAATATAAAATATTTTATCTTACTTATAAAGAATAAAAAAATCTAAAGTTTTAATATATTTTTTTATTTATTTTTATTTTATACTATAAATTTTTAAATGGGTTATATATATTAAAATTAATATATTACTTCTATGTACTTAACAAAAATATAGCAAAAGTGGTCTCTATTTGTAGAGAATGAAAAATTATAAAATTTGGTATATTTTTTATTTATTTTTATTTTAAAATATAAAAAATATAATGATTTTAATTTTTATTGTTCAAAATTTTAGTTGACCAATAGGAATGAGACAAATGTCTCAATCCTATTAGCCAAAAGGAGGAGACCATGGGGTTGCTTTTTTTTTTTATTTTGGTCGAACTTGGTTGGGTCTCCCAATCCAATTTTCTTTTTTATTTTTTTTTAAATTACTTAATAAGGTGGAGGTTGATCCATTGATGAAGGTGGTCATGGATGGAAGTGGTCTTCCTTTCATATCACCTCTTGCCCGCTATATAAAATTGGTCGGGAATTTCTTGACAAAGACCGATCATGCTATATTTTGTATATATAAATTTAAAAACATTAGTGTGATCAATTTAACAAGAAATATCTTGCAGAAATTCAAAATGTGTTGATATCCCATATCGGATATGATGTGACCCTCTTATTACCTTATATTATTGATAACAATTCTGCCATCACCAATTGATTTTAGGTGTGAGCTTCCATCTATAAATTTCTATAAAATAGACCACACTGTAGCATTATTTTAATAATTTTACATGCAATTTATTTAAGTGGATCCACAATTTAATTTAAAGTAATTCATATAATTACAATTTACTAAATACTCCCTCAATTTTTTTATAACTTCATAATTCCTGCATTTCATGCAATTCAATATATATTTTTAATAATTAATAATGTAAAATAAATACAAGTATAAATTATTAACATTTAATATTCTAAAACTATAAAATTAAACGAATCTAACAACATTTTTCACTTGATTATGTTTTATAACTGTGCTAAGAATTAAATCAAAATAATTCAATAAATAATATCAACTATGCAAATTGTAGACTTAATAAAAAAAAACGCCAACGGAGGGAGTATTAAGAAACATGTGTCTGGAATGGAGACTTGGCCTAGTAGTCATGTTTCATGATTTCCAACCTTATTGTTGGAGGTTCAAATCCCACCCGACCCATATCCATCACCTTTATTTCCTTTTGTAATTTGTGTGGTTTGGACACCCACACACATTTGCCGATACATGAATGCCAATGTTTAAAATTAAAAAAAATAATTTTAATGTACTCCCTCCGTCCCATGAAATTTGGGCACTATTCCTTTATAGGGTGTCCCACAAAATTTGGTCACTTTCCATTTTTAGATAAATTAAAATAATATAAGTTTGATTAGAATTTTAATTATTGTCAAATCATATTAAAAGTCTTCACTTTTGCAATTCTACACAAATTTCAATGCACTTTTACTTTTCTATATAGAGTCCCTAGCATTTATTTAATTCTTAATATTTCAAAATTAGTACAAATAAAAATTGTAAACATATATTATAAAATTACACTATTAGACGAGTCTAACAAGATCACACTTGAATATTTTTCTCTAATTATATCATTACATAATATTAAGTCAAAGTTAAACAATAAACAATATCAAAATTCATTAGAATTTTAAATACAAAATACCTACATCACTTTAAGTCTTTAACTATTAACTCCACTACCTGAATTACTGTGCCCAAAAGAAAGTGGTCGGACGGGAGTATATTATAATAGAAATATAATTACTACTTTTAAGAATTCGAATGAGGTGTATATATATGCGCAAACACATTATCAGAGGGCTTGAATCAGGCCCAGGCCTAGGCCCGGCAGCACAGGGCTTCAGTCATTGGGCTTTAATAGGGCCTGCAAGATTGCAATGCTGGACAGTTGACACGTCACACTTATTAATAAATGCAAACAATGCCAGGCCACCCGTTTTCCTTAAAATTAAAAGATGATTAAAAAAAATTCACCTGTTTTGAGGGTCGACACAAATTAAGAAAGGTCTATGGTGAGTGGTCACATGGACAGGACAATAACAATACTACTTTATTATTATCCAACAGTAATAATTACATTGGATCATGATCTCAGGCTCCATAGTCCATATTTTCCACTGGAACTAAAATTCGTGTCATTTTCATGCTTCATATCATAACCCTCTCTTTCATAATATAAGTTAATAATAACCAGTCAAAATAATACCATAATATAATGGGGGCTATAAGGCTATTATCTTGGCGGATGCGGCAATTGTAATTAATACCCGACTTTTGTTTATCTTTATCGGACAGTACTTTGTTTTTTTATTTATTAAATTTCTAATATTGCTGCAATTGTAACCATTATTCAAAATTGGAGGTAATAGCAAAGGTCTTGGGTTCGAGCTTTTGTGTATGCAAAATTTTATTTTAGAAGAAGCAATCCTTCAATGTCCACCAGATCCTCAAGAGATTAGTCTTGGATTTAATGCGGCCTGAGGATAGCCGGTATACGCCAAAAAAATTGGAGGTACTGTTTCTGTTTCAATAACTAATTTTCGGAAGTATTATCATCTCTCTATCAATGTTTTGTTTCTATATCATAACTACTAATCTTTTGGAACTAGAAATTTAATCATTTCTCTGTCATGGCATCCGTACGCTCACACTCGGATTGGTAGCATAGTCATATTTTTTTGGTGACACATAGTCATATTTTAAACCATATAAAATGACAATAAGTTCTCTATAATTAATACTCCATTTATTAATTAATAATAAATAATATAGAAGCGTGGAACAAAGTCCGAGGACCCGGAGTCCATCAATGGTTAACCCCCAGAACCTACTACTTAGGGTCCGTTTGGATTAACTTTTGAAAAAAGTTGAAGTTAAAAGCAGAAGTAGAAGTGAAAGCAAAAAACAGAAGCAGAAGTGAAAGGCAAAAGCAGTAGCATATAAGGGCCTCTTTGTTTTGGCTTTTGAAAAAAAGAGAAGTCAGTAGTAAAAGAAGAAAGAGAAGGAGAATTCAAAAGTAAATGCAGCAAAAGCGAAAAGCACCTCAAAAAAAGTCATTCCAAACACTCTTACGGGGCGTTTGGTTCGGGGGATCTGAGATTCCCACTGGGAAATCTTACGTAGGAAATGAAACATGCCCATGTTTGGTTCGGGGCATGTTTCATGTGGGAATGTCACATTCCCACCGAGGTGGGAATGTTGGGTGTTTTAGGTGGGAATATGATTCCCACATGGAGGGCAGGTAATCTTAGATTACAACCTCCACTTTACCTACTTTTATACCAATTTGACTTTTATACCCTCACTTTTTATACTTATTTTATTTTATAAATTTATATATTTGTATTCTAAAAAATGATAATATATGAAATTTAATTTTAAAAAATCAATTGAAAAATTTTAAATTATTTAAATATATTTTTTAATGTATATTCTCATATTTTAATATATATTTTCATATTTTCTTAAAATTTACTTTTCTTCTATATATAAAATATAAAATAAAAATAATAAGGATTTAGAGACATTAAATAAGTAATTATCATACAATAAATTACGTGTAAAGAATATTCAATATTTTAAAAAACAAATCGGCTTAAATATTTTTATTGTGTAGCAAAATGATATATTTATAACATTTGTTCAACTGAAATTCATTGACATTATGGTAAATTAATCAGAACTGGAAATCTGACATTCCCAATCTAACCAAACGCAATAATCTTAAAACATCAAAAAATAAGATTCCCAGTAATCTCATATTCCCAGTAATCTTACATTCCCAGCAATCACATTCCCACTGGTAATCTAAGATCCCTCCAACCAAACGCACCGTTAGTGAAAATTCAACCCCCTCTTAGGGAAAAATGCTACAGTAATATTTAATTTTTGAAATATTACAAACCATTATAAATATATAAATATTTTTTTAACCATAATCTTGAAACTCTATTAAATAATTCTAAATATTATTTTTATTTAATTTTAATTTTTTAAACTTCAACATATAAATTTTAATATAATTATTTTAATTTAAAACTATTTTTCTTGTTAAAGTCTAATTTATAAACTTTGAACTCTAAATATATTTCAAACACTTGATTTAGTGGTCAAGTCTTCTAACTTTCAACAGGTTGGATTCTACATCGAACCCCCTATCTCTTCCATTTGTGTCTTTATAATTAGTACTAGTATAACATAAACTTTCACCACTTATTTCCTACTTCAACGGTGAAGTTTGGGACTCACCACAACGTTGAAGTACTCCCTTCGTCCCATTAAAAGTGGCTATATTTGACTTTTGACATTGTTCATTATTTAACTTTGACTCAATTTTATTGTATTGCTACAAGAACAGAAAAATAGTCAAGTGTAATATTGTTAGAATATACATTTGATATAATTTTAAAATATACATTTTATATAATTTTTACTTATATACCGATTTTGAGATATAAAGCGTTCAACAATTGTATTGAATTTTGTGTAGAATAGAAAGTAGTCACCTTTAATAGAACGGATTACTACTATATAAGGTGTTCTGGAAAAAAATAATTACTATATATCAAGAAACATAACTTTAACCACATTCATGGATCGGTCAAATAGAAACTTACAATACCAACAGCAGTTGGCTTGAGTGGATGGGGCTCTAGTCGCTTAAGTAAGGTCTCGAGTTCGAGCCTTGTGTATGCAAAAAACTTCTTTGGAAGAGGCACCCTTAATTGCCTTTGCAGATCCTCGATGGATTAGTTTTGGATCCAATGTGGCCTGAGGATAGTACCTTGATATTCACCTAAAAAATCGAAATTTACAATAATTTGGGACCCACCACAACGGTGAAGTTAATGGAGGATCTCAACTCCACGGCGTAACATCACGAAAACGAAAACACAGGCAACTTCTTGATTCATGGGTGCTAAATCTTGACTTGTACACTTCTAACTTCATAATAATGATTCTCAAACATTCAAATTAAATTTCAACACGCAATTTCTTATGCTTTTCCCCCAATTATCTATCTATCTATAAACATCAATTCCTCACTCAAACAAATCATCCAAAATTTCAAAATCCAAATCGAATTATCATGAAGAATTTCAATTTCCTCATCTCCATCCTCACTCTCCTCCCCCTTTTCTCCTCCCAATCCCACGCCATCATCTTCAACATCAAAAACAATTGCCCCTACACCGTCTGGGCCGCCGCCGTCCCCGGTGGCGGTCGCCGCCTCGACAACGGCCAGACCTGGACCCTCGGATTCCCCGACGGCCCCAAGCTCGCCAAGATCTGGGCCCGCACCGGCTGCTCCTTCAACGCCGCCGGGCAGGGCACCTGCCAGACCGGCGACTGCGGCGGGCAGCTCCAGTGCTCCACCTACGGGACGCCGCCGTACACCCAGGCGGAGTACGGACTGAACAATTTCGGGCACAGGGACTACTACGACATATCGGTGATGAAAGGGTTCAACGTGCCGATCGAGTTCGCTCCGACCAGCAACGGGTGCACCCGGTCGATCCGGTGCGCGGCGGACATCGTGGGGCAGTGCCCGAACCAGCTCCGGGCGGCGGGCGGGTGCCACAACCCGTGCACGGTGTACAAGACGACGGAGTACTGCTGCGGGGAGGGGGAGTGCCGGCCGACGGATCTGTCGAGGTTCTTCAAGGCCAGGTGCAGGGACGCTTTTACTTACCCGGAGGATGACCCGACCAGCACCTTCATCTGCCCGGCCAGCACCAGTTACAGGGTCGTGTTTTGTCCTTAATTAATTATTGCATATTAGTATTATTACTGTTGTTATTATATAGTAGTACTAGTATATGTCCTGATCGACAGTTGAGTCCACTCTCTGGTCTCCACTCCAACATATGACCAAGTATACTACTACTATTAAGAAAGAAGGGCGGTGTTGTTTTGATTGAAGGAATAAATTAATGCATATGTATGTATGTATGTTGTCAGGTCAGGTGGTGTCTCTGTGTTTTTGTATCGACGGTTGATTCGAATTTACGACTAGATAATGTAATAAGATGATGTCGGAGTGGATACACATTTTGAAACTTGCATCCGTTCTTCCGAGCTATGTAATACTTTTGCTATATTTGTGTCCAACTAGAATGGGAGATGTAAGTTGTAACAATGAGGAATGGATTGGATGGTACACGAGTCACAACAGCAGTGGCTAAGCGAAGATCGATCAGTGGCGCAATAATATACTACAAGAAACCTAGCTTGAACCTCATTTACTATTCCTAAGACAAATGAATCAAGTTTCGTAAAGTAATCGAAGTAAGCCCCATTTTTTAAAGGAAAAGATAGCTGCTCGCTAAACAGAGGTAATAAGGAGTACAACCACATGCTATTTCCATAAAACTGGCCACACAACTGCCTCAAATTAGTTCTCACAGGAAAATAAACAAACAAACAAGGAGCAAATTTTCATCACCACTACTGAAAGCGTCGAGAAATAAACTGCTCGTGCACAATGGAAATCACCGACGCAGTATCACCCGTAAGAGCCGACCATAGTATCTTTACAATGGATTTGATAATCTGAAAAGTTTTAGAGATAAAATTAGACAACCCATTTCTCGCGGGCTTAGCAAGTGTCCGGACATGATGAACCTTGTCCAAACCACTGTTCCCATTCGTGATGCAGCAGTTCCCACCACGCATCATTTCCATCATGCTGCAGTACACATGGATATGGTAATTCTTGCAGGCCGAAATGTACGACCACCCCATCACCTTCTTATTATGATCCGAGACATTCTTCTTCTTGCACCACATACACTCCGCCACCACTTTTGCCGTGAGGTTGAACACCGTGTCCCCGTCGATGATATGTGCTTTTTGAAAGTTGAGGCAGCAGGGATGAACGTCTAGGCTATCCTCTTCACAGTGGTAGCTGAACCCGGATATGTCCTTTCCGCAGGCGTCGCATATCCTACAATGTGTCTTATTGCCATCACGCCTAATTATAGTGGAAGGTTTGTCTTGGAACTTAAAAGTTGAACCAACGAAAAACTCAATGTGTCGTGGTGGCTTTGGGATATCGACACTCCTTGTGAAGTGTGTCGTTGCAGAGGTTGCATTGGTAGCCTTGTCCGAATCCGTCCATCTTGCATCCTTGGCATTTGAATAATTCGTTAACGCTTCTGAGCTCGTAGTGGTCGACACAATCATGAGCGCTTATAACAATCGACATGTTAATTGATGCCTTAAACGTACATTACCTGATATATAGTTCATCAATACATTGAAAGACAGTACGGTCCAAGAAACTAAAATAGTAGTATCATATTTTCTTTAGAAGGAGAGGGAGGAGGAGACAATATAATGGAAAAGATTGAACTGCATAAGTAGAAATCTAAATAGGAGTAACTAAAAAGAATGATAATTTACGAGCCCGTTTGGATTGACTTCTAGGGAGGTGCTTTTGGCTTTTGCTTCTGCCAAAAGCACTTTTGGTAGAAATTAGGTGTTTGTTTTGGCTTATAAGAAAAAGCAAAAGCACCTCGAAAAAGCGAAACCCCACTACTTAAATACCCCCACTACTTAATATAAATTACATTATAAATATATCTTATTATTATATTAAGTAGCATGTCCTTTTTAGTAATTACCACACTCTAAAAGCACTTTTCATTTTTATTTATCCAAACATATTTTTTAGAAAAAGCCACTTTTCAAACATTCTATCCAAAAACAAAAATTACATGCTTTTGCTTTTGACTTCTACTTCTGCTTCTACTTTTGGCTTCTGCTTTTTTCAAAAGTCAATCCAAACGGGTCCTAATTACTTGAATATGTGCTTCTTTCTCGATCAGCCAACTTTACAGAGATTTTTCCCAATGCATGGTGTAGGTGCAAAAAAATGCATAGACAGAAACTGCAAAATACTTTTATTAATTTCACAATAAATGTCTACAAATTACAGAGAAATTTAAATATCGAAGAACATGTAGAAAATCAAACTATATGGGTTCGACTTCTGGTACTCCTTTGATTCCTCCAATCTTGAAGACGTCGAGATGCTTTTATGCTTCTTCTCCGGCTTCTCGGAATTTCTACAGCGTTTTGTTGCTGTAGAATCTCAAGTGTATGAGTCTTGACAATGAGTAGACGTGTATGAGTCGTCTCTCTATGTGTCTGAGTGTATGAATCTCAGAGTATGACTGTTTAGAGATTGTAGAAGTGTATTTGATTCTTCTTCGCCTCTTTAATATTTCTGCAGCGTTTTGTTGCTGTAGAATCTCAAGTATATGAGTCTTGAGAGTGAGTAGTGTATGAAGACGTCTCTCTGGAAGTCAAGAAGTGTGACAGGGTGCCTCTATTTATAGAGGGAAAAACCATAGGGTTTGTGGATGATGGACCAATCGATGGGCTGGTCCAATCCACATTTCTATCGGGTCAGTGAGCATGTGGGCCTTTCATCTGGGCTTGTTCACATTAACTGATTTCCATGGACTGGCCTGCTTCAAGTGCCCATTGGATCATGGCTTGTGGGTCTTTCATTTGGACTTCTCCACATCGATTAATTTTCATGGGCTGGCCTACTTCGAGCATCCATTATTGAGTCATGGGGCTTGTGGGTCTTGCATTTGGACTTTTCCACATTGGCCCAATCATAGGTCCATTTGGCTTGTTGATCCAAATAGTCCAATAAATATTAATAATTATTTCAAGCATTTAATTTATTTAAAATGCCTAGAAAATAATTAAGAGGGTGTTTGGATGTGCATTTTAAAAAGTGCTGCAGCGTTTAGAAAACGGATAATCAGATAATTGCTGTAACAAAACGTGCTGTAGAAAATTAAGTGTTTGGATGAGTTTATGTTGTTTCAAATCACAATAATCAGATAATCATTAAAAAGTGTTTGAATTTGCGTTTTTCATTACCTCAAAAGGTAACAATATAGTAAAATCTATTTTTAGCTAAACGCAATTTTCTTGCAGCACCAAATTGTAGCTGCAAGAAAATAGCGTTTTCATTCCTCAAAACGCAAATAATAGATTATTAGAAGTTAGTACACAAACAGGATTAACTGATTATTTGCGTTTTGCAAACGCAATAATCAGATAATCTGTACCAAAACGCACAAACAAACACCCTCTAAATTAATATTTAAATTTGCACGTATCGCATTTTTAGTGGCGAATAAATTTCACGTGTTTACATATGGTAAAACTACTCTGAAAGGCTTATATTTATAGACTGAGAATTGAAGCTACATGTATCACCAACATGAAGTTGTTCTAACTTATTTCAGATCTTGAGTTCAACTATATTCATTAAGTTAATCGAACTGAAACTCCCAAGACCACTCTTTGGTGAAAATTTTGGGTGGGCAGTGGGCACGCATACAAGAAGAAATGGGACAAATTAAAGTAGCTAGTAAGAAAAACTGGATCAATCTCATCTGCAGTAGTACTGCAGATTACAAAAATGTGAAACCACAAGTTATAGGAGCCAGGCCATGAACAACACATTATGCCCAAAGGGATTGATACAATATTGATTGTACTTAATTTGCCTGTAATTAAAGACAATACACAGTAGGAAGTGCAAACAAATCACAACATCAAACTTTCTTAGCACAGTCTTAGCAAGTGTCGTCCGGAGCTCGACCATCTCTAATCCCTTCTCCCCATTATTCATAATGCAGGCATCATGAATCATCTCCGTCATGCAGTACACGTGGACATGGTGCTTGTCGCACGCGGACACGTACGACCACCCCAACACGCCTCTTTTCTTATCATCCGAGATCCTCTTCTTCTTCCTGAACCAGGTTCATACACTTGGACACCACTTTTCCCCTTAGGTCGAACACCGTGTCGCCGCCATTGATCACAAGAGGTTTTTTGAAGGTTGAGACAGCAAGGATGCACATCTAGGTTATCCTCTTCACAGTGGTAACTGAACCCTGATATGTCCTTTCCACATTTGTGGTGTTAATTGTAACTTAGGGGTTAGTTTTCACATTTGTAATTATTAATTATTAGTACTATTTTATTTTTCTTTGGTGGTAAAGAAGTAGAAGACGCAGCAGTTTCCTTTCTAGGAAATTACCTGAAAATTGATAAGTAATAGAAGAATGCTTACACAAGCGAAAAACTAAAATTTCTTCCACTGAAGCACTTTTGTTCCTTGCATTAAATCCCGTGCTACTTACTTATGCTACATTTATTTAGAAACGAAGGGAATACTATACTATATGTCCTGACAGTTGAGTCCATCACTCTCGCGTCTCCATTCCAACATAGGACCAATTACTCTATTCAGAAGAAAGGGTGGTGTTGTTTTGATTGAAGGAATAAATTAATGCATATGTATGTTGTCAGGTCAGGTGGTGTCTCTGTGTTTGTTTGACGGTTGATTCGAATTTACGACTAGTTAATGTAATAAGATGATGATGATGATGATGATGTCGGAGTGGATACACATTTTGAAGCTTGCATCAGTTCTTCCTAGCTATGTACTAGTAAGTATTTTTGCAATATTTATGTCAAACTAGAATGGGAGATGCAACATTGAATCATAACAGCAGTGGCTAAGCGAAGGGTGAGCAAAATCAGGGGCGCAATAATATATTATTCCTCCATCTTCGTGTTGTTAAAATAATGTTGATGGATCAATCCTGTCGGTTGAATTTTGGCTCAAGAAACCCTGAACCTCATTCAGTATTTGTTAAATAAATGAATCTAAGTTTCGTAATCAAAGTAGGCCCCTCTTTTTAAAGGAAAAGATAGCTCCCACTAAAGAGAGGTAACAAGGAGTATAATCACAAGCCTAAGAATGTTTATATATATATTTTTAGCAGATTTATACCCGGTTGTAGTTGCCTACAAGCTCGTGACTAAATAAAATTTTGCATTTTTAGTACTTTAAGACCATATGTTTTTATCAATTTTCTTAGATTGGTTCTGTTTGAGGCTACTAGTATTAAATGAGGTGTAAATAATCACCAACATGAAGTTGTTCCAACTTAATTCAGATCTTGAGTTTGCAGTCAGTTTAATTCAAACCTATGAGAAAGAGCCTTGTCACCCAACAAGGTTAGAGTCCTATTCGATTGTATATAGATATAGATAATTTGATTCAATATTGACAATTGAACAATTATTAAACAATGCAAATTATATTTTTCAAATTCATTGAGCTTTGTCACATCTCACACTATTCATAAATTATTTTAATATTCATCATTTGCTATTAATAACATTAACTAAAAAAAAAGTATACTAATATTACCCTGCCAGGCATGGTGTCATAGACAAACATAATATAATAATTACATGGATATTGATTGTATTAAATTTGTCTATAATTTGTGCAGTTGAGAGTTGGGCTGTCTAAAAGATTGGTCAAAATTTCTGAAGCCTTCTCATCTATTGCAGGTTACACTGATAATTGAAGACAAGCATACTGCTATACCCTTGTCTTAAGAGTGCATTGTGGAAGAGTGAGTCACCCTAAAACAAGATTAATTGAGGCCTTGATGGCATTTTTATTGGGCAATATAATAAGGAAACTAAACACGCATCCGCTTTCAAAAGTAGGGGTATATATATGCATTACAATACACATTAGGAAGTCCAAAGTCCAAACAAAACAAATCATAACATCCAATTCCAACTTTAGAACATTCTTAATTAGTACAGTCTGCATATAATGGAATAACATTGTAAAGGTAAAAAAAACAAAAACAAAAAACAAAAACACAAAACATCCCACGTGCGGATTCCAGAAACCTGGCCACAGGAAAACACAAACAAACACACTACTACAAGAACACATGTTCATCACCACTGAAAGCCTCGAGAAAAGAATTCCTCATGCACAGTGAAAAACATTGACATGGGATCGCCCAGAAGAGCGGAACATAGTATCTTTATAATGGATATGATATTCTTAAACGTTTTAGAGATAGGAGTATACCACTTCCTCCCACGCTTAGCAAGTGTCTGGACATCAACGACCTTGGCTAACCCTCTGTTCCCATTAATGATGCAGGCTTCACGTATCCTATCCATCATGCAGTACACATGGATATGGTATTTGTTGCACGATGAACTGTACGACCACCCCAACACGTTCTCATTATCCGAGATATTATTAACCTTCTTGCACCACATACACTTGGACACCACTTTTGCCTTGAGGTGGAGCACCTTGTCACGACTGATCGCGTGTCCTGTTGGAAGGTTGAGGCAGCAAGGATGAACATCCAGGGTATTCTCTGCACAGTGGTAATTGAACCCTGATATGTCCTTCCCACAGGCGTCACAATATGTCCTGACATTCTTGTAACTGACAGGTTTGTCTCGGAATTTCAAAGTTGAACCGCCGAAAAGCTCATGTGTGGCTGTGGCTTTAGGATATCGGCACTCCTTGTGAAGTGTGTCGTTGCAGAGCTTGCATTGGAATCCTTGCCCGAATCCGTCCATCTTGCATCCTTGGCATTTGAATAATTGATTGACGCTTCTCAGCTCGTAGTGCTTCAGACAATCATGAAAGCTTGGAACAATCGACATGTTTATTATTGATGCCCTAACCGTACGTAGTACCTGATCAAAACAATGGAACACAACAAAAGTTAACAACTTTAAGTTGCAATTATCCCATTTTTTAGCCTTAAAATTTTTTCAATTTTACAATTGATTAGTTGCCAGTTGCCACTTTCAAAATTTATTGGTTGGGCACACATTTTCACTTAAAAGTCAAGTGGGCAGCGGGTACGGGTGGAAATAGGCTAGATGGATCGGGCTAGGTCTTGGCTTGAACGGCGTAGGCCTGCGTCAAATTTTTAGGGCTCGAACCTGGCCTATTACATTTGATAGACCTAATAAGCCTAGCCTCTTTATATAAATAGGCCGGTTTTTAAGCCTTTTAAAAACCTGAATAAGCCTATTTTAAAATTAAGTTAAAATTCTTTTATATATGTTCGGATGTAATCATAAGGTTTGAAGATATGAATTTGTGCATTGGGCAAATCGTTATCTACAACTATATATGCGAGAAAAAACTTATAAATATAATAAAAACACACTAATAATAATAAATTAATAATACTTCTACATAAATAATTACTTCTATATAAAATAATAATAATAATACACATTCATATGTAGCAAAAATCAACACACTAATAATAATGATAGATAGGCCGGTCTGGTATGCCTAATAGACTTTTTAAAAAGCCTGACCTAGGTCTATTTAGCTAAATAGACTTTCGAAATAGCCTGAGCCCAGCCTGTTTATAAAAACAAAAGTCTGGCTTGGCCTGGCCTTTGGTAGGCTCGACGGTAGACCCTGTCGGGTAGCCTGACCTATTCCACCCCTAGCAGCGGGCTAGATGCTTAGGCCAGCCCATATGCTACTAGGCTAGGCCCATATTCAGTTGAAATATCGAGCCCCACTGTCCACATAGTAAGTAAGATTATGGGCCAACCTAACCAAGCCCATAAGTCCCCCAGCACCTACAATTCCTCATATTAAGTGGATAAAACATGATCAACACCATCGCCTAAAAAAGACCATTAAAAAACACGGAATTTTGGCAGAAGATCGAAAGAGAATGTGTAAAAATTCAGAAACAGGCAATCTCGATATTATTCGTTCATTTTATTGAATAAAGTTATAGAACCTAAAAGATACTATTAGCATTATTAAAAATTCTGAATTATATTCACCCATCAATAAATTGAAAGAAAGCAGGCAAACGGCGCAAGAAACTAAAGTATTAAAGTATGCTTGATTGAACTAAATAACAGCAATAAGTAGTAAATCTAATCATTAAAAAGAATGACACGGTAAGATAATTTACCAAGTAGTAATTACTTGAATATATATATGTGCTTCTTTCTCGATCAGCCAACTTCACAAAAAACAATTGATGAAAGGCTAGAGATATTCTTTTCCGTGTGCATAGTGAAACGACTCTGAAATGTTTATATATTTTTCGAACAGAGCATCCCTTAAGAGGCTGTATTTATAGATAGATAGAGCTAGACCTGGCAATATGGGTAAACAGGTCGTGTATGTTATACATGTCAAGTACCTGTTTACCTGTTTGATCTATATTTGTACACGACCTGTTTTTAGAATTTACCCGTATTTCAAAACCTGTACACGACCTGTTTCAAAAACGGATCACATGCGTGTCGACCTGTATACACATGAATTTGAACATGTGGACACGCGTGTCGAATTTACCTGTGACCTGTTTACGTGTATTTTACATGTTTACTTCTATTCTACTAAATTATATCAAATTACTTTTTAAACTTTTAAAATAAAATATAAAATATTACATTCCCATAATTCAAATCTTAAAATTCCTAATAGACTCAGCAATTCATCTTCAAACATTCAAATACAAAAGTTCAAACTTAAAAAAAAATCCAAAGTTCAAATCCAATATTAAACATAAAGTTTACCTTATGCGTATTTTATTTAAATTTAATTCTATTGTACTTAAATATATACAGGTAAAATACAGATATGTGTCTGATTCAGATAACAGGTGACCTGTATAACAAAACAAGTCAATTCGGGTAAAAAACAGGTCAATTCGGGTAAAACAGATAAACCTGCATTTGACCCAAATTGTATTCGTGTACTAAACGGGTCGACCTGTTTTGACCCGTATCTGTTTTTTGAAGACCCGCACATGTAAAACACAAGTCGTGTACGTGTCGTGTCTACGTGTATTTACCCATATTGCAGGGTCTAGATAGAGCTAGAACTGAAGTTGCGTGTATATACTATATAGATGCTCGATAATATTATTTATTTAATTAATTATATTTTACATACTATTTGGTAGGAAATTTAACGAGATCTTCCCGGAAATGTTCCAAGACTAAGTAATTAATGATTAATGAGATTAGGTCAAAGTCTACCCTAGGGTTGTGGTTAATGATAAAATGCGGTGTAGATAGATGACGTACGTACATGCAGTGTCGGTATATAGAAGCCGAACCCACAACCATAAGAAGATCATATTTAGAATCATATGATCATGTAGTTTTAATATATATATATATATTTTACATATTTTTTAATTGTATATATTTTGAAATATTAACAATTGAAAAAGTACATTAAACTGTGTGCATAAATCAAATAAGACAAATTGAATGGTCGGTCTACAAGCAGCTAAGCTTAATGAGGAAGCTATGATCATTTTCAACAACGAACCTAGATGGAGTCATCAACTTAGAAGTACCACAACATATATATGGATCATTAATGTGGACGTGTCAATATATATAATATATATATATATATATATATATATTTTTTCGCCCGCTACGCACGAGTGTTGAACTAATATGACGATATAAAATGAGAATATAGTGTTTTTTGGATTACATGATATTCAAAGTCTTTTGCTTAAATAATGGTTGGAATGCATGCAACAAAAAATTAAAAGAAAAATAAAGGAGATAATACGATGAATAAAACAAATTCAAATAAAGGTGGACATAATATAAAATAAATTATTTTTACTGTTAAAAAATTAAATATATATAGTTTTCTTTTATATCTAAAATGATGAGAGCAAGTGGAAAAATAAATAGCCATTAACTATTAAAAATTAGAAAAAATTACTCAATTCGTCCCACTAATTCTGTCTCACTTTCCTTTTTGGTCCATCCCAATACAATTGTCACACTTTCCTTTTAAGAAAAAAACTTACTCCATAAACATCAATTAAAACATCACATTAACTAATTACTCCGCTTTATCACAATAACCCACTATACCTAAAATACCGTGCCCAAAAGTTTTGGGACGGTATTACCGGAACTGGTGGAATATATATTTTGCATTATTAAGGTTCTAAAAAAATATTAGTTTACTCCCTAATATGTTGTACATTTTGAATATTATCCCCAAAGTTTTTAAAAATATTATTTATACTTTTTTGTTATATTTTCATCATTTAAAACTTATATTTTATTACGTAATGTATTTAAAAAAATGATTAGTTTTTATGGACTAATCTTTAATTTTATAAAATAAATTTTAATTATAATTACGTTTTAGTTATTTTTTAATTTTTTTAATATTATTTTAGTCCATAATATTTTTTTCAAATTTTTTCTTTTCCATATTGATTATGAAAAAAATTGTTAGTTAATATTTTTATTTAATTTAATTAAATTTTTATTACTTTTTAATTCATTATTATTATAAGCCCTAAAATCGAATTTATACTACGATACCAAGTCTTTTTGAAGTATGCTTCTTTAGCACATTTTTTATAATTACACACTATTTTTTTATCTGGATAACTATATTTATTGTTGGAGAAAATCTAACGAAACAAAAATTAAAAAAATAAAAATCTGAAAAAATGAAAATGAAATAATTTTTTTAAATAAAATAAAATAAGAATCTAAATATAATTAATAATGAAATTACCTTTTAAAATTAAAGATATTACAATACATATAATTTGATTTATCATTCATTGTATATTATTTTATTATATTAAATAGTACTTATAATCTATTTTAATTAGTTAACTATATTTTTCGTATTTAAGTTGAAAGGCAAAATTAATTACTAAATACTGTATATTGTTTTTAAATTCTTGCCCTAATATAAAACTTTTCAAAAGTAAATGAAAGGATGAGATTTTTTTTCAAATTCTTAGGACTAAAATGAGATATTTTTTGAATTGATTAGGTCGAATTTGATATTTTAAAAGGTAAAAGGGTAGAAATTTTAAACTAAATAAAGTTTAGGTGTATTTTTTATCAAAGAAAA
This sequence comes from Hygrophila difformis, assembly GCA_030278955.1. NCBI lineage: Eukaryota > Viridiplantae > Streptophyta > Magnoliopsida > Lamiales > Acanthaceae > Hygrophila > Hygrophila difformis. The sequence continues at coordinate 48,899,972 of JAOANR010000012.1, read as the reverse complement.
AATTAAGGGTATAAATGGCCAAACTTGATAAATTTATAGTTATATTTTATGTTTAACTGTTTACTTTAGGCTATTTTTGTGAAAAATAGAACGATAAATGATGTTTGATTAAATTCATATGTTTTATACCTGTTTGGACATGCAACATAATAACTTAATATTAGAGTTTTTTTTGGTTATTAGTCATTTTATATTAATCACTATTTTTAGGGTCAAGTTAATGTTTACATCATATTTTCAATGAAATATTTTTATTTAAAATATGATTATTATTATATTTCATATATTTATATATGATTATATATTTCTTAAACATAAATTTTAACTTAATTAAATCTATTTAATAATATTATAATATTAATATTTTTAAAATATTATGTATACAATCAAATCATTTATATATATATATGTAATCAATTATATCTTTTTAAATATATATGAATATTTTCTCAAGATTTTGTTATATTAATAAATAGATTTATTTTCTAAATATATATATTGATGATGTGTCCGTTGACGTGTAATTAGTCAGCAGATTACGTGTAAACCCAATCTGCCTATGTGTTTTTTTAATAAGAGTCGTTGATCTAAAAATGGGCATATAATGACTGATTAACCCTTTAAAGTTAAGAATAATGAATTAAATTTAATAAGGACAAAAGAGTCTCAGGCCAAAAAATATTTAGGATTTATTATATAGAAGACTAGATTTTTTCGCCCGCTGCGCACGGGCGTTGAACTATTATGACGATATAAAATGTGAATATAGTTTTTTTTTATTACATCAGATTAAAAGTCTTTTGCTTAAATAGTTTTTGAATGTATGCAACCAAAATTTAAAACAAAAACCTACAATCAGGTGGACATAATATAAAATAAAATATTTTTACTGTTAGAAAACTAAATATATAGGGTTTGCTTTCATATCTAAAATCATGAAAGCAAGTGGAAAATAAATATCCTTGAACTATTCAAAATTAGAAAAAAAAAATATATTTTTGAATTATTAAAGTTCTAAAAAATACTCTCTCGGTCCAGTATTTTCTGTACAATGAGTTATTGTATTAAAGTGCAGTAAATAGTTGATGTGATGTTTGTTTGAAGGAGTAAAAATTTTCTAAATAATGAAATGTGACAATTGTAGTGGGACGGACCAAAATAGAAATGAGACATTTGAAAAGGACGGAGGGAGTATTATTTTACTCCCTAATATGTTGTACATTTTGACTATTATCCCTAAAGTTTTTAATTATTATGTTAACTTTTAAAATAGTATTTTAGTCCATAACATTTTATCTAATTTTTTCTTTTCCATATTGATTATGAAAAAAGTTTGGTAGTTAATTTTTTTCGTTTAATTTAATTTAATTTTTATTATTTTTTAATTCATTAATATTATAAGCCCTGAATTAAATATATACTCCGATACTAATTTTTTTAGGGGCATGTTTTTTGAGCACATGTTTTTATCATTATAAACTATTTTTTTCTATCTGAACAATGATATTTATTTTTTGAGAAATTCTAATGAAATAAAAATTAGAAAAATAAAAAATCTGAAAATATTGAAATTGAAATAAAACTTTTCAAATAAAATAAAATAAGAATCTAAATATAATTAATGATATAATTATTTTCTAAAATTAAAGATATTACAATAAATATAATTTGAGTTATCATTCATTATATGTGATTTTATTTTATTAAATAGTATAATCTAATTTCATTAGTTAATTATATTTTTATTTAAATTAAAAGAAAAATTAATTACTAAATGTAGTATATTGTTTTCAAATTGTTTTACTAATGCGAAACTTTTCAAACGTGAGTGAGTGGAATGAGATTATTTTCAAATTTTTAGGACCAAAATGAGATATTTTTAGAATTGATGAGGTCGAATTTAATAGTTTAAAAGGTAGAAGGGTGGAATTTTAAAACTGAATAAAAAAATTTAGGTCTATTTTTTGTAAAAAAATAGGGGTACAAATGACCAAACTTGTTAAGTTTAGGGTTATATTTTGGAAATAGGTCAACTAATAATTAGTTAGTACTATATATTTATGTTTAACTGTTTACTTTAAGTTATTTTTTGTGAAAAATAAAATGGTAAATGATGTTTGATTGAATTCACATGTTTTGTACCATGATCACTTAATATTAGAGCTTTTTTGGATATAAATATTGCTACAACCCAAACTATATTATTACCACAAATCTTTACATATTGTTTATAGTAAAATATTTCTAATATTCTTTTATAGTACTCCAAATTTCATATACATTTTTATTTCATATTGAAATAGATAAGGATTACTGGATAAATATACATTTTTCTTTTATGTTGAAATATATAAAGATTACTGGATTAATGATATTATGTCTAATAATTAAATTATGATGTGTTTTAATCTTTTTTATTTTTTTGCTTTTCTTTCTTTTCTTCTTTAAAAAGAACAAAACATTATGTAGAATTTGTTTAGAATGGTATAAAAAATTTTAGGTGATTAGTCATTTTATATTAATCAATATTTTTGGATCAAATGAATGTTTACACCATACTTTTAAAGAAATATTTTTATTTAAAATATGGTTATTATATTCCTTATATTGATATAGGATTATATATTTTTAGACACAAATTTTTAACCTAATAAATTTATTTCATAATATTATAATATTAACATTTTTTTAAATATTACGTAATATCTATAATTCAAATAATTGTTATATATAGCTGTAATCAATTATATCTTTTTTATAATACTTATGAAGATTTTTTCAAGATTTTGTTATATTAATAGATATATTTATTTTCTAAATACAGATATTGATGATGTGTCTGATGACGTGACATTACTCAGCGATTACTCAGCAACTATTAGTTTGCCTACGTGTTTTAATAAGAACCGTTGATGTAAAAATAAGCGTATAATGACTGATTAAACCCTTAAAATTAAGAATGATGAATTAAAATTAATAAGGACAAAAATATATGCACAGGCCAAAACTTATTCAAAATTTATTATATATATATATATATGTGTGTGTGTGTGTGTGTGGATATATGCAGAACTTGAATATGCTAATACTTCATGTAGTATTTAATAATAATAATGTTGCAATATCTATAAGAGAGGCAACAAGAAAACATTATGACCCTGTTTGGGAATTAGCTGTTAGCTGCTAACTGATTTTGTGAGAGATAATTAGTTAAAATTAGTTGTTTGACAATTTCGAGACTAACTTTTTCCCTAGAAAAGCTAAAATCCAAAATGCTGCTATTTGCAGCGGTTTCAAAAAGAACTTATTGAATAATGTTTTAAGTTATTTTGTCTTTTTAAATAAGCTATTTTATCTCATATTGTGAAACAAATTAGCTGATTGGATTTAGCTATTTTGCCAAACAGGGCCTACCTATTTATAGATAGATATTGCCCTAGCTAATCACTCTTGGTGTTCCATTGCATAAAGACAAGAAGATTATTTTAAAAGGACATTTTAAGTATGTGCGTAAACCCATTCATAATAGCTTTTGTTTAGATAGTTAAAATTATGATATCTAACAAATTTATGTCGCTAAAATTGTGGTAGGGTACCTAACACATTTCGATCGCAAGTTCAGACGCTAACCTCTTTAATGACCAAATTTTACCAAAATTTTTCGGTTAATACAACAGTAAATTCTACAAAATGTGAAACCAGAAGAAGTTACAGCCAGGCCAAGGCCAAAAAAGGGATTAATCTACAACGAGATTGGTACTATATTGATTGTATTTAATTATGTACTTGCGAGACTTGGGCTGTTTAGAAGATTGGTCAAAATTTCTGAAGCCATCTCATCCATTGCAGGTTACACTGATAACTAAAGACAATACACATTAATTAGGAAGTGCAAACAAATCATACTAATGGAACTAATGGAAGTTCAAACTTTCAGAATATTCTTATTACAGTCTGCATCTAATGGAATTATGTTGTAAAGGTTATAAAAACACCCCACATGCTAATTCCATAAACTGGTCACACAACTGTCACAACTAAAAAAAAAAAACGAAGCAAACAAACATATGAACAAATTTTCAAAAAACAAACAAATGAACAAATTTTTCATCACTACTGCAAGCCTCGAGAAATCAGTTCAACAAACACACTGGAGATGATCAGCGTGGGATCCCCCAGAAGAGCCGACAATATTATCTTTATAAGGGATTTGATCATCTCGAACGTTTTCGACGTAAACGTCCCCCCATTTCTCCCACTACGCTTAGCAAGTGTCGTCCGTAGCTCGACCTTCTCTAATCCCTTCTCCCCATTATTCATGATGCACGCATCATGAATCATCTCCGTCATGCAGTACACGTGGACATGGTGCTTGTCGCACGCGGACACGTACGACCACCCCAACACGCCTCTTTTCTTATCATCCGAGATCCTCTTCTTCTTGCACCACATACACTTGGACACCACCTTCCCCTTGAGGTTGAACACCGTGTCGCCGCCATTGATCACAAGAGTTTTTTGAAGGTTGAGACAGCAATGATGCACATCTAGGTTATCCTCTTCACTGTGGTAACTGAACCCTGATATGTCCTTCCCACAGGCGTCGCATATTTTGCAATAATATGACACCTTGCAATCATCAGACCTTTTTGTGAAAGGTTTGTCTTGGAAATTGAGAGTCGAACCGACGAAAAACTCGTGTGTCGTGGTGGATTTAGGATATCGGCACTCCTTGTGATATGTGTCGTTGCAGAGGCTGCATTGGTATGTGTGAAGTGGGCATCCAAATCCATTGGAGAAAATGGAGTTGATGAATTTAATGTAGTAGATGAAGTTAGTGGAGTGGATGGATTTTGTGCCTATAAATACCAAGGCCACTCATTTGTAAGAACATCCAAACACAAGCAAAGGCAAGAAGCTTGCCTTTGATCTCTCTTCTCCTATTGTAGTTTTTAGCCTTTGTGAGTGTTTCTCGTTGAGAGGGTTTTGTGGTATAGGATTATTTCCTATAACCTTTTGTAATATTATTTCATTTCATAGTGAAATAATAGTTCGGTGGGGCCCGGAGGACGTAGGCATATTTGTGCCGAACCTCGTTAAATCTTGGTGTTCTCTTTATTATTTAATTAATAGCTCCATTATTCCACAACAATTGGTATCAGAGCCTTGGTTGCATAGTATGCTCTGTGGTCGCAGCTAGGCTGATCTTCCACATCAGAAAAGCATCTCGGTTGAGCTACCGTTTGTGAGCTATTAATTAAACTTTGAAGCAGAAATGGCGGATAGGTCCGGTGAAATGTCAACTTCAGATCCGAAGCCGTTGGTGACATCGTCATCACGGACGATGGTTTCAAATGCCAAATTTGACGTCGAAAAATTCGACGGTACCAATAATTTTGGTATGTGGCAGTGCGAGGTGTTGGACATCTTGTACCAGCAGGAGCTGGATGGGGCACTTGAAGAAACCAAACCAAATGGTGTTGATGATAAAGACTGGACGAAGATCAACCGTCTTGCGTGTGGTACAATTCGGCTATGTCTCTCAAAGGAGCAGAAGTATCCGCTTATGAGAGAGACGATGGCGCACAGACTGTGGAAAGAACTGGAAGATAAATTCATGAAAAAGAGCACGGAAAACAAGCTCTACATGAAGACGAAGCTGTATCGATTCCAGTATTTGCCCGGTACCACGATGAATGAACACATAACAAGATTCGATTCTTTGGTCACCGACTTATTGAATCTTGACGAGAAGATAGATGACGTCGACAAGGCGCTGATACTGTTAGCTTCGCTCCCCGATGAATACGAGCATATCATTGTTAGTATGCTGACTGGAAAAGAAACGATATCTTTTAAAGAAGTTGCCACTGCCTTGTATTCTAACGAGATCAGGAAGAAAGATAAGTTAGAACACAGAAGTTCGACTGGTGAAGCCCATATCGTTCGGGGCTGTAGCCAAAAGTACAAGTCGGACAGAAGAGGCAGATCCAAGTCAAAAAGCAGAGTGGCAAAAGACGAATGTATCCTTTGTCACGAGAAAGGACACTGGAAGAAAGACTGTCCTAAGTTGCAAAAGAAAAAGGGGAAAGCGGTTGCAGAGGCCTGTGTTGCTGATAGTGATGAGTCAGAGTTTTACTTAGCTTGTGCCTCATCGGTAACTAGCACTGACGGCTGGTTGCTAGACTCCGGATGCTCATTCCACATGTGTTCCAGGAAGGAGTGGTTTGTCAATTTTGAAAAAGTTGAAGGTGGAGTTGTCTACCTAGCCAACAACGGATATTGCCAGATAGCTGGAGTTGGCTCAGTATATCTGAAGAACCACGATGGAACAACCAAGGTGCTGACGGAAGTTCGGTACATACCGAAATTTGCCAAGAACCTCATATCAGTGGGAGCCTTGGAAGCCAAAGGCCACTCCATCAACATTCAGGATGGGATTATGAAAGTGATCTCGGGAGCACTTGTCATCATGAAAGGTATAAGGAAAAATAACTTATACCACTTCCAGGACAATACAGTGGTTGGCATTGCAGCAGCAGTATCAGAAGCAGACAAGGAAGAGAAGATGACCAAGCTATGGCATATGAGGCTTGGGCATGCTGGGGAAAAATCCTTGCAGACTCTGGCAAAGCAAGGATTATTAAAGGGTGCAAAGACTTGCAAACTTGAATTTTGCGAGCAATGTGTTCTGGGAAAGCAAACGCGGGTGAAGTTCGGAACAGCAATCCATAACACTAAAGGCATTATGGATTACATTCACTCAGATGTGTGGGGACCTACCAAGACGGCTTCTTTGGGAGGAAACCATTATTTTGTAACGTTTGTTGATGACTTTTCCCGGAGAGTATAGGTGTATCCCATGCGAACAAAAAATGAAGCATTCGGGAAATTCCTCACTTGGAAGAACATGATGGAGAACCAGACCAGGAGGAAGATTAAAGTGCTTCGATCCGATAACGGCACAGAATATCGAAATGACCCTTTTTTCGACTTGTGCAAGAAGGAAGGTATTTCCCGACATTTCACTGTGCGGGACACGCCACAACAGAATGGTGTGGCTGAACGGATGAACCGAACATTGTTGGAGAAAGTTCGGTGTATGTTGTCCAATGCTAATTTGGGCAAGCAGTTCTGGGCTGAAGCGGTGACATATGCGAGCCATCTAATCAATCGACTACCATCAACTGCTCTTAAAAGCAAGACACCTTTGGAGGCATGGTTTGGCAAACCTGCAAATGATTATGATTCTTTACGTGTGTTCGGTTCCGCTGCTTATTATCACGTGAAAGAATCAAAGCTGGATCCGAGGGCGAGAAAAGCTGTTTTCGTAGGGATATCTTCTGGAGTCAAAGGATATCGCCTATGGTGCCCGGAGATGAAAAAGGTGATCTTTAGCAGGGATGTTACGTTCAACGAATCAATAATGTTGAATAAGGTAACCAAGCAGCAGACGGATAGTACTCCTCAGCAGGTGGAGCATTATCCTCAACAGGTGGAGTTTCAGACATCTACAACCAGAGAGGTAGATGGTCAACCAATAGAAAACGATGGTCCAAGTACCGAAGAAGAGCTCAGTGAAAGTGAGGTTTTAACCCAAGAACCTCAGGAGCAACAAGATTTACCAATTGCAATTAGGAGGCCAAGAAGAGAAATTCGGAGACCTGCTCGATTCGAAAGTATGCTGGCCTATGCACTTCCTGTTATTGAAGAAGGTATACCACAAACTTTTCTTGATGCAAAAATTAGTCCGGAGAAAGAAAGGTGGAAGAAAGCCATGGACGAGGAAATGCATTCCCTTGAAGCAAATCACACGTGGAAGCTAGCTAAACTCCCAGAGGGAAAGAAGGCAATTGGTTGCAAGTGGGTCTATGCTCAGAAAGAAGGATTTCCAGAAAAGAATGACGTGCGCTACAAGGCAAGATTGGTAGCCAAAGGCTATGCTCAAAAGGAGGGAATTGATTACAATGAGGTATTTTCCCCTGTTGTTAAACATTCCTCCATTCGAATTTTGTTGGCCTTGGTAGCATAGTTGGACTTGGAACTAGTTCAAATGGACGTAAAAACGGCATTCTTACATGGTGATTTGGAAGAGGAAATCTACATGACCCAACCAGAAGGATATAAAGTTGCTGGAAAAGAAGATTGGGTTTGCAGACTGAAGAAATCGCTTTATGGATTGAAACAATCACCAAGACAATGGTATAAGCGATTTGATCAATTCATGATGGGCCAGAAGTACACCAGGAGCAGTTTTGATCATTGTGTATATTTCCGTAAGCTACAAGATGGATCTTTCATTTATCTTCTTCTATATGTAGATGACATGTTAATTGCATCTAAAGATAGAGGAGAGATAAGCAGATTGAAGTCTCAACTCAGCAAGGAGTTCGAAATGAAAGATCTCGGTGAAGCAAAGAAAATTCTCGGTATGGAGATAACGAGAGACAGGAATAGGGGCACTCTGAGTTTGACTCAGAAGCAATATCTGAAGAAAGTATTGCAGCGGTTTGGCATGACAAACAAAACCAAACCTGTAAGTACACCGTTTGCTCCTCATTTCAAACTTAGTGCTTCACAATGCCCGAAGACGAAAGAGGAACGAGAATACATGTCAAAGGTTCCTTATTCAAATGCGGTGGGTAGCTTGATGTATGCAATGGTGTGTACAAGGCCTGACATTTCACATGCAGTTGGAGTAGTGAGCAGGTACATGCATGATCCCGGTAAAGATCATTGGCAAGCCGTGAAATGGATTCTAAGGTATATCTTGAAAACCTTAGATATTGGGTTGATATTTGAGAAGACTAATGTTACTGGTCAGCATATAGTTGGGTACTGTGATTCAGATTATGCAGGAGATCTGGATAAACGTCGATCAACTACTGGATACGTATTTACTCTTGCAAACGCACCAGTTAGTTGGAAGTCTACCTTACAGTCAACCGTTGCTTTGTCAACAACGGAGGCAGAATACATGGCCATTACAGAAGCTGTTAAGGAAGTCATTTGGTTACAGGGATTGCTGGATGACTTAGGAGTTGGTCAGAAACATGTAACAGTGTTTTGTGATAGTCAAAGTGCCATTCATCTAGCAAAGAACCAGGTATATCATGCTAGAACCAAGCATATCGACGTGCGGTACCATTTTGTGCGGGAAATAATTGAAGAAGGTGGAGTCAAGGTACAAAAGATCAAGACCACCGAGAATCCCGCAGATATGTTGACGAAGGCTGTAACATGTATCAAGTTCGAATATTGTTTGAACTTGATTAATGTCTCAAGAATTTTAAGTTGGCGCTAAAAAGCGCATTTGGAGGTCCTACCGAATTTCGTGACGAGAGAACCTTGAAGGGGATAATGTGATTTGAGATGCACCAAGGTGGAGATTTGTGAAGTGGGCATCCAAATCCATTGGAGAAAATGGAGTTGATGAATTTAATGTAGTAGATGAAGTTAGTGGAGTGGATGGATTTTGTGCCTATAAATACCAAGGCCACTCATTTGTAAGAACATCCAAACACAAGCAAAGGCAAGAAGCTTGCCTTTGATCTCTCTTCTCCTATTGTAGTTTTTAGCCTTTGTGAGTGTTTCTCGTTGAGAGGGTTTTGTGGTATAGGATTATTTCCTATAACCTTTTGTAATATTATTTCATTTCATAGTGAAATAATAGTTCGGTGGGGCCCGGAGGACGTAGGCATATTTGTGCCGAACCTCGTTAAATCTTGGTGTTCTCTTTATTATTTAATTAATAGCTCCATTATTCCACAACAGTATGCTTGCCCGAATCCGTCCATCTTGCATCCTTGGCATTTGAATAATTGATCGAAGCTTCTGAGCTCGTAGTGGTCGAGACAATCATGAGAGCTTGTAACAATCGACATGTTTATTGATGCCCTAACCGTAGTACCTGATCAAACAATGAACACAACATAAGAACTTTAAATTGCAGATTTCTCATTTTTTTAGCGTTAGAAAAGTTTCAATTATACAATTGATTAGATGCCACTTTCAAAATTTATTCGTTTGGTACACATTTTCACTTAAGTCGGGTGGGCAGCGGGCTAGAGTCTCAGGTCAGCCCATATGTTACTGGGGTGGGCCCATATTAAGTTGAAATATAGATGCCACTGTTCACATAGTGACTAAGGCCCAACTATTTTTTCAACGATAGCCCATATGGAAAAGGGCAAATCTCAATTTCTAACAATATCTATAGCCCAATACACGCAAGAGTAGGGGCCAGACCAACAAAGCCCAATCCCATCGACTAAAAACACACCACTAAATACGGAATTTTGACAGATGATCAGAAACAGGCAATCTCAATATATTCAAATATTTGATCATTCTATTGAATAAAATTATAGAACCTAAAAGATATTAGCATTATTAAAAATTCTGAATTATATTGCATAGATTAGAATTACGGTTCATCCATCAATAAATTGAAAGAAAGCAGGCAAACGGCCCAGAAACTAAAATTTCATATTTAATAATTACATCGATATTGATTGTATATTTAATTTGTCTACAATTTATGTACTTGAAATTTGTGTTGTGAAAATTTCTAAAGCCATCTCATCTATTGCAGGTTACACTGATAATTAAAGACAAGAATGTTGCTCTATACCTTTGGCGTAGATCGAGTGCATTGTGCAAGAGTGAGTGAGTCACCCAAAAACAAGCTTAATTGAGGACATTTTATTGGGCAATACTTATAATATTAAGGAAACTAGCTAAACACGAATCCACGTTCAAAATTATAGGTACATATGCATTACAATACACATTAGGAAGTGCAAACAAAATCATAACATCCCAAATTCCAACTTTAGAAAATGTTCTTAGAACAGTCTACATATATAATGGAATTATGTTGAAAAAAAAAAAAAAATCCCACGCGCTGATTCCATAAACCCGACCACACAACTAACCGTCACAGGAAAACACACAATTTCATCACGACTCAAAACGTCGAGAAACCACTTCCACGAACGCACTGGAGAGGAGCAACGAGGAATCGCCCAGAAGAGCCGAACATAGTATCTTTGTAATGGATTTGATCATCTTATATGTCTTAGAGACAGAAGTAGACCACTTTCTCCCACCACCACGCTGCTTAGCAAGTGTCCTGATATCAACCTTGTCTAATTCTAACCCTGTGTTCCCATTTATGGTGCAGGCATCATGTATCACGTCCAACATGCAGTACACATGGATATGGTATTTGCCGCACGATGAACTGTACGACCACCCAAACTCGTTCTTATAATAATCCGGGTCATTCTTCTTCTTCTTGCACCACATACACTTGGACACCACCACTTTTGCCTTGGTCAGGTGGAGCACCTTGTCACCATTGATCACGTGTGTTGTTCGAAGGTTGAGGCAGCAAGGATGAACATCTATGTTATCCTGTACACTGTTGTAATTGAACCCTGATATGTCCTTTCCACAGGCGTCACATGGTATCGTAGAACATGTCCTGCCATCACGCCTTTTAAGGACAGGTTTGTCTCGGAACTCCAGAGTCGAACTACCGAAAAACTCGTGTGTGGTGGTGGCTTTAGGATATCGGCACTCCCTGTGAAGTGTGTCGTTACAAAGCTTGCATTGGAATCCTTGCCCGAATCCGGCCATCTTGCATCCTTGGCATTTGAATAATTCATTGACGCTTCTCAGCTCGTAGTGGTCGAGACAATCATGAGTGCTGGGAACAATCGACATGTTTATTATTGATGCCCTAACCGTACTTAGTACCTGATCAAACAATGGAACACAACACAACTTCGAAAGAGAATGTGTAAAAATTCAGAAACAGGCAGTCTCGATATATACAAATATTCCATCATTTTATTGAGCAAAGTTATAGAACCTAAAAGATATTAATATAAATTGAAAGAAAGCAGGCAAACGGCGCAAGAAACTAATTAAAGTATCATATTCACTAAAAGCAAAAGAAGAAGGACACAATGGAAAAGATTAAAGTATGCGTAAATCTAATAATTAAAAATAATGACATGGAAAGATAATTTACCAAGTAATTACTTGAATATGTGCTTCTTTCTCAGTGAACTTCACAGAAAACAATTGAAAGCCTAGATATATTCTTTTTCCTGTGCATCGTAAAACGACTCTGAGATGATTATGTTGTTAGAACATAATAACATCCCTTAATTAGAGGCTAATTTATATAGATAAAGCTAGAATTTGAGTAGCGTGTATATATAAAGATGCTCGATAATATTTTTTTTTAATTTATTTATTTTATATACTATTTGGAATGACGACGACGGCATATTTGTAATTTATGTGACTTGAGCTCCCACTAATATGGTTACCAAAGAAAAAAAGTTTAACGGGATATTCCCGACGGAAATGTTGAACACTAATTACTTGCTCTCCAATTAATGATTAATTAGATTAATGATAGATGAGACTAAAAAAAGTCAAACTCTATCTATCCTAGGGTTGTGGTTAACGCTAAAATGCGGTGATAGATAGATGACGTACGTCGATGGAGTAAGCTCTAGCCTACGTCATGCATGTCGTAAGGCACATCGGATCTTTCGGAAAACCTTGGCTGGAGATAGTAGTAGTACCCCTGCTTCCTGTATGATCTTATCCCGTGCACGCAAAAGTTCTCCTTGCCGCCGAGAATGGATGTAAGATCTAGCCTACGTCATGATTAGAAGTAAGTAAATAGTAAAAGATCAATGGTCGGTGTACAAGCAGCTAAGCTTAATGAGTACAGCTATGATTTTCTTCAAACAAGCTAGAAACCCTAGATGGAGTCAACTTCTAGTAGTACCACAACAATATGGCATTAATGTCAACGTGTCTATATAAGTGTGGATATATGCAGAACTTGAATCACATTAGCTCACTACTCACTATTAGGCTACACGATAAATGATAATTGAAGACAATACACCTTAGGAAGTGCAAATTGTAGAAATTCATGAATTAGAGGCTAACACCTAAAACCAATTGGTGATAGGTTTGGTAGGGGAACCATTATAACCGATGATATTATCTCGAAATCAAATTCCAAATTCAGGATCGAACATACCCAACCCTGGCACCATGGCTCTGATACTATATTAGAAATAAGATGGACCTAGGGCTTCAACCTAACCCAATTGGTGGTAGAGTGACTCATGTCCATATAAATAGAAGAATAACCCAACATATAACCGATGTGAGACTTTAACACAAACAAATCATATATAACATCAATTTCAAACTTCAGAATATTCGTAGTATATTACAGTCAGCAAATAATGGAATTATGTTGTAAAGGTTATAAAAACACCCCACATGCTAATAATTCCATAAACTGGTCATAAAACTGTCACAACTAAAAAAAAAACCAAGCAAACAAGCATATGAACAAATTTTCAAAAAACAAACAAATGAACAAATATTAATTCATCACTACTGCAAGCCTCGAGAAACCAATTCCACAAGCACACTGGAGATGAGCAACGTTGGATCCCCCAGAAGAGCCGACAGTAATATCTTTATAAGCGATTTGATCATCTCAAACGTTTTTGACGTAAAAGTCGCCCCATTTCTCCCACTACGCTTAGCAAGTGTCGTCCGGAGCCCAACCTTCTCTAATCCCTTCTCCCCATTATTCATGATGCAGGCATCATGAATCATCTCCGTCATGCAGTACACGTGGACATGGTACTTCTTGCAAGCGGACACGTACGACCACCCCAACACGCCTCTTTGCTCATCATCCGAGATCTTCTTCTTCCTGCACCACATACACTTGGACACCACTTTTCCCCTGAGGTCGAACACCGTGTCGCCACCATTGGCATTGATCACATGTGTATTTCGAAGGTTGAGGCAGCAAGGATGAACATCCAGGTTATCCTCTGCGCAGTGGTAATTGAACCCCGATACGTTCTTTCCACAGGCGTCGCATATTTTCGTTTTAGTGACAGGTTTGTCTCGGAACTCCAAAGTCGAACCACGGAAAAACTCGTGTGTGGTGGTGGCTTTAGGGTATCGGCACTCCTTGTGGAGTGTGTCGTTGCAGAGGTTGCATTGGTAGCCTTGTCCGAATCCGTCCATCTTGCATCCTTGGCATTTGAATAACTGATCGAAGGTTCTGAGCTCATAGTGGTCGAGACAATCATGACAGCTTGTAATAATCGACATGTTTATTTATGCCCTAACCGTAGTAGTACCTGATCCAAACAATGGAACACAACACAAGAACTTTAAATTGCAATTTTCTCATTTTTTTAGCATTAATTTCAATGTTACAATTGATTAGTTGCCACTTTCAAAATGTATTCGTTTGGTACACATTTTCACTTCAGCGGGCTAGAGGCTTAGGTCAGCCCATATATTACTGGGTTAGGCCCATATTACTTGAAATATACAGCCCACTGTCCACATAGTGACGAAGGCCCAAGTAGTGTTTCAATGATAGCTCAGTCCCAAATTCAAAATAATAAGTACCTCTCTAGATAAAATATGATCTGGCCCAATACGGGCAAGATTATGGGCCAGACCAACCAAGGCCTAGCACCATAAATTCTCATATTAATAATCTGGATAAAATAAGATCAATACCATCGACTAAAAACACATAATTAAATGCGGAATTTTGACAGAAGATCGAAAGAGAATGAATGGTGAAAATTCAGCAACAGGAAATCTCGATATATATTTAAATATTCCTTCATTATATTGAATAAAATTATAGAACCTAAAAGATATTAGCATTATTAAAAATTCTGAATTATATTGCATAGATTAGAATTACGGTTCATCCATCAATAAATTGAAAGAAAGCAGGCAAACGGCGCAAGAAACTAAAATAGTAGTATCATATTTTCATTAAAATGAGAGGAAGAAGGACACAATGGAAAAGATTGGACTAAATAACTGCATAAGTAGTAATCTAATAATTAAAAAGAATGACATGGAAAGATAACTTACCAAGTAGTAATTACTTGAATATATGTGCTTCGTATTTCTCGATCAGCCAACTTCACAGAAAACAATTGATGAAAGCCTAGAGATATTCCTTTCCCTGTGCATAGTATAAAACGACTCTGAAATGATTATATTTTTCGAACAAAACATCCCGTAAGAGGCTGTATTTATAGATAGAGCTAGCTAGCTAGAACTGAAGTTGCGTGTGTATTATTTTATTTATTTTATTTTATTTTATTTTAGTTTAAATACCATTTGGAAGGAAGTTTAACGACATATTCCAGGAAATGTTCAACACTAATTACTTGCTCTCCAATTAAATGATTAATGAGAATATATGTTTCTAGGAAAAATGAGATTAAGTCTAATTCTATCCTAGATGACGGTGTGGTTAATGATAAAATATTGCGATAGATGACGTATGTAGAGGAATTGAAGCCTACGTCATGATTAGAATTATTAAGTAAATAAAAGATGGATGGCCGGTCTGCAAGCAGCGGTCTGCAAGCAGCGGTCTGCAAGCAGCTAAGCTTAATGAGTAAGCTATGATTGATTTTCTTCAAACAAGGAACCCTAGATGGAGTCAATTAGTTCTAGTAGTACCACAACATATATGGATAATTAATGTGGACATGTCAATATATGTACTATTAGTAATGTTGCAACTTGCCAATCCAGTTTTTGTAATGACATAACAATTGCCGGCAGGTGCAGGTAGTGCTAAAAATGATGTGTAGCCCTTTATAAAGTGATGTATAAGCCTTATAAAGTGATGTATAGACGGTAGTTTGTTTTTTATTAGTTTTTTTGTTCATAACCTCCATTCATCACTTTTTTATACTCACACATCATTTCATATACACATACCCATCATTTTTAAATGTGCAAGCACCTACAGCCCGCCAGCACCCAAACAATTTCCGCAACTTGCAATTACTACAATAATATCTGTAAGAGAGCCAGCCAACAAGATGACATTATTTTCTATTTACAGATAGATATTGCTCTAATCACTCTTGGTGTTCCACTGCATAAACATAACAAGATTTAGGGTCCGGTTATATACACTCCTCATTTTACTTCAAACACACAAAATTGGAGTAGGATTGGGGCACACCTAAAATTTTTACCCATTCTACCCTTCAACACACAACACACACAAGAGTCCACAAGAGTCCAGGACTTTATTTTTCTCAACACACAACACACACAAGATCTATCGGGAGTTAGGGCACACACACTGAGAAAGTTCAGAGAACAAGAAAAGAGGCGAGCCGAAGAGGAATCCAAACTTGTCCAAAAAATGCCAAGGACGCGCGGAGGAAGAGCACGTGGTGGCGGCGGTCGTGGTGGCGGCGGCGGTGGCGAGCGCGGTGGTGGAGATGGTGAAGAAGGTACTTTTTGTATTTTTTTCAGATCTATGTTCTTGAGTGTTTTCTGTGTTAGTTTGGAGAATCGATTTTGGTTTAGTTTTTAAAATGGAGAATGGTTGATTTGTACTGGAATGTTTGATAATGGAATAGATATACGAATACATATACTGTGGAATGTTTGATTTGTACGGGGAAGGGAAGGATTTTGGGTTCCGGCCACTCTTGGCCGTTGGTTTCATGTAGTGACCGGCCAGGCTGTGAGAGGAACGTCCAGCTCCGGACGTTCCTCTTTTTTTTTTTTTCTTACTTTGCAGTGAACGGCCATGGTTGTCCATGGACGTTGCTTTGAAAACGTCCAACATTGGACGTTTATGAAAGGAAAAGAACGGCCATATATGGCCGTTCGGTCGGAATAGTGGCCGGCCAGTACTGGCCGGCCATGGCTTTTTTATTTTTTTATTTTTCCTGTTGTATTCTTTTTTTATTTAATCCCTATTGTGATATAATATATTGTGTGTCACAATTGTGATTTGTGTGCCCCAATCCAATCGTGATTTGTGTGCTCCTTAATCCCTATCCCTATTGTGATATAATATATTATGCAAAGGTATTTAAGATATTTTACAATGTAATTTGAGTGCCCTAACGAATTGTTACTGTATATAACCGTGGCCCAAGATTTATTTTAAAAGGACCGACAATTTTAAGTATGTGCGTAATAACCCATTTATAACTTGTTTAGAAGAAGGGTAGTCTTGTAAATTACCACGGGTTATAGTATATTGGATTCAAGCAAACTATGTAAATATATATAGTTTATACTATATATATTTGTGGTGTTAATTGTAACTTAGGGGGTTAGTTTTCACATTTTTAATTATTATTATTATATTTTTCTTTGGTGGTAAAGAAGTATAAGATGCAGCAGTTTCCTTTCTAGGAAATTACTTGAGAATTGATAAGTAAAGAAGAATGCTTACACAAGCCAGAAACTAAAATTTCTTCACTACTACGTATTTCTATTAGTATTTATTAGATCAACAATCGTAATGCAAGTCAATTTTTGATAACGTACTACTCATATACAATTATTGCATGATTCGTAATTGATGCACGTCGATTTCTGAGAAGTATACGGTAAATTTCACATGTTTCGAGCAACTTAAAAATTAATTATAAGTAGTACATTTTGTGATGCATCATGCACGCATAAAATGATGAAACTATAAGGAGAAAAAGTATGCTTATTATGGCCTGTTTGGATTGGCTTTTAAAAAAAACAGAAGTCAAAAGCAGAAGCAGAAGTGAAAGCTAAAAGCAGAAGCAACTAACTTTTGTGTTTGGATGGAATGTTTGAAAAACAACTTTTTTTCAAAAGTGTGTTTGGATGTGTAAAAGTAAAAAGTGCTTTTGAAATGTGTAAATTATCAAAAAGGATATGCTATTTATATATGATAGTGAGGATGTTTGGATGCCAGTAGATTAGAGAGCGGAAAGCGGATTAGAACAACATATTCTCTCACAATTCTCTCTCCGAATTTGCTATCCGCTAGCGGATCCGCTGACTCCCAAACATCCCCAGTATATATTTATAGTGTAATTTAAATAAATTAATAGGGACACTTATGACTCTGCACACATTACTAGGTGCTTTTGGCTTCTGCTTTTCGAAGAAGCACCACCTGGGCTGCTTTTCCCAGAAGCACTTTTGCAGCTTTTATAGGTGCTTTTGCTTTTTCTAAAACGCCAAAACAAACACTCTTTTTCCTTCAAAAGTGCTTTTGGCAGAAGCAAAAGCCAAAAACACTTAAAAAAAAAAAACCAATCCAAACAGGCTCTATGATCACTATGTAACGTAAGGTGGGGCAGTCAGCCCATTTTGTGATGTAGTAGTAGTAGGCTGATGATTCTGGGCTTGCTCGCCCATCTCATTATTAGCTCACTACTCACTACCACTACTGTATATACAAAAGGCCCAACTAGTAATTAAGAATTAATTAATTAATTAATTGTATATATAGTTAATTAACGTACAAAAAAGGATGACCTAGTAATAGTCAACACTTGGGACAAATACAAACGGAGAATTCCACAACACTAGCATCTTGTAATGAATGAGTTGGACTAGTTTTCTGCACACTGCCTAATTCTATACATGATTTATGTCGATTACATAGAAAAGAAAATTTGTTGATATTTTTTGGCATCACTTGCATATGGCTCATCACTTGCATATGGCTCATGATATCACATTTAATTTATCATTTTTTTTCTTTTACCCATATACGTATATATAATATAATTCATGAGTTTTTTTTTGGTAAATATAATAATTTTTTTTGGTAAAAATTCATGAGTTTTAATTTACATGCACTATAATAAGTTATAATAATATTGAAGACCTCGATCTCCCAGTTATTAACTAACGCAACTTTGTAGAAATTGAACATTTGAATATACATACATCGGACGATCGAATTTTCATTCAATGGACTTAAAAATAAAATTTCCAACACATTTCCATATATGCATGCCTAATTGACGGGTCCTCTGGAAGCCCTAATATTCCATCAGGACAACACCTGTCCAAGAAATTTCAAACTAAAACTAATTAATTTCAGTAGAAAAACTGAAATGGAAAATCAGCAGAAGCAGTGAACCACGCCATTCCTAAGCCGCCACTCATCTATATAAACCCCGGCCCAACCCATATTCCCCATAGCTACACACAATCGTCTTTCATACAAATTACGTACCAAAATTATTACTAATATTATTTCATTTGCATAATACTCCCAAAATGGGCCTTTCCAAAACCCTAATATTCTTCCCCAGCTTTCTTCTCGCAATCTCATTCCTCACCTCCTCCACCCACGGCGCCACCTTCGACATCACCAACCGCTGCACGTACCCCGTCTGGGCGGCCGCATCTCCCGGCGGCGGCAGGAAGCTCGACCAGGGGCAATCGTGGCAGATCACGGTGGCGCCGGGGACCACTCAGGCCCGAATCTGGGGCAGGACCAACTGCAACTTCGACGGCAGCGGCAACGGCGCCCGCGGCAACTGCGAGACGGGCGACTGCGACGGGCGGCTGGAATGCCAGGGCTACGGGAAGGCGCCCAACACCCTGGCGGAATTCGCACTGAACCAGCCAAACAACTTGGACTACGTGGACATATCCCTGGTGGACGGGTTCAATATCCCCATGGAATTCAGCCCCACCACGGCGGACGTGTGCCGGAACCTGAGGTGCACCGCCCGGATCAACGAGGAGTGCCCCGGCCAACTCAGGGTTCCCGGAGGGTGCAACAACCCGTGTACTGTTTTCAACACGAACCAGTACTGCTGCACAGAGGGACAGGGAAGCTGCGGGCCCACGGATCTGTCGAGGTTCTTTAAGGAGAGGTGCCCCGATGCTTATAGCTACCCTCAGGATGATCCCACCAGCCTTTTCACTTGTCCTTCGGGGACAAACTACAGGGTCGTGTTTTGCCCATGACCATATATGAGGAGGCCATGACTGATGAGTGATGACTCATGTCATATGATACGGTTTACGTTTAAGCATTATGGATAGGGTGGCGGCGCGCCACCCCAGGAAATAAATGTTGTCGTGTATGAAGACACCAGCTTCATCAACAGTTTTAATTATTATTACTATAATATAATAACGACATTAATAATAAAACGTAAGTGGTTTAGCTTCTCACGTACAGAGCTAGGGTTTATTCCTTTTGTTTACTATCGCTTTTGGGGAAATTACTATAGATTTGATTGGACCATTGGTACTAGTATTAAAGTTTTGTTATACTATAGGGTCTCTATATATATTTTTAGTTATTTAAGAAAAGAAGATATACAAAGACAATTTCGTATATAATCCTTATCTATATATAAATTAAGAAAATGATGTGGAGTCATCATTTATTAATTTATTTTCATAATTTTAAATTAATTTGAAAAAAAATATGAATCTATATATAAAAAATAGATACATCACCGGAAAAAAATAAATAAATAAATAAATAAATAGATACATCGGGCGGGATCCATAATATTAAGAATAATTTAAATTACTAATATAATACTTATTAATTAAATAAATGAATTATTGATAAGTAAACCAACCTAACAGTAGCAATTTGTGATCGAGTCCGATCAATTGAAACCAGAAATATGCTTCATTGTCCAATTAAGGGATTTAAGCTAGCTAGGTCAAATTAAATATACAATGCAGCAGTAACAACACAAAAATGCAATGAACAAAGCCCCCTCAACAACACACCTGTTCTATTCTAGAGGAATCGACGGTTGAGACAACAACGAATGGCCGATGGGGAGATCGAAGAAGGCCGCCGTTGAGACAATTCCGAGGACTAGTCCTCTCGTTAATTGCCTGCCTCATCAACGGTTTCGAGGAGCTGTCCTCATTCATTGGGAAAACAAGTTTTTCTTGTAGTGAAAATCATCCCATTTAAAACTATATTTCTAATTCAAAACTAAAATATTTAATTTATTAAATAACCTGCCTTGAACTAACCCTAATCCTATCCCCCTGCTTCGTTCCCCATCGCGAGTTTGCAACCAACCGACCACCATTGCACAGCGCCACAGCATCTAACCTTATATGTTCAATAAAATTGAGCCAGTGTGTCGATCATATGTACCAGGGGTCAATAGTCTAAATATCTAACATGCAAATCACCACACCACGAGCTACCTCTTCCACATGAACAAAGAAGGATTCGCATCGTTCAAACCCTATATATGTTTTGGGCAAGAAAACATATTGGCACTTAACCAGGCATTAAATAACATACCGTAATAAGCATCCCACATTTTTGCCACTCATCAGACAAGATGCCAAAGACCAAAGGCTCGTCTCTAATGACCCAAAACATCATAGGTTCATTTGGAAAGTCTGACACAGACACCA
This sequence comes from Hygrophila difformis, assembly GCA_030278955.1. Lineage (NCBI taxonomy): Eukaryota > Viridiplantae > Streptophyta > Magnoliopsida > Lamiales > Acanthaceae > Hygrophila > Hygrophila difformis. The sequence continues at coordinate 48,878,699 of JAOANR010000012.1, read as the reverse complement.
TCTGTTTAATTACCCTTCCAAAAGGTGGGACCCAAACATATCCTAGCTAATGAGTTAAACTAGCCTTCCTTAACAGTTGATGTGTCTCTAGTGATCCTTTTTCACACCCTCCGCGCTGGACTGGCCATTTAAACTGCTACTAGCGAAGAAGCTGGGATTGCTAGGGGCAGTGAATAATGTGGGATTGGACTGCAGAAGAGCAAGAGCCCCATGTCGCTTGCCAGGACTAGGTTCACTCTGGGGAGCGAATTCATTTTTAAAGATAATGGGTTTCTCAGGTTTTGATGGTTTCAAGCATCCATCTGATGGTGTTGAGCTTCCATATGCCTTATTGATAGGGGTGTTAAGGGATTCATTCAGGCTACCAGGAAACGGCAGATTATCATCGATCTGTATGTCCCCACAAAGTGTCTTTAATGCAAATTCCACCGGGTCAGACCAAGAGTCCCCGAAGTTGTAGAAACCCTGAGATTCAGGTGAGTTTTTGCCATCATCTAATTGCTTCTCACTAGATTTGGAATCTATTTGACCTTCTGGTTTCTCGATGTTCAGGTAAGAAGGATCCACTTCCAAGGTTGACCCCATCTCTGCTTGTCGTTTTGATGTTCTTGAAGTCCTGTCAAGCTCCTTTCTTTTTTTAGAACCTGTTAAGTTGGCCGAGCTTCTATGAGCTTGTTTCCTCGATCCACTTCCTGAAAACCGATGAAGGGGATCAGCATCGGGAGAATACATAACTGCCTTTTCACAGGGTGTTTCTCTTTGGATTTGATACTAACCTTGCCCTTGTTTTGATGTCTTGGCCTTTGATACTACTCGCCCTTCTGAACCAGAAATTCCTCCACCTGCAGAAGTGACTGTGAGTGCTAGACGAGTGGTAATAGAATCATGTACACAGCCCGCCCACACATCAAGAACATTCATGAAGGTGCTTCATTGAAAATTATACCGGATGATTCTTCGTTGGGCAAAGGCTGTGTCTTTTTCTTCGGTGTGTTCTCATTGTCTTGATTTGAAGACTTCAAACAGAAATCCAGAATCAGAGAACATTGCTAAGTGAAATATGGCAGCAAAAGTGTCACTATTCAGATTATTATTTTAAACTTGATGAAACTTCCATCGACTTCAAAAGATCTACTCTTACCACTCAGAAATATTGTATTAGAAAAAAATGGGATGATGAAAAAGAAAAATGATTTCCGTAAGGTGTGAGTAAGGTCGTTACTCACAGTCACAGGGATAGCATTATCGTCAGGCTCCCTTTTAAATGGTCTGCAAAGACAGCTACGGATATCGTTGGTTTGCACATACCGCAAAGCGTCTAATTTGGAACGAAACACATAACCACTGACTGGATCGGTGTAAAACTGTAGAAAGTAACGAACCCAGTTGTTATCAAGTAGTGTCCGTGCGAAAGTGACATCCATTAAAACATGAGCATTATGAAGTTAGAGAGAAATGCCACAAAGCATTTGCACTCTCTCGGTATAATGTGAGAGACAAATCAGAATAACAGAAATGATTACCAGTTCCTTTCTAGTCTTACTTCCAGATTGACTTATTCTGCTTTCTTTTATCCAACCAGGAGGTAGATCGTTGGCTGCTGTAGTCTCTAGTGTGACCTGTAAAATATCCAATGCATAATTTTGGATCATTTTTATTATCTGCCAACTTAAGTTGAGTATATCACAGCACAAACCGTTGTGGAATCGCTTGTCTTTTTGTTTACAGATTTATGCCCTGAACTTGTCTTGGGTATACATTCAGAAATGTCTGGAAAGGATTTATCAACATTGTCTACCTGAAAATCAAAAAAAAAATAAAAAAAAAAATTAAAAAAAAATCAGAAAATGAAATGTGAATTGTGAAAGCTTCATAAACTACAATTGCGTTGGCTAATCATCCAAAATTCATTATTTATTGTAAAAGAAAAGAAAAGAAACCACCATGCAAATTGCCTGCTTAAGTAAATTACTTCATCCAGGATCAGGTACAGTCGATATAAAACACAATTTATGCACAAATTCACCTAGTATTTCATTGATGCTTACGCAGTATGTATAATTTATGGCAGAGAAAATTTTAACATGGTTCACCTAGTACAACTGTAATAACTCGTCAACAAAATTACGGGATGCAGGATCCAACCAAGTTCAACAAAAAGCAAACACTACAAATAAGTTCTCAAATTCACTACATATAACTACTAGGCTAGGGGAAATAAAGGAAGACTGAAACAGTAGGAGCTAAGTTTACTAAGAAAAGCAGCACGTACATTATTCTGCGCATCTGTTATGTTGGAATGATTTACAGTACTCAAAAACCGAGTCACAGCTGGCCTCGAGTAAAACTTGTTTCCAGATGACAAATGAATATACACCTGCATTTAAACACCCAAATATGAGGACAACACAAAGTCCTACTACAGCAATGTAATGAAACAATACATAATGGAGCAAGAGAGGCCGCGTCTCAATGAACAGTGTGGAATAGAGCAGACAAATTTTGAAAATCAGAAAGGTGTCTACCATTTTGATAATAGGTTTATCTTACTTCACCATTAGCAAAAATCATCATATTACAATTACAAGAGCTGTCAAAATAGAATCATACTGGTTGTTGAGTGACCCTATTATTTAAGAGGTTAAGTTTTTAGGAATGTGCCACCTCTGTACTAATTTAATGATTTAAATGTTTATGGCACCAGCATGCACCTGATATGGAAAATGTATGGAAACTAATTTCTTCTATATTTGACCTAAATGGCAGCAGCTCCAATACTAAATTGGAATTGTAGAAGGAAATTTTATTTAAAAGCTTCAATTGCTAGGGAAATGTAGAACAAAACCCAGATAAACAAGAAATACAATAATAAAGATACCATCTAATAGGTAAGTATAAAAGAAACTAATGCACCTTGTAACTTGTTCCCTTCCCCACGCCACTATGCCGTGGCCTTTCTTCCACCGTCCAACCTTCAGGCAACCAATGGGAAGAATCATCCATTTTATTCGGCACCTGTAAACAATAAAAAAATGTACATTGATAAAGGAGAATATGTTTAGAAGCATTAGTCCAAGAACTTACATGGTCAACATTGTTTTCAGAGGACAAGGCAACTTCATTGCCAACTAAACCTGTCTTGGATATGCCTGGAGGAGAAATGTCTGGAAAGGATTTACCAGCATCATCTACCTGAAAAAAATAATAATAACAAAAATAATAATAGTAAACAAATATGTAGAAAATGAAATGTCACTACTATCTGTATCACAAACTAAAGCAATATTTGATAACGCCACTTCTTTTTTCTTTTTTTTTTTCAATATAATCACTTTTTTTCCCATTAAGTGATAACACATTAACACCAATTAAACACTTAATCACTTAATGGATCAAGTATGTATCTGGTAAGCCCTTTTGATTACTACTATCACAATCACTCTATGGATGTAGTGGATTGGAATGTTACTAAGAAAATACAATTCAAAATTAAGTGATCTGATTTCCACTTAATATTTTTTAAACATCATTTATAGAAAAATAAAAAATAAAAACTCTAAACATATAATCATTTTACTCGTTTTGAATTTAAAATTAGATTTAGATTCAACCACTAAATACTTCAACTTCATACTAACCCAATATCAGTGGCTCCAAAAATGGAATAATTTCATTCAAATCATCAATATTTTTCCAAGTAAAAGAGTAGAAAATTGGGCATACTGCCCACATTTTAAGATTAAATAAAGCCATTTTACCTCAAAACCAACACCAAAAGTTGATAATAATAATAATAATAATAATAATATCACATTGCTTTCCGAAGAAAATAATAAGTGGAAAGAATCAACTTATAGTTATATGAAAATTGCAACTTAATTACGTCTACCAAGGGAAGTGTCAATAACACAATATATATAAGACAATAACAATTCAGGAACAAATTCATCTAGTATTTTATTGGTGCTTATGCACAATTAATGAAGTCAAAATTCAAAATTGCTCAAACAATTCAAATAGAATAGCTGCACAAGCCAATAACGCTCAATGCAATTAGGGAACAAGATTCAAACCAAGCTGAACATTAGTCAAATAATGCAACAAGTTGTCAAATTCACAACAAAGGAAGAATGAAACAATTGGAGCTAAAATTTATTAAGAAAAGCAGAGCTTACATTATTCTGCACATCCATGTTGTTTGAATGGTTCAGAGTACTCAAATATCGAGTAACAGCTGCCCTTGAGTAAAACTTGTTTCCAGATGACAAATGAGTATACACCTGCATTTAAACACCCAAATATGAGGACCAACAGAAGTCCGACTACAGCAATGTAATGACCCAATACATAAGGGGGGAAGAGGGACCGCATCTCATTGAAGAATACGGAGCGTAGAAAATGAATTGAAAACAAGAAAGTCTTTGCCATTTTATAATAGGTTTATCTTAGATCACATTTGAAAAAAATCATCATATTATAATTACAAACAATGTTGAAATAAAATCATACTGATTGATTACATGAAAAATATCACAACATAACACTCATGCACATATATATTAAAAGTTGCAAAACATGGCCACTAATAAATCCACGCATGTAACCTTCGCCCAGATTCAAACTAAATCACACACATCATTTTCCCACCTAACAATAAACAAGTAGAGCTGTCCCACACTTTCGGCAATTGGATGGCTAAATTACGATGTATATACATTTAACAAAGATAGGACAACGAAAAATGGACAATATTTATTAATCTCTACCTATCATTTTATTTTAGATATTAAATTCCATTGACACATATAAAAATGAATTCGACAAGACTCTGTCTGTCTGTCACACTTGTTTGCAATACGCCTCACCATTTCTTCTATGTAATGTTTCTCCTCTTTAATTAATGATAATTGGTATATATTGGTGCCATATTCCATGCCAGTGACAAGTCCTTAATGATATTACAAAAGTTATAAAAGCAAAACTAGAAGGAAAAGACACTTTGTAAAGACATCAACAAATGAAAAGTATTTGAGAGTTTTGTATTTGTCTACAATTGCATATGATACGATACCAATGTCCATCATTCCAGCTGATAGATAACTACATTGGTAATGCACACACCTTGTAACTTGATCCCTTGCCCGAGCCACTGTGCCGTGATCGTTCTTCCACTCTCCATCCTTCAGGCAACCAATGGGAAGAATCATCCATTTTATTTGGCACCTACGAACAATTAAAAATGTGCATTGATATTCTAGGCAAAAGAAAAAAATGTTTAGAAGCACTAGTCCAAAAACATACACGCTCAACATTTTTGTCCGAGGAAGATGCATCTTCATTGCCAACTAGACTTGTCTTGAATATGGACTGAGGAGAAATGTCTGGAAAGGATTTATCAGCGTTGTCTACCTGAAAAAAAAAAAAAAAAAAAAAAAAAAAATAATAATAATAATAATAATAATAATAATAATAATAATAAAATTAAAAAAATTTAAAAAAAACAAATAAGAAGAAAATGAAACGTCAATATTATAATAAATGACAATGCATCTATTAAACATCCAAAATTATCACTTTTTTCCAAGGAAAAGAACAGAAACAATCATGCACATTACCTACATAAACAAAATAAAATAAAATAAATGTTATTTATACTCATTACTCAAAACACTTACGAAAAGTAGTTAACAATATATTGCACTGGGTTCCAATGAAAATATCATATGCATAAATCAACTTATATATGAACTAACCAAAAAAAAAAAAAAAAAAACACTCGGGAAAAATTCAAATTACATCCACCAAGGGAACAGTCAAAATAAAGCACAATAACTCAAACACACATTTACCTAGTGTTTTGGTTGATGCTTATGCACACTTACTGATGTCAGAATTCAAAAATTGATTGAAAAGTTAAACAGAATAATTGCAACACTCAATCCAATAAGGGGACTCAGATCCTACCAAGTTCAATGCTGAACAAATGATGCAAACAAGTTGCCAAATTCACTATATATAAACTCTGTGTGGGTGGGTGTGTGTGTGTGTGTGTGTGTGTGTGTGTGTGAGAGAGAGAGAGAGAGAGAGAGAGAGAGAGAGAGAGAGAGAGAGGGAGAGGAAGAATGGATCAGTAGGAGCTAAAGTTCACAAAGAACAACTGCACGTACATTATTCTGCACATCCATGTTGGAATGATTTAGAGTATCCAAATATCGAGTCACGGCTGCCCTTGAATAAAACTTGTTACCAGATGACAAATGAGTATACACCTGCATTCAAACACACAAACCTGAGGACAAACAGAAGTCCACTACAGCAATATAATTTAGTGATACATAAAGAGAAAGCAATAGTGTCTCAATAAGAGAAAGAGTGTAGTATAGAGAAAACAAACAAAAAACAAAAGGGGTGTGTGCCATTTTGATAACAGGTCTATCTTACTTCACAATTGCAAATAGTGTCACATTATAATATAAAAGATGTGGAAATAAAATCTTACTGGTTGTATTGTCGAATGAAAATTTTATATCAAAAGGTTAAGCTATTACGAAAGTGCTGCCTTTGTACTAATTTACTTTTTTGTATTGCTACAGCATCCACATAGTGTTGAAAAGGTATTCGCGAAACAATTTTTTTAATTTTCGTAACTGGCAGTTGCGATACTATATTGGAAGTCATGATTCCTAGATAAACCTATTACTCACCTCCGAAAATCTTATTTACGTAGTAAAACTATAGCCATATGATGCTCTCGCTCATCTATTTTAAAAAAAATTGCCAAGGAACATGGTCACTAATAACAATTTGAGCTGTCCCAGACTTTCAACTAAAAATAAACAAGTTGAGCAGTCCCAGCTTTCACCAACTAGATAGGCATACTTATAACACGAAGCAAATACATTCAACAAAGAAGAAACAACAATATGAAGCATATACATTTAACAAAGAAGGGGCAATAAAACTGGCGGACATTATTTGGTAATTCTTTTGTTTCTCAGTTGATGCATTTCCTTTTTCAGTGGTTGAAATAATTGATACATCTGGCTACTTTTCTCTTTCCAATACCTAACTTTCCCTCCCCCTCAACTTTAACATATTCCAGTTCTCTCTCTTCCTTATATCCAAGAATGTGCTTTGAGCATGGACCAAAAAAAAAAAAAGAAAGCATGATCATATCATGACAGAGATTTACAACTTTTTAATGTATCGCGGCCTGTAATTGTGAAAATTAGTATATGTAATATCGTGATAGAGATTTACAATGCTTTAAACATTGCTTTGGAAATGTAGAACCAATAGAGACCCCCAGATAACGGGGTAGAACTATTAAATACGCCATTTGATAGATAACCATGATAATAATGGACACACCTTGTAATTTGATCCCTTGCCTGAGCTACTATGCCGTGATCTTTCTTCCACTGTCCATCCTTCAGGCAACCACCATAAAGAATCGTCCATTTTATATGGCAACTGTGAAGAGTAAAAATATGTATTTAAATTCAAGGACTAAAGGAGAGTACATTTAGAAGCACTATTCCAAAAATTTACACTGTGAACATTGTCCTCAGAGGGAAAGGCATCGCCATTGCCATCTCTAGTTTGAGGTGTGCCAAGTCTACAGTTGTCAGCTTTTCCATAACCTATGACACCATCCTATTGCAATGATATGTTATAAATAAATAAATGAGTGAATTCTTATATAAATCGCAACAAACATAGCAAATACAAACATGTCATTAGAAAAATATGGGCTTTTTGAAGTATTATGTTGTTGGGAATATATTCAATGTGGTGGACACAGAAACAAATAATTCTAGGCCAGACACAATTATGTCAGGGTCATTTTGCAGGTTTTATAATTAATGTGCTAGAGGTGTCGATTCTTCTTCATTATCTTTTCCTGCATATTATTTTTATACTCTTACACAAATTCTTCAAGCCTCTTACTGATAGATAGAAAGGCAAACTATGGAGGGATTCAAGGGTTTTTTTTAACTATACTTTTATTTTTTCTTTAAATTTTACTTTCAGGCTTTGCGCATGCAGTGTAGAAATATCTAAACTTCTATGATATTCTCAAATAACTGAAGGTCATTTGTTTGACTACGAGAACTAATATAGGCTATGAGAACAATTTTCAGTGTCAATATTACAAAAAGGTCTTGTGCTTACTTCATTTGGTTCTGGCATGGTGTGTGTGTGACCTGCAGTATTTAGATATTTAGTCACGGCATTTCTTGAGTAAAACTTTCTCCCAGATGATGAATCAATGTAAACCTGGACGAAAATAATAAGATGGGCATACAAGCAAACGGTCAATGAGAATCCAACTATCCAAGTATTTTCCATTTAACAACAGCAAGATACTAGAACAATAAAATGCTAGGTAACTAATCAAGTAAATTGTTCTAGATGGTGGATAGAAGGAAAACCATCAAATATCAATGGTGGCTAAAACTCAATACCCTCTAGAAATGTTGAGAGAAAAGAGAACCACGCAGGCTAAGTGATTAAGAAAGCATGCAAGTGGGGGCATAATAGACAGGAAAGATAAATAGTCATGTTAAAAATATGTGCAACCTAAGGCTTTGATACCAAATTGAAAATAAAAGATCTGAATTTCCCAACTTGTAAGGGTGTAAGATAAGAGTACTATCAAAATCATAACTTGGAAATATAATAAAATCAAAACTAAATGCACACATTTGGTTGCGACGTCATTCAAAAGATTTTGTGTTTGAAAGAGAAAATGAGATAGTTTGGCTTTTGAGATAAGTAAGCATGTGTATGTTTGAATTTTGAAAGATTAAGTGTGTTAAGATATTATTTTTGTGAAAAATAAATTATAATTTAACTTTAAAGTATACTCTATATGAGTCTTAAATAAACATGATTACTCAACATATCATCAAAGTTACTATTACTTAATAGATACTAAAATCAGTTACAAGCACACCACCAAAAAAATGTATGGAGATTTTGTTAAGGAGAGGAGGGAAAGAAGGTACATCTTTATGACATGTATCACCAAATACCAACAATTACGAACATACATATTCTTGCAATATCTGACCATAAGAAAATTTTCCAGACACCACAACAAAACACACCCTAATAAATATTTCCGAAATTCTAGAATCAAAAAAATAGGAGAGAATGATCCTAAAGATATTGACAAATAACATCAATATTATCATGTCTTGTTTCTTATTCTAAATATAAGTTCATCATCATCAGTAACCATGACCCAAATTTTGGGTTAATGTAGAATGGAGGTCATTCATCCAATTTTTTAAAATCTGTCCACGAATCCCATTATCATTAATCCATTCACCAATGTCATTGTAATTCCCATTATAAAGGTTAACAAACCAAGAGGTCCCTAACTATAAAACAGTGCGCATGCATTCATAGCATCAGCGTAAAGCAAACATAATCACATAAAACAAGCAAAATTTATCATTCAAATTTAAAAGCACTTTAAGCAATTTGTAATTGCCAAACTTTTGTAATAGTCTATTTCAAATTAAATAGATTTATAATTATGCCACTTCTAGAAGCCTGATACCTGTACAGCACAGTATCTTTCCAACACCGAGAACATAAAATAGGTGATAAAACTATGTGAGTGATGGCCGATGGGTGTACCTTGTAGGTTGTTCCCTTTGCTGAGCCGTTTTGTCGTGTTTTTTCCTCCACTGTCCACCCTTCAGGCAACCATTGAGGAGAATCGTTTGCTTTAACCATTAACTGTAAAAGGAAAAAATAATATATATATATATGTGTGTGTGTGTGTGTGTGTGTGTGTGTTTAGTATTACTTCAAAAAGGCTATAGTGAATATGCTGGAGTATTGAAGCAGAACTGAAACATACATCATTGACTTTCTCATGAAAGGGAAGCCCATTGTCATCATTACTTCTTGTTGGAGGTGTACTAGCGGGGCCATTGTCATGCATTACACCACCTATGATGTCCTTTGAGGAAATACCAATTTGTCAGTGTTTGGCACAGAAAACGTAAGTCCTTACATCAAACCAAGGCAAGACCATAAAGCATGAATGTACAGCCTAGGACAAAGTTCTTGTAAATGTCACGGACAAACAATGGGGTTGGAAATCTTAAAAGGTTTGCATAGAATAGTTGTTTGATGGTTGTACATAAGATCAGAAATTCAATCATGTAATACTGAACGGTTGAAAAATATCTTCAAAAATCACCCACTTCTCAAATAGATCTTAAATCGTCTATGCTTACTTCATTTTGATCTGTTGTAGTGTTATCATGATCTATAGTATTTAAATATTGAGTCACAGCTGCCTTTGAATAGAATTTTTTCCCAGATGACCATTCAATATACACCTGCATCATTAATATAGAAAAACACAGTTAAATCCTGTCAGAAGGAATGCAACATAGTGGACAAATACAGGCTGGAAACAGAAAGCTGCAAGCAATGCCAACATAATGGATTGTTCTGATGCTGAAGAGGGGAAGGAAGAGAGGAAAACTGAAAACCAAGACAGGCATATACTATTCTAATAACACGCCTATCTTTTTTACCATCACTTATAAGAGAATGCGTAAGTGGTATTAGATATTAATAAAGTAGCAACCATCACATTTTTTGAACTACCATTGAATAAGAAAGTACTTCAAAGGTCGATAACAAGAAATCTATCAACAGCTAACAGATAACTAGATTGCTGGATCATTCTTGCAAATCTACAATTACAATCTCCAAGCTACATACAGTACAATAGCAGTTTGGCCCCTGCTGCCAAACATGGCCACATAACTTTCATGAATTCAAGTCCATCTATTTGAACAATCACACACAGTTCCTTATTTGCAATCAGCACCCAGCATTCGAGCAAATTACAACCATAGGTTTTTCATACATTTTGTTTTAAAAAAATTAAAAATATATATAAAAAAAAAAAAAAAAAAAAATCATGAAAAGAAACAAGACAAAAGAATGATAACTGAGCAGTCACTACAGGATGCTTGTTCAATTAAACAAAATAAAGTGATTCACATATTCAATGCGATTTCAGGCCCATATAAAAATTTGCTCCATGATGCAATTAATTCAGCAAAGAAGACACAATTGTGAAGCAAATAGCAATAGAAATGAAGGCCAATCTGTACAGATCAGTGAACATAAAGATTATATGATTTCATTGCATCATCATAACAAGCATACAATCATGTTGGCATGTGCATGCAATATATGAATCTTTGGAAAATCTGATAATAGTTTGTATCATACTCTCCATGACAAAGGGGAAGTGAAATGGCAAATTATGCAATTCATAGAAAACTATGCAGGTATTGAATAAACCTTGTAAACTGATCCCATCTTCGGGCCACTCTGCCGTGCTTTTTCCTCCATTACCCATCCTTCAGGCAACCATTCAGGTTCATTTACTCCAAATGCAATCTGTTTACATGCAAAAATAATAATAATTGAAAATAAAAACAAATACGAATATGAATATGGATATAATTTTATCATATTGTTGAGAGAGAGAGAGAGAGAGAGAGAGAGAGAGAGAGAGAGGTCATATTTAGATAAACCAAATTAAAGAAGAATAAACTTGGGATCATTAGTCAGAAAAATTACGCCATCAACTTTTTTGTCAGAGCAAAGGCCATTGCCATTGCCATCACCATTTCTGGCTTGAGGTGAACCTAGAAGTCCATTGTCAGCAGTGGCACGAATTACATCCTTCTTGGAATAAAATTTTGCACCAGTTTCAACATTGTGGTAGTACTGCAAGAATCACGCACAAATGAAAACCAGCGGCTTAATATTCAGCTCAATATTCTATTCGTGCAAACATCTCTAATGAATAATGCTTTTGGTCTAATACCCATTTATGCATACTTCCTAAATCTTGTGACATTATAGCAATGTCAGTTTCTATTTCAGATATAAAAATCCTGGGTAAGAGCCCACAATCTTTAAATCATTAAACATGTAATTTTTCTTCACGAAGTAAACCAGAAACAACTAGCCACTAGTCAACCACATGAACTCCTCTCTAAAAACGACAAATAAAATAATCGACCTGCCAAAACTAGATGCTGGGCAATAGAGAAATAAGGCAAGAAAATGTACGGGTATATCCAGGACCCGATATTAAACTTTTGGGCACTCAGAGAAACTTGTTTTAAAGAGAAAATTGTTTTAATGAGTGGATGTCATGTCCAAAATTTGAAAACTCATATTTTGGCTTCCGAACCTTTTACTGTTACTATGAGCCCTGTATTATACTGTGCCAAGAGTGGACTGCCCACCAATTCACAGCTACAAAATGACAGTAAATTCTACCAGAAAACAGGCAACTAAAATATCAGCAAATGGATCCAACCTAATCCAATCCACCAATTCTGACTCACCCCTCCATCGCACAGGTTAAATTGAAGGAAGATAAGGATTAAGGATTGATTATAAGGAACTTGTATGTGTGTGTGGGTATTAAAACGCGTGCATCCACACAAACGCATAACTCTGTAACAAACACTATCCTCCATTTTCATCATTAAGCAATATATTTAAGATTCTTAATACTTTCTGAAACAGAATTCATTTAAGATAAAACTCTACCCCATCTTCTTCTAATATTAACAGGACAATAGTTTTGCGCACGCCTAGTAACAAAATAATTATCGACATAAAGCAATCCAACAGAGATGCTAAATTGACTGTTTTCCTTTTTAGATTCAATTCCTTTTACCAAATTGAGTTTTCAAACTCCACTAATCACTCATCAGTTAAGTAAATTCTACCACGATCAATTCCACAGCAGAGCGCATACCTACCAAAAGTTATTCGAAGAAAAATTAAACCACATACAAACAATCTCAAACCACCCAAAAAGAAGAAGAGACGATAACCTTAATTTTCCTCCCATTCTTGTGTTTGACCTTCTCTCTGAATCCAGGAGGCAGCCACTCTGAGGATTCACCGTCAACCATTCTTCCCAAATATAGGTGGCTTGTATATCGAGTATTCGATTCACAGGTAAATGATGGAATCCATTGGGTTTTCTATAAACTTGGACTAGGTTTTCGGCGTTAATCGAAGAGCACAGGAAATGGGTCTGTGCTGAAATTGGGCAGCAACGGTGTGTGGCAACACGTGTTGGTGTATAAGAGTGGGAGCGTCGTATCACTGTTGAAAAACGAGCGTGGATTTTGGGCTAAATGTTTATTTATTGGCAAGACTAGCCGCGGACCGGCCCTCCGCATTTCGCACAATACAATTTCATTAAGTTGAATTTAATTTCATTGAGTTTTTTGGATGAGCAATTTCATTGAGTTGAATTTAACTACTAGTACTAGTATTTATTTTTTTTAAACTATTTGTAATTTGTCTCAAGAAATGTTTATTTTGTAGTGCAAGCCTTAGTACAAAAATTTACTTATACCGATGGAGTGTAATCTCAAATCCCCTTAAACTTAAGATCAACGTTAGAAAGTAGATACCACCATCATTTTTAGGAGACTATTTTGACCAAGTTAACGTAAATTTGGACTTCTTGTAATGATCGAATAAGGACAACATCAGTTTCGCGTGGCAGAGATTGTCACGATTTCCCCAAAATTCATTACTCAAATTTACACAACTGGAGGCTAAAGAATCACAATCACCATCATCAAACAGCAAGTTGAATTTTGAACCTCTCCACAAGTAATTTTCCGAGCCCTCAGCAACCAATTGGATCCCCTCCTCCCTCGCTCACATCCTCAACACTTTGGAGCTGCTGCCCCTGGCAGCATTTCTTCTGGCGCAGCATCCCACAAAGTATATGATCGACTGCAGATGCAGACATTGCACATAAAAATGTATCAATTTCGAAACACTGCACTGTTTTATTTTTTGAAAGAGCCGACGATGGATGGAAGGAATTTTTATTTTAAGTTTTGGCATACCAGGACAACAAAGAGGATAACATTGAAGATTGCAACCACTCGCCATTCGGTTTTCATGTACTGGGCAACTCCAGCCCTTTGTTGCGTCAGAACCAAATGGATTGGATCGGTTAAGAGTTTTTCAACATGTGTGAAGGAAGGTTGGTTGGGTGAAGGCAATTAGTTAATGCTTACTTGCAAGAATCACAGTTGTAACATCTGATAGACTTGGCATTTTTGTAGAGGCGGCAATCCTTGTTAGAACTCATTGGGTGGAAGCTCAAGTCGTAGAATGATGCATTCACGGCAGGAAAACCACAGCTGAAAATATCCAAATCCCCCCAGAAAGAGAAACAACAAGATTTTGATGAAAATAAGGATGTATATTTTGAAAGGAAAAATGGAAACAAGTGTAGGCACCTACTCTGATGGAGGACGACAACAGCCAGCTTCGACAGGGCTCAATTTTGCCAATTTAAATTGCTTCAGAGTCTGCACAAAATGGTAAGATCAAAATTAATATTGGACATCAAGAAAGAGATTAAACGCTAAATGAAGTAGAACAAGAACCTGCCTTGTAATTTTTGGAGAGGTTATTGCAGTCATCCGACTTGACAAGACAACTCTTCAGACGCTTCCAATTGTGGGTATTGTTAAGCTGAAATGTCCATGAAGAAAACGGAAAATGAGATTTTGTTCATGCGGTGGAAGCTTGATGTATATATCAATGATGTTCGACATTATGACCACAGTATAAATGGATGCTTACATGTTTCAGAAACCAGGAACTGTAATCGTTCAGTTGATACTCTTTATACCTATTATAGAGAAGCCAAAAATGAAAATTTTCCCATTCATTTGCACATAAGTATAGCTTTGTTATATATTTATTATAAACGCAACAGAGTATGCAAATTTTTCTAAAGGTAATTGCCAATCACAGAAGAGGGATGTAAATTCAATCATTTCTCAGTTGTCTCACCTCAGACCAGCTACATCATGACCAGAGCCATTATTTGTTACTATGAACCTACAAAAAAGAATCAGAAATAGTATGAATGCTTTCAAGGGGCTCATAGAGAAAAACAGATTGAATTTAATAATTAATATAGTGCTCAAGGTTTGCCATCTACATCGGGGACGAGAAAGATTGGAGCATGTCAATTCAACTTATCAAGCAACTCAGCTTGATCCTCACCTCGAGCTTGAATCAGACGTAAATAAGATGTCCTCTTTCACAATTGGCAAGAGGTTTCCCATATATGACACAAGTGATTTGAGTAAATAGTTAGATATCGATTAATGTGCTTAAGCTATAGGCTTTTTTGAGATAAAGAATTTTGGTGATGAGATCTATCATATCTTATTCATTTCCTGTTTAAAAACAATATGAATTTGAGCAGGGGGTCTATTTATTCTAAGCCCCCACAAATAAAAAATAAGGTTAGGTGAGGGGCCATTAGAGCTATAAAATGAGCCGAGACAAGCCGAGTACCAGGTTTTTCAGCCAGACCTCAAGCTTGCTCGGCAATTAGCTGTTAAACGAGCCAAGCACAAGGTTGACCTCAACTTGTTAATCAAAAAGAGTCAAGTTTGAGCCTTATCGAGTTTGTTTTAATATTTATCTATAAAATTATAATAAACCTCCTAAACATGAGTCTATCAAGCCTAATCGCATTCACATTGAGCCAAGTTCGTTTATTTCATGAGTATTAAACAAACTCAAAAATTGGCTCGTTCACTTAAATAAACTAACCGAGCTCACTGAGCTTGTCCTTAGTGCCCTAACCCAAACTATTCTTACCACATAGCAACTCCCTACTGAAAGGCCTAATGATTCTAACGCCATGCCGAGCCCTACCATCACATGTAAAGTCACTATCTATGCCATCAACTTATGTGAAAAGACTGTAACTCTGTAAGCATTGATATGAAGGAGAAACTTTTGACAGTCAAATTGGAAATACTTACGCCAACACAGTGAAGACCAAAATAGCAATGAGTATGATGCAAAGCAGGATGAGATACTGTAACAGCTAAGGAAGAACACAACACATAAGTGCGATGAATGAACACAAATGACACAGACTGCACTGTTCAATCATATAGCAATAAACAATAATGTAGCTTTAAAGGATACAATCCATAACAAAATTGCATTGTTCTTCCACGCACCAACAAACCCAATGATCGACCTGAAAAGACATACATAAAAATATGAAATATCTACGAATCAAACGCATATTAATTGAGAAATAAGCTTCATTAATACCAAACTATAGAGAATTCAATGGAAGCTCACACGACAAAGATTATGGCTCCAAGGCCTATTACAGGCACCGTAAGAGACCTCCTACAGTTGTCATGATGAGTGCTCATCCACACCCCAAAACCAACCACTCCCAGTGCTAACAACTACATATCAAATTCAAACCAGAGCTAAGATAATTGAAAAGGAAAATCTTAAAGTAAGCCGCAAATAATGTGATTAATGTCAGACACTTAAAGAAATGAATCAAAGATCCAGCAAATTTGGCATATCTAACAAAGTCCAAAATCTAAATAAACACATGAAAATTTATTTTAAACCCAAGCATTTGTTTCAGTGGAGTCCCAAAATTCAAAATGAAGCCAGCACAAAACCATAAGCAATTACTGAAGAGTAACAAACAGATAAACACAAAAACCACACAAGAAATGTTCTTTAAAGGAAACAAAAAGGAACAGGAATCAAACAAACACAAAATGGCATATGTGTATATACTATACATACAATGGTGAGAAAGTTAATCCATCGGATTATAAAAGTGCTCGTTCCCGTCCCTGAACTCATATTTTCTTCTAACTCTGGAAAACTCCGCACAACCAAAAACACAAGGTGAGTGCAGTTAACGTGTTCGATAAATGATCGCAATGAGAAACACGAAAATTTTCCGAGTCCGTTGCAGTTGCAGAGTGCAAGCAAGAAAAGGGTTTTGAACAAGCGTGAGTGGACAACAACAAGAAACGCGACTACTTCCTGCTGCTATTTCTTGATTGGTTTTCCTTGTGGGCTTAGAAAAGGAAACCAGGGTTGTTTTAGGCGGAATGATTCAAAGCTCCATGGAGCTCAATGCCAGATACAGAGGGTACAGCTTCCAATGTTCCACTGTCGAAAGTCCAGGGGTGCTGGTGAGAGTAGGCCCAGTGTTGGGCATTGGGGAATGGAGAGGTTAAAGCAATCAAATTGGGAGAAGGGAGAAAATGGGGCACATGGTTTCTGCAACAAAAATTGAAAAGTGGGGTTTCCTTCCTTTCTTCAAGTTAAAAAAAGTGAAGGCGACACGACACGACAAATTAGGAAAAAATAGCAAATTAGGACTGCCTATACTATAAAAGGAGCAGTTTGTTCAATTCAATGATTTTTCCCGTAGCCCGTCATACGCTCTTTCCGTCTATGGTAAAGACTTCATTTTTCTGAAAAAAGTAGAAAATAAAATTAAAGTTTAGTTACAGCTTGAACTTTTGAAGACTAAAGAGCAAGCTCGACTCAATCCCTAAATCTCAAAGGATTCGAAAGTTCAATTGAGTTAGATCGAGATTATAGCACTGCAATTAACACATTAAGATTGTTTAGAAGCAGATAAAACGCTACTCCATTATTGCAATGATACCTAATATCCCCATTATTAAACAACGAATACAATTGTTTCCAACAACTGTTTGAAAAAACTTCTAAGTGATGATTGCCGTTAAATTTAATAATTGGGATAACATGATAGAATTCTCCGTCCCACCTTTTTGCATGCCTTGATGTGTAGTTTAATACTACCTCCGTCTCACTCTTTTTGTTACGGATGAGTTTTTGGCACGTTGTTTAACTGTGATTCGAATTTTTATCATAGCTACGTAAGAAAAAATATAGTCAATTGGGATCTTGTTAGATTCGTCTAATCTTGTAGTTTTAGACAATCAATTTTTTATAACTTTTCTTTGTACATAATTTAAGTTATTAACCGTTAAAACGTGCATCGGCATGCGTGTCGGAAGTCTTTGTAACAAAAACAATGAGACGGAGGAAGTATACTACTAGTAATTGTTGTACTATTAGATGCTGTATCATATAATATCTCTAATACTAATAATTATATAAATTAATATATGTAGATTTCAGTTTGATTAATCATAAATGAATAATACAATCTCCTCTTAGCTTTGAGCAAAGAGTATTAATTTCTAATATAATCCAAATTTTATGCCACTGGTCAAATAGTCAAAATCCAACTTTGACCATTTTATAAGATTCGAAAAGGTTGTGGACTTGTGGTTGCCTTTTCATATAGTCTTCATTTTGCTACCATTACACATCACTCATCAATTAGAAAGTTCATATATTTATTTATTTTATATTGTATTTTCAAAAGGGTGGAATATTTAAATCTTTAATTAATTTAGGGGTTATATAACTCCTAGTAACAAAACACTCACTCAACTGGGGAGAAAAATGCTTCCGACTCCAATTTTGAGACCAAATTACAATGATCTAGTTTAACAATTGGATTAAAAAAGGCTTACTTGAATTGATCAAATGCTCTATAATTTCATCAAAATGTCAAACAAATGCAAGTAGGAACGGTTGGGTCCAAACATAGGCCCAATTTTTGAGTACTTTGTATCATAATGATTTTATTCGCCCTACAATTCATATATGCTTGTCATTTAATTTATGCCTCGTCGGCCTTACAGTATTTCTACATTTTACATTTTTTTTGGGATAATATGTTCTATATATCATAACAGGAAAAATGGCCAAATATATCATTTTTGTTTAAAAAAAAGTCAAATCTATCATTTTTCTATTTTATTACCGAATTTATCATCTACACATGCTAATTATATCCGAAAATATCCTAAATTCACTAATCGTGGAATGCTTGCTGACGTGGCAATAAATTAACTTAAACCCTACACGCTGGATCGAATTTGAAGTGTGTCTCAATTAGGGTTGGGGAAAAATACCGAATATACTACATACCGCACATACCGTATCGAAAAAATACCGAAAATATCAAAGTTTTTGGTATACCGTAATTTTCGGTATGGTATCATACCGTACCATAAGATTTCGGTACGGTAACGGTATAAATTTTTTGATACCGCGGTATATCGCTACCGTACCGAACTTTGGTATATACCACGGTATCGGTATATACCGCGATACCGTTATATACCGTAATATCGGTATGTTGATATATAGCGAAAGTTTGGTATGCCGGTATATACCGCAATACCGGTATGTCGGTATGTAGTGAATATTCGGTATGTCGGTAAATACCGCGATACGGTATGTCGGTATGTACTGAATGTTCGGTATAGCGGAATATACCGAACTTACCGGAATGTCGGTATGGAAACGGTATGAAAATATTTCATACCGAAACTTTCGGTATACCGAAGATCGGTATACCGAAATGTTCGGTACGGCAACGGTATGAAATTTTTCATACCGTAAAGTTCGGTAAAGTATACGGTACGGAGAATTTATTTCGGTATGATACCGTACCGAAAATTATGGTATACCGAAAATTTCGATATTTCTTTTTTCGATACGGTATGTGCGGTATGCGGTATACTCGGTATTTTTCCCCAGCCTTAATTGAGAGACACTTCAAATCCCATCCAGCGTGTGGGGTTTAAGTTAATTTATTGTCACGTCAGCAGCCATTCCACGATTAGTGAATTTAGGATATTTCCGGATATAATTAGCATATGTAGAGGATAAATTCGGTAATAAAATAAAAAATGATAGATTTGGCTTTTTTTGAAACAAAATGGATATATTTGACATTTTTTCCTATCATAACATAAAAAGGTGTATAGTGTATATATGTAGCCCCTTTCATTAATTTTTATGTTATCAAAGCTCCTGGTCAGTGCCCAATACTACCTCCGTTCTCTTTTGCATAGTAGTAACGATTCATTGGGTAACTTTAACTAATTTTTTAGACATAGTTATATAAGAAAAAATATAGTCATATAAGATCTTGTTAGATTCGTCTAATCACATAGTTTTAGAATATCAAATTTTTATATTTTTTGCTTATACACAATTTGAGTTATAAATATTTAAAAATGTATCTTGGATTGCGTGAAATGCAGAATGGGTGCATTTATTTGAGAACAGAGGAAGTATATATTTTTCGAATAAAATTTTTTTAAGACCATATTGGTTACCGGCCATTTCATTCATAAAAATAAGACAATTATAACAAGCTTGTATTCTATATAATACATCATTTCTTACACATATTTTTAAATCTGCTCCCCACTTGTGATAGTAGTATAAAAATGAATTTGGGAAGAAAAAAAAATCTACATGCATGCATGCGTAACATCAATGAATTATTTTGTGCTTGTGATTCATGATGAAAAAATAAGAAGAAAACAGAGAGGAAAAAGTAGGGTACACAATCTCGTGATGCATGCATATGTTATATGTATAGGCAGTGGCGGAACTAGAAATTCGATTCAGGGTGGTCAAAATTTTGTTAATTTTTCATCCGTTCCATATAATATGTTTTGTTACTGTTGGGTACGATAATTAAGCTGAAGTTTTTTTTTTTGAAACATTGACACTTATGTGTCGGCAAAGGTGTGTGGGAGCTCAAAACTTAAACTATACAAATTACAAAGGGGAGTAAATGAGGGATACGGGGCCGAATGGAAATCTAATCCAATCATAAAGTTGAAAGTCAGTTATGATAACTGGGCTAAGTCCCCATTCCCAACTGAAGTTAATTAAGAGGGAAAATGTTTGGAATTAGAAAGAATGAAAAAAATTAAGAAAAAATAGCTTATTTAAATAAAATTGGGGTTTAAATATTACTAATATTATTTTTACATTAAAAATAAAAAAATATAAATTTTTTTAAAAAAAAAAAAATTCAGGGTGGTCAGGTGACCACCCTACTCATATACTAGTACGCCACAGTATAGGCCTTGTGTGATCTAATGGTTGATTTTTTGGAAACTTTTATCTTTTACTGTATCAGATACTTCTATTAAATTAAACAAAGTGGAATTTATTATTTATGAAATTGACATGCATAAAGCAATTCGTAATAATAAAGTAGGGTTTTATCATATCGAATTGATCCAGCTGTAGGAGTGAAAATTCTACAGTAATAATTTTTTAAAAAATTAAGTAGTATTTTTTATTTGATATTACAGTATATATACCCATATACATATTTAATTATTTATATATTGTTATTTTTGCTAAAAAGTGTAATTGGTCTCTCAATATATATACGAAATCTTCATCAATCGTGTCATTCAAAGGCTTTAAATTAATTTATTTTATCATGAATGTTTTTGAAAAACAAATGGTTACTTAATTAGGTAGGATGACCACTTTCATCAGTTCATGTGCTTACTTCCTGATGATTAACCCTTTAACTAATTACACGATTCTAATCTCTCCACACAGAAACAGAATTAATTAATCATTATAGGAGCAATAATAAACAGTTGAAGAATTTATGCATCAGTGACAGTAATATAGAAAATTAAGTAACTTAATTTATAATTTAGGAAAGGACGACAAGTGAGTGATTAATTATCAATTCGCAATCAATTAAGAGGTGACAGTATACCATATTTATTACTACTATTATTTTCCTATTTCTTACATTTGTTATGCTTATAATAAAATCCCTTTAGCCCAAGTGGTTAAGTCCTCTGACTTCCAACGGAAGGTTGGAGGTTCGATTCCCACCGGCCCCCTATCCCTCCCCTTTATTCCCCTTTGTAATTGTGTGGCATGGGCTCCCACCACCCCTTTCCCAGACCTTCAATGGCTCATCAAAAAAAAAAATCCCTTTAGTAAATAAATAAATAAAATTAAAAATTTAGAAACCTCATGCCTGGCCAATTATATTGACCCCAATTTGAGTTACTCCTATGTTTTGAAAATCATTTCTCATATTTATTGAAGTTTTTATTTGAAAAGATGCAAGGGAAGATTTGGCTACTAAATAGTAATACTCCATCTGTTCCTAAATAGTTGTCTCTTTCAGCTCAATTTCAATAATCAATGTTTGCATTAACTAAGTCATAAATTTACGTACATTTTTACCGTTCAACTAAACTCATTCTTAATAAATGTCAACAAATAGTATTTATGTAAAGTGAAGGGCAATATAGTAAAAACATAGCATATCTACTTAAAATTGACAACTACTCGTATTTTGGAACACTTTTTACTCGGAGTATTTTTAGTAAGAACTAAGAATATAGGAAAGAGGGCAATGAAAGAAATGTGTGTAATTAATGATTGGGGCGTGTCTCCCAACCTGTGTCTATATTGCACCAAACTGAAGGCTGAAGCTACCCATTAATAAGGAATCAACACATCATCAATTGAAAGGGTAACATAATTTTACTTCATGGTCAATTATATGTCACTACAAATATTTATAAACTTCAAATAAGCTGTAATGCTATAATCTCGTGTAAGTGATGTTCTACGGACTAATTGATATTCCTGATTCTATTTATACTACTATTACTTTTAATCTATAAAATATTACTTCCTTCTCCAATTGTTTTTTTGTCTCTAAGATTTTGAGCACACAATCTGTTTAGTAGTTATTAATATTTTTAAGAGCTTAATTTTTTTTTAGACCATTAAAAGGTAGCAATTCCGTTTTAAGGCCACTAATAATACGAATTATGGAATTGAGCCATCAGAAGGCAAATGGGCTGACATTGGAGCCATTTTGACCAAGTCAAACCCAGTGTGGGCCGCGTGTGTTCAACGTGCTGGAGGGAGCACGCGCCGGCCGGTTCAAGGAGTTGGGTATGGCTGGACCGCTCCAGAACCCGGTTTTTTTGTTGTTAAAACGCAGAACAAAATAAAATCTCGTCTTCTTCATTGTCCAATTCTATTTGGGCGAAGTACTAAAACCTAGAATCGAAGAGTTCCCTCATTCGAAGCATTTGCACTGAAGATTCACTCCGAAATCTTGGTCTCCCTCATAATGTCGCATTCCGAATCGTTCACGAGTGGTGAGTCCATGTTTGGGCTCCCAAGAATGGCGTGCGAGTGTGGTGAATCTGCTCGCGTCAACACTTCCTGGAAGGGGCGGAACGCTGGGCGGCGCTTCTACGGTTGCCCACGATGGCCGGTATACTGTCTTTGTTGGGAATACAGTTTGTGACTATGATACATTTATGTTGATTACAGCAAATGGCCTGTAGGTTTAGTGTTGTAGTTTGTTGTAATTTGTTGTTGTTTATGGCCCGTAGGTGTTTAGGAATTAGGGTATTACTCTGGAGAAAATGTTTTTGTTTGTTGGTGTAGGTTGGTGTTTACACTGTTGGAGAAATGGTTTTCATTTGTCTGACGGACTGTTGAATTGTTCTTGTGAAATTAATATCCCATAGGTAAGATGCAATGACTGACTGACTGTGGTTGTCTTTTTTTGTATTTAGGGTGGTGGCTGCAAGTTTTTTGAGTGGGCAGAGGCTCCATTGTGCGCTCGAGCTCAATCTTTAATCCCTGGTTTGCTGAATAAGATTAATGAAGTTGAGAAAAGATGCGACGCTTTGGAAGAAGGTAAGATTTTGGATGAGAGGGAGATGAATTTGTTGAAAAGAGAGAAGTTTTGGTTGGAGAAGGCGAATGAGCGGATGGAGCTGGAAATTGGGAATTTCAAGAAGAAGGAAAAAAAACTCTACATGGTGATCGGTTTGTGCATTTTGGTTTTAGGCGCCATGACTAAAGCATTGTTTGGTAATTGTGGCTGTGTTAAGGGAAAGTTTCTGCAACTTCATTGATGAGAATGTTTCATTGAAGTGTTAATTTGTGGTGCTAATATGTAGTAGTAAGGAAGTTGACATTGTAGTAATTTTGTGGGGCTTTAGTATTATCTTGACTACATTTTTGATGTTTGGAACAAGTTTGTAGTGCTAGTATGTAGTAGAAAACAAGTTTGTATTATCTTGACATTGAAGTTGACTAGCTATTTATTGCTTTCAAGGTTTTCCAATGACCTCCTGTTTATGGCTGTACGAGGGAACAAGTGTGTAAGGTGTTGCGACACCATTTTGTGATGCTAATGGAATGATGGCCTCTTGATTATATGTATCTTTTGTGAGTAATGATAGCTACATATTCAATATTTGCCAACTTAATACCAATGTATCTTTTGTGAGTAATGATAGCTACAAATTCACATTCACCATTACTCAACTACTGCCCGAATTATGCAAATTCAGAAACAGGGGAATGATGTAAAAATGAAAATGAAATAAAAAAGATCAGATACAATGCATATCATATTCAACAAGAACCTTAAACCAAAGCTATAGGGAGTTCTCATCAATCAGAAGTCAGAACTAGGAATTCAGATTCATCAATTTCTCATCGGCTACATATTCAATATTTGCCAACTTAATACCAATGTAATACAAACTGAGTAGAAATATAATTTACAAAAAAGAGAGTGACTATGCCATTCACATAAAAGTGGCCAAAATTCAAAGTTCCTGCAACATCCATGTACCACAAAAGCACAATACCAAAACATGTGTACAATTGTCCCAAAGCACATGCCACAAACAGTATCAACACAGCCCAAGTTTAGACAGTAGACAGCATTAAGTCAGTAGACAGCATCAAAACAGCCACAAAGAAGAATCAACACAGCCACAAACAGAATCAGTCACGAAGTACATTAGTAATAAGTTTAGTCAGTAGACAGCATCCAAAACGCTGGAAAATTATCAACTTTATGGCGGATCCCGGGAAGTGATGTCAATATCATGAGTTGGAGGACTATGCTTGCCAATTGAAAATTTCGGAGCTCTCCAAGACCCGCCTCTATATGGTGGGCGCTTCTTCACTTGCAAAGGTCCCAAACCAGCCATTTGTTGTTGGAGGGATGGGCCATGAACCAGCAGGGGTGGATCAATGGCAGCCTCTTGGGTGATGATAGGCTCCTCTTCAACTTCCTCTTGAGTTTGACCGGTCGAAAAGATTGGTGGCAAAAGAGTTGGCTGTATACAGTTGGCAAAAATATTAGGTTCGTGTCTGATCAAC
The DNA here is from genome assembly GCA_030278955.1 of Hygrophila difformis. NCBI lineage: Eukaryota > Viridiplantae > Streptophyta > Magnoliopsida > Lamiales > Acanthaceae > Hygrophila > Hygrophila difformis. The sequence goes on along the minus strand of JAOANR010000012.1, from coordinate 48,853,694 downwards.
TAAGAAGAAAGAATACATTAAAATTAAAATTGATTTCTAACCTGTGTGGTAAGGTCAGTGACATTAGAAATGTCTTGTGTATTTGACCCTCTTTTTTGTGGCTTTTTACCCTTTGTATTTTCAACCTAAAGAAATTGAAAAACATGTTTAGTATGATATTGATGAAAAAGTACAATTCTTCCAACTGTAAAGTGTAATTCATACTCTAGAATTAGAAGATCCAACAGTTCCATCAATTCCCTTGCCAGCAGCAACAGCCCTTGCTCGAGTTGTAACCTGCTGTGCCATCAATAAAGTGAAAAATAAGAGTATCCAGCAACATAAATAAAGTGAAAAATAGATTACATATTCTGATTGTGAAAACATTACCCCTGTTGTTTCAACAACACTTGATGAAGATCCACCAGCAACATTGGTATTTTGATTCCTTGACTGTTGTAAATTAGTTAGGATATTAGTCTAAAAGAAGACAAAATTATAAATAAAACATTAAATAACACAGCTTTTTAATGTACCTTAGCAAGTCTACGCTTCTCACGCAGCTCATCTGGGAAATCAGGGCATGTGGTGATATTATGGCCAGGCTCTCCACAATTTCGACAGTAATTACTGTCTTGCCTCCTTGTCATCTTACTTGGATCTTTGGTATATCTCCTCCTTGGCCGTTTTTTCTTTTTCGGTTGCTCACCAACACTCAAAGTCCTTGCCTTTTTAGGTCTTCCAACTCCCCTTCCAAAGCTAGGTTGAACTGGAGGAATGTATGGTGTCTTTTGCCAAAATAGGTCACTTGAAACGCCAATTATCGGGTGCTCATATGCCTTAATGTAAGCACTAACCCGAAAACAATTTTCTACATAATCTTCCGGGTCATAACCTTGATTGCAAATGGCAGCCATGGCATGTAGACAAGGGTATCCGTTGAGCTGCCACATCCTACAACTACATGATCTTTGGACAAGATCAAGTACATGCTGTCCGTTGCCATCCATCATGGTGATTTGATAATGTCTGTCTGATGATTTCACTGGAATACACTGTCCCAATTTTTGGGCATGCTTCAAGAGGATTTTGGAAATCCTTGGACATATTTTCCTATCACTCCACTTTGTTACTGTCCGATCAATGTTTTTGGAGTGCCTCTTCATTATGTACTCTCGGATCAACTCAAGTGATGTAAGGATGGTCTTTGTCCTTGCCTCCTTAATGCATGAATTGAATGACTCGCATAAGTTATTCAACAACATATCACACACAGGCCCCTCAGAGAAATGAGACTTACTCCATTCTGTTGGTGGCCGAGCACTCAACCACTTCCATGCCCCCTCGGAGTACTCCTTGATCTTCTTCATTCGTTGCACAAATTCAGGCACCGTAGCAGCCCGGGCAGCCCCCCACAACAGATTCTTAAGTGCCAAGCCTCGGTAACCAGCCCCTACAAAATTATTGTGCATGTGTCTAACACAAAAACGATGGTCAACTCCCGGGAATATTTCCTGCATAGCTTGTATGAGCCCCTTTTGTCTATCTGAAATGAAGGTCAAATACCTAATCTCTCCTAACATCAAATCTGTCTTCAACACGGAGAGAAACCACTGCCAATTATCCCTATTTTCAACCGGGATAATTGCATAGGCAATGGGGTACAAGGCGTTGTTCGGATCCACCCCAACAGCTGTGAGCAAAACACCTTTGTGTGGACCACTTAGATGGCATCCATCTACTCCAATCAATGGTCTACATCCACGCCTCCAACCCTTCTTCAAGGCTGCTAAACATACATAAAATCGATCAAATCGTGTCTCTCCCCCATGGTTTTCTGTTCCCAACAGTACAGTGCTCCCAGGATTCCTATTTCTAAGCTCATCTGCATAATCCCATAACCTTGAAAACTGATACTCCGAAGACCCGTTCAATGCTTGTAGTGCCCTATTCTTAGCATTTATGGCCTGGTGTCTACTAACATTTACCTTCAAATCATTAATAACATCAAGTCTGAACCCCTCTGCAGTCCTTTTCGGATCAGAAATGAATTTCTAAATGTACTTCTGACTTAGCCACCGACTGTTGAGGGCTGGAATCTCATGTGTTTCAGTGCATGAGTGCACTGAAAAAAATCTTGTAACTTGAAGGGTCGATTCATTCCTCACATTGTGTGCACAAATTCTCCACTTGCAATTATTTCCCATGCATTTGGCATAAACCCTAGATTTATTAGATCGTGTAAACCTTATTTTTCTCTTCTCCAACACAGCCAGTGATCTAACAGCCTCCTTAAATTCCTCTTGCGTGCCAAAGATCATCTCGAGAGCAATTGATGGAGTGTATAGCTGGTCGGTGTTGAACACAGGTGCCCTCTTTGTCGAACTCCCCTCACAATATGATGGAACAAGCTCAGTGAAGTCTCCACCAACCGTGACCAAGTCATCATCTGATTTGTCACCATCACTTAACTCTTCTATGTTCCGCCCACCAACAGCAACTCGTTCTCTTAGGTTCTCCCCCTCTGATTGCACATCACTATCTTCGTCAGGCTCATAATCACTCTCAACAAATGCATCTTCGTCGGCTGCCTCATCAATCTCCCTTTCATCCTCACCACCAGAGCCCTCTAAAGCCTCCTCTAAATCAGCCCCCTCATCTTGCCCATCTTCCCTCTCCAAAGCCTCATGAACAACCCCCTCTAAATCAGCCCCCTCGCCATCATCCTCAGTATCACCTTCATTGCCCTCACCAGCCCCCTCTAAATCAGCCCCCTCGACATCATCCTCAGTATCACCCTCATCTTGCCCATCACCTGCCACATCATCAGATTCTTGGCTACTATCCAACTCACTTCCACCCGCATCCTCCACAACATATATATGTAGAATTCTTGATTCAATACACTTGGTAGCTGCGTCTCTCAATTGTACTTCGTCCTCCACTTCCTTAAATAAGTCGTCCTCTTTCAAGTAGTAAATAACATCATCTCCATTTATATCTTCCTTACTCAGCAGCCAGGACATGTACCAAAAGCCAAATAGTTTGACGTTCACGTGGTCATATATAACTTCTTTCCCCCCGGAATATTCCGCCCGTGGCTCAAATAAGCACTCTCCCCCATAATGCACTGTCAGAGTGATAGATGTGCAACCTGGATCTGTTGTAAACAAGTTGGCCATTTTAAATCATAAATCGACGAATGTATGTATAAAACACAACCAACAACCAACACACAAAAAGTAAAGCACCACAATAAAATACTATGGCAGATTCTTTAGAACACATAAGTACCGACACGGTGGGGGCACCACTGTCGGCTTCACCACAACACTTTCTTCGATAATGAACCCCAATAATACAACCCATACACATTAATAAACCAACCCCTAAACCCTAGTCAAAGATTCGTTCCACATGTGGGAAGGAAAACGACATTAGACTTAGGGACCACTCAAATTTCTTCATTTCTGCAACAGGTATTTAAGGGCTTGCAACAAATTGCACTTTCGTTCATAAATACACTTACAGAATGGTGGCGGCGGCCAATCGCTCCTCCTGTCCGCTCGCCGGATCCCCATCGTTATTTTCATCGACGCAAAAACGGGAAGTCAATTGAACGAACACGACGCAACCATTTTCACTCTAGGGTTCAATCTTCAGTAGGGGTGGGTTCGCCAGGATTAATCGGGTATGGAAGCATGGAATTGTCCGGCTTAGGGTTCTTTCGATTTGTGACTCTCAATCCCGAATGTTCTGTTTCAAGGCTAAAGAAGGGTGTTTTCAAGAAATCGTGTTTTCTAAAACACGATTTTTCACTTCCGACTTAAAACCGGAACGTGAAAGACACGCAGCCCGTTTTGTTTTCAATTGGTCAAAATGGCTCCAATTTCAGCCCATTTGCCTTCTGCTGGCTCAATTCCATAATTCGTATTATTAGTGGCCTTAAAACGGAATTGTTACCTTTTAATGGTCTAAAAAAAATTAAGCTCTATTTTTAAATAGTTACAAGTCAAAAATTATATAAAATATATTATACAAGTATACGAATATAATATGATTTAACTTGACTATATATAAATATATATTTTTAAGTATATACTTATAATAAAATTGAGTCAAAATTGAACAATAAATAATATCAAAAAGTCAAATAAAATACCTATAAAAATTACAATAAAAATGTTGGATTGCATTTTATAGCTGATCATGCAATTTTTTTAATTTTAATTTTATTTTATTTTTAAAGCAAGGGTATATCTAACGTGGGCTATAGCTCACGCTAAATTAGTAAAGGGAGAATGCAGATTGCAGAATTGAGGAAAGAAAATGTATATATGCCAATACAAGAAAAACGGCAATATGAAGAAGAAGAAGAAGAAGAAAGGTGATCGGAGGAGTTTTCATGTGTACGTTTGATTTTTTAAAAAATACAAATACTATATATTACTAGTATGTTTGATTAAAGAAAAAAAATAATCTGATGTTTTATTTTTCTTAAAAGAAGAATATCTATATTTGTTGGAATTAATAGTGTATAATTTTAAAAATTAAGGTAGGTAGCCAAAAGTACAATTCATAGTCATGAGAAGCCTCTGCTCTAATAATAATAAAACATACGTTAAGTGTCATAGTATAATATGAATGACGTGAAGACACCTGTGCTGAGTACAGACAATGGATGACCAAACTATATGCATTCCCTGGTCGATATATAGTTATGTAATAAAGCGACAATTAATTAATTGGTCCCCTCCCTCTAATTAAATTCTACATGGTGATGGGGTTGAGGTCATTTAGGTCCACTCTCGATCGGTCTCTCCACACCAGTTCCTTTCATCAAATTTAATTCCATTTTCAAAAGATTGTTTTTTTTATTTTTCGGGTAGTTTTTTTTGTTTGATATGTACTAATTTTCTTAAAGCATGGTATTATTAAGTTTTAAGATTGAAAACATTATTCAATACTTATATACTAACATATGATGATATAAGTATATCATTATATTGTCCACCATTTTAGATTGGTAAAGTCTTGGATTGAATAAGATTTTTTTTTTCTTTCTGACAGCATATGGAACAATCAACAACTCTTCTTACATTATGTAAATATATATGGAGTATTTGTTACTATAAGTTAAAATACTTTAAAACGACATTTATTCCAAAAGAAAAGAACAGTAAGTACAATGCCAAACAGTACCTAACAAAATTTGCCAGATCATCACCAACCATATGATAAAATATTAAGATCCTCTTTCAAGCCAAGAAAAGCTTGCAGTATAATACTACTTCCATCCCCTTTTTTATTTGTTGAATTATGAATATGAATACAAGACAAAATTTTTATTTCTAACCAAAGTTTACTAATAAAGGATGTCGTCCTCAAGTAAAATTATTGCTTACTTTTTCTTTTCTCTTATATGTATATCAATTAATTTCGAAGTTATTAATAATGTAGCATTAACGTATTAATCATTCACTAGCATAGTATAGTGAAACAAACATAATAGCAGACTTAAATTATTTATGATAAAATTTTCTTTTATATTTATTTATTGTAATTTTTATAAAGACATGCCTTGCAATATGCTTTACGTATACTACTATTTACCATAATGGGTGTATTTGGGAACAAAACGTTATGATTTAGCTTTTAAATTAAAATCTAAAAAGTATTATAAGCAGTATATAAATATTTTTAATTCTAACCCTAATCAACTCCAACTTTAGCTTTTTCAAACTTCAAATTTTAAATTTTAAAATTTCATTGAAATTATAAATTTATAATCCAAGCATCATTACCAAAAGTTATCTCAATTTAATATGGCCAAAGTATATATAATACTCACATAGCTACTAGCTAAAGGCGAGCTGATAATTCTTTTATGGATTATTGAGAATATATATAGCTCAACAAGCTTGATATTTATATTTTTCTTATCCCCAAATAAATTCAATGTAGTCACAATAGTATCTGAAAACCGATATTCATTTTTTTTTTGCATAAAGCAATTCATCATGGGTTTCCTTTAATTTGCTGGTGCACTATAATTACACATGCATGTCTCCAATAAAGACCTTACTTTTGACAATTATTACTTACATTTGTGTTAGTATGTCAAAAAGAAGTGGTGTAATAAATATTTAAAGATATAGACATATATACTAGTAGGGTCAGAAAATAGAAAATCAAGCCACTTATCAGTTACAGCTAGCTTTCTTATTTACAACTTATATGGAACTGATGCTAAAATGGAGAGCTACACATGAAACAATTTTGATATACCATGAAAATTACAAATAAACGAATATTGTGGACATGTCACTAGATGTCGTAATGATGTATTCAAATGTATTTTTTGGGAAGTTTTAATATTTCGAAGAAGCTTAGCTTTAAACAAAAATTGCATTCAAATATGTATTACGCTTTAATTCATTCATATACATATATGCATCTTAATGTTAGGTAATAGTAGCAGTACATAATTTTATACTAGTAATTTATGTGCAGTAAAATGGAGAGAGTATTTTGCGGCAAGGTTATTAAAATCTAGATCTAGATCTTATTGATATTGGTTATTGTAATTTGCTAATATGCAATATAAATATTTTTTTTTGTCCTAATTTCATAGGATCTTTAGGATCTAAATTCAATTCTACGATCTCAATCTTGCAAAGGGAAAAACATCTTACATAAGATCTAGATTTTGATAACCCTGTTTTGCGGGCACTAGTATTGACATGAAAGGAACTGCATGGTTACTTTACTTACTTCCAACTAACAAAGTTGCAGCAATATACCAAACGTTTGGTGTCCAGAGTCCATATACACATGGCTATGTCCACTTCTGTTTGTTTGTTACCCACACACACACATGCGTATATATGCATATGCTCATCCTTTATTTTCTCCTATATTAATCCACCCCTTTATCTATTATTCTTTCCCCTTATAAATTACTACTACTACTACAGTAGTATATATATATTATTATTGAATTGAATTGAATATGAATAGGGTTTGTGTTTTTTTTTTTTCCTTTAATTAAGAAAAGGTTGAGTAAAAAGAAAATATAGTCAGAAAATTGCAATAATTAAATATAGTGGTAATCGGAGTTGCTAATTAATTTAGGGCACTGGACTAGTGGTAGTAATTAATTAAGTAAAAATATAATGAATGAATTAGGTGTTCACGTTTATTTATTGTGGTTCCCGAAAAGAAGCAAGAATGGAAGGACAATGCGTTTTAGACTTTTAGACTTGATCAGTGGAGTATTTATCAGGCAATGAATTAAGTAAAAATTAATAAGGCAATTAATAAAATGAATGGTCAGCACGTAAGCAGTGGCTGAGGTCCAACATTCATTATTTAATACTTCATCCGTTCTTTTTAGTTGTCTTTTTAGAGATTGAAAAAAGTGTTCCAAAATATTTCCTCCATTCTCTAAAGTTTGCTACATTTGTAAATGTAGAACTATTCACACAAACACTTTGGCTTGAAGTTTTATTATAATTATACAAGTTAAAATATAGCAAAGTGTGATCTTGTTAGATTCGTATCGTCTTATAGTTTTTAAATATCAAACTTTTATAATTTTTACTTGTACCGAACTTAAGTTGTTAATGGTTTTAAATGTGTATCGGACTGCGCGTTGGGTGAGTCCGTAGCAATTTTAGAAAAACATAGGAAGTAGTTATTTTTAGGTAGTTATTGGTAGTTATGCTATATTTTTACTATATTATCATTCACTTTACATAAAATGTTATTTCTTGATATTTATTACGAATGAGTTTAGTTGAAGGTTAAAAATGGAAATTTATGAATTAATTAATGGAAATCTTAATCATTGAAATTGAGTTGAAATAAATACACTATTTAGGAACGGAGGGAGTACGAACTACTACTTAATTATACTAATTTAATGCCCACTCTACAGTTCTACTTCTTGTACTGTTCCATCTCATGCATGTTCAAAAAAAGGGACCATCAAACCATTCTTTTATAATTATTGTTCAATAGTACTACATACTGCATTCTCTCTACCTATACTAGCAGCTGTATAGTCCCTTGCTTCACCGTTGGAACATAGACATACTATTATACAGTATTTTAAATTCACTTTAATTTTTATTTCTAAATATAAGTACTAGAATTGATAGGGAATCATTAGATGATTCAGACAACCCGCCATATAAATTACTATCATAGAGTAATTTACAACACAATCTCCAAATAGTATCATAGAGTAGATGAATAATTCCCAGGATCAACCAATCAATTTGCTGAATTAAAATATTCTTTGATAACTCCCAGGATATTTTGGGGTTCAAGTTTCTATTCATAATTACTGCAGTCAAAACTTGAGTTGTTGCCGTTTCCAATTTACTAACTTCTTACTTTTTAGTTATAGGCAGTTTTGGAAGAAAATATGTTTTCAAGAAACAAAATAAAATAAAGGCAAAGTTGTACTCATCTTTAAAATGAGATTAATTAATTTATTCTTATTTAATATAATTAAATTTATTTGTTTAGTTCAATATAATATTGAATATTTACAGAATTAAAAATATTAGCTATACATTTAAAATAAATATGTAATTAGTATTTATAAAATAACCTTTCAAGTAATGTCATTGGATGAGGACTTAGCATAGTGGTCGAGTCCCCAACTCCCAACCTATAGATTGAGAGTTCGATTCCTCACCCAGCCCCTATCCGTCTCCAACACATTTGCATCATGCATGTTGAAGAAGTATACTAATTAATTATAGTAGTGGCCAGTGGGACGGATGGAGTATATTTTAACTATGAATCTAGAATTTATTTAGGTAATAAAATTTGTATTGTTAGATTTATTGACGAATTATGAATATTTAATTTATCACTCAAGTATATATACTCTGTCTCGTTAAATATTGCATGATAACTGAATATACATTCTCGCCAATATAAAATATTAAAACCATAATAGTGGAATTAATCATTGGTAGCTAGAATTATACACATTCACTAAATTACGAGCATCTTATCCTTGAATTATAGAAATTTCTTACTTAAAGAATGTTTGGCTAAGACTAATATTATATAGCTTAATTTATTTACATAAACGAATGGTATATAAATAATTTTAACTTTCTGCTTGTTGGTATATAAATTTGTGATTATGAAAGGGTAATTTGCAATGGTCTGCATTGATGTGTGCGACAATCCAAAAATACATTTAAAGATACTTCATGAAATAGCGTCGTCATGTATGGTCTACTTAAATTAATCACAGAAGCTTCTTTCCACTTATTTTATTTTTTTAAAATTCTAAGTACAATAACAAGAAGTCTCTACAAGAAGTTTTAATTTAATTAAACTGAAGTCAAATACCAAAATAGATTCTCAAATTTATTTTTAATTTAATTTAATGAATAAATAAGTTCCAAGGAAAAAAGAAAAAGAATCATTTCCTTCCCCCTTCTCACACTCACAGTTTTCACAGTCCCTCTTTCGCAGGGAAGACCAAATGAACAGCCTTCCAGAATTCAGATAGGACGGAATTTATGGCGTACAACAACGAGCATGGTCCTCCATCAGATCCGTTTTCCCATCTTTTCACATTTCTGTAACTGAATTTTCGTGGAGTGCAGAGACTCTGCTCAATTCGCTCCGTTTGGGTCTGCATTGTACTAATGTATTCATTTGGGTTCCTTTGAATTCTTGGATGGTCTTTTGCCGGAATCGAAGCGTTGCAGCTTGTAATCTTCTTTCGTTTTGCGTGCATTCGACGGAAAGGTTGTTTTGCCGGGTGAGATCGCCGGAGCTTCTGTTGAATTCGGAATAAAGCTCCAGCGGGGACGGGAATGAATGTAGGATAGTAAAGATGTTCAACCGAGCGAGATGGTGGAACGAGAAGAACAAATTCAAAGTAGTTTTCAAGTTACAATTTCACGCATCTCAGGTATTGGAATTGTTGCGCACGAAAATTAGGATTGTTTTGAGTTGAGGGAAATAATGGGGAATGAAATGCGGTTCGATTTTACAATACAATAGCATTCTCATATAAGTATGATTTGCGTAGTTATTATCTTTAATCTTTCTTCTTGTAATTAAATTTATCCACAAATTCATTTTTGAGGGGTTTGAAAGTAACAAAGATGAAGGTGGAGAAAAACTCGGGGGTGTTTGGAGTACAATTATGCTGCACTTCTTATTATCTTGTTCGTTTAATGCATTTCTTGGTATTGTCAAGTGAAATTATATGTTCCTATGGATTCAGTTGACGCAGACTGGAGGGGATGGATTGATCGTATCTGTTGTTCCTGCGGATGCTGGAAAACCAACCGTAAAATCAGAAAAGGCCACTGTTAGAGATGGGAACTGTTTCTGGGAGAATCCAGTATATGAAACTGTGAAGTTCAATCGGGATCCAAAATCCGGGAAGATTCATGAGAGGATATACCACTTTGTCGTTGGGACGGTATGAAACACTATTACAGAAAGAACAGAGGTTTATGCTTTGCTTTCTTGCTAAGTGATCGTCTGTTTTGGTGCTTTCCAGGGTTCGTCTAAAGCGGGAGTTGTTGGGGAAGCCTCCGTTGATTTTTCAAGTTATGCGGAAGCGGCCAAAGTTTCACTTGTGTCTCTTCCCTTCAAGAATTCAAAAACAGAAGCGATACTGCATGTAAGTACCTCTAGATCAATAACAGCCTCCCCTATTTGGGTAATCAAGGAGTTTTACAAATTTCTTTGATCTCAACGTGTGAAGATGATTTATTAGTTGACTTGATAGTTGTGTAGAGCCTGTGAAGTGAATTGTGGTGTATGTATTGTGAATGAACTGCTTATTACAGTTAATTTTTTTAACAGGTATCAATCCAGAGGGTTCAGGAATCTACTGAACACAGGTGTGGATGAACACACACGTTGTTTAATATTTTCCTGGTCTGCGAAAATTCAAGATATCACTATACTTTGTGCTCTTCTAACAGGGACATCAAAGAAAGTGTGAGTGGAAAATCGTTATCCAGGGATAACAGCCCCCAGCCACAGTTTGGCAACACAGATGATGTCATCACCAGAAGAAATTCTGTAGAGGTAATCAATCTCATGTCAGGGGCAAAACTTTTACGTAATACTTAAAATTTTTATGCATCAACAATTACAATTCATCTTATGGATACTGTTGGATGTGTCTGGCAAGTGATTTGTTGCTCCAGATATTCTAATCGAGTATTTAGACAGAGTACACCTATGATATGTGGCTTCCTTGTTTTCACAGGTTGCATTGGGTAATAATCCTGTTTTCAGCATTGCTGACTCCGACGTGAATTGCCAGGTATCTTGTGGATCTGACATTACACTATCAAGTTCAGAGAGCAGCTGTGGAATTTGGAATCCACAGGTGAAGAATGAAAGCACCCATCAGGAGCCAAAATCTGAAGCACCTACAGTGCTATCTGAACAGCATCGGACATCTTGGGACTGGGCAGTGAACTCTGCTAGCGAAGGTAGTACAGATGACTCTTCAAGCACTCCAAGAGAAACGTTTCCAAAGAATCTACCTAAAGAGGATCCTGAGGTTGTGATTGAGAAGCTGAAATCTGATTTATTGGCTTTATCCAGGCAAGTGGACACATCTGAATTGGAACTGCAGACTCTCCGTAAGCAGATTGTGAAAGAGAACAAAAGGGGACAGGATCTTTGGAGAGAAATTGTTTGTTTAAAAGAAGAGAGAGATTCTTTGAAGGGAGAATGTGATCAGTTCAAAGCCACTCAGAGACATACAAACAAAGCAAAAACCAAAAACAGTATGGTGTTGGATGCAGAGGATTCTCAGGCAATGGTTGTGGAGCTCAGGCAAGAACTGGATCATGCGAAAGAGCTGAATGCCAACCTCAGAATTCAGCTCCAAAAGACGCAAGATTCAAATACAGAGCTAATTCTTGCTGTGCGGGACCTTGAAGAGATGTTGGAGCAGAAAAATATGGAAATGCCAAAGCAATGGAGTGGATCCTTTGCCAAAGGGATGCATAAGAATTCCCAGGGAAGGGTTTCCACAAGCCAATCAGAAGATGATGATGATGATGGGCAAAAGGCGCTTGAGGATCTCGTCAAAGAACAGAGTGATGCCAAGGAAGCACACCTTCTCGAACAACAGATGATGGACCTACATAGTGAAATTGAAATCTACAGGAGGGACAAAGATGAATTACAGATGCAATTGGAGCAACTTGCACTTGATTATGAAATTGTGAAGCAGGAAAATCACGACCTGTCGTATCAGCTGGACCAGTGCCAAATCCAGGAAAAGCTTACGGCATCACATGAGCTTGAAAGTCAAATGGAACATCTGGAGAACGAGCTCAACAAACAATCAAAAGAATATGCAGAATCATTGGTCACAATAAATGAGCTTAAAGCACATGCCATTAGCTTAGAGGAAGAACTCGAAAAGCAGGCACATGGATTTGAAGTCAACCTAGAAGTGCTTACTCAATCCAAGATTGAGCAGGAACAGAGAGCAATAATAGCAGAGGAAGCATTGAAAAAGTTTCAGCGGAAAAATGCTGACACTGCAGAGCGTCTGCAGGAGGAATTTAGAAGGCTTTCTTTACAGATGACATCTACATTTGAAGCCAATGAAAATCTGGCTGCCAAAGCTCTGGCTGAAGCAAATGAACTTCGATTACAGAAAAGTCATCTTGAGGAAATTCTTCGAAGAACTTCTGAGGAACATAAATCAGTAAAGGACCAATATGAAGCCAAACTGTGTGAACTTACTAGCCAGGTTACAATGATGACGAATCAAATAGAACGGATGAAATCTGAAAGTGAAGACAAGGCAGTGCAGCTTGATTATCAAAAAAAGCATGCAGAAGAGGCTCTGAGGGTCCTGTCAGAAAAAAGTTTAATGCTCAAGGAAGAAATTGAAATGCACAAAGCTGAGAATAAAATTCTCTCTGAGAACAGCGTGAGTAAGAAGGATTTGGTGTATGAGCTTGAACAGATGAGAAAATCAATTCAAGAAAAGGAATTGCTTGTGGAGAAAAGGAATAATGAAAGTGTTGAAATGAAAAATAGGGCTGTCTCACTGCAAAATGAAGCTGAAGAGGCACACAAGGAACTGAATAAAATGAAATCTCAGGTGAAAGAAAATGAATCAATAGTTGGAAATCTGCAGTCCGAACTAGACTTTCTTCAATCGCAGATTACAGAGGTGAAGCGGTCTTTGTTAGCGAGTGAACTGGAGAAAGAAAAATTAAGGAAACAAGTGTCTCAATTAACAAGTGACCTGAAGAAGAGAGGTGACTCATTTAGAAATACCAACAGGAAAATAAAGGATGGCGTTGGTCGAGGATCTCAAGACATAGTGAAAGGTTCTTCAAAAACTAGCAAGCCTCTTTCTCAGGGATCGAAAGAAGTTGCTAATCTGAAGGACAGAATAAAGTGGCTTGAGGTAATAACTCACCTGGTTGAATTACTTGGTATAACTGTACATTGAGTACTACTTGATAAACCGATCAGCGATAATATGTTGCAAGATTATTGGTCAACAACATTACCAGTATTTGGCCCAGTTTCTGGTTGTTCAGGGCCATTGTCATAAATGTTGTCTGAAGTGTGTATTTTTTCATATATATTTTTCCTTGCATAAAGATTTTGTTGTTGGTTTGTTGAATAGTGCTAGCGAATTTCATTTTGTGGTTTTATCAACAGGGCCAAATCAAGTCGAAAGAAACTGATCTGGAAAAATCAGCAAATACATATCTAGAGAAGGAAATGGATCTTCATAACAAAATTCTAGATTTGGAGGGGAAACTTGAAGAACTTAATGGAAGCAGTAGAGATTTCTGTTCAAAAGAGGTAGAAGAGGTAAGCAAATGTGCAATTCATTGCTTTGCTCAGAGATTTGTCAGTATTGGTTGTGTATTATTGGCTATTCATCTGCAAGCTTCCATTCAAAATCTCTTTTGTTACGTTTGAGGTTATGCTACAAAATTTCAATTACCTTTTGAACCTGAATCTCACAATCATCAGATTTTCTATTATTGATTTAGGTTACTATTCAATTTCTTCATTAACAAGTCCATATTATTAGTTCTCCCCATTGTCCTAATTTTTGTTCAGCTATCCCAGTAACAAACTTCCTCTGATGCAGGCACTAGAAACAAATGATTCCGCGATAAAGAGGTAAGGCTTCGGCTATACATATAGATAAATAATATTTAATTTCAGCTCCAATTGTTTAAGGTTCTATAACTTCTTTCAAACAGCAGCCAATGCATTGAAGACTTGAAAACTGAAATGGCACTATTAAAGGAGAGGAACACAACAATGGAGGTGGAACTAAGTGACATGCACGAAAGATATTCAGAAATAAGCCTCAAATTTGCTGAGGTAGAGGGTGAAAGACAACAACTTGTAATGAAACTACGCAACTCAAATAAGAGCCCTTAGAGTTCCATAATCTGGATTGAGTACATCCGTGAGGTAAGCTTCTTCACACTTTCATAGCTTAGGATTGGGAGCATTTGCTTGCAGTGTGGTATTCCTAATAAAAACATTGTACATTAGTAAAGCAATTTTTTCTTCTATCCTTTGTGTATAAGATCTGAAGTTTTTTCTGGCTCGAGATGTGCTGAACACCCCCACCCCAATTCGTTCATTGTTTTGCTTTGTTTCGATTCTGTAGAAACTTTCAGAATAATGTTGCCCGTGATTCTATGGAATGTAAAGTCTTAAGGATGTGTACAATTTGTTCACTTACTATTTTGATGATGGTGGTGTATTAGAGAGGGCCTCTTTTAGGCTTGGACATTTCCCACATTACCAATCAATGGCATGAGGTTTTTCCTATTCTCAAAGGAAAAAAGATATCCTACGTCAATTCAAGCAAATGCTTTAAATTTGATCTTACATTCTCAATTTCTCACAATTTGTTATCTTATGAAAGCATATTTAAAATTCACCCCAATGTCAACTAGAAAAAGGGATCATCTTTAAGACGAAAAAAATCACACCAACATATTTAGATGTACTATATTTATAGACATTTAGACTCAAAATACATAAAACAAATGAAGCCTAAAGATATTAAATAATTATCACACCAACATATTTATAGACAGTTAGACTCAAAATACATAAAATAAATGAAGCGACTAACCACACCAACATATTAAATCACCTGTAGTACACATTAACAGAACAAAAAGGGAAAGGACATATTATTTGTTGAAGACAGCAACAAAAAGAAAATGCAAAAAAACAGAAGAAAGCTTAAAGAATGAATACCATAATTAGTTTTATTTACTTACCTCTGCCAAAAACGATCAAGAATATTTAACATGGGCCCAAATTTTCAGTCCACACCCGGTTATAAAATGAAATTTTTAATTTTTATGGATCAGTTGCTGTAGTGTAAATAAGATTGTTAGGTTAAAGCTCGATCGGGCTTTGTTTCCTAATTATCATGTCTGTCGGTGCGTCGTGTACCCGTTTTTACCTTCATACCTACCAGTCTACCACTACCCAAGTTCAATCACGACCATATTTTTTTTATTTTTTTTTCTGAACAATTTATACTCCTTCGTCCCGCAAAGTTTGACACCTTTCTTTTGGGCACGGTAATTTAAGTGGTGAGGTTTAGTAGTTAAAGTGGTGTGAGTGTTTGTATTTAAGATTCTAATAAATTTTGATACTGTTTATTATGTAACTTTAATGTTATCGTAATGATGTAATTAGATAAAAATAATCAAGTGTGGTTTTGTTAGAATCGTCTAATCGTGTAGTTTTAAAATATATATTTTGTACAATTTTTATCTGTACCAATTTTGAAATATTAAGAATTAAAGAAATACAATGGACTTTGTGTAGAAAAGTAAAATTATATTGAAATTTGTGCAGAATAGTAAAAGTGATTACTTTTAATGGTATTTGATAATAATTAAATTCTAATCAAACTTTATTAATTTAATTTATCTAAAAATGGAAATGTGTCAAACTTCGTGGGACACCCAAAAATGGAATAGGTGTCAAACTTCGTAGGACGGAGGGATTACATGTTAAGAAATGAAGTGATGAAAGCACATACCGTTCAAATTATAAAGAGATTCAATTACAACCTTATTGTTTTTTTTTGTTTTTTTGTTTTTTTTTTTTGTTTTTTTTGTTTTTTACCTTCTGTTGTAATCATTAAAATAATTAAATGTTATTTGCCACAGTAACTTTTACTAGTATAATTTTCTAGATTTATTAATTAGTAGATAAATCAATTTTTTTAATAATTTTTTAGACTACCCTCTCCAGTAAAGGTTAGCCCTATCTGCAGTAAAGATAAATAAGAAGTTGAATTTTCTAAGGTAAGCAAACAAACCCTACATATAAAAGCTTAATTAATACTAATATCGTATCTATATATAAAGTATGTGGTTGTCTACTTTTCAAAATGACTTGTAAAGAGTTCATCGACATTTATTAATTTTACTTCTTTTGCAAGATTTAACAACAAATACTAACAAATGTTAGAAACCAAACAAAATGTTAAACCAATACCATCTAAATTTTCTGTTCACATAATAAGTGGAACGATGGGATATACAGTAATAATTTGAATATAACATCATGGATATTGTCATGACAAAGGGGAAGGAATTTTTTTAGGTCTAATTTGAATTTATAAGATCTGGTCTGGTCTGATCTGAATTTGTCTGGTCTGGTCTGAATGTTTCTGGTCTGGTCTGGTCTGATATTATTTATTTTCTCTATATTATTATAATAATTTGATCTGATATGGTCTGATCTGATCTGATATGGTCTGATCTGATCTGATCTGGTCTAGATTGATCTTATTTAATCTGGTCTGATCTTACTGTTTATTATCCGATCTGGTCTGATCTGATTTTTATAAAAAATAAATAATAAGGTCTAAAAATAAGTCTAAAAAACATGGCGAATGATTAATTTAAATAAATAATTTATCGGCTTGCCTGAAGAAAATACTATCTAATGGGATATGGTAATAATGGTGTAAGTTCATTAAAATTTCATCTACAAATATGAAGTAGTTTTAAAAGAGACTGAAAGCAGAATCCATCAAAAAAACAAAAGACCGAAAGAAAAAGAAAGATTTTATTGTTACACATGAAAGGACAGCCCACCAACCACTCCACTAATGTAATTAATACCTGGGCATCAAATTAAATATTCAAATTTTAAATAGGCCACAATCCATTACAGTATTACACCATAAAGCTCTGTTTGGGAGTTTAGCAGATGACAGAAATAGATAGTAGATTTGACCAACAGATTTGAGCAGCAGATATGAGTAGCAGATTTCATTAAAGGTGTTTGGTAGATTAATTAGCAGATAGCATATTTAGTGTATAAATGACATATAATGACACATATTAGTTTAATTAAATAGTAATTGTAGTTATATAAGGACAAATCAGGAAGGATATTTTTAGAAAATATGAATATGCTGGGCAAACTGCTTCAAAGGGGAGCAAATTAGTTTTGAGCAGATTCAGCTCAATCTGCTCCTCTAATTTACTTCTTACCAAACATTAAAAACAACATATATATATAGGAAAAAAGGCCAATATAGTCCTTTATTTTTACAAAAAAGTCAAATCAGTCCTTTTTTTATTTTTTGGCCAAATTGGTCCGCTACATATACTAATTACGTCCCAATCGGTCCTCCATCCACTAATTATGCCCTAATTACATATTTTTGGCCAAATCAGTCCTTTTTTTTTCCAAAAATCTAAATTGGTCCGTTATTAATTTTTGCCCCCTTCATGCAGTTCAATGCACATTTCAAACCACTAATAACTCAAATTCGGTATAAGTAGAAATTCTAAAATTTCGATATTTGTAAACTACACGACGAGACGAATCTAATAAGATCCTACTTAGCTCATTTTAATTTGTATATCTATGTTTAAAATTTATGTCAAAATAAGTGTATGAATAGTAGCAAATTAGACAATATAGTTATTAAAAAAAATGGAGGGAGTATATCGCAATTGGTCTTCATTTTATGGAGAAACACCAAAAACCATCGAACTCTAAAAGATGATCCATTTGTTTAATAACTACATTTTTTTAATAACTACATTTTATGGAGAAACACAATTCTATGCGATATACTCCCTCCATTTTTTTAATAATTACATTATCTAATTTGCTACTATTCACACACTTGTTTTGACTTAAAATTTAAACATAGATATACAAGTTAAAATGAGCCAAGTAGGATCTTGTTAGATTCGTCACGTCGTGTAGTTTATAAATATCAAAATTTTAGAATTTTTACTTATATAGAATTTGAGTTATTAGTGGTTTGAAATGTGCATTGGACTGCATGAAAAGGGGCAAAAATTAATAACGGGCCAATTTAGATTTTTGAAAAAAAAGGATTGATTTGGCCAAAAATATGTAATTAGGGCATAATTAGTGGATGGAGGACCGATTGGGACGTAATTAGTATATGTAGCGGACCAATTTGGCCAAAAAATAAAAAAAGGACTGATTTGACTTTTTTGTAAAAATAAAGGACTATATTGGCATTTTTTCCTATATATATATATATATATATATATATATATAAAGGTCAAATCTGTTGGTTATGAATATGCCGTGTAATATGCCACCAACCAAACAAGCTCAAAATTACATTATAATTATGAACTTATTTTTCTTGGTCAACATGCTTGCAATCACGCAGGTCTGCGTTAGACATCATTTCATTTCAACTTTTTTTTTTCCTTCCAAAAATGCTAAATATTAGTAATAGTATAACGTCTAGTTAGAGATAATTAATTACAGTGTTCATTCGAATTGCAATAATAAATAAACCTCGCAACATATACACTTTTAGTACAATAAAGAAAACCCTAATGGAAGCCCTAAAAGAATCCAATGTAGTATTTGATAATGTAATGATACACAATATCACACATAATGTTAATTACAGTACACAAGAATAATACAAGATACTATATTCAAAGCCTTTGAATGAGAATAAAAACAATTGATGAAGCAATAACAAAGGATTTATTGTTATAAGGATATGAAAGTATATAAGTATAGGTATATATAGGTACCTAGTCAATGTAAAGAAATTAAAACCCTAATAATGTTTCACCGAATGGGTTATGGTCCGGAGTCCGCATCTCCGGAGTGTTCTAGAGGTGGTTGGTTTGTGCTATTATGTTGGTATGTCGCATATGGCAGTTTTTTTGTGTAGTTAGTTTCCTTTTTAAATTATCATTAATTGAGTGTTTTGTGGGGAGGTTACAAAATTTAATATCCGGCAATCGTGGGTAGATTTTGGAATGAATATTTTTATTACACGTGTCATTGGTAAGTAATGTTGTCCGAAATCATATTGGATTTTGAGTATTTTTTTAAATTTTTAGATGATTTTGTGGGGTTTTTGTTGTCTCGTTATCCATTGACCAAATGTTGTCTTTTTATTATAGCATTCCACTTTTAACTGTATAACACCGCACTCATCGAGGGCAACATATCATTTCTCAAAACCGAGAACACGCAAGAGGCAGATTTAGAGGGTTTTCAACACCACCATATCCGACGCACGACGGAGGTTCGATTGGCCGTTCCAGCGGACGACTCCAGTTATTTGCCTCGCTCATTATCGATATGGAACCACACGAGAATCAAACCGAGTGAGTAGTTTATCCTCTCCGTTTTGTAATTTTGATGCCGATAGTCTCTGTTTTTTTTTTCTTTTTTTTTTTCTGTTTCGGCATCCCGTTAAGCGGCGTAGTGCTCCCCCAATTCCCGATTTAGTGTTTAATTTATCATTATACATTAAGTTGTTGGTGTTTTCTTCATGTGGGATTTTTTATTTCGAATTGTGTGTTTGGTCTAGGCAGTTAAAATGTGTGTTTGATTATGCTCACTGGGTGAGCACCTGAAAAAGTGTGCTGATTAATTACACACATCACGCAGCAGCACATTTAATAGCATTCACATGTATTGCCCATATCACACATACAGCGGGGACATAACATTACAATTAATTCAGTTAATCAATTCAACACCCACAAGTCCAAGAACGACAAGAATATCCATCAAACAAATCAACACACACCCATCACGATAACATACACGATCAATATGCTCAGTTACTTAAAACAATTACCCATTTCCACCAGAATTAGTTTTTACTTTGCACACCCTTAATGATTATCATAGCCGGAGCACAACAATGCATCGAACATATCATCCATTATGCTTTCAAAGATCACATACATATTACGCAAATAGCACAGTATTGCAGTCATACATTACACAGCCTGTAGTCTCACCATTCATGCATTCCAGGAATGCATACCTGAAAAAATGTGCTGATTAATTACACACATCACGCAACAGCACATTTAATAGCATTCACATGTATTGCCCATATCACACATACAGCGGGGACATAACACTATAATTAATTCAATTAATCACTTCACCACCCACAAGTCCAAGAATGTGAACAAGAATAACCATCGAACAAATCAACACACACCCATCACGATATCATACAAGTTCATTTTGCTCAGTTACTATAAACAATTATCCATTTCCACCATAATTAGTTTCTACTTTGCACAACCTTAATGATTATCCTAGCCGGAGCACAACAATGCTTCGAACATATCATCCAGTCTGCTTTCAAAGATCACATACATATTATGCAAATAGCACAGTATTGCATCATCCACCATAATTAGTTTATTCGCCGGATTAACCTTACTGTTCACCTTGTACCCCTGCTTGCTACAGCAGTATAGCATCCACCTGACCAGGCTTTTATCTTTCGCTAAACATCTTTCATATTCCTTGCGCACCGAAAACCCACGGCCATGTGCAAAGTTGAGGTATGCATTATAGGCATCCCTAACAGTTTTGAACTCTAGACCTTCAAAGTCTTTTATATCTGGAAAATAATGAGAATAGATAATGATTCATTTCCTTCAAAAAAAAACCATCATCATCGTCCACAATCAAAGAGAATTGGCTGTAAAAACATGAACAGAAATAATGATTCATTCTCGTACAACTATTACCTGACATCACCAATGTTACACGGCTACAGGATGATTCGTCCGGATTGGCATTAGTTTCTGCTAATGTCTCGGCCACCGAATCACTAACCACACCCGCATCACCACCTTCTTCATCCATTCCATTTCGTGTTATTGAGTCGTTGACGATATGCAACAATTCATCATCGTGTGCATCGTATCCGCAATCTTCTGGCGTCGTATCACCTTCAGCCAATTCGTCAGGCAAAAAGTTGAGGTCTATCATCCCCACACCCGCCGGATTTTTGAGAGAGCGTCTAGATCGAATCCGAATCCCCTCCGGCAAGATCAATGTCCAGATTAGCATTTTCCCTTTAATCATGCAAGAGAAGGAAGTTTCCAATCATTCCACTCATTACTCCCACTAATTAGGGAATTGAGTGATCCAGCTTCCTTTTTTTATTAATTGCGTCTGAATGGAAGGGCACTACCAAACCTAGACACGTAGCACAAGGTCACAATAGTGAGAACACGTCCGCATATGGGTAAGAATAAATCATCCGCACAGTAACTATATTGATGTTTCACTATTATTTTATTCCTTGAGCCAATTAATTAACATGAGTGTGGGGACACTAATGCATGAAAATTTTGAATAAATATTCTGACATCTCAGTTAATTAGTCCATGGGTTCATTTTTTAGGACAAAAAAGAAAAAAGGAAAAAATGATGAATGTTGTAATGTCTTGTTTGCCATGCTGTAAGCCTGTAATAATCATCCTGTCTTCGACCTGCCTCCCAAGTCCCAATCCCCACTTGGAGTATAATAAAGTATTATTAAGATAAATAATTGTTTTCATTTTCGAACAGGAGCTTTGTGAGTTGTTTTAAAATAGCCACTGAATAAATAATAGTAAATCAAACCAACTCCTTTTTTTTTTAGAAAAAAAAAAAAGAAAAAAAAGGGAAATTCGAATAACGCGTCATTACATGTGCATTACCAGTGTTTTCATGAACAAATAAACAGAGAGTGGTGATAGAGAATTTGAGCAATCTGGTCAAAACACATATCTGAGCATCACATTTTTGGCATCACACAACACATGTCTCCCAACACACAAAATACACAATTTCATACATCACACAATATAACTTCCACATCACACACATGGTGGCTGCATGTGCAGCCACCTCCACACTAACCCCTTCCGAATTTGAGAACCACATGCCCCACGTAAATTTATTTGAAATTGCATGTGTATGAATTTTAGATCACCAAAATGGTTACTTCATATTAATATGAGTAAATGTGTAAAGGCACGTTCCATTTAATTTGATTCTATCTTAATGAGAGGAAAAATCACATAATAAATTTAAAGTTTATATATCCTATGAAATTAATTGGGAATAAAAGGGGTGTAGGCCTTGCAAATTATTATGACTGCCATAATTTAAACACTCCACTGTGGTTCGTATTATATTTTATTTAGGTATAGAGTAGGGTTGGATTTATATATTTAAGTTTATCATTAAAAGAATAAATGTCATCATGCCTGTAGTATTTAATTACTGGAAACCATATTCTATTGTCCATTCTATACACTGTATAAACCAATTAAAATAATACTTAGTCTTTCCCTAAAATATCTTTCAAAAAAATAAAATA
The DNA here is from genome assembly GCA_030278955.1 of Hygrophila difformis. NCBI lineage: Eukaryota > Viridiplantae > Streptophyta > Magnoliopsida > Lamiales > Acanthaceae > Hygrophila > Hygrophila difformis. Next base: position 48,831,010 of record JAOANR010000012.1, on the reverse strand, counting down.
AATTGATTTAGGAGAATTTTGAATTGTGAAATCAATGCTCAATCAGTGTAGTACAGGACGACACTTAATTTTTTTTTTTTTTTTTAAGGAGCAAAAAACACTAGAATAGTATAAAAAAGCGTGTATATATATGTCCAAAATTTTGTCATTCCCAGCTTGTGAATTAAATAGGATATCATATATCCTATATAGCATGTGAAAGTATATAAACACCAAAAAACTTTGTTTTTGACTTTGAAAATTAGATGGTGAACAACTGTGTTTTGCACATTTTGCGTATGAAAATTAGGCTCTCTCACAATGCCTGTGCTGGCCAGCAATTTCGCCATTTCTTTAACTTCTTAATTTTTTTATTAGAAAATATTTGTAATAATAATTGTTGAAATATTTTTTAAAATTATACAATAATATAATGAGTTAATTATACAATTTATCCAACAATTTAAAAAAATCGATTGTTAGATGAGAGGTTTAAACATTATTAATATAGATGAGCAACAAATAGTAATAATACTATGACAATTGGGTTTTTTTGGGTGGTTAAGGCATTCATTTTCAAAACTGAGGATTTCTACATAACTTTAAAATTACCAAACGTAGTTGGCCTGAGTGGTATGGGGTTCTGGCAGTTTAAGCAAATGTCTCGGGTTCGAGCCTTTGTATATGTAGAATTCTGCTTTTGGAGAGACAACCCTTCAATGCCCACCCAATGAGGCCTGGGGATACCACCTAAAAAAACTTTAAAATAATGTATTTAAAATCATATTAGATTGTTGTTTACTATTTGAGATATATTAAAATATTCCTGGATTAGTCATATAGTATTACTAATTGAGAGAATTTTGAAAAATTATTTGATGAAATTAAATGCGTTGAGATAAGAGGGATTATTGAGAATTATATAATCACCTAATTGATAGCTTAGTATTATATGCTTAACAGCTGTGCAAACCTTTCCCTTTCTTCTGCTATTATTTCTTTTTCATATATATACAAATCATATTTTAAAATAAATATTTTATATTTTATCGGGATAAAGACTTGAATTAGTGAGCTAATTTTTATGATTGGGTTGAATTTTTCACTCGAACTTACCATTCCCTTGTCATTTGTATGACTTAAGAGTTTTCACATCTTTTACCAAACCCTGTGTAAATATTTTTTTAGAAAAAGATAAATATTTTGTTTTTGGTAATATTTGAAGATAAATATGAATGTTTTTTGCCAAAACAGATAAATATGAATGTTGATAAACAAAATTACAAACACCATCAGAAAAAAAATAATGAAGGGAAAAATTACTAGTAGGAATTCAAAGATCTAAATTTAAAATTAGAAAACCTTAATATTTTTTAATCACTTTAATAATCTAAAAACACACAATTAATTTTCCCCAAAAAAATTAATCTAATTATCCTATGGTGATGCTAAATACTTCCTCCGTTTCAAAATAAATGTTACGTTTTGATATTTTTACTGTTCATTATAGCACATTTACTTATATTTTTATTATAGTTATATTTTTATTATAGTCAAGTGAGATCTTGTTGTATTCGTCTCATTTTGTTGTTTTTAAATATAAAAGTTTTAGAATTTTTACTTATACCGAATTTGAGTTATTAATAATTTAAAATATGCATTAACATATATGAAGAGTAGAAACATTACGCTTAAAAAGAAAACGGAGTAAGTAGTACTCCTCTGTCCCATTTAAGATGTCTTGTTTCATTTTTGCACAAAATTCAATGCACTTTTTCAATCATTAATATCTCCAAATATATACAATAAAAAATTATGTGAATTATATATTATAAAACTACATGATCATACGATTCTAAAAAGACCCAACTCGACTATTTTTTCAAATATATACTTGGAATAATATTGAGTCAAATTTAAATAATGAACAGTGCCAAAAAGCCAAACCAGACATCTTGTCTGAGACGGAGGGAGTACTTGTTTAGATTTCTTCAAAATCTCGCAATAAGCCCAACGGCGAACGCTCCCCCTGCCCATCATTATTCAGCGCTCTTTCTTCTAACGTGCGCTGATATTCAGGCACATGACAACTGCAACTCTCACCTCCTCCTGAATTTCAATATTTACCCTTTCTAAAAAGTGTTACTGAGACTGAGTATTTTAAAGTCGTGCGGAAATGGACTTTTGGTGTTCATGAATCAAAAAAGTCGTGTGGCCAACCCTTAAAAAAAGGGCATAATCGGCAAACAAAATGACGGAAGAACAAGTTGCAAATTTGGAAGTCCCGGACCAGGCAAGAATCATGCTGCCCCTCCGCCATAATTACAATGATGATTAGAGCTTATGCAGAAGGAATTACGCCACTTTAAACCCACTAACTCCCGGATTTACCTGCTGCAATAATATTCAACCGGATACAGCCAAGCAAAACATTCCAATTCCAAACCCCTCCTCCCCCTTTTTATCATCTGCATTCTGCAGGGTAGCTGGATTTGAGCGTTGTAAAGAACTCATTTTTTGTTTTTGTTTTTGTTTTTGCTTTTGTTTCACGTTCTATTCTATCCACATTTTGTTTTGCTGCCGCTTCTTTTTACTCTGGCTGTCTGTTTCCTGTGTGTCTGCCTGTCTGTCTCGCAAAGTTTCTGAAGCTGAGTAGTAGTAGTATTACTTTATTCCGAGGATTCCCCTTTGTGGGTTCCGTTAACCCTTATAATGCTTTCGGTGGTTGTTGCTGATTTTCATTCCAGATTTGCTGGTTGAGGTACTTCAATTTTTATTTGAGGTGCACGGGAATGGAGTATCTCCTTTGATTTTCTTTACATTCTTGCTCAGGTGCACACATTTGAGCTCGTTGAACTCCCCATTTTCTTGGTTTCCCCTTCCCTTTTTTGTGTTCTTTTTAATTTATTGTTGGTTTCTTTTAAAGGTCTTAGTCGATGGCATATTCTTGCGCTTGATTGAGTGTTTTGTCGGAGAAAGTGTGGAAGAAATATGAGATCTGTTGCTTCATTCCTAGTTCTTTTGCACAGTTTAGGGCTTTTGCTTGTAGATTGCGCCCCATTTCCCCGACATGAAGGTAAATCTTATCTCTTGATTGAACACTATTTGGTAATTCTTGGATTGACTGCAATGCGGGTTATTTGTTAATTTAGTTTTGCAAGATCTTGAGTTAGAATTGCGATAAATATATGGATGTGTGAGTAGGATCGTAGTGTAGGGTTTACATCCATAGATTCTCTTACGGAAGAACTTCTGTTTTGTATTCAGTTGACGCCTTAACTTCGTTCAGACGAGCTATTATGAATGATCCTTATCTGGCCTTGTCGAATTGGAATTATCTGGATCCGGATCCATGTGGCTGGTCCGGCATTGGTTGTTCTACTGATGGAGATCATGTTGTAAAGATGTAAGAAAATAGTATCCCAGTGTTGCCTACTCTCTAAGAAGTTGAAATTGATGCCGTCCTGCCTATACATGATCATGATCCTACTTGGTTTTGCAGGAACATAACTGGGAAGTCATTAAGGGGCTTTATCGCACCAGAGTTGAGCCAACTCTCAAATTTACAAGAACTGTGAGTTCCTTGTTTCATGAATTGTGAAGCAGTTTAGTTTCGAATCTAGCTGTGTTGGCTGATTGCGTATGTGATCCATGACAAGGATTTTGCAAGGGAATTTGTTGATAAACACAATACCTAAGGAAATCGGCTTGTTGAAGAACCTCAAGGTATTGGATTTGAGCTCGAACCAGCTAACAGGGCCAATTCCACCTGAGCTTGGAAAGTTAAGCCACATTGTGAAAATGTTAGTGGAGAATGAGAGTTTACATCTGACCGCATTTGCTGGATTCATCTGTTGTTGGTTTTCCTGTCCCATCTTCTCATCATTGTTTCTTCCCTTTTTTGCAGTAATCTTGGATCAAATGGACTGACCGGCAGTTTACCTTCAGAACTTGGTAACTTGAAAAATCTTCAGGAGCTTCGACTAGACAGGAATAAGTTTAAAGGAGTTGTGCCAGCGGCTAATGGGTCAGATTATCCTGCCAACACAAATGGAATGTAAGTAGAAGTTGCTTAAACATGATTCCACATTTTTCTGGGTATTATGACTTTCCTAAATTTCAATTTGACTTTAAGGTTTTTATGAGGTTGATAATTGTGTCTTTGGTTTCCATCTTGGATTGTAGTTCAATAACAATTGGGTTTCCCGGGCAATATATTGTTTCTGTAGAACAGATGGTTGTTGACATGATAGCAGTGTTCCCGCAAGATTTGTATCACTGATTTGTTTTCTTTTTCATTGAGCTGATTCCAATGCTAGATATTTTTATTGGCACGATTATTTGCTGATATGCAAGTTACTGGAGAGTCTGGCCATATGCATTTTATGAATTGTCAATGACTATTAAGTGTTGCAATCTTACTTTTAGGAATTTTCAGTTGTGTGTGCTTCTTTGTACTAATGCAAGAATCACATTTGCTAGGAGTACGCCAGTTTATTTGGTTTCACCTTGTACACCAGATTGCTTTGTCGATTGTACTTCTAGTAATAATCTTATTTCTCCTTCCAAGAATTTGTTTCATGTTTCTGTCTGTTGCATCAGGTATGCTTCTAAGCCTAATCCTTTGGGAATCTGTCAACTCTCCCAACTAAAAGTAGCTGACTTCTCTTTCAATTTTTTGATTGGGAGCATACCGAAGTGCTTGGGGTTTCTTCCAAGGTGTTGTTCTTGCTTCCTTTTCTTTGTATATTTTGTCTACTATTGTTTTCCTTTTAACCTTTTCATGGGGTGTACTTAACATACATTTCTGGATGCAGAACAAGTTTCCAGGGCAATTGCCTTCAAGAGAAAGATATAAGGCAGCGTTCCCCCGTGCAATGTGGTATGTGATATGCTCATTACTCAATAGTAGATCACTTGGCTGATTTCACTGGTAGATGGAAAATATGATTTCTGTATTATGTAGCATTGGAATAATGATTAAATTTCATGAAAAATTATGTTGCTGCGTCTCAATCGATGTTTTCTGAGGCTTTTATTACACCACCGTTATATTTGTTCCTTTCCACTGATAATGATGGAATTTTTTTAGCTGTTGGTGCTCCTCCTTCCACACAAGCCCGTTCCGAAATCCACAAAAAGCACATGCCTGCAGATGGGTTATCAAAGAATCATGCTATTTCATCCAAACCCTCGTGGCTCTTGGCTCTAGAAATAGTGACAGGATTTCTGGCAGGTCTGCTCTTTCTTGTGGCTCTTTTTACTGCCTCTAAGAAGTGGAAAAGTAAACCTTCCATCATCATCCCTTGGAAGAAGTCCTCAAGTTCAAAGGACTACATGGCCATTAGCATTGGTTAGTGACTGCAAATCTAAAGTACCAACCTAAACTCTTACAACTTTGTATTAAAATTACAGATGAATCAGCACTGGAACCTGAAACTATTTTGGATATCAAATTTGTGAGTTTGAAATGCTAACTATTGAAAAGGAATCTACAGATTCTGAAGTGCTGAGGGATGTTATGAGATATGGGAGGCAAGAACTTGAAGTAGCGTGTGAAGATTTCAGCAACATCATCGGATCCTCTCCCGACAGCCTGGTGTATAAAGGTACTCTGAAAGGTGGACCTGAGATTGCTGTTATATCCCTTGGCATCAAGGAAGAGAATTGGACTCCGTACCTTGAGGTTTATTTTCAGAAAGAGGTATTTTTTCCTTAGTAAAATTAACATAGAATCGTTTAGTTGTGATATCACCGGCATGGATGAAATTTTGATTTCATAATCATGTCTCACGCATCATGTTATTCATGTTGCAGGTTGCAGATTTGGCAAGATTAAATCATGAGAATGTAGGAAAATTGCTGGGCTATTGCAGAGAGAGCAACCCATTTACGAGGATGTTGGTGTTTGAGTATGCATCAAACGGCACACTTTATGAGCACCTTCATTGTACGTGCATTCTGATTAACTTTTATATAGTTTCAATACTTTCTACGAGCTCAATTGGATTTTTATTCAACTATAGATGAAGAAGGATGTCAGTTCTCTTGGACTCGACGGATGAAAATTGTTGTTGGGATTGCTCGGGGATTAAAGTATCTTCACTCAGAACTTGATCCACCTTTTACAATATCTGAGCTGAACTCTAGTTCTGTATATCTTACCGATGATTTTTCTCCAAAGGTAACTTGTTTCATCCCACAATCTTAACTCATTAAGTCAAAATAACCCCCACTTAAGCAAAATCCATTGCTTCAAAAATTCTGCATTCCGTGTACTGATTTAAACAAGCTCCTTTGAACTTGTATCCTTACAAATTGAATATCTACCTCGTTCTTGGGCAGCTGGTTGATTTTGAGTGCTGGAAGACTATTCTTTCCAGATCGGAAAAGACCTCAGGCACCATTAGCAACGAAGGTGCAGTTTGTATCCTTCCAAAACATTTGGAAGGACGCAACCTTGATATCCAGGGAAACACATATGCATTCGGGGTTCTCTTGCTTGAAATTGTCAGCGGGAGACCTCCATACTGCAGAGACAAAGGATGCTTAATTGACTGGGTACAGCCTCTATAGTTTTCCAAACTCAACTTCATCAAAATATTGCCTCAACTGCTTCTTGATCTCATTTTCAACACAAATGGTGATAAACTTTTTTTTTTCTTCTCTTCTTTTTTTTTGAACAGGCTAAGGAGTTTTTAGAATTGCCAGAAGTGATGTCCTATGTGGTGGATCCCGAGCTGAAACATTTCAGATACGAGGATCTGAAGGTGATATGCGATGTAGTAAATTTATGCATCCATCCGAGCACGAGTACCAGGACATCAATGAGGAATTTGTGCGCCATGTTGGAGAATGGGATCGAAACCTCTGTAACAGCTGAGCTGAAGGCATCCTCTTTGGCTTGGGCAGAACTAGCGCTGTCTTCGTAGCAAAACCTAAAAGGGAATACATAGCAGCAATTAAAGCTTTGAGGTCCCTTGTGATTCCTTTGAGGTAATTTGGGATCTCTTGTAAATGGTGTTTGCTTTGCTTTAGCAACATATACGGGTTTATTTTTTGTTTCTTCATTGTTTGGCGAAGGTGTCCATGTTTTTTCTTTCTTTCTTCTTCTTCTTCTTCTTTTTTTTTTTTTTTTTTGGCTATCCCTTGATGCTACCATTCATAGTTGAAATGGTGAAGATAATTGGTGAACTTTTTGAGTTGGACTTGGAGAAATCCTCTTTTACTCATTAGAGAACTCATGCTTGATGGCGGTTTTTCCCAAATGAAGACCGCCATGTCAGCTATTTTGTATTAAAATAATATTAACAAATAAAATATAAATTCAAGTTTTTTCCCAAATGAAGACAGCCATTGTTGAAATGGTGAAGATTTTGAATCATACTGAACCTGAATTGGGTTGGGTCTTGTGTTCTGCAGGACTCGATCCATCCAGATCTGATTCATTGTCATTCCTAATTTCCCATTTCAATAAATTTCTCATTCTAAACAATTGTTGAACCAATTTTGTTTGTTTTGCCGAACGCCTCACTACAGAATTATCGCAAAACTAAAAAAACTTTGATCCTTTTGTGGTGGGGCAACATAATGCTCATTAGCTTGTTATTGACAACCTTTTAAAATCTTCATCACAATTCAACAAGAAGGCGATAAGAAGCTCAATGTTCGAGTTTGTAAAATTGTCAATCTCATCATCGCCTAAATTCACAATAAGTTTAGGTGTAATTATCCTACAATGATAAACTTAGCTAGTCCTAGAACGAAACCGGCCAAAACCATTAGACCAACCAAGAAAGTCCTAACTTGCAAAGCTTGGCCATAAAATAAAGTTGTATGGCTAAGGCCTTGGTGTTTATTTGCTTCTAGGCCTAATTTCATGCCTTTAATCACAAATAATTTGTGTGGAAATCTATTTTAGAACAATGAAGCTTAGGCAACCGTATATACACTCATTATTAACATCTCTCTCTCTCTCTCTCTTCAAAATTGTCAAGAGTATTGTTGAATTTACATATTATGTCATTATTCTAATGAAAACAACTGATGAGAATTGATGTAATTTAAACAATGTTGCCAAATGCTACTACAGAAGTGTGATAGTCAAACAGCCCACCAGTGCTTGATTATTCCTGCAAGTAGAAAATACCTCTGATGATTGCACATTATATTCCTTGAAGCCCTCAAAAAAATCTCTCGAGCCATAACTTTCCTGTAAAGCCTGAGTTCAGACAACTCCAAGATGTCCACTACATAAAATCCAATGAACAAAACAATATGTATATCTGTGTCAACTTGTGAGTTGTGAGTGTGAATGAAGCAACTTAGCTAAATCCCAAAATAGGTAGAAAATAAAATCATTGACAACCCTAGCTTCCAAACTTGGCTTCTAGGGGACAAAAGCAAATTCTTACACAACTAATTGGAAGAGATATTTAATGAAGTGTAATGGATAAACATAGTTTAAAAAAGTCCAATGATTTTATTTTCTACCTATTTTAGGATTTAGCTAGGTTGGTTCATTCACACTCACACATACTCCAATGAAGTGTAATGGATAAAACATAGTTTCAAAAAGTCCAATGAAGTACGAGTAGTATATAATGTTCATAGGATTTTATGCAGTTGACAGTTGAGAGAATATAGATGGAAGTGTGTCCTCACACTCACACTTCTATGCCCATGTTGGAATTAATTTTTTAAATACTAAAAAAATATTGTATTATATAACTTCTATATATGATTTGTATTATCACAGCTAACTTTAAAATTTCAAATGACGCATTTTTTCAACGTTCAATTTGTTCAAATTCCGATCCCTTTTCTATTTTTCTATCAAAATATCCAATATTTCAAAAAAAGATTCCAACGATTCGCCACAGCCAAGAATAGAATTACAGATTTTTTTATTTTGTCATAAGATAATATTTAATATTTAAAATGAACCTATTGGGTTCTTTCAAAACGGAATCAGGATACGATAAATTGATGAAACAATAGTCAATCTCTAAACTTTTATATCAAATATCATCTCCCAAAACTATTTTATTTATAATTATTTTTCATTACTAACTCCAAACTTTAAAGCCTAATTATTTCCTAAACATAGTTTATACTAAGGAAAAGACATACCTACTAATAAAGAAATGATATATTTATATATATAATTGCTTCCTTTTTTTCTATGGTTACTCATCATTGGTTGGTGATTATACTCAATTTGATAAATTCCATGCTTTTCCAAGGACTTGTTAACTTCGATGGATTGAATTTGATAAAGTATTTTATAAAGTCTAATTATATATTCACTTAAAAGGATTAGCATATTTGATTAATGAACTAAATTTTTGTTATAATACTCCCATTGACATAAGTGAAGTTAATTTAATTCCATATATGTAGTTAGATTACTCAATTTTTTTATTTCTCAAAGTGTACATACCATTCACGTTATAGACAATTTTTAGGTGTCAAGTTCTTCTTCTAAATATATACGTAATATATAGTATAATTCTACGTCAAGGGAGTACTTTCAAGTTTCAAACGAGCACAATTTTATTTATTAAATAAAGGGAAAGTTTTATTATGGATGGAGTCTAAAAAATTATTGTGATAAATCAATATTTAATCCAAGTAATTACTCATCTATAATCATATATCTCGGATTAAATTAATTCAGTGATGAAATAATTCTTCATGAACATAGTCTACTCAAAGGCATGTATTAAGTGGAATTACTTACTAAATTAGCTAGGGAATTATTCGATCATATTTTTAATATTTGCTCGGGCCTACTTTTCACATTATCCAATAATTTTTTTAAATAATTAATAGTAACTTTTATTGTATATAAGTAAAAAAAAAAGTATATATATATTCTTAAACTACATAATTAGATGAATCCAGCATCACTTCACTATATTTTTATATGCATGTATACATCTATATAACTTAGATAAAAAGTTATGTAAATTTTTTAAAAATGCAATTAATAAAAAACGAAGCGAGTATATAGTGTTAAAAGTCAAAGTAGCTTACATATTAAAAATTGAAAATGAGGAAGTCTATATGTTGCTCATCGTTAATCAAGTATTTATTTAATTCAAATTGGAATAAAAATGCTCTTATATCCACTCCAAATAATATATATAAGGTTCAATATTACTTTTATTTTTTTCAAGTGAACAAAAAAAAATTAAAAATATTAAATATTAAAAGAATGGCTAATGGAGTAGAAAATAACTCAATAAGAATTATTTATAAGAGAGTATTTCCTTTGATTAAAGTAATCCGACTTTTTTCAAAATAATAGTTAGAGTGCATGTAGCTGCAGTCAATAATGGTAGATTGTGTTTTTATGATATCTCTACCTAGTAGGATGATTTGCGGACTATAGTTCTGATGTATTGTTTTAGTTTTTAAAAAACTCTAATTTCCTTTTGTAAATGATTTTATGCCAGACTCACAAAACTCATGTCCGTCGTCACATAAATATCGCTCACATCACAGTAACATCATCATTTGTCATCAAGTTTTCAACGATTAATGACTTGTGATTGTAGAAACATAAAATTTGATAGACAAGCAACTACAAATAATTTTATTAATTCACAATCATGGTTTATACAATTTACAGAATTATAAAAGAATTTAGGAACATCAAACAATTTGGTGACTTCTAAAACTCCTTTGATTCTTCCAACTTTGAAGACCTCGAAGTGTATTTGATACTTCATCGGCTCCTTAGGATTTCTGCAGCGCTTCGTTGCTGTGGGATCTCAAGTGTACGAGTCTTGAGAATGTATAGTGTCTCCCGTAATCCCCCCTAATTTGTGAAGGGACATCTCTATTTATAAAGGGAAAATGGTGGATGGTGGGCCGATCCAATTCAAACAACCATTGGGTCATAGAATATGTGAGGTCTTTCATTTGGGCATGTTCACATTATTTGAATTCCATGGATTGATCTGCTTCAAATGTACATTTCAATGTGGCCCATGGGGCCGTTCGGTCTTGCATTTGGGCTTATTCACCTAGGGTAAATCATAGGTCCATTTGTCATAGAGCTCGTATGTCTTCTATTTTGACTTATTCATGTCGACCCAATATAAACCTATTTGGCATATTGGATCCAAATGATCCGATAAATATTCATAATTATTTTAAGCATTTAATTTATTTAAAATACTTAAAAATAATTAAATTAATATTTAAAATTATATGTGCCACATTTTTTATGGCGAACAAATTTCACGTATTTACATTGATTTAGAAGCATCACAAAACCCCTGCGTTATCACGACTGCACCTTCAATTTAATGAACAGTTTGCATACCAATTCTAAATATTGATATATAAATATTTTCGGGGGAAAGGAGGGTCGAGCCATATATTTCCTATGTTTTTATTTGTTTAGAATTTAAAGTTTTACGTAAAATTTAAATCATTGTAGATATTTGTATTTTTTCTATCACAGGCCACATTGATATTTGTATTTTGTAATGAAAATATAATAAAAAATTAATACGGATGAAAATATAATGTACATCTACATTTCTATCTACATTATAAATAAATAAAGAGTATTTTTTTTTTGACAAGAGTAACACCTACCATATAAAATAAAAATGATCGTACTATAGTGTTTTTACATGATCATTAAATGGCATTTTTAACCGTTAGAATTTAGAAGAAATAAAGAAAGGAAAAACCAAAATTAATTAGAAATCCCATCCCGCTCCAGCTCAATAATAAACGGATGGGTAGTAGTGTAGTACGTTAAAACAAAATTTCCAATATATTCGATTCTCAAGTCCACCAATAGACGATTGCCACGTACCCAGATGTAACATGACAAAGAAACGTCGACCACACTCAATCCCAACCCGAATTCAAAAAGCTCTCCGTTTTCCCTCCCCGTATATATCCCACCCTTTGCCCTTAATTTCTCCTCACCATTTTTTCACTTTTCAATTCACCCTAGCCAAACCCTTCTCCCTTTTCCTCTCGCCGGAAAACCAAAAATGCGCGAAATTCTCCACATCCAGGGCGGCCAGTGCGGCAACCAGATCGGAGCCAAGTTTTGGGAGGTCGTCTGCACCGAGCACGGCATCGATTCAACCGGTCGTTACAACGGCGACTCCGATCTCCAGCTCGAGCGCGTCAATGTCTATTACAATGAAGCGAGTTGCGGCCGGTATGTTCCACGCGCGGTGCTTATGGATCTGGAGCCGGGGACCATGGACAGCGTTCGTTCCGGGCCGTTCGGTCAGATCTTCAGACCCGATAATTTTGTTTTCGGGCAGTCTGGGGCAGGGAATAATTGGGCGAAGGGGCACTACACGGAGGGTGCCGAGTTGATTGACTCCGTGCTTGATGTCGTCAGGAAGGAGGCGGAGAATTGTGACTGCCTCCAGGGTAAATAATCCTTTTCCGCTTTGTATTTGTACGGAAAATTCGACCTAATTTTTGGGTTGCTTTGCGTTTTGCTATTTACTGTGCGATCTGCAGTGGCGATGAGTGTTTGGATTCTAGGCTTTTGGAAAATCGATTTGTTATGTTCAATTTGTTTTATTTTGTGCATTGGCGCTTCATCTGTAGGAAATTTGAGTACGTTTGAGATAGACAATGGAAATTCATGAGGTTAACAGTTTAAGAATTGAGGAAATTAGCTGTTTGGGCTGATGAATCTATTTATATTAACCAGGATTTCAAGTGTGCCACTCATTGGGAGGTGGTACTGGATCAGGAATGGGGACACTGCTGATATCCAAGATAAGGGAGGAATACCCTGATAGAATGATGCTAACCTTCTCTGTTTTCCCATCGCCAAAGGTGTCTGACACCGTTGTGGAGCCATACAACGCAACACTTTCTGTACACCAGCTTGTAGAGAATGCTGATGAGTGTATGGTCCTCGACAATGAGGCTCTCTATGACATCTGTTTCCGTACACTCAAGCTCACCACTCCCAGCTGTAAGCCTCTGCTTTCAAATTTTAAATTATATTGATCCGTGAAACTTCATTGCATTCTTGAAATGTTGCTCTGTCATAGTGTTCAATTTGAGTTTAGTTAGATATTTGTTATGTCAAATAGTTTGTTAACTGTTGAATAAGTTCATCTTACCACATTGTTCTAAAAGCATGTAGATGTTAATTTTATTCCCTTTGAGGGCTATCCTTACTAAGGCTTTGTTTTCCCTTTTAGTTGGAGACTTGAACCATTTGATATCTGCCACCATGAGTGGCGTCACATGCTGCCTTCGATTCCCCGGCCAGCTGAACTCCGACCTACGGAAGCTGGCAGTCAATCTAATACCCTTCCCCAGGCTCCATTTCTTCATGGTTGGCTTTGCCCCACTCACATCCCGTGGATCCCAGCAATACCGTGCTCTCACTGTTCCCGAGCTCACCCAGCAAATGTGGGATGCTAAGAACATGATGTGTGCTGCTGATCCACGCCATGGTCGCTACCTGACTGCCTCGGCTGTGTTCCGTGGCAAGATGAGCACAAAAGAGGTGGATGAGCAGATGATCAATGTCCAGAACAAGAACTCATCATACTTTGTCGAGTGGATCCCAAATAACGTCAAGTCCACTGTCTGCGACATTCCACCCACCGGTTTGAAGATGGCATCCACGTTCATTGGTAACTCAACTTCAATCCAGGAGATGTTCCGACGTGTGAGCGAACAATTCACTGCTATGTTCAGGAGGAAGGCTTTCCTTCACTGGTACACTGGAGAAGGAATGGATGAAATGGAGTTCACAGAAGCTGAAAGCAACATGAATGATTTGGTTGCAGAATATCAGCAATATCAGGACGCGACTGCTGATGAGGAGTATGAGGATGAGGAAGGTGCCGAATATCAAGATGAGGAAGCTTGAGGAACCTGGAAACGACCTCTGGTTTGGTATCTCTACTGTCTCCGTAAGAATATGTGTATGTTTGATGGATCCTCTTTTCATTTTGTGTTCTTTCCTTCGCTGCAAAACTACCCGAATTGTTTTGAATTGTTGTTTATGATTTAGGTACTGCTGGTATTGTAGTATTGCTGAAAATTCTGGTTTTCTGGCTTGTGTAATGTCAAAATACATTTTTTTCTTGAAGCTTTATTGTTTACTCGCATCCTTTTGCATTAGTTACACATATACATTCAGGTTTGTCGAAGGTTGAAGTTCCATCACGGTCAGTGGTCCACAAAACGCTCATCTTTAGTATTAAAACTTTATTACACCCACCCATTTATTTGATTTTGATTCACAATTCGGGTTGATACAGATAGATTGATCATAATTCATACCTGTCATACTCATACATGCTTGATCGATATAAAACTACACATACATGTGTAAATGTACAGGTTGGATGTGGCTTTAATTTTCTTTTTGGGTTGAACAACTAGACCTTATTTTTCAACTTATTATTTATTATTATTAAAATGAAACGAGACCAGACTAGACTAACAATACCTTATCTACAAAAATTATGGGGTGTTTGGCAAAGTACATATTCTGAATTAGTTTATTTGTAAGATATTGTGAAATAAAATAATTTTTTAAATAGATAAAATAATTAAAATAATGGTCAATTAGTTATTTTTTTTTGGGTGAGCATCAATTAGTTATTTTTGAATCAATTAATTTGATCAAAAAGTTATATTGACTATTTTTTTTTTTCGAATAACAAGGTGATGCCAAAGCCTACGCAAAAGGAAAAGCTAAAATATCTACGGAAAACAAAATAGGGAAAGAAAGTACTCCCTCCGTTCCAATTAAGATGTCCTGTTTGATTTCTACACACAATCCAATTATTTTTTGAATCGTTAATATCTCAAAATATATGCAAGTAAAATTATGTAAATATATATTATAAAACTATATGATTAGACGAATCTAACAAGATCGAACTCGACTATTTTTTTCAAATATATACTTACAATAATATTGAGTCAAAGTTGAACAATGAACAGTGTCAAAAAAATCAAACAAGACGTCATACATGGGACGGAGGGAGTAAAAAAGAAGAAAAAAAACAAAAAACTAAAATAAACTACATCATCGGAAACAAAACGCCTGCCATATCAGCAAATAGCCTCTAGCCTCATCCAACAGAAATGCCAAAGTTGTGAATAAATCTTCAAGAGTTAGCATATCTCACATAATCAGTTAATAACTAACAATTAATTGTCAAGTATTGTCTATATCAAATCACACCACAAATTGGACTAGATCCGATCATACTAAATTAGACCAGAAACAATCATAGTACTATTGTTTTATTATTATTATTATTTTTTTTTGCATGACAGCCTATACAGGTTATGGAATAGAAAATAAAAGAAAAAAAGAAAAAAGGAATCAATGGGCACGAGGGAACCACATGTCGGCCGCATCCGCTGCCAACAAAGATCTAAGCCGGTCCGGGGAAAAGCCCGGTGGTGAAGAAAAGTTCTTCATCAACCCCCAATTTTGCAAGAGAGTTAGCATGTTTTATTATTATTATTATTAAAACTAGGGAAAAAATAATTAGATGAAATTAAGTCAATCTATCATTTTTACTAGCCTTCCTTGGCAGTGTCCATGAAAAAAAATAAGTCAATCATTTCAAATAAATACTACTCCATAAGAAAACCTTAATAAAAGAATAAGTGCATAACTAATCTCATGGATGAATTCTCCAAAATAAACATTTTCGTTGAGTAAAATAAAAGAGATTGAAAGACTGTCGTTACCCCCCAAAAAAAAAGATTGAAAGACTGTGTCATATTTGGCATTCCAAAACGAGTCTGTCCTCTGTCGAGAGAGGGCGATCCGAGCGTGCGGCCAGGGGACTTCGACAGCGGCGATGCTGACGGTGGAATGAATCAAGTGGGAAGTGGCGATATGAGTTTCGGTTCTTTTAGGTCAAACAAAGTGAAGTGAAGTGACCGTTTGAAGGCAGCGCAACCACAGATTGATTTGCCGAGGTTGAAAACTGAAATTGGGTATGTTTTTTCTTGCTAATTAATGGGTTTATCCTTTTCTGTTTGATTCCTAATCCGTATTTGAACGCCGCGCAGCAGCCAGTTGGTGGAACGCACCATGGTCGCTCTGCGCCGCGTGGTGACCCCTCTCTGGTGCGTAGGAACGTACGAGCTTTACGGTTTTGAATTGCCTGCGTTTCTTAATGGTGTAATTTATATGCGTGCATTTTATGTTTGTTGAATTCAATGCAATTATGTATGTTTGGAGTGTGGCTGCTTGAAAGTGATTCTCCTGCATGTTTGTAAGACCATTGTTTGTTATTAAGTTAATTTGCACTCTTGGTTTACCTTGAAGAACAGATATGGATTTCAACCTCCCCTCTACTTTAGATCTCCCATTGGTCTGGGTTGTAGAAACTTTGGCACAAGATGATCAAGTGGATACATCTCTTTTGCTAGGTAAACTTTGCAGACGCATTGAAATTAATGGTCTACATGATTTAATGCTGAGAGAGTTTGCATTTGCGTTTATGGTGATAGATTTGCTTGAAAAGCTGCCACATATAACCAGTGATCTTGCTAGAAATGCAAGAGAAGCTGTGTTTTTTAGAATTTTGGAGCAATTCTTCGTTGAAGGGACTCTTGCGAATCCTCCATCGTTTGCCTCCACTGAAATAATTAAACTAGATCCATCTGACAGTTGCGAAGATGTTCTTTTAAGAATTATGGCTCTGGTACTTACAGATATAATTTTCTAGTTATTACATTATTAAAAGCAACCCTACACTTACATTTTGGCAAATTTCATCATCAAGAAAGTTGTAGTTATTGATATATCTATCTTCAGGCTTCTTCACCATGTTTGAAACTTGCTGATCTTGAGATGGGTAAATGGGATCTTCAGCCTTTTATACAACATAAAAGATCAAGCTTGCCTAAAAATACTCTGCAACAGGTAAACGGGATTGCTTAACTGCTGCATGCTTCCATAAATTAGCAAGAAGCCAAGAACTGAAAGAGTAGTTTGTCTTATCTTTGATTTTGTTTGTTTTATGTCGCCTGAATTTGTTTTGAAGCAGCTTAGAGACGCAATTCTTACTGGAAAGAATACTTTTCATGCATCCTTGATAGAAAAAAGTGGTTTGCTTGGTGGAAATCAACATGCAGTTATAATGAATGGTGGTAAATTTAATGGCATTACAACTAGACTCGAAGGAAGCACAACTGGTGATCCTCTTGTGCATGAAGATCTGCCTATTGGCCACTTGCCATCAGTTAACCGAAAAAGAAGGGCTAATGGTGAAAATACACCGGGAGCATCACATGTGAATCAGATTGTAGCTAAGAATGGATATGGAAAGAAGCATAAACATGACGTTGGCTGCCGTGAGCAAATTTTGGATGATAAATTGATATCTTCATTTGCAGAAGAGCAATTAGCTGAAGCATCTGCGGAACAGGACAAAGGAAAAAGTTGTAACATTGGAGTTGTAAATTCTGTTGGAAACATGGGGATTAATGCCTCTCCTAAGGATGATAATGGTGAGTGTATTTCAACAAAGGAGCTTATTGATTGTGATGAAGCGCTGCAACCTGAAAAGGAGTTCATTCACAAGTATAGCCTTAAGGAAGTAGAAGGGGATGAAGAAGGATTTTGTGAAACCCGAAGAAGTAATGATGACATAGAGACTAATACTAAAAGAAACAATCTGAATGCTGTGGAAGAAACACATGTAGAGGGTACGGATCAAAATGGATCTTCATCTGATCATAATAATGACTGTACATTGGAGGGGCTTCATGGGCATCACAAAGTTCTGTCTCACGAAGAGCAGGCTCCATCTTGTGATGTTGAAAAGATGCAAAATCTTAAGGTCGACTTGGATAAATTAGAGCCAAATGTTCCAGAAAATGCCCCAAATGTTGCTGAAACCAAAGGTGGCAACATATTAAGTGATGGTGGTGGGTTTCTTGATGGGAACACTAGCATCGATGCAAAGAAGAAAACATTTTTGAGCTCTCAAACTACCTACAGTCAGGATTCTTTGGCAACAAGTGATTGGGGAGAGCTAAATCTTTGTATAAAATGCAGTAAGGGTGGAAAATTACTGGTTTGTAGTTCTGATTCTTGCCCTTTGGTGATACACATGAGCTGTTTGGGTTCAGATGCAAGCTATGACACAAGTGGCAGCTTTTACTGCCCATTTTGTGCATATTCTCAAGCAATTTCAAAGTACACAGAAAGTAAGAAAAAGGCTTTCTTGGCAAGAAAGGACTTGGCAAAGTTTTGCTTTGGGACCCAGAAGGAATTAAAGGGACAGTCTCACAGATCACTTAGGATCAAGAAAACTCATCAAGAACCAGATGATGATATGCCAAGTAAAAAAGTGAAGAGCCATGCTGAACAGACAGGACCTTCAGATTTGCAATCTGGTCGCAATAACCCTTCCAGGGGAAAGGCTACAGCTATAGCTGCAATCACTAGAGTAGTTCTTGAGTTGGACAAAGGCAAAGGAAAACGAGAAACAGCCGCAGAAGCATCCCAATCACCGAGAGTTCCTGAAGAACAGCAGACAGATGAACCATCGACCCATAAATCTTTGAAAGACAATACAGCCTGCCAGGTGTCTGACAAAAATGATGTGTGTGAGAAACATGTTGACATCAGATTCAAAAATGAAACACTTTGTCCTCCAGAAACAGATTTATCTCATAAACAGAAGCCTTCATCCAGTTCTAAGTCAGTTGATTCATTAATATCTTCCGATGAAGAATATAAGGGTGAAACATCTGGTGTGCCCAAGTACTTTTCAAGAGTTCGAAAACCAAAAAAGTACCGGTGAGTTCTCTTCATTTTTTTTTCATCATCATTGTTTAGTGTACGTGTCTGTGTGTGTGTGTATTCCATTCACTTTCCACTATGTGTTGATATGTTCTTACTAGATATACCACCTTTGCATTGACAAAGGCAGGGTAGTAATGCTTCACTGATTTATAAGCTCTAAATACATCTTGTAATGTCAATTTATAACCAATGATGATTATTTACAATTTACATGAAGTTGTAAGGTGATCTTTGTCCTACTCTACAGGGCATATCCAGCAATTCCCCACATGAGGCGGGTTGCACTTCCATGGACAACTGCAGAAGAAAATGCATTAAAGGTCGAAACATTTTCTTGTATAAATTAGTTTTTCTTTTTTTCCCCTTTACCCTTTTTCTTGTTCCACTTTCGTATATTGAATCCAAGATGGTGGCTTAGTTCTGGAGTTAGTGATTTATCATTTTCCTGGTTTCTTTGAAATAGGAAGGCATAAAGTTATATTGGAAGCCTGGGGACAAAATAATCCCATGGACGAGAATTTTTGAGCATGGATCTGGTGTTTTTGATGAGAGTCGCACTACAGTTGACCTGAAAGATAAATGGAGGAATATATGCAAAGCAGCCATGAAATCCTAATGCAGTAACACGATGATGTCTTCTGGACGGGTACATTTCCCATTCGAAGAAATTACTATGCATCTAAATATGCCGTGTGCTATGATCATGAAATGCCTTGTGTTAGTTTTATTGCCTGAACCTACCTAGTGTTTTATAAAATTTTGCACCAAATCCCCTCGCAAATTGTTCCAGGAAATGACATTACTCACTCTTGTTTGAGCTTGTGCAGTGTACACATCATTTAGAGACCCGCCCATATAGTGATAAAAACCGGGTAGGCCTAGTGGTTCACTTGCCTGAACTTGTGACCTGCTGGGCCCTTCACTTGAGCTGGGTTGCTACTCATTGACCCGTTTGCACATGGATTGGACACACCTGACCGACCCGTTTGAATTTTGATCTCGAGCACTATACCATATTTTAAGTTGTAACCGGATATGTTCTTCAGGATATAAAGCAAGCATATTGGAGTATATGTTTTGCTGGGACATACAAAGATTTGCTCGTGGATCTGATCCATCTCATGCTCTAAAGTTAAACCTCAATAATTCGGTAAGGTTGCTTCAAATGGGCATTTATCCACAAATTAACATCACGTATACTATCCATTACAATAGGCCAATAGTATATTTTGATAGCGCATGCCGCATATGAATATTTAAGCATATTTTATGTAAATAGGAGTATATAACTTCTGCATCTGCTCATTCAAGGAATATTAAGCACCACGAGATGATCCAACTTGAATAATTACAATTATTATATATAAAAAAAAATAGAAAACACGATCACACATCAACACGATACACTCAAATAGAAAATTATCAGGAAAGAATCACATCATCGCGCAGATAATAGAACGAATTATTGAATCATATTCTAAATATTCTAAACAAATGTATTATTACAAAATCAATTGATAATGAGTGAAAATATTATTCAGTTGGACACATGTTTCATTCGGGCACTATCCAATACAAACCTACACTATGATCATGAATTCAATCTAAAATGAATTAATAAGGGGTGGAGTGATATCTATCCATATTAACAAGGAAAGTGTCCACATTTTTTTCCCCGACATGTGTGATCTGTACAATATTAGGACCAAAAAGAGAAACAAAAGAATTGCTTTCAGTCGTCTATATTTATATGTATGGTTTATTTTGACTGTTCTAGTTAAATTGTTAGTCAAACCGGAGTACTAAAATCTATGAATACAGCTTCCCGAAAAAATCTATGAATACAAAGAAACAAAGTAGCAGTAGCTTCCGACTCGGATCCAATCAAAGAAAAGATTCCTCTGCTTAATTAACCACCGTAATAAAACTACAAAAAAGTCGAATCCTCTCATAATTTTGGGATTTGGTCTCTCATACTCTCATGTCACTTGAACTTGTTCCTGTATCTTGTAGCAGTTTCCGACCTGTATCTCGAAGCAATTCACATGGCCGCACCGCAGTCCGCGTTTGATTTCACCGTCAAGGTCAGTTCTTGTTTCCCCTATATCTCAATCCTTGAAGTTGTTGTAGGTGTTTGTTTTTGCGATTATCTTGGAGCTCCGTCAACGCTGATTAACTATAAACTAGTAGTATATAAAATAAATAACGCTAATCGCACCGCCGTCGCCGCCGCCCACCAAGAAAAGACCTTTCTTTTGTGGAATGGGTGCACTCGACAGTATCATATTTTGAAGGTGCATACTCAACAGCACATCAATCAACAAATTTCCCAATGTAAATCCCTTTTCCTCTAACACAATCGTCAACGCACATTCTCTGCGACTACAGGAACCTCCAGTACGATGACGGTTCCCACTCCAGTTGCATCGAAGCTTTCCGCCAACATAGTTGAACAAGTTCTGAATAAGTGTAATAATCTTGGTTTCTAAGCCAATAGTGGCCCCTGAGAATCCCTGGTTTTTCAACACAGCAGGCAGACTTATCGGATTGCTAGGGAGATCTTAGGGAGCAGCAGGTAGTTCCCATTCCCATGAGATGTTTTGTTGGGGCTGAAAAAGCTCTATTCTACGAGATTAATTGAGAAATCTTCTGGATCGTGATTAGCGCATATATCAGAGCTAATTTACCGGGAGATGCAATTAGTGCTTTTAATAAAATGGGGATGAGGATTTTGGAATTAGGTCATTTTTTGTGGATGATTTTGATCGGTTTTTGTACTTGTCGTGTGATAGAGCAAGATGCCAAGGAATTCTTCGATCTAATTAAAGGAAATGATTTGGAAAAACTGAAAATGTCAAGGATTGGGCAGAATTGGTGAGTCTGACAGTGCACAGAAACTGTTATGAAATGCTTGATACGAGGGCATGCTTTGGATTTGCCTGCTGCAGCGCAAGGCTTGCAACCCGATGCAGATTCATATTTGATCGTTGTTCACATTAAGCACGTGAATCCAACAAACTTCATTCAGCATTTAGGGTCATTGATTTTGATGAAATGGGGAAATCTTATATCAAACGTGGTTATTTACAGTTGCATTATCAAGAAACTTTGCCAGAATGGTAAGATTGATGAGGCATACAAGCTTTTGCATGAGATGATTGAGCAAGGGGTCAAACCGGACACAGGGATCCAAGCTTTTCATTCTGATCACAGAATAAGTTATTTTCGGCCATTTAGCTATATTGAGGATGGATTTAGACTCGTGCAAACCAGATAAAACATATAGAGAATTTGGTGTGTAAAATGTTAATCAGGAATGGATTCAGGAGAGAGTTGTTTGGGAGAGTTGAAACAGTTTGGTTCGATGGAAGAATGTGGGTTTTATCCTATGGCGCTAACATATGCTGTCATACAAACTTTGTAAGAAGAAAGGAAAACTTGAAGAAGCTTGCAAGTATTTGAAATGATGATCGATGAAGGATTACCTCCTTATGATGCTACAACCCGTGGAATGTTTACTACAAGGTTGGCCACATTAGAATTCACAAAGTTGGTATTCTGCTGGATAAGATGGAACCGAGTTCTTCTGGAGTGATTCAAGAGGTGGTAAATTTGATGGTTAAAGGAGAATGTAAGATTGAAAACCAGGGAAGAATTCTCTCATGAAAGTGATGATTCCTTTTAACCTGATCCAGTTTAATTAATATACCGAGCTTCCATTGTAATTTATTGAAGGGAAAATATAACATGCACTTTTGGTGGATGCTTCTCATTCCGAAAGCACAATTCTTTTGCAAGACCCAAAGAAACAGTATAAAAATAATGTTTATAGGTTTTGCTATCCATGATTATAGAAAAAGAAAAGAGGTTTCCTTCCAATGCTTTAGAATGCCAACACTGCCTTGGTATGATTGCCAATTAGAATCAGCTTATGTATTGGAAATTGGCATTGACAGCAAGGGTGGAATGTATTAACCTCTTGTCTGATTACTTGTTACATCTTTCTACATAGTTATGACTTATGATACTAATGCTAACTGAAGAGATGCACAATATGTTGCATACATGTGAAAATGCTTTCCTAATTGTTTCAGGATGCTAAAGGAAGTGATGTAGATCTAAGTATTTACAGAGGCAAAGTCTTGTTAATTATCAATGTTGCCTCAAAATGGTAATATGCTTTACTCGATTCTGTCATTTGAAGTATTGGTGTGCTATCTTGCATTAATGATTAGTTTTCCAGCTTAACTTTTATTGATTTGAAAATCATCATAACTTGTGTTTCCGTAATTGGATAACGTATAATTGAATCTGTAAAGCTGCTTTCTATCTATTTTGGATATGATTTCTTGCGCTATATGTCCTATGTTTTTCTAACTGTAGATGTGTTCTTTTTATGAAGGATTATTTGTCATCCAACAAAAAAAATCTTTTTCACACTAACATAGGAATATGGGCAAAGATGCAAAGTTCCCTTTCTAGCTAGAATATTCCTGATGCGTTCCGAGGTGTGAAGTGGGAGAGAAGGGATATTAACTCAGGTTCTTAGGGTTTTGATTTAGTGCTTGAATACTGACATAGTAATATTATTCGATCAAGTTATAAATCCGTGTGTTTTATGAAGCCATGTTATCTATATTTAGATGGGTTTCTCCCTGTATTTGTATTAACCCTTGCAGATATTTGAATTAATTATTGCAGTGGGATGACCAATTCAAACTACATTGAGTTGAATCAACTGTATGAGAAGTACAGGGATCAAGGTATGATTGCAAGGAGCAAATAATGGCATTGCCCTGCTTTCAAATATCCTATTTTTGAGCAAATCTCACATGCGCTTGGAAAGCATGACTTTACCATTTCCTGTTTTCCTGTTCCTTTGAAATATCGGATTGTGTATAGGTCTGGAGATTCTTGCTTTTCCATGCAATCAGTTTGGTGAAGAAGAGCCAGGAAATAATGATCAAATTCTAGACTTTGTTTGTACTCGATTCAAGTCAGATTTTCCCATCTTTGGTAAGGTAAATATTGTGGGTACTTTAGTCACTGAGCACACCCTGGTTCTTCTCATTTGGGTTTTCATGTCAAGTCAGTCAAGAAAGTTGATCCACAGGCACACCATTGTGAACTAAAAACGGCTGTTTCTTCTATCATTTGGTCACTAAGTACATTTCCAAAAAGATTCACTGCAATTTGCTGTCTTGTGGTAGATTGAAGTGAATGGCAATGGTGCTGATCCATTATACAATTTCCTGAAGTTGGGAAAATGGGGAATCTTTGGAGACGACATCCAGTGGAATTTCGCTAAGTTTCTGGTCGACAGAAATGGGCAACCTGTAGAACGCTACTACCCCACAACATCCCCCCTTACAATTGAGGTAGTGTACACACTTGGCTCTACTCTACATTCCATGTGGTCCAAATATGCATCATACATCTGATAATTTTTTCGCATGAAAAACAATTTTTGTCCGTTGTTAATACTTTGTGTTAATATCGATGTTGTCCTTCATAAACACTTTGTGTTAATGAATGATTTGTGTTCATATAATTGCAGAGAGACATCAAAAAGCTCTTGGAACTCTCTTAAACGGACCATGATGCATATTCTCTTTGAAGACCTTACCATGTTAACTTGTTGCTTCCGCTACCATATCAGACAGTTCGGAGTTCGACTATACTTGCCTTTTGATGAACTATAATGGCATTGGCGTCTAGTAGAGGCATTTGTATAGCCAAAAGTCTGCTGTTGCTTTGTCATTTTGCTGCAGAACTGAAAATAGACAGATTGGTATCAACTAAGTTTCACCATATTAATGTAGACAAGGTACTACACCATCCAGGTTCCAGGGTGGTGAGTTTGCTGGTTCAAAAACCTCAATAGTATACCTTGTTGAGGTAAATCAAAGTCTCACATGTGGTCTAAAAACACCTGGTCAGAAAACCAAGGGGACAAGTTATCCATCTGATTTTTGCTGAAACCCAAACCATGTAGTTTGAGGTTCAAATTCTTTAAAAAGCCCACAACAAATGAAAGAACATGTAATTTGGTACCGAGCTCAAGGCCTCCGACACCACGAGGCTACACAGAAAGAATAATATCTCGATAATCATGTGCACAATATGTTTGGTGCCAATTGGAGCATCACCATTCGGTAATCAGCAGCCGAAAGAAAATTTAAGTCAATAATACAAAGGTCTTCCAGCCACATCACTGGTGATCTAGTGATTTGACAACGAAACTCTAATATGATGATATTGTAAATAGACAATTTAATCCTTAATTTCACTTCCAATAACCATAAATCCTCAATTATCACTTACCTAGGGTGGAATTTTCATGACGGAAATATGTTAGGACAAACCATCTACCAGTTAGTAGCAGACAGTGAGGTGAGTGTTGGAGTTTCAAGTTGCGAGTTGGTTTAAGATCTGGCGAAGACACTTCATTTACAACAACACAACTTATAAACAAAAACTGCCATGTGCATCATTGTAGCTGGTATCATCCGCGCATGAGGTCTATATCTGCCTGGGGATTTTTTCCATCCAGCCGTGACCCAAGTGACCAAGCATTATTTCCGGAAGCAGGAGTGAGGGTGTGACTGGGAGCAACGCTGACTGGGGTCGATGACTTCTCAGCAGACTGTTCTAGCAGAAACCTTTCATCTGCTGTTTCGGACTCGTTGCTTCTTGGCTTTGGGCCATTGTACACAAAGCTGCAAGCAATCACCTACACAAACATTCATCATGCATATTGTTTATATGTATGTAGAACTGGGAAAGTAAATACCAACAAGGCATTAAGCATTTACTTGCACCGCGTTTGCTGCAATAAGTCGACCACCTATTGCACCACCAAGCATATGGCCATCAGGGCTACAAACTGAAATGCTTATACCACCAGTCCGATTTTGAGGGCCACCACTTTCAGCAAGCAAGTAAGATCCAGATAAGCATAGTATCTCAAAACGGCCCTACACAGAGATGATACGAATTCCTTTCAACAAGTTGCACAAACACACTCCAACAGTGAAGAGATATCAAGTGCTCAATGAAAAAAGCTGAGTTACCAAAGAAGAATTTAGGAAAGTAGCAACATTTTTGGAGTAGATTCGAAATAAAGAAAACAATAATCAATGAATTAATCACCAAGTCATCTATAAGCTGTAGTTATTATGTTAACACAAAGGAGCACATGCCCGTTGCCACCTATGGTACATGAATTAAAACATGAAATGGCATTAAAGGTACTATTGTCTCCTAGACCGTTGAGGTAATGCTTCACTTTATAATCCAAAAGTGCCGATGAGCAAATAGGACAAAGCTTTTCACAAAGGAATTTTTAACATAGCATGCTTCATTTAATATCAACTCCGAATTTAAAAAAGCATTCTTATAGAAGAGCATTAAAATCTTCTGTAACCTTTTTGTGCTCCTTCATAAGTTAAGGATGGACAAAATCAACTTTAAATGGGGAAAGGTAAGCTAATGATCACTACGAATAACAACTTTCAAATGAAGAAAGGTAAGAAGTGCCACAACCTCATAGGTTACAGTGCTACCAGAAGCTTGAGGCTGGCGAAGTGTCAATACAGAAACAGATCCATTCCCTGACAAGATGCATAGAGCTCTAGGCCTTTGTTGTGCAAAGGCTAATATTTTTGCTGCAATATCCTGCCAAAATTTGCAATTCCCTCAATATTCAATCAAACACACACATGAGTACATGTACATATGGGAAAAGTTTAAGGAATATAAAGTTCTTAAAAAAGACAAGTTTACATAGATTTAGGTTCAGAAATCTGTTTTTGTCATGTAGGACCATATTGATTTTCATTTCTGCACAGGGTCTGTGAAAGCATGTTTAGTTCTCAATGTTCATAAATTGGGTAAATTGTCTGTGAAAGCATGTTTAGTGCCCATTATTCATAAATTGGGTAAATTGGAAATGCTAAAAGTTGTAAAGGATTGGGAGGAAGAGTATGCAATTCAATACATACCTCTCCACTTTCCACTTTCAAGATGTGTGGAGTAAAAGCTAGTCCAGCCGAGGAGTTCATCCATTCACCTGGTTAAACAGAACTTATAAAAATCTCACAGATGAAATAAATAGATTAAATGAAGATATCGTCTAAATGTAATTTTGCTGAGCACAAGAATTAATAGCTTCTCAGCCATCCATATTGATATTAAATACTGATTTGGAACAATTTCAGCGGAGTATTGAAGCATTTATATAACCACAATACCCAGCATGATAATAGAATCGGATATCACTATTTAACAATAACCCGACAAATATGGCCAAGTGTATGCCATAGCTTAGTAAATTCAAAAATAGTAGTAATAATTTGCATAAAGAAAAGATATAAAAGTTAAAGGGGCCAAATTATAGCAAACCAAAGCATTTCCATCCAAATTCCTTCAAGACATGGAGTATGTTACTTTGAATGACAGATGGCTTCATTTAACCACATTGGGTTATTATCAAAAGCGTCTGATGTTATATAAAAATAAATTAATAAACTAGAATTTTATTATGCTGCGTAAACAAATTATAATGAGAGAGAAAATAAAAATCATCCAAAATGAACCTATCCCTTAGATAACATTCAGAAAGTCAAATTGAGTCCAATATCCAAAATTACACCACTAACTCAATAGATCATTCATTTGTTATGTCATCTTTCTATGCATAAGCAACATTAACTATAGCGGTATAGCCTTTGTTCAGACTTCAACATATTGAAAACAACTTCAGCAACGTTAACATTGAGCATTTTTAAATTACTATTATCATATGAATTACCACAATCAAGACTGCCATTCAACACAACAAAAACGTACCAAGCGGAGCAAGTTTCTGCTTCCAGCCAGTCCCAGGCGGCCGCCCTCTACGTTTTTCTCCTGTAGAGCCAGAACCAGCACGGGGACCTCCAGAGGATGAAGGTGTCGTGGCCGGCATTGGGGACAATCCTAAAGACATGTTAGCCCCATCAGGACCATATTTCCTAGGCCTACCCCTTTTTTTCTTCACAATCTCACCCCCTTGAGGTGCACTCGGAATCCCAGACATGTTCAATCCGTGGGTGAGGCTGGGTGAAGGGTTGTCCACATGGAAAGCGGAGTTACCCACAGAACCACCACTAATCCCAAAATTGGGATGCATTTGAATGCCAGGATTTGCAAAATTCTTGAAACCTGGTGGTGTGTTGACTCCAGCAGACTGCCCTGTGGCTGAACCTCCACCAGGGCCATGGACACTGGCACCATGGCCTGAACCACCAGAGCCACCAATACCCCCTCTATTGAGGTAATATGAAGCGGAGCCTTGTAATGCCATTCCATCTCTCCCATCCATTCATTTATTTTGCAAAGTAAACCAAAGATCCAATTTTAAACACTTTTTCAACCCTATATAGACTTTCCCCTTCTCTTTCAGCCCAAATTAGCAAATCTAAAGCTGATTCACAGACAAAATCAGAACCAATAACCAATTAAATAACAAGCCAAAACCTGGAGAAAAGGACAGAAAAGTTACACAAGAAAAGCATAGAATTACAACACTACTACACAAAAGTCGAAGTTCAAGTAGGGTTTAACATGGGTTTTTCCATTAATCACACAAATAAAATGCAGAATCTTAATAAAATGAAAGACTTTTTCTTTAACCGACAAAAGAACCAAAAGTGCAGACAGAATGGAAAGGAAAAGAAAATTCAAATTGGCAGAGATTAATGTAAATACCAAGTCTCCAAAGAACATCAAAACTTACACTGGAAATGAGGAGAAAGCGAGAGGTGCCCAACCAGTACCAAATCTCCGCCAAAATTCAAGAGCAGTTCAACTGCACCCCCAAAAGGAAATAAATGTAAACCCTAGATTTGAAATGCGGGCGAGTAAAATTGATAGAGGGAGAGAGAAATTGGGAGAATGGGAGTTGTGGGAAGAGAGAAGAGAGGATAAAGACAAAAAGTGGAGATGAAATAGAAAATCTTGTTGAGCTTTTGAATTAAAGTAGGAGAAGAAGGCTACCTTTCACTATTCAAATCTATACATAGAAGTACACTTTTAACATTATACTACAGTGTATCTATAATTTTCTTTTCTATATATTTTCTAGTATACACATCGTTAGCGGATTCGAGGCAGTAATTTGACTGTGATATCTAATTCAATTTTTTTTTTCCTAAAAATAATAGGGTGGTTTAACTGAAAAAATGTAACGTCTTACAAGTATTTTAGTAAAAAATGAAGATTGTCCTATACATTTTCTTTAAGTTATCTCACCAGATAATGCAAATATACCTAAAATAGTCCTCCTGGAAATTTTGATTTTTTAATGACACTTAAATTTGAATAAGTTAAAAGTTTGCTTTCTAAACAAAATATGAACAGTTCAAATCACTATATATAGTGAAATTTAATTTAAATTTATTATGATTTTCTCTTCTTTTTTTTTTTTAAAAAAAAAACCAATTCTAATGACAAATATTTTAAAAATAAATGAAGAAAACATACGCATTAGTACTATAAATAAACAAAAGGGAAAATATATATGTATAAAATGTTAATTGAAGTTAATGATTCAATAACCAAGTAATGGATAATTCAACACCAATATCTGGATGCCGGAAAATTATTTGGACCCCGTTTGGAACAATCGGTCCAAACTCTAAAAGTCCATTCCCAACTCTACGAGATTCATATCTGTTTGTTTTCCCAAAAATATTAAGATTTGGAATCGCTGATTTTCTCCACAAATCATGGTTTTGAGAACTCTAACCTCTGAAGCTAAACTCTAATCTCTGAAACCAAACTCTAAACTCTAAACTCTATTTATTTACCAAACGAAGCCTTGAGTTTGTAGGAATTAGGATGATATTTTAGGGAACGGTTACGGTACTGTGGGCAAACCCACAGCCCACAAACCCACAGTACATCAAGGCATCAATCATAGTCATTCAAAAGCCAACGGTGGTAGGTTAATAAGGGTACAATTGTAATAACACAATAATAATTCATTTTAATAACAAATCAATTCAGTGACAAGGCAAGTATTTTAGACATGTTATCCTATCTAATATTTGGTAACTCTATATTTAGTATGTTATCATATTTAATATTTGGTAAATCATATCAAATATTTGGTAATCCATATCTAATATTTCAAATAATATCTTTTTATGATCAAAGATACGTATAAAATTTATTAATAGATCATTTCAGCGATGTTACATAAAATAATTAAGTGATGCTATAAAATATATTTCTGGTAAGCAGAGGAATTCAGCAATTGTATCTAGCATAATTAAGCGACACTACTAAAAATAATTCAGCGTCATGTCTCCACACCCTAACAACTCCCGATATTTTATACTCCTATGTTAAAGATGACATGATATATTTAATTATAATTTAAATGGAGTATTATAGTATTTTGCATTTGTTGAATTGGTAATTATTTGGAGTAGTCATTCATGGATTTGATACTTTTGTCGAGTTCACACATCAATCATCATAGTATCAATCTAATAAAAAGAATTGCAAATAATGAAGGTACCTTGAGACTTATGACAAAGTCACAATTGGGAGAGCTAGAGAGAAAATATTCGTGATATTTAATGTATTTTTTTTAGGAGCTATTAAAGGCATGAGAAAAAGGTCGTGGGAGTGCATGTCACACAAATTACAAAGGGAACAAAGAGGAGGGATACGGGGCTGGTAAGGATTCGAACCTCCAACCTTTCGTTAGAAGTCAAGAGACTTAACCACTTGGGTTATTTTGAAATGCTATTTTATTTACATTAATATATAGTAACAAATAAATAATATATTATAAAAGGAAAAATTGACAAATTTAGAACAATAATTAATTTAAATAATCATAGATTCTTACGATTTGAAGAAGGTTTTGGAAGATCCAATAAATGGAAAAAAGAAAATTCTTTGATAAAAGGAAAGGATAATTATTTATTTACCCAATTAACACAAGAAAAATACCATGAATTTTTTCGAATTTGTGAAATGCTTTTTTCTCTCAAGTCTATTATTAATTTGTGTGGCATGAGCTCCCACCACCCATTTCCTAACTTGTATAGGCTGTTTAGCAAAAAAAAAAAGTTATAATATTAATTGCTTAATTACTTTATTTTTATTAAATTTTTTTGTCTTTTGGTAAAATTGATTGAATGTGAGTACAATAACTTACTTTTTAAAACGGGCTTAGTTGGTAATAGATTTGCGCTAAGGGTAATGTCAGTAGAAGCCCATGAGAATAATAAAGTACAGCCCATTTCAAAGGCCCAATAACTCATCGTGTATCAGAAATTCAGAATCTCAGAATATCTACATTTGCATAGCCCACGGCCCATTGCACGGAATCCTCGATTACAATCTTTACTTTTTTGTTTTTTGGGTGAATATTACAATATTTACTTAATTACTTCTTTCCATTGCTCTCCGAAAAAAAAATTACTTCTTTCCATTTTAGTTATAAGGTTGCCAATTATTTATTTATTTTTCCGCTGTAATTTTTTTTCTCTGAACAACCCATACAGGCTTGGAAATGAGTGGTGTGAGCCCATGCCACACAAATTAAAAAGGAAATAAATGGAAGGGATAGGTGACCGGTGAGAAATCGAACCTCTAATTCGAAAGTTGGAAGTCAAGGGATTAAACCACTTGGGCTAACTCCTCATCCCCTATTTTTATGCTGTAATTGATCATTTGCATGCCAATGAATTTGAATGACATTAAAAATAAAAAGAAAAAATTAGAAAACAATCCCAATTGTCAATTAAATTCATGATAAGGCTACTTCTACCTCCATGTTATTTATCGAGAAAAAAAAAATCTTTTATAGTTATATATTTGCCTATATATATATGTGGAAAAAAAGCCAAATATATCATTTTTGTTTAAAAAAAAGCCAAATCTATCATTTTTCTATTTTATTACCGAATTTATCCTCTACATATGCTAATTATATCCGAAAATATCCTAAATTCACTAATCGTGGAATGCCTGCTGACGTGGCAATAAATTAACTTAAACCCTACACGCTGGATCGAATTTGAAGTGTGTCTCAATTAGGGCTAGGGAAAAATACCGAATATACTACATACCGCACATACCGTATCGAAAAAATACCGAAATATCGAAATTTTCGGTATACTGTAATTTTCGGTATGGTATCATACCGTACCGTAAGATTTCGGTACGGTAACGGTATAAATTTTTTGATACCGCGGTATATCGCTACCGTACTGAACTTTTGTATGTACCACGGTATTGGTATATACCGCGATACCGTTATATACCGTAATATCGGTATGTTGGTATATAGAGAAAGTTCGGTATGCCGGTATATACCGTAATACCGGTATGTCGGTATGTAGTGAATGTTCGGAATGTCGGTATATACCGCGATACGGTATGTCGGTATGTACTGAATGTTCGGTATAGCGGAATATACCGAACTTACCGGAATGTCGGTATGGAAACGGTATGAAAATATTTCATACCGAAACTTTCGGTATACCGAAGATCGGTAATACCGAAATGTTTGGTACGGCAACGGTATGAAATTTTTCATACCGTAAAGTTCGGTAAGGTATACGGTACGGAGAATTTTTTTCGATATGATACCGTTCCGAAAATTACGGTATACCGAAAATTTCGATATTTCTTTTTTCGATACGGTATGTGCGGTATGCGGTATACTCGGTATTTTTCCCCAGCCTTAATTGAGAGACACTTCAAATCCCATCCAGCGTGTAGGGTTTAAGTTAATTTATTGCCACGTCAGCAGACATTCCACGATTAGTGAATTTAGGATATTTTCTTATATAATTAGCATATGTAGAGGATAAATTCGGTAATAAAATAGAAAAAGGATAGATTTGGCTTTTTTTGAAACAAAAAGGATATATATGGCATTTTTTCCATATATATGTCATCAATATTTAGTACTCTTCTTTTTCTTCATAAAGTGCGATAAATATAATGATCTAAAAAATATTTGGAGAACATAATAGAATATAAAGAACACAAACATTATATATGATCCATTCGCCCCTATATTCATCTTCTGTATTCATTTGTAATTTGTATGACTTGGACTCTCACACAATTTGGCAGATACTTTAGTGTCAATGTTTTTTTTTAATAAAAAACTTATTTGAAATAAATTGGATAAACATTTTTTTAATAAAAAAGTTAAATCCCACAATGTGGCATTTTTCACTATAAAATATGTTCCTTCGTTTTGTTAGCAGTGTACCTTAATTAGCCTAATAATGAAATATAAGTGGCAGCCACCAATTAAATTCATATCCCATTGATAATTTTCTTAATTAGTCTGGCATTTTAATTAATCTAAACTTTATCCCCTGATCCTCCAATCATTTTTTATAAATCAAATTAAATATAGCTAGATAACAAAATTTAATTAAACATTAAAATATAAAACGGAAAAAATTATTCTAAAATATATCAAGTACGGAGTATAAAATTACCCAGTTATTCTTTAAAATTGATAATATATTTTGTCATTACATGCAATAGGATAAAATAATTATATAATAACGAAATTTTAATTGCTACTTTAATAATATGTTGAATGATGATGAAGTATGGTTAAGTTGAAATCCACTGTTTTTTTTTCTTCCCTTTTTTCTTTTTTTCAAAAGATTAATTAGTGTTTGGCTCGGGTGTAGCCAAGGACCTTTTTCTCCTCAAGGGAGGCTACCGGAAAAGGATCAAACCGATTACGGGTTCGGATTAACAATAATGCGCCCACAATTGACTGAATCTTCTTTGAATTGATCAAAAATAACAAGATACAACGGAGAATCTGCCTGTTGTTAAGAAACAACGGCGGAATTCACCAAAAATAGGGAACCAAACTACCAGCTGCTAAGGAGCAACGGTGGATTTGGAAATGGTAACCGCTAAAAACTAGGCTAGATTCTAAGGAAAGCTGTAAAGAAAGCAGTAAAGATAACAAGGAATTAAACTTGATAAAAGGAATTTGGGGGTTGGATTGATCTCTCTGATTTTGAGTGTGTCGACCCCTATTTATAGCCGGAGCTGGAATAACCGCTCTCCGGCTAACTCCTCTGAGCCGAATTCTTTCTCTCTTCAATTCGGTTGCTTTGGTTTCGGCTGTTTCTTCCTATTTCGACCGAAATCTTCATCAGCCTCGATTCCCTCCCTTCGGTTTACTATGTACTTTCGGCCTTACTAATCTTGAGCCCATCTTCTTTTTGGACTTCCTCTTTCTTCCGGCCCATGTCTTATGGCCCAATAGCTCTTTCGCGGCCCATTATTCCATATGGCCCCAACAGATGCCCTCCTTACTTGGGCGAATTGCTTTCATATGCGAAGGAGCCCAAGTAATCTTCCTTTCTTCTTCCTTTTGGCGGTTATTTTCTTCTTCTCGAGGATACTCTCCATCACTCCCCTATTTACGTAGCCTACCACGTATTTGGAGTGAACTGCCTTTCCAACTTCTCCTCTCTTTCTCTCTCTTTCCACCTTCTCCGATGGAAAATCCCCCTGCTCCTGTTACTGCTCTTTCTGCTGATCTTCTCAAAGTTGAGAACTCTTTTGCTTCTCATTCTGCAGTTCGTCTCCTGCCTGAGGGCTTCTATTCCTTAGGTCCGTTGGGCATTCCTGAGGACATCGATGAATGTACTGCTCGGATTTTTGATAATCGTTCCGTTCTTCTGTATGAGCCTTGTTTCCAAGCTTTTCCCTTCATCTTTCGCTAATTGGTCTTCGCCCTCTCCTGATTATGTGGCGTGGTATCATCACCTCGAACCCCACTGTCGTGACTCTTGGAATAAGTCATATGTTTACCGTATGATTTCCCTTAGTACCTTGCCACTTCCCACAGATCTTCGCCCTATTCAAGCCCTTCTTTGCTTTTGGAATCCTTCTGTGAACTGTTTTTGTTTCCCTTGGGGGATGATGACTCCCACCATTCAGGATGTGAAACTTCTCCTAGGCCTCTCTGTTCGTGGGGATAACCTTGCCATCATGTCGTTGCCCAAGGAGAAAAATACTGGCTTTTCCTCTGGCGATTCCTTTGCTAATTGGATCATTTCCCATCAGAGTAATCCCATTTCGCCTGCTCCACACCCTTCAGAGCCTCTTGCTTTCATGATGTATTTCCTTACGAAATTCTTCTGGTGTGTCCCTTCTAAGGGTGTTCTCCTCGAAACACACTCTTTTGCTTCGGCACTTCTTAATCATGTGACTCTGCCCTCAGCCGATTTCTTCCTCGCTCATCTGTATGCTGGTATTTCGGCTACTGTGTCGGGTTGGGAAAAAGGTTCGTCTGATAAAGCCCGTGGCCCGTTATGGTTCCTTCACTTGTGGTTGGTTTGGCACTTTCGCGACATTTCCCAATTTCCTCCCCATGATATTCGTCTTAATCATTTTATCGCTCCTGATCTTCTTAGAGCATCCCTTCCTCCTTTGTCGATCCCTCATTGGATCAACTATTTCCTGGGTCGTACTGTCGAACAATCATTTTCCCATTATCATTACCGGAAAACTGACTTTGCTTGGGTCAGGGAGATTGCTACTTCCCCCTTCGGGACTCCTCTTCCTTTAGCTTTTGCTCAAATCTGGAATAGGTGTATATTACCCCGTCCGATCTTCAATGGTTCCACATTTGTATCTGCCAAGTCTGATATTCCTTTCGAAGTTTACAATCCCCATCTGGTTAGCCGTCAATTCAGCTTTGGTCAAGACTTAGTGGAGGCCCTCAGAGCCGGTAGACGCCTTTCTGCTTCTGCCAGTCGTCAGCAATGCTCCCTCTATCATAAACGTTTGATCTCCTTCAAGGTTTGGAAGTTTGCCGTTCGTCCGGGGTCCGTTACCTCCCGCTTTCAGTCTTGGTGGGACGGTGTTGCTGGTGTCCTTTTTAGTGCCAACCTTGATTCGGTTCTGCGGAGGGGTGGTTTCTCTCCTATTCTGGCATTCTCTTCTGTCCCTTCATCATCTCCGGGTTCCACTCCTCAGCGCATTCTCGGTTCGTCTTCCGCTTCTCGCCCAGGTATGTTTCTTTTCTTTCCCTTTCCTCTTTGATCGTTGCTTGCTCCTTTTCCTTTGTGTCTCACTTATCCGATTTCTTCAGATGTTCCTCGCTCCTCTACTTCAGAACCTGGTCGAAAAAGGCCTGCTTCGCCTTCGGCCTCTCTTATCGACTTTCTCCCTCCTACTCAGACCAAAAGGCGTTCGTCTCATTCACCGCTTGGCAGAATCACTGCCTCCCTTTTTGCGGTTTGTTACACTACTCTTTTCCTTTTCCAAGCTCCTTTCCTTCGACTAATATCTTTTTCTTATTCTTGTCAGGTCCCACCTGTTTTGCCACAACCCGATGTTCATCCACTTCCAACTGTGGTATCGGCCTCTCCGGTAGCCGAATTTCGCACATCGGCCAGTACCAGTAATTTAGCTGTTCACGCTAGTTCTTCTGCTGTTAACCCTCGGGGTTTGATTGCAAGCTCTACTTCGGCCGACCCTTCCGTCCCTCTTTCGGTCGATCGTCCTCAGCCTATTACGGATTCTGCTACACCCTCGTCTTTAGTTGTTCCGAAACCGTCTGGCCTCCCACCTAGTGGTATGACTGCTGATGAAACCCCTGCCGATCAGGTCCCTTTATCGCCATTTCCT
The DNA here is from genome assembly GCA_030278955.1 of Hygrophila difformis. NCBI lineage: Eukaryota > Viridiplantae > Streptophyta > Magnoliopsida > Lamiales > Acanthaceae > Hygrophila > Hygrophila difformis. The sequence goes on along the minus strand of JAOANR010000012.1, from coordinate 48,794,529 downwards.
GATCGGCATGTCTTGGACGATTTCTTTTCTCCTGCTTCTCTGGTTTCTCGTCCGTCGGATCTTTCTACTCACCTTGGCGATTGTTTGGCCAGGCTGTGTAATCTAATCGGCCGGCAATCTGACGTGGAATTCGTCAACCCTAAACCGATCCTTATTCTCTTGTCTCATCTTGAGCAACAATTTCATGACGAGATGGTATCTCTGAATCTGAATGGCACTCTTCAGATGATTACGAAGTCTGTCCTCTCAATGGATCAGGAACTCATGGCTCACTTAAAAATGCGACATAAGCTTGCCGCCGAACGTGAGGCTGCAGCCTCTTCACGAGCCATCTTTGACAATTATTCTGCAGAGTATCGGGCTCAAATGAGTAAGCTGTCCGAAGTGGAATCTCAGGAACTCAAACAGTCCGAGGACCTTTCTTTGATTCGGGCTGAGATAGCCAAGCTCCAACGACAAGAGAAGGATTTGGAATTAATTTTGGCTCAAACTAAGCGAAAATCGGCCGATCTGAAACAATCGATCAAAACCCTTCGTCAATCGGCCGAAGCTCCCAGGGCCAAAATCTTGGATTCTCAGGAGGATGCTTCTTATTTGGCCATGCGGATCAGTTTCAACGATTTCATTCTTGGTACCTTCCAAGAAAAATGGGCCGAAACCCAGTCTTTAGTTGGTCAACTGGATTCGGCCATCAAGAGCCTTGGTGGGCAAAGTGTTGTTCACGTCTCTTCTCCACATGTCTTATTTCCTTTGGACCCTTCCGAGATAGAGTCCTCCCCTTCGGGCGATAACCCACCTTTGTCAATCATTCCTTCAGGTACCCTGTTCCCTTCCATTTCCTGTTGTGATTTTCTTCTTTTATGCTCTCTTACTTATTATTCCCCCCTTTTCTTTTTTCTCTCCTAGGGAAAACTGGTGCTTCCTGTGGTGCTGGTTTATCCACCGTTCACCTCCCTCCTGGTGAAACTGCTGGCCCTTCTTCTTCAGCAAGTCCGAATCTGATGACGTCTTCGGTTAATCCTACTACCGCTACTTCGCGAGGCTTGGATGATGCTGTTCCTTTTGATACCCAGGAAGACCACTAATTTGTTTTTATATATCAATTCTGTGTTTTGACTTGTCTTTTGTCAAGTGTAAATTTCGGTCACTCTTTTTCTCTTGACAGCTGTAATCGGCCTTTTTAGACTATGTTGGCCGATACATTGTACTTGGATTCGTATCTTTTGTATCTTTTGTAATGCGATTCGTATCCCGTTAATTCCATTGTTTTCGGTCTCCTTTATTGCTGATTTCTGAATATTAGCAGCTTTTTTCCGGGAATCAGCTGTAACGTTTTCCCATAAATAACATTTACTATTGACCGTTTCTTCCGCCGAGCACTTATCTCTTCCTATAAATACCCGGCATTGTTGACACTTATCTATCACTTCCTTTTTTTTCTTTTTTCTCTAACAATATGGATCTCCCTTTTTCATTGCTCAACTTCATGTCTCCAGTTCCTCCATGGTCTTTGGCAAGTATTCTTGTGCAAGGATTTCCAGACGTGGTACGAAAACCTTTTGCTTATGCAACACGAGTTCAACTAATGCCTTTTTCACCATGTTCGTGTGGACGAGGACCTTTATCTATTATTCCAAATGAAGGTCTCGACGGCTATGCTGGTGTGCCCCTTTTCGAATTTGCGGTTGCATATCCTGTCGGACCTTTTCTAATGGGGGGGATAACTACCCTTAGTTATTCTTCCCTCCTTTCCCCCTTCCACCGTTTTTGGGTGACTGCCTCGCTGCACTCCTCCTTCTTCTGTCTGAGGTCGTGCGGATGCTGTACCCGAGTTTGACTTCTACCTCTAGGACGTTGTACTCTTCGTTCTATCGTATCCTAGAGTAGAAGTTCGATGGTCGGACCTAAATCGACAATACTGTTCTGGGGCAAGCAACTGTGCCCTGCTTCTGTGTTGCCGATAGTTTTAGCGGCATTTCTACAAGGCTGAATGTCTTTCGAGGACCTTTCCCTTGTATATGCCTGCTTAGTATAGGACGTTTCCCTTGTATATTGTAGCTTTGGGCTATCGACGCCGCTTTCGGCCGAAGTAGCACCCTTTTTGTACTTATTCGTTCATGCAATAAAATCTTTATTTTCTCGCATCACTTAATGTTTAATCCCATACTGATGGATAATATTTCTTCATGTATCTTGCATTAACTGGATTTGACATCTGCTCACCACTTTCGTCCACCAGAACGTATGCTCCATTCGGTAATCTTGTATGAACAATAAATGGTCCCTCCCAATTGGGACTCCACTTACCTAATCGGCCATCCTTCTGCTTAGGTGGCCATATAACTTTCCAAACTAAGTCTCCAACTTCAAACCGCTTAAGACGAATTCGCTTATTGTACTAATCGGCCACAATATCTTTATTTTTCTGCAAATTCTCAAAGGCTTGCACCCGATTGGAATTTATCTCCAATAACTCATCTTTCATCGCACGATCATACAATTCGGCCGACATTGAATCCGCCTGGCTTGTTCTCAAAGTCGGCACTGTTATTTCGGCTGGCAATACTGCATCCATTCCATAAGTCAGCCGAAATGGTGTGAACCCAGTAGCTGAAGTTTTAGCATTTCGATAGGCCCACAATGCTTCAGATAACTTTTCGTGCCATTTTCTTGGTTGATCTTCAATCATTTTCTTTATAATTCCTATTAGCTGTTTGTTTGTGGCCTCTGCTTGTCCATTTCCTTGCGGGTAATATGGTGACGAATGCACAATTTTTATCCCATATTCGTCTGCAAAGGCCTTGACCTTTTCTCCCACAAATACAGTTCCTCTATCTGTTAGAATCGTCTGTGGGATCCCGAATCTATAAATCAACTGCCTCTTGATAAACTCAATTACCTCCTCTTGTGAAATACTGACATACGCCTGAGCTTCAGCCCATTTCGTGAAATAATCTGTTGCCACTAGCACGAACTCATGTCTTTTCGATGAAGAGGGATGAACTTTTCCTATGATGTCCATGGCCCATCCTCTGAATGGCCATGGTTTGATCATTATGTGTAATTCTTCGGCCGGTAACTTTTGAATCGGCCCATGTTTTTGACATTCGGTGCATCCTCTTGCATATTTTTCACAATCAGGACCCATATTCGGCCAATAATATCCCAGTCGAATAATACTCCACTTCATCGATTTTCCTGTCCGGTGTGCACCACATATTCCTTCATGAACCTCTCCCATTACCCTTCTAGCGTCTTCTTCTCCGACACATCTGAGCAATATTCCATCAATAGCACGCTTGAATAATAATCCTCCTATTATGACGTAGTCCATCGCTTTCCGTTTTTCGGCTGGATTAGCCTCCGAAGGATCTTCTAATGTCTGTGCTATCTTTTTTATCCATTCGGCCTTCTCTGTTTCGGCCAAACGTACTTCTACATTTCCTGCTATCGGCATCAACCGATATTTAGCTGCATGTTGAGCCAATTCATTGGCTACTTCGTTCTTTTTTCTCGGGATATATTCAATGTACACTTCATCAAATTCTTCTAACAAAGTAACCACTTCTTCATACAATCTAATCAACTGCGAACTCTTAACCGAAAAATCGCCTAGCAATTGCTGAACAACTACTTGCGAGTCTCCTTTGACAATGATTGCTCTGACTCCTTCTTCTACCAACCGTTGTAATCCCGAAATTAACGCTTTATATTCAGCTTGGTTATTCGTATATGACTCTGGCAGTTGCACGAAATATTTGTATATCTTGCCCTCCGGTGTTTATAGGGTAAACCCTGCTCCAACTCCTGAAGCGGCTTTAGAACCATAAAATGTCATTACCCATGGTTGCAAGTATACAATTCCTATCTCACCAATTTCTTTCGGCCGATCCTGATGATCGATGTCATCGGTTATCGGGTGTATCACATGATCAGCCAGAAAATCGGCTACAATCTGTCCTTTCATAGCCCTCAAAGGTTGGTATCTCAAATCGTATGCATTTAACTTCATGGCCCATTTGGCCATTCTTCGGCTACTGACCGGATCATTCATCATAATCTTAACTATGTCAACCGAAGCTACCACTATCACTTGCCTTGGCTGAATATAATATTCTAATTTCTGGCATGCATGATAAAGACTTAAACATAGTTTATGAATCGGCGAGTACCTTACTTCGGCGTCCCTTAGGATTCGGCTAAGATAGTAAATCGCCCGATCCCTTCCTTCATCGTCTTCTTGCGCCAGTAATGCCCCAATGGATTCTTCGGCCGCTGCTATATACAACTTCAATGGCCGTCCTAAAATTGGAGGAACCAACACAGGTGGATTCATCAAATCCTGCTTCAATTGTTCGAAGGCTTTTTGTTGGTCGACTCCCCATTTGAACTCCTCTTCCTTCTTCAACCTCAATAAATCGGTTAGTGGTTTCGACTTTCCAGCCGCATTTGCTAAGAATCGTCTCAGGAAACCGATCTTTCCAAGAAATTTCTGTAGACTCTTCTTATCATGTGGAGGTTTGGCTTCTTGGATAGCCCTGGTTTTGTTCGCATCAACTTCTATTCCTTTGTTATGTACCAGAAACCCGAGAAAATTTCCTGCCTGTACTCCAAAAGCACACTTGGCTGGATTCATCTTGACTCCATGCAGCCTCATCCTCATGAACACCTTCCGCAAATCGTTCAAGTGGCTTTCGATATCTTTGGATCTGACCATGACGTCGTCGATATAGACTTCAACACAATCCCCTATGAGGTCATGAAAAACATAATTCATGGCTCTCTGGTATGTAGCTCCTGCGTTCTTCAGTCCGAACGGCATCACCACCCATTCATATATCCCTATGGCACCAGGGCACCGAAATGCAGTCTTGTGAATGTCTTCTTCGGCCATAAAAATTTGGTTGTATCCTGAATATCCATCCATGAAAGATAGCATCCCCTGTTTTGCGGCCGAATCAATCAACAAGTCAACAATAGGCATCATATACTCATCTTTTGGAGTGGCTATATTAAGATTCCTGAAATCAATACAAACTCTCAATTTTCCATTCTTCTTTATTACAGGAACAATATTTGATAGCCATTCTACATATTTAGATGGCCTAACAAACCCGGCCGCTAACAATTTCTCTATTTCTTCTTTTATTTTTGGGACCAATTCGGGTGCTGCCCTCCTGGCCGGCTGTTTATGTGGCCTGAACCCTTCTTTAATAGGCAGTCTGTGCTCTACAATTGACCGCTCCAATCCTGGCATCTCTGTATAGTCCCATGCGAAACAATCCTTGAATTCGACTAGAACCTCCTTGAATCGGCTTGTCATCTGCTGATCAAGATTTGCACTCAACGGGATCTCCCTCGGGTGTTCGTCTGTACCAACATTGACCATTTTCAAGGGGTCTTGAGCTTTGAAATCCGGCGTTCGCTTTGGAATTGCGTCTATTAAATCGCTCCATCCTGCTTTGTCGTCTGAAACTCCGAGTTCGGCCGATTCGAACTCGGTCGCTTGATTCGGTTGTGCCTCCATCATTTACTTTCTTCTTCGACTGGCCGTTCATCGGCCTGATATCTGATTTCAAACCCCAAATCTGTCCAATCACACTCGATCACCTGCGGGTACCGATCTCCTACCACTGCTAGGAATGGTTGTATCGGTTCTTCATATAACACCGCATCAATTCGTCCCGACCGTTACATCCACCAATATACATCCTTCAGCCGCAGTTTGAGCTCCCACAAAACTCATTACCTTCATTCTCGTAGGGAGTAAATCTTCCTTCGAACGGCCTATCTTCGTTAGTGTGGATAGCGGCATGATATTAACAGTGGCTCCACCATCGATAAACATTCTTCTAAGTGGTCTCCCATTGACCCAACCTTTAACGTATAAAGGCCTCACATGCTGGGACATTTTCGCAGTTGGAGGCAAAATCGTACCTGGTTGAGCTTCTGGAACAAATGCTTTATATCCTTCTTCAAACGATTTTTCTATTTCGGCTTCCGGCCGAAATACCTCAAGTTTATCGAAACAAAAATCCACTATGGGTTCTTCATCGCCATAATATTCTCCATCCTTTTGACAGAAAACCACAGCTGGTTCGGAATCCGACCAGTACTCCTCTTTCTCTTCGGTGGTTACCGTCACCATATTCGCGCTAGATCCGAAGTCGAACTTAAACTGCCCAACAGGGGGTGTATCACTATTCGGAATGATAGTTGTCTTTGGTTTCCATTCCCTGGTTCGGACTGGTCTAGGCTTCCATTCTTCTTTCGATTTCGGCTGCTCACTTTCAATTTTCGGCTGTATTACTTTTGGCCGAAATTCAGTTTTGTTCTTTAGCCGATCCTGTCCTTCTTTCGGCTTCCTCTCTTCTTTCGATTCGGATTTCAAACGAGCCGAAAATACCCTATTGAGTATTCTTCCTCCCGAGAACGAACAGTCATCAGGGAAGTCCTCTTCCATATGCATCATATCATACTCCTCCTGTTCAGAAACAGCAGCTGCTTTAAGCCGTTGCATTCTTCGTTTGAAAGTACGATATGATCCCTTTCCTTTTGGGACCTTTCTCTCCTCTGCCTTCCAAGCTGAATGGTCATACCGGCGTTGATCGAAATGCCTTCTTTCTGGAGAGTTTTGGACCCATCGGCCTACCTGAGTATTTGCTGGTGGCCTTCTAAGCTTTTTCATTTCGGGACTAACAGCTTCTTCAGGGACTGTGATCTGTATCACAGTCTTTCCATTCTGTTTATCGGCTGTTAACTTCATCTCTGAATCCCATCCGTTGGTTATGATTTTCAACGTTGGTCTATCACTCTTATCTCCGATCTCGATCTCCTGATGTCTCTCCGATTGCTTGATCCACTCTTTTACCTCATAATTCCCCAATCGATCAAAAACATCGGTAACTTTCTCTTTTCCCTTCGGAGATCCTAGTCTTTTCCATACTCCTGACTTCTGAGCCGATGGCCGATCCCCAAGCCGATCGTGCACAGAACTCTTGCTAGATGATGTTTGATCCCCCAATCGGTCATGCACCGATTTATTCTGATTGGGCTGCACCATCACCATGTTGGCAACTGGGAACGGATTCTTATCAATTGCCATAAGCCTCTCTGGGAACTTCAGCTTCCCATCATCGACATGCTTCTGAATCAGCTTCCTAAAATGCCCACAAATCGCCGTGGAATGAGTAGCTGATCCATGGAATCTGCACCATCCGGCCTCCAACTGATCCTTGGTAGGCTGTGGATGGTTTCCTTTAAACTCTAGCAATCCGTTCTTCTGGCAATAATCAAATATTTCATCCATTTGTGACAAGTCGAAAGAGTAGAACCTTTGAGATTCATCTCCTCCTTCTTTCTCCTTGCCTCTGGCTGGCCGAAGTGCTGGACAAGTCATAGGCTTTTTTATGATTAACTCTGCCCTTGCGACTTCGGCTAATGCAGGAACGTCATCCGTATTGTACTCTTCCTGAATTTCACATCTATCCAGAGATTCATTAAATGAGGCAGCTGACTGGATAGGTTGTGACCTTCCACTTTGACTCCGGCTTGATTTGAAAGCCGCCTGTTCCGCCAAATATGTCTCCATCCTTATAGCTTCAGCCGTTAATTCGGCTATTGTCCTTGGTCTTGTTACCATCAATCTATCCTTAATGGCAAACTTCAAATTCTGCTTTAAGATTTGAATATATTCATGCTCAGGTAGCATTGTCTTTATCTGAGCCTTTACCGCATAAAATCTTTCAATGAATTCAGTAACCGATTTAGACGCCTTCTGCTTGGTTGACGTCAGATCAACTACCGAGACTTCCGGACTGGTATTATAGAATCGGTCATGGAATAACCGTTCCATTTCGGCCCAAGTGTTGACCGATCCCGCTGGCAAGTTAATGTACCACTCGAATGCTGGGCCAGTTAATGACAAACTGAACAATATCAGCTTGTGAAAATCATTTTGCGCGATTCTGGTACATTGAGCTGTAAATCGGCCAATATGCTCGATGGTAGAGCGGCCGACTTCTCCAGAAAAAGTGTTAAAATCTGGAACCTTCACCCCTCTAGGCAGTGGATACTGCTCCTCAATGTAATCTGGATAAGGTTTCCGATACATCGGCCTATTCTCCTGGCCGATGAGATTCCCAAACTGTGTGCGAATAATCTCGGCAATAAGTTCTCTGTCAACCAGTTGTGGTGGATTCTGCTGAAGTGGTGCGTATTGTTGTTGAACCACTGGAGCAGGCGGTTGAACAGCTGGTTGAGGCGGTTGATTCTGTTGGTGATCGTACCTCTGCTGCGGAGGAACAAAAGGCCGAGCTCCGTGCCCTCCTGGCGGCCTAAAGGCCTGCTGTTGAAAATTGTGAGGATTTTGCATCGCAGGTGGTGGATTTTGCGCCACTGGAGCTTGCTGCGCTCCCATCGGATACATACTCCTCGCTATTTCGGCTCTAAACATGGCTGGCATCGCTGCCAGGATATTTCCTTCGATTTGGCGAACCGAATTAGTAACCGCCGCTTCCACCATAAATTGAACCTGATCTCGGAATCGCGGGGTTAAATCATCGTTTGAAAACTCCTGATTATGGAAGTGTGATGGTCCGGGGAAACCTGGGGGGAATTCTCCGGCTTCTGGTGCGCGTTCTTCCTGAATCGGCGGCAAATCAGTCCTCGCCGCCGTGTTTGCTGCTGGAGTTGCTTGTTCAAACGCCATTTCGCGTCCCACTGGGCGTGCCACTGTTTGGCTCGGGTGTAGCCAAGGACCTTTTTCTCCTCAAGGGAGACTACCGGAAAAGGATCAAACCGATTACGGGTTCGGATTAACAATAATGCGCCCACAATTGACTGAATCTTCTTTGAATTGATAAAAAATAACAAGATACAACGGAGAATCTGCCTGTTGTTAAGAAACAACGGCGGAATTCACCAAAAACAGGGAACCAAACTACCAGCTGCTAAGGAGCAATGGTGGATTTGGAAATGGTAACCGCTAAAAACTAGGCTAGATTCTAAGGAAAGCTGTAAAGGAAAGCTGTAAAGAAAGCAGTAAAGATAACAAGGAATTAAACTTGATAAAAGGAATTTGGGGGTTGGATTGATCTCTCTGATTTTGAGTGTGTCGACCCCTATTTATAGCCGGAGCTGGAATAACCGCTCTCCGGCTAACTCCTCTGAGCCGAATTCTTTCTCTCTTCAATTCGGTTGTTTTGGTTTCGGCTGTTTCTTCCTATTTCGACCGAAATCTTCATCAGCCTCGATTCCCTCCATTCGGTTTACTATGTACTTTCGGCCTTACTAATCTTGAGCCCATCTTCTTTTTGGACTTCCTCTTTCTTCCGGCCCATGTCTTATGGCCCAATAGCTCTTTCGCGGCCCATTATTCCATATGCCCCAACAATTAGCAAATGTGGCCCAAACAAAAACTTGTGCAAATATGAAATGGAATAGCATTTTATTTGGTTTTCCAAATTAAAAAAATATTACTCCGTAGTAGCTTATTAGTGTATATAACTATTAACTGGTGGGGGTGTTATGTATGCTTTTTGTTGGCTTAGCTTAATTCTAAAATTTGTGGAAATGTGAGACGGATGCCATTTAAACTTGTTAGGATTAATTATATAATAATGTACATACTTTACTCTTAATTAGAATTTGCTTGTCTGCCTTCAATTCTATCGAAACTTCCATCAGCTAGCTAGTTTCATTACATTAAGTTACATGTATTTTATAAACACTAATCAAGCGTTTAAATTCCGGAAAATATAATTAAAAAAATATAATTGTAAAAATATATATTTTTAATTTTAACTAAATATGTAATTAGCGTAGTTATATAATAAAAAATATAGTGAATTGAGATATTATTAAATTTATCTAATAATGTAACATGATTTAAAAATATATATTTTTTTTTATAACTTTTACTTTTTTTTTTTTGGTAAGCCATCGGCCGGTGAATATATATACAATTTAAATTATTAATTATTACAAAAATGTTTTCAATTACAATAGTAAAAAAATGTGTAAATACTAAAATAGGTATAGTAATGTGCCTCTATTTGCCACGTAGACTCCACTCAACCATAAACCCTAGATTTTGAGCCAGATCTCAATATACTATGTGCTAGCTATTTACTGAAAATTGGTGCTTTAACCAGCTAGCTCTTTAATGTTCCCTTTGTGCCAAATGAATGGTCTATTATCGGCTTCAATTTTTGAACCCACGTAGAGCTAGGGCTTTTAACTAGGGAAAAATACATGTTATAAATGGAGGAAAAAAAAAACATGTTATAAATGGGGTGTGGTATGTATGAATTCCAAGAAGTAAGAACGTGTATAGCGTGTTCACATTTATTCACATGATATGGTTTTAAATCATACATGTCCTTATTATAATATATATACTCCAATATAGGAGCACATGTTGTTCATTATATTGTAGTTTACTATAATTAGGGTTTCTTTGGTAACCATTAATTTACCAAGTTTCAAAACCTTTTCCGCCTGCAAAGACTTAACTGCAGGTTGCTTCAACATACACAGTACACCTCAAGGACAAACTCCTCATAATATACTAATAAGTAATAGTATCATAGTATTAAATTTTTTTTTTTGTGAAGTAGTATCATAGTATTAAATAGTGCGTTAATATTCCAAAAATTATAGGTCACGTTGCAACCACTGTCTCTTACTAGGGCTGGGGAAAGATACCGAATATACCGCATACCGCACATACCGTACCGGAAAAATACCGAGAATACCGAAATTTTCGGTATACCGTAATTTTCGGTACGGTATCATACCGTACCGTAAGATTTCGGTACGGTAATGGTATAAATTTTTTGATACCGCAGTATACCGTTACCGTACCGAACTTCGGTATATACCGCGGTATCGGTATATTGGTATATACCGATTGTTCGGTATGTCGGTATATACCGCGATACCGTTATATACCGTAATACCGGTATGTTGGTATGTAGCGAAAGTTCGGTATGTCAGTATATACCGCAATACCGATATATCGGTATGTAGCAAATGTTCAGTATGTCGGTATATACCGCGATACCGGTATTTCGGTATGTACCGAATGTTCGGTATAGCGGTATATACCGATCTTACCGAAATGTCGGTAAGGCAAGGGTTCAACGGTATGAAAATATTTCATACCGAAACTTTCGGTATACCGAAAGGTTCGGTACGGCAACGGTACGAAATTTTTCATACCGTAAAGTTCGGTACGGTATACGGTACGGCGAAATTTGTACGGTATACCGTACCGACCCACCCCTATCTCTTACTGTATAGGGAGTACTTGCATTGTTGCTTTTCTAATGAAAAAAAAAATACTAATAATGAAAAAAGCTCTCTCCACTACATACTAGCATGCATACTCTACATATGCCAGATTCCTTTTACTAAAACTTCATTTATGTTTTTTTTCCTATCTGGATGTTTATCACATTTTCCAATTATGATCAAACATTAACACTTGTTTGCGTATATATATGTATGTTGTGTTCATGAATTTGGTCCGTGTTGAGATGCATGCATGCTCCAAGATGCAAATAAAGATGCCATCGATCGAGTTAGATCCTTACTTCCTTCACCAATTGATGGAAATTCATGAGGTTACAGGCAAGAACACAACAATCTTGTAATAATGTATATTTAAGGGGAATTAACAAGCTTGTAGTAATTGAATAAATGATCTCCAAGAGTTGGCTAATGATTGCGGAGTGGGCGCGTAGCTGGTTTTATATCTTGTAAGCCTTTATTCAAAGCTTGAGGGTTTATTGATATTTGTTGGAGTTGGAACAAGCACTAGAATTAATATTTCACATAGACGATCCATCATCCATGTCATGTCAATCAGAGCTACTTTTTAGCTTTTAATAAGAGGCTAATTTTTGTTTTTAATTTAAGCAGAAGCTCATCTAAATATTTGTGAAATAGTAATTATTTGAAGTAAACTGAAGAAGCACCTAGCTTAATTGATCCAAGCAAGACAAAACTTTCCAGAAAAGATTAAAGAGTACGTACGTGCTCTTCTTTTAGCAGTTCAAAGTTAAATATATATAGTGGAGTATACTATATATAATTAATTCAGGGTTAGATTGATGAAATTAAACAATCAAGTGCTTACACATGGAACAATTACCAACAATATAGTATGCCACTTCATAGGCATATACTATAGCATTTTGTGGTTGGGACAAATTAAGCCCGAAGGTGGGATGTGATTAGGACAGCTAAATGAGGCACAGACAACACATGAAATCTCTACCACAGGATAATTAAGTTAATTAGTTCCAGCAGCAGTGGGTTTATGTCTGATTTATTATTAGTGTGGATAGATGTCCAAATTGTATGATGATGATGATGATGATGATGTTATATAGTAGTAAATTTGTTTCACTAGGGTAGTAGTGTGTACTGGAAGCACCACCTCGGGAACAAATCACTATTTAATTTGGCGTTGTGCTTGTTAAACAATAATATTATTTATAGTATTATAATTACTTTGATATGGACCCTCTCATGTCCTATAAATGAGTATATATATTTTTGTCATTTAAAAAATGCTGGATCAGAGTAAATAAATGCGTGTACATACTGATAATTTGATTGGCCACTTTATTTTAAAAAAAAATATACATATTATTAGTTGATTAGACGATATCTATGCATGCTTTCAATTCCTTGCCGGATGTGAATGCTGTGTGTGTGTGTGTGTGTGTGTATAGGCTATAGTTATTAGTGTAATTGGGGAACTTAATTGGTGTTGGTGATGCATGCACGCTCTCTCTCTATCTATAGAAAAAGTGAAATAGTCATTTTTTGGTTGCTTTGTCTCACCCCAAAACTTTGAGATTCCCTAATTACGTCTACGGATTTAGTATTTCACTTCATGAAATTATATAAGGATTTAGTGGCGGATATGCATATATATATGCATGTCCCCTCCCGGATTTGCAAAGATGGGTGCTCAAGGGCCAAAGAAAAATTAACGACTTGTGTTTCTTTATTCGCAAGCTTAACAATATAATGTAATATAGGAATCTGTAACATATGTATACTAGTACTGTATAGTTTTTCTATACTATGTCATTAGTCATATACTAGTACTGTATCGCTTCAGATAGAATTAGGGTCTTGGCCGGATGCACTTTGTAATTCAATGAGCAATTGGTGACAATTTCTTTGGTCCGGTCCCTTATCACCCCTGTCCACCAACATTATTGCACTTATTTCCATATTTTAATAAAAAATTATTGCACTAAACCCTAACTATACTAGGAATATCCCTTTTCTGTCAACCTCGGCCACACGTCCTCAACTCATCAGGACACAATTGGGAGCTCACGTGGATCCCAAAAACCTTAAGTATCCTGTCCTAACACACTTCTATCCAAAACCACCAACTGATCAGGATCGAGGGGAGGAGGATAGCTGGATCAGCCATCTATGAGAATCTTTAATTTCCACAAATTCATTTCTTCCTTTAACGTATATATAAATTTTTTGAATAACAAAAAATGTTTGCGATAACAACACTCGAACAAAAATCCTCATGCGTAAACAGTAAAAATTATTGTGTAATACAATAAAGGACGAAATTAAACAAGAAGCTAGGACAACACCACCCCCTCGTCGTTTAAGAAAGGATTGATATATATTGATTTTTATTTTTTTACTTTTTGTATCCTATGGCTCTGAATTACTACAGTAATACCGCCCAAATAATGAATTACGAGTACTATCTTTTTTGTTCCAAACCACTGATGACGTTAAAAGTTTATTAAATACAGTCCCAAATCCCAAATTAAATTCTAAACTTGAATCATTTCTTTAATCCACTTTCATTCTGAGCCACTACTTATTAATCAATAATAACAATCCATATATAAATCCACCACCAAGTGAGCAACAGACATATTTCATAAGTATTCTCTATCGTGTCTTTAAAAAGAGAAAAATAATAGTAATAAATAAGGGAAAAACCCCTGAGCAAAGTAGGCCTAAAAATTAAAGTTTCCTTAAGTGTTGGTTGTCCAGAACTAGAATTCATTAGGCGTACGTGCAGGTGCAGGTTCCATAATGGGCTTTATTAATTTTCATTAATTAAATCCAACAAGCCAAGCGCGATTCAAACCATCTATATATATAAGTGGAGGGGAGAAATGGACATTATTAATTGATCATCACTACAGCAGAGAACATCTAGAGACTGTATCCAAACACAATACTCCTATAAATATATATATATATATATATATATATATATATATATATGTATATGATGATGAAGGGCGAGGTGTGGAAGGAAATAAGGCCGTATTTGGGTGTGATTCTGATGCAGTTTGGGTCAGCAGGTTCTAGCCTCATTACCAAAGCTGCTTTGAACCATGGAATGAGCCATTTCTCCTATTCTGTCTATAGAAATGTTATTGCTGCTGTTATTGTCGCCCCTTTTGCCTTTCTTTTCGAGAGGTTAATTATACATATATATACTCATCCTCTTACTATTTATGTTTTTTGTATTTTTTCTTTTGGTCCATTTTTTTGGATTTGGAGATTATTGATGGAATCTTGTGTTTGTGTATTTACCAATGATGAACAGGAAAATCAGGCCAAAGATGACCATGTCCGTATTGTTCAAGATAGTGCTGCTCGCCCTCGTGGAGTAAATAATATAATATAGATACTACATGCATGCATAATATATACTAGTACATGCATAGAATATCCTATTACTATATTTAAATGTCTCATTATAAATGTCTGGACCCCATTATATAATTACAAATCAAACTCTACCTTAATTCTTGTACCTAACAGTAACATAACATATGAAATGAGACAGGGGAGTATGAACACTTAGTATAACTTTTAGCAGTTTTATAATAAGGATTGATCTGATCCACACCCACTTGTAGGAATAGGAATAGTGTCTCACTACAAGAAAATTCATTAGTTGGGATGAATTTTGTAATGAAAGATACTAAATACGGATATTTTACAGTCTTTTGATCAAGCTATTCTATTGCATAAAGTTGATACGTACTACACATCGTAGAAGTAATCCTATTTACATTTATTATTAGTCTTCTTCATTATAAACAGATCAATGTTGTTAATGTAGGTGTCTTTGTATTTTCCACCTACTTAATTTTTATCCACAAATAGTAATATATGGACTATAGTGTCATATATACCACATGGGACCCAAGAAAGAAGTAATGGAAATGTCACAAATGCACAAACTGCAGGGTGTGCAGTAAATCTACTGATAAAAATTGGAGTTGATTTAATTTGTACTCCATATGAATTGTTAGATATTTATTGTATAAATAAGTAATAGGACTAATAAATAATATATTGAATAAATTATATGAGGTGGTGTGGTTGCGTGAATATTAATTATACATGTTAATGTTATTATTATAGGCCAGTGTTGGATCAAAACCTGTTCTACGGGGGGATGCAGTACACAACTGCCACTTTTGCATCGGCCATGGCCAATATGGTGCCTGCCATTACCTTTACACTGGCTTGGCCCCTCGGGTAATATTTCTTACACTATATATCTACGTGCAGACAACAAGATAACAACACTACTATATATGTCTTCTTACACCATTAATAATTAATTATGGAACTAATTATTAAGGTTGGAAAGAGTGGATTTGAAGAGGCTAGATAGCCAGGCAAAGATTGTTGGTACTTTGGTCACATTTGGGGGGGCTATGATCATGACACTTGTCAAAGGGGCAGCCCTCAAATTGCCCTGGTCGATCATGACATCGTCTCCTTCTTCATCGAACAATCAGGAAATGGTGGGAGGGAATGTTTCTGTCAAGGGTGCCGTCATGATCATTGCTGGCTGTTTCTGCTGGTCCTCTTTTTACATTCTTCAGGTATGCATATATATATAAAATTAAGTTCGTTCATTGTCTGAATAAATTCAGTCAGGAAAGGGAACATACAAATGCAACTTTGTCGAGGATCAATAATGATTTCATTTGATTTCAGGCAATGACATTGAAGTCGTACCCAGCAGCGCTTTCCCTGACAGGGATGATATGTATGGTGGGGGCAATGCTAGGGACAGGGCTCACGCTTGTCGTGGAGAGGGGGAACCCTTCTGTTTGGGCGATCGGATGGGACACTAAGCTTTTGTCGTACGTTTATAGTGTAAGAATCATATGGTTAACGAACTACTTGATGATCGTGTGTACAACTTCACATACTATGTCTTTAACATAATACCCTTGATCGATGGAATTTCAGGGACTGGTAGGGTCCGGATTGACATACTATGTAGCTGGGATGGTAATAAAGGGGAAAGGGCCTGTTTTCGTGACTTCATTTAATCCACTCAGTATGATTATAGTCGCGGTCTTGAGTTCCATCATTTTTGCTGAACAGATGAATGTTGGGAAGTAAGTTCTTACCGTTGTCGTTTCATATGATCACTGAGGATGTAACGATTTCTTTCTTTGAGAAAATGTAAACGCATGTGTGAAATTAATTTGCAGGATTGCAGGAGCAATTGTGATTGTGATAGGGCTGTATTTGGTGATATGGGGAAAGGCTAAAGATCAAAAGGCAGCAGATGATGAATCCCAGAAACTGCCTGAACTGATGATGATGAGCAAAGAAGATGAAGATGATGCAAGAACCAGCACAAAAATAGATGATTCTTGTGGTGGACATGATTCCTGCAAGAGAATATCAGCAGCGGATAATGTTGTTTAAATTTATGAATGAAAGAAAGGCTTGATGAAGTGGTTATAAAAGTTATCACTTGATCACTTCTGGTTTGACAGATGATGCGTGCACTTTTGGGGTGGAATGGCTTTTAAATTTTTTGATAATCAACAATATCTCAAGGTTATTGGCTGCTGTTCCTCATCCATTGATTTGAAGATAATAAAATTTTTATGTTGCCACAGTGAAATATTAATAGGGTTATATGTTTGAACAAGTCCAGCAACTTGAGTTGAGTTTAAGCATTTGGATTATAACAACATTCTTTAATGATTTTAATCGAATGTAGGTCCAAATTCACATATGTGGGCTACTTGGTCTACATTTTAAACACACAACATAAAGTATGACAGTACCAGTGTACAACACAATTATACAATACCATTTTGACATCCAAAGATATCTTACAAACTAAGAACACAATTAGTCAAGAGTAAAATGGCATAAAATGGGGAAATAATACAGATATAAGAATCTCACTGGGGAGATAAAACTGCCAATAGCGATCTCTTCTAATTTAGAGTCAAAGTACACTTTTTTTCACCGGAAAATATTTTAAAGGCAGATGAAAATGCTTAGACCAAGTATACTAAACATTACAAATTAGAATTCTGCCCAACAAATCTAATGTTTAAAACACTAGGCACTTCCTACTATAATGCCCACAAGCTACAAGACAAACAACACCTTATCTACCCAATTTCGTCACTCATGAGGAAAAAAACACATTTCAAGATGTCACGACCATATCATCTTCTTTCCCGTAAATGCGTTGAAGTTCCTGTGTTGCAGCTTTATATGATGCTGTGAATGAGAATATATAAGACAACGTTGTTAGACAAGAAAATATCACAGAATTAGTGGATCCCTCATATATTTGGGCAGTCATTACTTCTAGAAATGACAAAAAAAATTCACGAGACTATTCTAGTAGGTTATTTCCCATCTATGGGATAGAATACTTTTCCAAACGGTTCTAGGTAACTAATAACAAACTCATCCAAGATGGGTCTTTTATCAATTGAATAGCTGATATCAATGTAGATCACAAACATACAATAAACTCACCTTTCCAAGCACTGAAATTTTTCTGATTGACGGGGGATCCTGTCACATTCTGTATTGCTTCAAAGAGCATGTCTTGAGGGGTATTCTTTAATTCTTGTACTGCAGCATAAATTGTCTTCCCATTCTCAAAGTAAATGTGGTTATTTGGGTGTTTGGTTTTGCAACCAGCATGACGCTCAAACTCGTAAGCATTGATTACCTGTATACCATACGTTTAGTAAAATAAAATAAGCATTGTGCAATACTAACAAGACCACCCAGACAACAGTGAAAACACTGACCCTGGAAAGGTTGCAATCCTGGCAGCTGCACAAATAGCCAGTTCCTTTTACCACTCCGCGAAGATTTTTCTGTTAGCAAAGGTATTTACCTAGTCAATATAAAGAGACTAAAAACAGAATGGTGAACAAAAGAGCAGATTGATCTCACCTCTCTTGACCATGAAACATACTTCACCGGAACTCCATCAAATATGCCAGTGGTCAACAAACTTTTAACATTCGATGGGAAATTGCTTGATGTTCCTTTCTTTGGCTTCGTCTCCTTGTTTTTTTGTATGCTATCTGACCTTGAAGTGACTATTGAGGTAACATTTGCACTCAGTTGCTCTGCTGCATCTTGCAGTCCCAATGCCCCTGGTGACTGAGAGGGTTGACTTAGCAGAGTACCATATGCACTTATGAGCCTGGTGTAGTCATCCGTGTCCTCGGACTTATCTTGAAAGCCTCCAAAGGAAATGGTGTTCTGGTCACCTTCCCCAAGATTCTCAACAATTGATAGGAGGCTAGAATTCTCTTTGTTGAACAGAGTTCCTCCCAATGATACAGCAGAAGCATCTTGATGATTACGAAACACAACATTTCTCTGACCCTCATTATAAGCAGAACCAGTTGCCATGACCGATTCATTTACCCTTTCAAAGTAGGGGTCAACAGAAACAAAATTCTCATAGCCCTTGCTGTAAGTTGTACCACCAATCGACGCGAAACTGCCATTTTCTTTTTCATACGGTTCACTCACATTACAAACATTGTAGTTACGACAATTGAAGGCTTGACCACTAGATAACACATTATTCTCTATACCATTATAGAATTGATTTGCTATCATGAAATTCCCATCTCTGTTGCCAGACGCATGTCCAGCTGAAATAATATTTCTGTCCATCTTACTAAAGGCAGGATTCACTGACATAGTATTTCCATCAGCGATATTATAAGTAGGTAGAGGAATCATGTTATTGGCAGTCTGCTGATTATGATAAGTGGCGCTCATTGCTTTATTCTCCCCATGGCAGGATTTCCCAACAAACTCAGGTACGTAACCATCTGCAATGCCTGTATCAATCACTTTTCGTTGTTCAAGTCCAGTATTCAGGCACAACGGATTTTCCATTGTACGAGACATGGTTAAACAAATCGAGGAATCACTTGCTCCTTGGTTCACAAACCCATTCTTTTCGATATCCACTGGAGGAGGAACAGTGGAATGCATAATACACTCATTAAGAAAATCCGAACTCTGGACAGGCTTGAGGCCAACTAAATGATTACCGGTCAGGCATCCTGACTGCGAAATGGAACCATCAAGCCATAAAGAACTATCCATAACTGGACGCCCAGCAACTCCTTTAATGGATTCTATTGCTTGCTTCTTGTTAAAGACTGCCCCCTCCTCAGTAGCATCCAGATACCACTGGTTACCACGTTTGTTATCCACTCTTGTTGAAGAGCCATAGCACAACTCTCCATTAAGCAGAGAACTAGAGCAGTTGGGCATCCAAGCACTGTTGTTCAGTAAAGTCCGCTGATCCATGTGAGCATTGCGAGTGGACTATTGTGAACAATAACACAAAAAATCAATATTGAGTAAAAAGGATCATTTCTACCTCACAACATATTTGTAATATCCAACCCATTCAAAAACACCAAAAGATCGGGGATTGGGGGAAGCGGGAAGGCAAATATAAAGCTACTCAGTTCACATAAAGATAATATTTTAAATCAATGGAAGTACACGATAATAATAAATAAAGGCGGATAAAACGTGGCCTCATTACCTACCATTTCATGTGACTTATCATCCCCTTTTTACAAAAAAAATAATAAATTTGGTAAATGAGAAAATTAAGTTATTGCAATGCAATAACATTATGTAACATTACTCTAACTCAATTCTTATTTGTCCCAACTAAAAGTCACATCTCTTCCGATTTTCATCTTGAAAATCACCAAATCTCTGTATCTACTACAATACAGTAGACCAATTCTTTCTACAGCAGAAGGAAACCCAAATGACATTTTAAATTCTTACCCTCCCCGAAGTACCCAACACCAATCAGCCACGCATCCCTCCAGTGAAGACACTAGCAAAAAAAATTCAACACGTCCAAGTTATAAAATAACAATAATTTATTTTTTTATATATTTTTGAGAAAATTCTCAAAAAACTATAATAAGAAAGAGCATTTTCAAAAAAAGAAACCATACACTTAGAGCGACGTGGTGCACAAAAACCATGAATTTCTATACGAATGCATAATGTCGGATTCGATTCCATTATTGGAAAGAATTCAATGCATTTTCCACATTAAAAATGAAAATCAGAAAGTGATCAACTACATTAGCTAATGGTAATAAGATTCTATTAATTATTACTGCTTCATTTGTTAAAAATTGATAATAAGTCGCATAAAACGGTAGGTAAGGTGAAATGGTCAAATGGTAGGTAACAAGACCATGTTTTTACCAGTACCCGCTTTTCGGGTCGGGTTCCCGCGACAATAAGGCTGTAAGGGTACCAACACCCAAAACCGAATTTAGGAACCCGACTAGGTCGGGCACCCGATATTTTTTATTTATTTTTCTTTTCGAAAAGCAAAACAGGCTAGGGCGCACTCACACAGTGAAGAGATGATCTAAGTTAGATCCATATAGATTGATACATGTAAAACCACAGATACATACATATAATACAAATATACATACATCTACAGACAGACGGCGGCGGCGATGGAGGAACCCGGTGGCGAAACGCGTCGGCGATGGCTCTGCTGCGCAAGGCGCGCGCGGGAGGATTCAAGGCTCCTGGCCTAGATCTGTTATGCAGGCGTAAGAGAGGTAGCAAGAGCGATGGCGGCACTGCGATGGTTTTCCGGCGCTCGGGGGGTGGAGCAGCGCCAGTAGCGGCGTTGGTTGATGGTGGCGAGATCTGTAGCAGATGAAGGATTGGAAGAGGGGCGGGCGTTCGCCGCTCGGGCCTTGACTACTGGAGCAAAGGGGCGAGCAGCGACTGAGGCCGGGTGAGGGTTAGGGAGGAGAAGGTTCAAGGATGGAGCAGAGGGAGCAACTAGCGAGAACGAGGGCGGCGGTGCAGTGGTGGTCGGGAGAAGTTGAAAGTAGAGGGGAGGATTGGATTGAGGAAGTGGTGAGAAACACTGAAACTGATTTGGGGGATGAAGGCCAAAGGGAAAGGGAAGGCTGCGCCGATCCGAATCAGGGATTAGGGTTTAAATGTCTTTGTCGGGTGCCCGACCCGACATTTAAGGTTGGTTCGTATGCCCAAATTTTTTTTTTTTTGGGAAGCCGAAGCCAGGAAACAAAGGGGAAAAAAAAAATAATAATAATAATAATAATAAAAGAAAAGCAACAACTAAAAACGAAAGATCAAACAACAATTAACGGGGAAACCACACGCCGGATGCATCCGCCGCCACGTCCCCTTTGACAAAATCCGGTGGGAAGGCCCACGTCGTATAAAAGTCTTCTATTGAGGCCCCATGTTTAGCCAGAGTATCAGCCACCTTATTCCCCTCTCGGAGAACATGATGAACACTGCACCATTCAAAGGATCTCTTCAGCTCATGGATCTGAATAATAATAGCTGCATAAGGATGAAATTGAGTCCAAGAGTCAAGGGATTGGATCACGACGACAGAGTCTGAGTAACAAGATATACGTTGGATCCCAAGGTCACGTGCATAACGCAGGCCCGACACCAATGCGCTTAATTCCGCCCTGATATTTGTAGCATGGCCAAGATGGCCACAGCCTCCCCCAATCCAATGGCCACCCTCATCACGAACCACGAAGCCAAAACCAGCCCTACCGGGGTTCCCAAGGGCACTGCCATCGACATGAAGAATTATACCCTTAAGGCCAAGATAATTCCATTGGACAAGTCTCACCTCCCTCGGTTGACTTGGAGAGTTCTCAGCAGAATCCATGTCCAAAATCAGGTTCCAAATCTCTTTTTTAATGAGCCAAACAGGTTTGCAATTGCCTCCAAACACTCTGGCATTACGTTCAAGCCACACAGTCCATATAGCAGCAATAAAAAGGTTGCCATAAATACGAAACATACCTTTGAGGAACAGCCGAATATCATCTTTAGGGATGTCGGCACAGTCATCCGGAATGCTGATGTTCAACGCTGTCCAAATCTGAGTAGTCCATCCACAATAGAACAGACAATGCACCCATGTTTCCTCAGAAATTCCACATACAACACAAAGAGGACAGGGCGCCACATGACGGGAGTAACGAGTTTCATTAACTGGCAGTGATGCATGACATAAAAGCCAGACAAAGAAACAAACTTTTTCTGGAAATGCTGCCTTCCAAAACCAACCCCAACCTTGGGGGGAACTCTCGGCAGCTGTCAGAAACAGGTAAGCAGCACGGGCCGTGTACATACCATTAGATACACCATTCCATACCCACAAATCCGGTAGGGAGGGGTGCAATGTGGGCGGCGGTGAGGCAGTAATTTCGAGAAGCATAGTACTCGACATAGGAGAGTAGATAGCAGACCAGTCCCACCCCTCGCCTGAGATCACATCTTTAACACGAAGGTCCATGTCTTGAGTAGCAACATAAGATAGTTGAGGACCAATTTGAGCACCCTGCCACCACTTGGAAAACCACAGGGAGACATTGCCCGCTCCCAGACGAAGAGAAAAGCCAGCCCTAAGATGGGGAATAATTTTCTTAAGCAACTTAGCCACATTGGAACGGCCCTGGACATGAGTGAAGTCCGGGAATGAAGAAATTGAAAGCCCTCCTTCAAGAAGTTGGACCCAAGTCTTCTCAGGAGTATGCATTAGACTCCACAACAATTTGCCCAATAGAGCAATGTTCATATGGCGAGCTTTTCGTAGGCCGAGACCACCTTGAGATTTAGGTCTTGCTACCTTTTCCCAACTGACCAGGTGCAAGCCCTTACCAGCGTGATCCTTCCAGAGAAACCTGCTCAACCTCCCATCAATAGCCTTGCATGTCTCCTCCGGCAACCAATGGAGTTGCATAATATATGTGGGGATGGAGGCAAGGACCGATCTACAAAGAGTGAGACGCCCTGCTTTGTTCAACATCTTACTAGCCCAGCTCTCCAGGCGAGAGTCAATTCTGTCAAGAAGAAAGGCAAAATCACGGCATCGACGGCGTCCCATCAAAAGGGGAAATCCCAGGTAGTGATCAAAGGAATCAACTACCTGGAATTGGAGTGCCTCTGTAATCCAGTGCTTATCCAAGGTAGCCACATTGTTAGACACCAAAACTGAAGACTTCTGTGCATTTGGACAAAGACCAGAAACCGCAGCAAAGTTTCTCAAGGCATCTCCAATATTAGAAATACTAGAGCGGTCAAACATAGAGCAGAGAATAAGGTCATCGGCAAATAGAAGATGGGATATCCCTACCCCTGAATTGGACAGACGGATCGGCTGCCACTGTCCCACTCGGACCAACGACTGAATAAGTAGAGAGAGCTTCTCCATAACCACCAAAAATAAGTAAGGGGATATAGGGTCCCCTTGCCGAAGACCTTTTCCAGGAGTGAAAGGTTGCAGGGGTTGGCCATTCCACAAGAGTGAATATGTAGGCGAAGTAACACAGTACATAATGAGGCGAGTCATTGACTCAGGCAGCTTCAGTTCCATAAGGCAAAGTTCCAAGAAGTCCCACCGGACGTTGTCATAGGCTTTCGCTATATCAACCTTAAGAATGACTGCCTTCAGCCAAGAATTGGAACCTGACATATGACCAATGATTTCTTGAAGAGCAATTGCATTGTCAACTGGCCCCCGGCCCGGAAGAAACGCAGATTGATGGTGCGAAATTGTGTTCTGCAATAGAGGTCTTAGCCTGCTCACCAATAACTTAGTAACAATTTTGTAGAGCATGTTGCACAAGGTTATAGGTCGGAGCTGCTTAAAAATAGTAGGCCCAACAACCTTGGGGATAAGGCAGATATAAGCATGCAGAGATTCCTGTGGGAGGCGTTGAGTAAGAAAGGATTGCCTCACAAATTCATACACGGCAGTCCCAATCGTGCTCCAGTATTTCTTATAAAAGAATCCCGGAAAGCCATCAGGGCCTGGGGCAGCATAGCCATTAATACTCTTGACCACATTCGCAACTTCATCAAAGGATGGAAATTGCTGTAATTTGTCGATATCCCCATCCGAAAAACCTGGCAATGGAGGTAAATGGGCAACTTGTACATTATCCACCGGGGCAGGCCGAGAGAAGAGCTCCTGGAAGTATGAGCGAGCATGCTGTCCAAGTTGTTTGTCATCGTCACACCAGGTACCATTCGTTAAGTACATCCCATGGATCCTCTCCCTATGTCTTTTGCATTTAACCCGGGCATGGAAATAGGTAGTGTTCCTATCCCCGCATCGTACCCATCGTTCCCGGGCCCGTTGATACCAATAGATCTCTTCTTGTTTTAAGATAAGGGCATACTCAGCACGGAGTTCCGCTTCAAGTAAAACCAGTCTAATAGAATCAATGGATTCCAAGGTACGGGAGATGCCATCAAGCCGCTTGAGGATTTTAATCTTTCTCCATTTAAAGTTCCGACCATATGATTTGCTGAAGTCCAGAGACGCCTTCCGAATCTCATCCAACTGACCATACATGCCCGGGCCATTAGGCGACTGATTCCAGACGTCCTTCACCAAATTGTCATACTCAGTAGCTGCTGCCCATGCCGCCTCCCAGCGAAACGGTTTGGCCGATGCTGCTGTGAAGCGCTTGCCACAGTGGAGAAGTAATGGTTGATGATCTGAGCCCGGATTCGATAAGACCTGGACGAACCCTGTCGGAAACATATCAATCCATTCTCTGTTAATCACACCCCGATCAAGCCTTTTATAAATCCTCTGCTGGTCACCAATCGGCCGGGACCAAGTGAACCGACCCCCCTGAGTGTTAATAGTGTGGAGATCACACCCATGTAGGGCGTCCCTTAATTCATCCGCATTGGCAATACTGTACAGGCCCCCACGTACCTCCGAAGAAGCTAGGATTTGGTTCCAGTCACCAAGAACCAACCACGCACCAGGAACAATACCAGCAACAGCAGAGAGGTCATCCCAAGTTCTGCGTCTCTCCTGGGGTCGAGGAGAGGCATAGACAGCAGAAGCAAACCAAGTACTATCACCTCGAGTTAGCTTGAGAGTAATCAAACGGTCCCTCGCATCAATAACATCCGAATGGAAAGGATTCCCCACTCTTGCAAGGATCCAAATGCCCCCTGACTTACCTGCCGCCTCCTGGATAAATTGAGGCAAATAACCTTCCTTCAAGAGAATTACCCGAGAACGGGCGAAACTTACTTGAGGTTCAAATATAAAAATGAAATCAGGCTGAGAAGACCTCAACACATCAATTAATGAACGCTGGGCACTCACCATACCACCCACATTCCAAGCCAACAATTTAAATTCTTTAAAATCCATAGACATAATGGAGATGGGGGGAAATAGGACTCAAACCTAACATTGCATAGCAACCGCCCCATCCGGTGGATCCCCCTCCGGCTGGGATAATGCTGCGGACGTGCCATCTTGTGGGACAGCGGCAGGGGTCGGATTGTCCCCGTGTCGCGCCCTCTTCCCTGGAGCGGCATCATTGAATTGATGGGAGCTCTCCGCCGTAGGCTTCGAAGGAGGCAGAGTCGCTGGAGGACGGACCTGCGTCTTTCCCCTTCTCTGGGAGGCTGTCGGCCTAATCAGTATTTTGGGAGGCCCAGGTAAGGTGGGAGGCAGGCCAAACACCACATCCTTGCCTTTTTCTTTGCTTGTAAGAGGGGCCTTGTCCTTCTTAGGCCCAGTGGGCCGTCTCCTAGTGACCTTAACCCAATCATCTCCATCCGGTTGATGGGGAATAGATTGAGTTGAGTTTTTGTCAACTGCTGCAATCTCGGGATTAGATTGTTTGGCAGTTAATCCCGAAGATTCCGTTTCCATTCTCACGTTCTCCCCACACGGGGTTTCCAAATTTTTCCCATGGTCAACCTCTGGCGCCGATTCCGTCTCACTGCGTTCATCATGAGTAGCCTTGCCGGGGCACTTGCCGGATTCATGACCATAGCGTTTGCACGAAGCACAAAGAAGGTGAAGACCCTCATATGCCACTTTTTGCCATCGATCACCAAAATAGATGCTGGACACAACTGGTAAATCGAGGTCGATCTCCACACACACTCTAGCGTACCTTCCCCTATTCACCCCCTTCGTCATGTCATCCACACGAACCAGAGTCCCCAAGGCTGCTGCCATTTTGGTAACAATGAGCTCGTCATAGTGCTCAAGACATAGGCCAGGAAATCTAGCCCAGACAACCGTCTTCTTGGGAGTGAACTCATCTGCAATGAAGTTGGGTCGCCAAGGGAAAATAGTAAGGTAACTCCCAAACACCATCCAGGGACCATCATTAAGTACCTTAGTCCGATCGCCCGCTAGATCAAACTTAACACAAAAATAACCTGCATCCATTTCGATCATGGCAAAACTGCCCTTCGGTTCCCACAACTTTTTGAGTCGCTCCTTTAAAACAACATAGCCCACCCTTTTCTCAAGCACAGATATGATAAGGCTATCTTCCCAAGGCAAACAAAGACGAGACTGAATATCCGGATCTAGAGTAATGCGAGGCTTCAATCTATCACCATCAATGAAATCTAGTGTAACCAGAGAATCTTTGTTAGGCAGTTCAGAGAGAGGGGCGGGGGGAACTGTCTTACCAGTCAATACCATATCTCGAAAAGAAACTGTAGTCCCACCGGAAAAAACAAAGCCTCCGGGAGAGGAGTCAGGCAAGGGGGGGGAAGGTGCCGTCGAGAGAGCAGACGAGAGAGCCATGATTAAGAGAGAGAGTTGCTATATGCCCAAATTTGAATAGAAGTATCTATTTTAAATAAAAATCCGAATTCAAACTTTTGAAATTTTTGAATTCGAAACGGCATCCGGACCGAATCCAAATATCCAATACACCCCGTCCAGACTCACATTCTTAACGAAAAAGGATGAATTAACTTACAGAATTAATACACATTCAAACTCTCCATTGGGCGGGCTGTCGCCTGTCTAGTTTTTTGTTCTAAACAATTAGATCCTTAATTTCAGAATTATTGTCTTATTTTAATTGTTATCAACTTTTTACTTAATTATAAAAAGGATGAATTAACTTACAGAATTAATACAAATATCCAATACACCCCGTCCAGACTCACATTCTTAACGAAAAAGGATGAATTAACTTACAGAATTAATACACATTCAACTCTCCATTGGGCGGGCTGTCGCCTGTCTAGTTTTTTGTTCTAAACAATTAGATCCTTAATTTCAGAATTATTGTCTTATTTTAATTGTTATCAACTTTTTACTTAATTATAAAATTTGTTAATGTTTTAATATATTGTTTTATTTTTCGGGCTATAAGATAAGGTGATTGAAATAGATAAGATATTTACTACAGTATAATTTTTAAACTTTTAATCATTATAAATACCAGGATTTTATATACTGCTAATTCACACAGGCTATAAATCATACCAGGAGTATTAAATAAAGTTCGCGGATGAAGTGTGTTTTAATTCATTAAAATTGATAATAATTATTGTTACCATAATAATCATATAACTATTACAAAAATAAATGGATAATACACAGACAATTACACATATGAAATCAAAGTAAAATAGTATTAGGAGTACAAGTAATTGGCAAAAAATTATTTTGGAAGATCTCTATTCACCCGCTTACCCAAAATAAGAGATTAAATATAAGAGTTTTTTTTTTCCAAAAAAAAAATAAGAGATTAAATATTTTCTTTTCTTTTTTTGTTATTTGCGATGTGACAATCATCTTCCAATGTACCAGAAAAAGTCAAAAGGAGTACAAGATTTTGATTTAAGAAATTAAAGGTTACACAATTGATGTGAGACATTTTTAAACGTTGCATAAATTACTACAGGCAGCATAGCAACAATTCAAAACAAATTCATCAACACAACAAATGATAAAAATCTCTTGCCACAGCTTTTAGGAATATCCATCCACCTGATCGCCCTCAGCCTCATCGACACAATGACACAATGAGGATGCAATAAGCACTTGCTGACTACAGCCTAGGCTAACATAATTTACAAAAGGCTTCTAAACCAGCCCTTTTAATACAACACTGCCAGTGCCTAAATAGCCATTGGTTAGACAGGAAGGTTGTCCCTACAGACCAAACTAGGGATGACAACATTGAACGCTGATTTGCGCGCTTACCAACTATCGTCTGTTGGGAAGTTTCAGCGCAGAGGAGCTGCTGAGTGAAACTCTCTTTGAACCTGGCAAGTACACGACAATGGAAGATTCGGTAAATATGTGTCACAGCTGATGCTGAATCTAAGAGCATTGGAAAGGAGGCAATGAAGAAAAGTTACATACTTGGAAGTTTAGTAGAACTTTTGCTCAACGACAGCCTAGGAAATCCTGCTTGACCTTGACCTTGTTTTGGCAGTGGTCGTGGAAATTCAATGCGTGCATTGCGCCTGAAGTCAGACAAATGAAAGAAGGGAAAAAGTTGAGTAAATTAAATGAGTAAAAGCATAGTCTTAGGTTTGTCAATGTGCAAATATCAACATTCAGCAAGAAGTTGAATACTTCTGAGTAGGGAATGCTCACTTTTCCATTCTATCTGCAGACGGCCTTGGAGTCTCAGAGAAACGAGCATATTTTGTCATGCCATTAGTTGAAGCTTCAGCTTCGGTTCCCATTGAAAGAACTCCATCAGATGTCTCGCTGAGTTTCTCTTCAATATCTGCTTCCCCCAGTTGCAGCTGTGCGTATCCATTACAGTTTTCACCTCTATCAGCTGTGTTGAGATCCGAACCAGTAACTTCCAGAAAGTTCTCTCCCCCACCAACATTGGGAGGCCTTGATTGCTGAAAGTGTTCTCTGTTGTTCTTGATATCATCCACTGATTGCTGAGAAACAGCATCCGAATGCTTGTCATTATACTCAGAACCACTGTCCACATCACAGGCATTTTCAACACCGAGAAAGTGATTACTTGACAGGACGGCCGATATTGTTGAATGACTTCTAGGAGAAACTGGTTCATCCCTTGAAGAGCTTCTTTCGAGTATCCTCAACCGCCTGATCTCATCGTCCTTCTTCCCTACTGCATCCTTTAAAGTTGCTACCTGCAAGGCCATTACAAATTTAGTCATCATTCACATGCTTTCTTCAACTTAGAATAGGAAAAATAAAAAATCCCAAGACCCTCAGCAAGATCACCTGTTCCATGAGTTCTCTTATATCCCTACCCTCCTTATTACTTCTTGCAGCGCCTAACTCAACACCAGAAACCCTCTCGGCAAACTTGAGGGTACTTACAGTCTCTGAGTAGGATTCTACATCAGGATTGAGCTGCACAAACATGAGAGTCTTTGCCTGGCCACCTGTAACAAATCCGGGAGAACCCATCAGGTGATCAGCATGGGAAAGGGCAAAAATGGCAGAAAAATAGAGGATAGTATAAATACCAAGGGAGCTTTGAAGAACTTGAGTTAACTTGCTGTTTCTGTAGGGCACATGGGGATTCTTTTGGGCCAGTGCGAAGATAACATCTCCTAAAGCTGATAAAGACTTGTTTATGTGCTGTGCCTCTCGCAATCTGTCACCTGTCGCTTCAGACCGGTCAACTCTTTCACTGCCAGCAAGATCAACCAAATGGAGACAACCACGCAACACAGTATTGGTCTCCAAATCCGTCCCACGAACATGAACAGTGAGGATACTTTGTCACAAGAAAGAAAATAAAGGTTAGGCTGTCTTACAAAACTGTGAATAGAAAGAACTATCAAAAACTGTGTCAACCTGTGTGATCGGCTGCTTCTTTCATTGAGGGCAGTAGCACCTACAGCCCGGTTCATTAAGCCCACATTCATCAGCTCTAACACATCAGTAGTTGATTTAACAGGATGCATGCTAGCTTCAGGCACAGCTAAACCATTCGGTTGGGAAGTACTCCAAATTCCAAGCGTGAGCAAGTCAAAGAAAACCATATAGAAACAATGAGCGAAAAAGTAAATAAACCATACGGCAGTTGTTTATTTCATTACTGTAGAAGGATATCTCTTCTGGTAATTGTCATTGCGGAGCAAGTCACGCACTTGTTCATTATATATTTCAACCATTTGGACACCCACTTCATACGCAACGGAGCTGCTTCTGTTTTGGGAGATATTGAAGAGATCATCCAGAGCTCTATAGTTGACTCCCCAATCCACAACAGACGACATGCTTGGTCCAGTCTGGATGCATAGTGGAGTTAGCATGAGAATGGTTCACACAATGGCCAACAGATCATTCATAGATCATGTAAGCATGAGCTTACCATGGTGTAAGTTTTCCCGGAACCGGTTTGTCCGTAAGCAAATATGCATACATTATAACCATCAAGAACAGACCTAATCAACGGTTGAGTATCTCGAAACACTTCCTCTGTGGACAAGGTGGATTTAAGAATGATCAATAACAAAGCAAAGATACACAAAAGGAGAAAACAAAATGGAGAAAGGAAAACCTTGAGTAGCTGCAGGGCCAAAAACCTTGTTGAATTTGAAAAGCCTATGGCTATCTTTTCCAGGTTTTGAGGGGTTCACGACAACCAATTCTCCATTCTCACCCATGTATTGTATTGTCGTTTGCTTTTTACTTTGTCCAGGAAGGAATGGTCGTATACGGCAATAAACTCTTATGTTGCCTGGAAAAAAAGGAGATTCAGAAGTCGGAACAAATGAGAAAATTCATTTTCACCACACACTTATTTCAAATCAGAATCACTGACCTTTCAAATCTTGAACCTCATTATACAGCTTCCGGTTTTCTTCAAGCACACTGTGATAATCTTGAGCAGCATCAATCAATCCTCTGAGATTCAAACCTGCCCAAACCAAATGAATCAAAATACTCACTTCACAACAATTATGATGCCATCACAGAAGGTTACATGAAGAAAATCCAGTATCTTCCTACCAAAATTATGAAGTTCCATAGCATAGATACTCTTTATATTTGAAACTTCTTGTCTTACAGACTTTGCCGCCAATCTCAGGTCCTGGTCAATCCATCACACATTATAAGTCAACAAAGGCAAGGTTTGTATGAGAAATAAAATTTAGATTCCCCATGCACCTGTATGGATTCAGTTTGAGAATCCATGAAGTGTTTGTATCCATTTTCCTTTCTTTTCCACAGCATAAACTTCGATTCAGAAAAGTCTTCGAGCTCTTTCACCCTGTTCCTTGAATCAGTCAAAAGGCCCTTGAGTTCCACTATTTCATTCTGTAATCTATCTTTAGTTTCTTCAGCCTTGGCTTCCAATCGAGCACAATTCTCCTCATAAACCCTTTCGGCTAATGTTAACTCTTCCTCTAGTGATGAAATTCGACTCTCGCAGCAGTCCTTTTCTTGCTTCAATTTGATTAAATCCTGCTCACTCTGCTCCTTCTCCTCCTTGATTTTATTCATATCAATCTGTAAAAAAGTATAAAATTATCAAAGGATAAGAAAAAGTGGGGGGAAACAATCCTTTAGAAGCTGTTCAGATTTCAGAAGACAAGAACCTTCTTTTGTTGAAGCTGGTTCAAGACAACCTGCAAATTTTAAAATTTAATAAATCAAGTGATGCAACAGACACAACAAACAGCCAACATAGAGAATGCAACCATTATATTCACACCTCATTTTCTTCCGTAGTTCCAGTTACGAGGGTTTCTAGAACTTTAATTTTGGACTGGAACCTTTCTTCACGAGAGAGATACAGAATGCTTTGCTGCAACAGTAGTATCTGAAGTGTCAGTTGCAAAACATATTATAAACAAGGAATGAGGATAAGTTGCTTATTGTTTGCTACCTTCTTCATATTTTGACATTGTTTTGAAACCCGGTGCTGAATTTCTGAGATGACTAATTTCACAATGGATGCAACACCCTGCAGAAAAAGGCAAATTTATAGATAAAACTTAAAAGATTTAAAGTCTAGTCTAGTCGATCATGAGTCATCATCTGGAGTGAAGACAAAACAATGAATTTTACCCAGAAACTTGTGGGCTGTGGCGATACAGTACCTTAGGAATGTCCTCATTCTTTCGTTCGATGCAGTCATCAATAATCCTATTCAGAATACTGAAAATGGATCCAGTAGAGATGTTCTGCATGGGTCAAGTGGATTTTAGCATAAGAATGTGGGGAAGCCAGTATATAATTTGATCAGTTAACATGATTTTCCTCACACTACCTGTAAACCACCGGCAGTCATCAGCTCCGAAATCTTAGAAGCTGACAGATCTACAAGGTTTCCCCACTTTAGCTGGTTGGGAAGATTACCCCCTACATAATGAAATAAAAACCTCAAAGAAGTGGCAAAACTATACTCCGTATGAAATAGCTATAGGATGATTCTATCTAGAAAGTAGAAACATAAAACCCATTTTATCAACATGAACCAAATCAAAACAATGCTTGACCATAATTCAGTAATTCACAACAATTATTATTAGGTACTGCACATTACATACATCACATATTTCTCCTTTAAGGAGCACATGTTCCATGAGCCCTACTCCAAGGGAGATGAGAGTCTATACATTAAGAAAAAGGAATTCTGTTTTTAAATAAAATAAAATTCACCATCCAACCTTGTTATAAAACAAATTCATATATGTGTAATTGGACATCAATTTTAAGCATATAGAAAATTAGCTGGCGTGAAATTGTATTGCAGCTTTAATAGAGAGGATGTGCAGTCTTTGCAGACTTAGAGATTAAAGTTTCCCATAGTATCCACATGGTTTTCAAAAGGTCATAATTAACGGAATACCTTCAGCCACACCCTTTAAAGTCTCCATTCTTTCAGAATCAGTGCCATTGCAAACTTCATACAAGCCCCCATTTTCCATCGCATTCATTTCTCGCAGTTGTTCCATAATGATCTTGTGGGATGCTTACTGAATTTTTGACACGAAAAAGTGAAAAAGCCATAAAGACGAATTAATCCAGTAGAATTATCAGAATTCTAGAAGAGAACAGAAGGAACTTGTTTAACAAAATAAAGAACATGATTAGTTGTGAACCTAAAAACAATTTCACATCTTGCTATGCAGGCTAGATTGCCTTATTTGCACTGAAATGAATACAAAATCAAGGGAAGGTTGAAAAGGTAAAAAAATAAGCTGTGTACTGTGGTTTTGGAAAGTTGGCATTGTAGAAAGCAACCAAAAGGACAAATTTATCATGAAATGATACAATATCAAGCACAATAGTGTTAAGAATTGCTAGAGAACCCCCCAAATAGCACAATGGTTAAAGTGCGTCCCTTTCTTTCTCATTATTCTCCACCTGGTTATTCTCCTAAATCAGGCACATCCAAGTTGAATGCCAACTCATCCAAGCCTGACGAGCTCAACTTTGACAACTTCAAAAAACTACAGACTACAAATTACTATAAAATAATAATCTATGGCTCAAGCTCAAGTCAAGCACTTTGCAAGAATCTAAGTTGATTGATTGACGCATGCCTAATTTCGAAATAAGTAATACAATGAAATAATCAATCTGAAGTTCCGGACAATTTTCTTTATCATTCATTCTAATAATAGTGCATCTCTCTCCACGTTATTAACAAATCATACAAGCTAAAAGCAGGAAATACAAATAACAACAAACTTTCACTATAATGTTGATACCCAATTAGGCAGACGAACTATTGGTCGCCACATTCCAAGAATAAAGCCTCACTACGGTATCTAAGCGTTTAAAGCAGAGTAAGAGAACCGCAAATACAAATACTCTAGCACGCAGCCAAAATGCTCGCCCACATCTCAGAGCATTCAATATTTCCAATCAAAAGCATTTACTGCATTTGTGTTCAAACAATTAAACGCTGAGGGTAAGGAAAAGAAGAAAATAAACAGATCCTTGGGAATTTTATCTTGGAGCAACATAAAACAAGCATCCACTAAAAATTTCCAGAAACCCACAACTTATTTGCCTCTATTAGCAAAGAGACAAATTAACCCACCCCAAAATATAAAATCTGAAGGTGGCCTCACAAAACCCTAAAAATTTCCAGTTGCATTTGGAGAAAATGCACAAACCTTAGGTCCAGCCACATGCATAGAAACCCAGCGATCGATCAAATACAAATCAATATCCCAACTTCGCACCGCCCATTCTTCATTTCAATCCGTTCATTTCACACTACTTTTCCAAATTTCCAGGAAATGCTGAAACGGGAAAGCGGAAATCGCTCCAAGAAGATCTTGCCTGTTTCTTGATGCCCAGAAGCAAAGCAAAAGCCTGAAATCAAATGGCGGTGAGTAGAAACATTGAAGAAGTGTTCAGCGCAGGGAGAAGAAGAAAAGGGAGTAATGGGAAATGGAATTTGGGCTTTTGGGTAGGAGGGTTTGGATTGAGAGTTTTGAAATATGCTGGTTTTGGATAAAAGGAAGGGAAGGGGTGGGGAATGGGGGATCCGGGATTGTAATAAAAATTTGAAAAAGGGGAAAAGCCGAGTGGGCCAGCATTAATACAGTAATTTTGGAATGAAATTCCCGCCTTGCCTTGTACTCCTCGTCTCCCGTCACTCGTCAGTCAGTAGTGTCCTTATCTGCACCGCTCACTACTAAAACTCGAGAGTGAAGACAAGTGGCAAGAGAGTAAAGATTGCATGTGATTTTTCTCAAAAATGTCAAATGGGAGAAGAAGGGTAACACTGGTCATACTTTGAAACAGTGCAGATGTCATGTTGAAACTTGAAAAGCTAATTTCCTAGTGATGCTAAACAATTAGTACAAATTTTATCTGGATTGGAAATTGATTCATAAGTAGTAATATACTTCTTCTGTTTCAAAATAAGTGTAACGTTTGTATAGTAATTACTATTTATTGAGTAACTTTGATTTGACTTTGGAATCGAGTTATATAAAATAAAATATAGTCAAGTGGGATCTTGTTGGATTGGCCTAATCGTATATATTTATAATATCTTGTTGGATCTTGTTGGAGTAATTTATACTTATATATTAAGCATTAAAAGTGTATATTAAATTACGTGAAAACATGAAATTTTACACTTATTTTTGAAATGGATTGAGTAATTTTTTTACATTTGTTTGAATGATTTGAATGTGAAATTCAAATTATATATATTAATTTTAAACTAATTTAAGGTGGACTTCAATCCCTTTTATATGATTTGAAAATAATTTCATCACAAAAATGTGGTTTCCTAACTAACATGACACGATGCTTATAAACAATATAAATCTATTGTATACACATTGACGATGGAAGTATTGTGTTGATGTCTACTCCTTTTTACTTTATATTCATAAGCATATTCAACAAAACAATTCATCATTATTAGATTTTACTAAAACACCGACCATCATTATTCGGGGTTGGAGGACTTACCATAGTGATCAAGTCCCCCGTTTTTCAGCCATAGGTTGGGGATTCGATCTCCATCCGACTTTCTATCCACCCCCTTTATCCCCTTATAATTCGTATAATTTGGGCTCCCACACACCTTGGACGACATATAAGTGTCACCGTTTAAAAAAAAAAAACCATCATTATTCAAAATCACCCATTTTCACATTAAAAAAATAAAGTACAATAAAACTTAGTATTTTGTTTTTGTTTACAGTGTATTTTTTTTACAATATATTTTTTTATATGAATTGATTTTCGATTGGTAAGTTATGCTAATTATTAAAATTTTACAAATAAAGGCAACTTTGTTACTTGATCCGTTACCTATTTCGGGTGTAATTAAAGTTATGATCTAAACCCAACTCGTTCAAAAAAATAGGTGAAAGCTAGCTTACTAAGTTTTTTTTTTTTTTTTAATATTGACATTACTAATTATTGTTTGATATTAAATTATGTAAATTATACACTTTTACATTACAAATGAATAAAATCGTTTGTAATTTTTTATCTACTAATTTTCTTGCACTACAACTACAATAGTGATGATATTAATCAACATATCTATACTCCCAACAATTTGTTCCACAATTCTATCCATTCATGAATCCGCCAACTCTCGATTGCCAACCAAAACAGACATCTTGCCATTTAAAGTGAAAAATCAAGAATCATAGAGAATCATAAATATACATAAATCAAGAAAGAACATTAATATAATCATTAAATACAGTTATAACAATCCTACTCTGACCCCCCACTTGGCTTTTCTAAATGCTTCAGACAATCCCATTTCCTACCCGAAGAAACAGAATATAGCTCTGCCCGAAAAGAGTTGGTGTCATCGTTTTGTTTTTTTGGCCAGGCATTTCGTATTTAAAAGGGGACGCCTTTCATTGTCCACATAGTGGATCGTGGCAAAAATAAACGGCGAATGAAAAAGAGATTTTTTTTTTTTCCTGCAATTTGGTAAAGCAATTTCATCCTGTGGTTTGGTAAGACTGCTTCCTTTATTTTCCATGAGTAGTATTGTTGCTCTGTTTTTGTTGTGTTTCAAGATATTTCCTGAGGTTTTTGAGTGGTTTTGTGTTGCTGCGTATTCTCTGACTGCTGATTACATTTTGAAGAGGAAACATTCTATATGAATTTCTTTAGGTTTTTTCATTATGCCCTTTTTTTCTCGTGTCGTCAATCAAGTTCGTTTTAGGGGTTTGATCTTTGCCTTTCTCTGTGATACACAGGAATTAAGAACCAAGTCATTTCATGTGATTAAATTAAGTTCGCTGAAAAGTAAGATTTGGAAAGGAAAGCTTTTGAGGCTGTTTTGAATCCCTAATTGGTGAAAGTTTCGATTTTTGGAAGTCTTGTTGATGATGAACAATGCCAATGATGACGAGTTTCAGCAGAGATGGGAGTTTAGGAGGAAAGAAGACGACTCTTCATCGAATGAATCAAATTCGAGTTTTAGCGGCGCCGAGCCACCAGACAAGAAGTTGAAGCTTGCTAATGCCCTAGTACTTTTGCCTGAAAATGAATCGAGTGATGTCCAAAAATGCGATAATAACCTCGCTGCCAACGATGATGTCTCCAAACCGGCCAGGGCGGCGCCCAAAAGGAAAGCCAGGGCACCCAAGAAGGATAAGCCTGATGCCAAGAACAACGTGTCCGAACCGGCTAAGAAGGCCCCCAAAGCGAGGGCGAAGAATAATTCGACAGTTTCAAGTGAGAAACGAAAGAGGTCCTTAGCCGTCAAGGAGAGTAAAAAGAGGAAAAGGAACTCTGAGTCTAATAATGACACGGTGATGTTTGAAGATCTTAAGATGTTTGCCGGGGCGTTGATACGCGATCTTGGTGTTGCTAGGGAAGAATTGTCCGAACAAATGAGGGAAGTGGCGAGAACGTTTGTGGCTTCCAAGCCAGTTTTAGGGCGCGGCAAGAAGAAAAGCGTGTGTACGGAGAATAAAAAAGCACAACCTCGGAAGAGGGCTCAATCGAACGTGAAGGCTCCAAAGCAGTCGAAAGGATCATCAAGAACGAACATCAGGACTGATTCTGTCAAAGCTGTTAAGGCCAGTAAGAAACAGGACAAGGTTCTTGAATCGGGTAAAGCTAATGAAATAAGGAGTATGGAGACCAATGTAGCATCCAAAACGGAAAAATTTCCTCGAGTTGAGCTGCAGAAGGGCGAAGGGATGATGGCACCAATGATGCCTAATATGCTTTTATCGAAAGATTCCAGTCGAGTGGTTACCGTGCCATTTTCGACACTCCCTTCTGTGGCGCCAAAGTCCCCACTTGAGAATCCAAGAAATGGGATTTCTACAAACACTTTAGGCTTGGAGATGGGAATTGGGAAACTAACAGATGTCAAAGCAGGTAATCTTAGATTCCCACCTGGATTCAGTGTAGACGAGCGGTTTGGGAGCTTTCCATGCTTTGGAAGCAGGGCACCCGGGTTGTCGATACAGAGCTGCTGCTCCCAAACTGCAGGCATTGGGATAGGATTCCCTGTGCCCCTTCATCAAGGGACGGGGATGGGTTACAAAATGCCCGAATGCTCATTTGGGGTTAAAGGCGACGCAGGTGCAAGGAACAACGTCAGCAGTTCGAAATTTGGTGGTGGGAATCAAGCGTTGTCCGAGTATGTTTTGGGGAGCAAAATGCGGCAAAAAGGGGGTGGAGAGTTTGGGTCACTGAGCTCAAAGCCTCAGAGGAAGTGATGAAGGACAGTCATGTTTGTATTGCTACTTTGAGGCATAATAAAGAGTGATTGGGAATCAACAAATATTGACTGTTGGCATGGATGAATTTTGGAACACTTTTGGGCCTTCTAAACTTGTTTTGGAGTGTATTACAATATGGAGGAGTATTTTGGTATTGTCGAGGTAGCAATTTGGGATGCATCTTTAGACTTTAATGGTGTTTCCAAGAAGTTTAGTCACTGTTTGATTGAATTTTTTCACCAGAAAGTATACCACATGTCCAAATTTTTGCAACAAATCAAATACACTTGCGAAAATTATTTTTCCCCTTTACTCGTGCCAACCCCCCCCCCCCCCCCCCCCCCCCCCTCTCTCTCTCTTCATTGCTTATTTACCTTGAAAGATCTGTACTTGTGCAGTTGTGCATTTTGAGAACTAGTGTTTTCAACAATCACTTTTTGATTCCAAAAAGTTTAAATATTAGTAATTCTTTTAAATACTAACAAAACTTAAAAGATTAATGTTAAGTAATTCAACAATTGCGACTTAACATTTTCTAACAATACAAAAAATGTTTTTGTATGAAAACGTACAGGTAACATCAAGATGATGGTGTGTGTCCATAGATTCCTTCATTTAAATCTCACCCTTATTAGTTTTGAACTTTAAAAAACACCAAAACAATATTTACAACCAAATAATAGGAGGGAAGTGGCTAGGGTGCTGATATCTGCACATGCAGAAATGATGTCTTGGGTAGAAAATGATGGGTATTCATGAAATGATGTTTACAACCTTATAAGTGATTCGAGCCCATAAAAGTGATGTATCTCCACCGAGTAATGTCTACCACTTTATAAGTAATGTCTCCTCACCCATGATTCAAGCCTAAGCAAGGCCATCATTTTTTCCTACACCAGGCGGCATTATTCAA
Source organism: Hygrophila difformis (assembly GCA_030278955.1). Lineage (NCBI taxonomy): Eukaryota > Viridiplantae > Streptophyta > Magnoliopsida > Lamiales > Acanthaceae > Hygrophila > Hygrophila difformis. The sequence continues at coordinate 48,755,276 of JAOANR010000012.1, read as the reverse complement.
TACTTGCAGATATGTTATTTGTCTGCACAATAACTTAATTGATAAAGTATAAGAGTACTGTTCAATTAGTCATGGTCGTAGTCATACCTATCTACAACTAATGCAGGTGTACTACTTACTGTATGTGTGTAGTTTCAATGCGCTTTGACAGTATGCGAAACTTGAAAGAAAAACGGGAGACGGTGAGACCGAAATTTGGAATATGCTAACTGTATTGTGCAAAATTTTGAAACCACAAGTCCACCATCCACACCGGATCATCAAATTTTGACAGATGGAAGAGTGGGGGCATATGGCATTACATATCCCCTTGTCCAAAGGGGACATAGGCCCCAATCCCATTCCCATGTGAGAAGGAGAGCAGATGGGCCATTACATATTAATAAAACCCGCGTTCTTCTTCCTCACCATCAATTCTTGTCGAGGCTATTGTCATTTTCTTTTGTCAAGAAAAAGGCCCTAAGTTCTGATTTTTCTGCTACTGATGCTTTATTAATCTATTCTGTATTTATTACGTGTTTTTGGATCCTCTCTCCTGTTGTGGAGAGATTAAAATATGGCTATTTTTGGGAAGTACCTTCTTTAATCCAAATAAAAAGAAATACTAGTACAATTACTTTTGCCATTCCTATTTTCGTCTTTAATAAAAATAAAAATTCAATCTTTAGGAAACTGAACTGTGGACGCAACAAATACTTTTGCCTTCGACACTGACCACAGTCAATATGACCAACCGCAGTAACTACAAATTTTTTATTTATTGTTTTCCTCCTCCGATCTTTTTCTCCTCGGGCCTCTCATAAACTATTCCTCTCTCTAAAATTTGATTGGAACTTGCAAGCAGTGGTGATGCTGTGAAGGAATTTCTGGCCACTGTTCCATGGATTTTCAGAGATTCTGCAAGTTAATTTGCTTGTGGGCTACTTTGTTGGTTTTGTTGAGCGATCCGGCAAGAGTCACGGCCGGTGACATAGTCCACGACGACGATTTGGCCCCCAAAAAGCCTGGTTGCGAAAATGATTTCGTTCTGGTAAATTGACTGCTGACCCATTTCAAACTAATTTGATGTCACTTCTGGGTTTCTCCTTCTATTGGTGTTCGTTTCATAAACATTGAATCTTGATTTTCTTATTCTAGGTGCTTAAATATGCTGACCGGTATTAAGCATCTTGGTGATTGAGCTGACATTGTGTCTCTGATGTATGTGTCTGTGTGTGTGTTGCTTGAGCTAACTTTGATGATGGGTTTTCCTGCTACAACAATGATCTGCGATAAAGTTTTTTCTTATTAAGTTTTCAGTGTTTTTTTTTGGTTATGTATACAAGTTTATTGTTTTGTGTGTGGTATAAGCGGTTGTTATTTGGTTTGTCTTTGTGTTGTATCGATGTGCAAGTTTATTGTTTTGTTTTCATCGTTTCTATAAATTCTCCCCTCCATTTTCTTATATGTTTATACATAAAATTTTCCTGCTATGGCATATTGAGCTGAGAATAAACTGAAAAACTTTCTCCATTCTGACACTGTTTAGCTTTATTAGAGGATAGTTTTAGTGTCTTCTTTAGATCCCGGCTTCTCAAAATGGCTGTGGGTTTTCCATACTCGAAAGTTGTCTTAAATGACACCGGTGAGGTGGTGATGATGAAATTATTTATACTCTATTCCACTATGTAAACTAAAGCATGAACTTAGTTATATTACTGCCTTTGCCCATATTGTCTTATGGTTACTTTTTGCATTTTATTTATTGGGAATTGCACTTCTCTGTTAGGTGAAAGTTCAAACATGGGTTCATGGTGTAGAAGATGCGGAATTTGTTGGTGTCGGAGCTAGGTTTGGAAAGATAGTATCCAAGGAGAAAAATGCTAATCAAACTCCTGTTGTTCTTTCAGATCCCCGTGACTGCTGCAGCCCTCTTAAGAAAAAGGTTCTAGTTGAGTTTCTGCATTTAGGCATTAGTTATATAATACTGTATATTTTAAGATAGGAATGTTTTATCTTGAATGCTTATTATGGGTCTTGGCTTATTGATGCTTTTAGGTCTCTGGAGATGTGTTGATGGTGGATCGAGGCAAGTGCAAATTTACAGCAAAGGCAAATTTTGCTGAATCAGCTGGTGCTTCGGCTGTCCTCATTGTAAACAATGAGAGAGGTAACGGCTGCTTCTGTTTGTAGACAATGCAATATGATTGCTTCTCATTGAATTGATCTTAATTTTTTGCTTGTATAGGCTTATATGTTGTGCAGCTGCTTGAATGTGCTCTTTATATGCATTTTCATTATTAAATTTTGGTTGTTGAACAATAATTGGTGGGTTAATTCCACAGTGCATATGCTTGCTTTATGTAATACATCTGATAGATGTGGAATAGTTAACATTCACTTCACCTCTAACATAACCTAATAGGGAGGGGTCTCATTTTGTATTTATTTATGTTTAATTTCTCCATCATGACTTCCACGTGTGTGATGTGTTGATCCATCTCATTCAAAAGCTAAAGTTATTAAAAAGTGCCATTTATTAATATATCTTATATCCACTCTGAACACCATTTTATAAAGAGTTAAAGGTTAACGGTTTGGGGTTAACTTTTGCACTCTGCACGAATAATTCCTCACCTAGAATAACATTTTGTATCGAATTTTGTTTAATTTCTCCAGTAATAAATTGATTTCTTTTGCACGAGGGTTATCGGTCAGCACACACATATAAATCCTCTAATTGAATTGATGGATTTAATTGGTGCAGTTTTAGTGTCATGTTGACCCCTTTATGGATTTTTCTTATTATATTTTGTATACTATGAACTCACATTTTGAGTCAATGCTTCAACGTTGATGTGTTGTGAAAACCTGAGCTATGGCTCGATAGGTGAATATTTCTTACAACAGATAAAGAATGATGTGATTCAATGAGATAATGAACTAATATTCCTTCTCATTATCATATTCAGAACTTTACAAGATGGTTTGTGATCCTGATGAAACTGATCTGGATATACAAATTCCCGTTGTCATGCTCCCCCAAGATGCTGGTACTACATTGGAGAAGATGTTATCAAATGGTTCATCAGGTGGGGCTATTTTTCTCTCTCTGTTTTTCTGTCCCCCCACCCCCCTGTTTTTTCCCTGCTTTACTTCCAAAGCAAATGGATAATCAAGTAAATACTTTATCCATTTGTATCATGACCTATACAGTTGTTAACTTGCTATGATGGAATTAACAACTATTATTTGCTTTTCTTATGCTGCATGATTTTTTTTGTGCAAACTTTTCATAAAATGCATTTTTTTATAGAGGTTCTGATGAGAAGAATAATGGTAAATCATGGGGTGTTTTTATTTTTCAACTGAAACACCTATTGTAGTTTACAATGGATACCTCTTTAGCTGCTGCTGGTGTTTATCCGCCAATAATGATTGGTTCCAATAGTTCTACAATTGGATAAAACTTTAAAGAATGTATGATTTTTCCCACTTCCTCTACAGCCTTAACACTAGTTAATGCTCTGTTCTTTATACAGTATATGTGCAGCTTTATTCTCCGAAGAGACCTGTGGTTGACATAGCCGAAGTATTTCTATGGTTAATGGCGGTGGGGACCATCTTGTGTGCCTCTTACTGGTCTGCTTGGACTGCCCGAGAAGCAGCTATAGAGCAAGATAAATTACTAAAGGTTTGTATAGCTTGCATGAATTGGGCTGTCCGCGGAAGTGACAACCATGTAAGTTGAATTCATATTCTTCATAGCATTCGATCTAACTGCTGTTTTTTTTTTTTTTTTCGTTTTTGTTTTTGTTTTGTTTTTGTTTTTTTTTTTGGTTTGTTTTTGTTTTTTTTGTTTTTGTTTTTTTGCTTTTTTTTGTTTTTTTTTTTGTTTTTTTTTGTTTTGATGCCTCTTAGGATGCTGAGGAAGAGCTTTCAAACATTAAAAGCACCAATCGAAGCAATGTGGTGGACATAAACACCTTGTCTGCTGTTCTGTTTGTGGTTGTTGCTTCATGCTTCTTAATTTTGATTTACAAACTGATGTCAGACTGGTTCATTGAACTGTTGGTGGTGCTCTTTTGTATCGGGGGTGTAGAGGTAAGAAAATTAAGATGCATATGATTTCATGATCGAAATAACAACATTCATTTGGAACAATTACTATTTACTTTTGTACATACATATACAATATTACCTCCGGCCCATTCAATATGTCTGGGTACTGTTGGGCACGAAAATTAAGGTAGAGTTGATTTGTGAGTATATGATGGGGTCCACATAGTTGTTAGAGGGGAAAATTATTTCTATTTATAGAAAGAATTGAGTTGGGACATCCAAAAATAGTAAGTAAGACATTTCAGTTGGGACAGAGGGATTATTTTTCTTATTTACAATTCTATAAGTATTATTCATAGTTTGTATTTCTAATGATCTACACATGGTTTTTCCTTTTGTATACAAAAACAAGGTTGTATTTTGTGTTTATATGATCAGAACCGTAGCAAATCTCAATTGTGCACGTACTACCCGATCCTAATGTTCTGAACTTATGGTGTTTTCTTCTTGCAGGGGTTGCAAACTTGCTTAGTTGCCCTACTCTCTAGGTATTGTGTTTTACCTAAATTAGAAATTAGAATTCCTCTGTCACTTCCATTTAACTATGACTATCCTGACATTTTTTTTTTTTTTTTTGTGAAGAAACTGAAGCTCCTTTAAAAGAAATCACTTAAAAAGGGCCAAAGTACAGAACATCTTAATGTGGAAAATTATTGTGTTGATTTCCTTTGGAAACAATAACCTGTAGTTACAAATTTGTATAATTTTTTAGGTGTTCAAGTGTGCTGCAGAATCATATGTTAAAGTTCCTGTCTTCGGGCCCATCTCTTACCTTACTCTAGCCGTTTCTCCATTCTGCATCATTTTTGCTGTGGTTTGGGCAGTTTACAGAAATGTCTCTTTCGCTTGGGTCGGTCAGGACATACTTGTAAGTATAACCATTTTTAAATCTAATGCAAACAAAGTTCACACTTGTTTTTTTGTTTGTTTGTTTGTGTAGTATTATTTTTATGTGTGCCTATTTAATTGATGATTGCGTGAGAATTCTATTGACTGAATCCTGTTGGTTTATTCTAGATTTTTGAACTGAATTGATGTAATTAATAAACTACTTTCAACAAATTTATTCATGCTCTCCCTGTCTTTCAATCAGGGAATTGCGTTGATTATTACCGTTCTTCAGATAGTTCGAATTCCTAATCTCAAGGTAATAACTTGAACACTGGAACTTGTCCAAGGATGTTGATTAAATGGATGCTTTCCCCATTTATTTCATGGTACACAATGAATTCTTTTCAGGTGGGAACTGTCCTTTTAAGCTGTGCTTTCATGTACGACATCTTTTGGGTGTTCCTCTCCACGAAACTATTCAAGGAAAGCGTGATGATCGTGGTGTGTATATATCGGTCCTTCATTTGCTTGTAGCACACATAGTAGGGTAGTTACTAATAGAAGATATGAATTTTGACTGATGGTTGAGAATGTCTTTCTAGGTAGCGCGTGGTGATAGAAGTGGTGAGGACGGCATCCCAATGCTTTTGAAGATCCCCCGATTGTTTGACCCCTGGGGTGGCTTCAGTATCATTGGCTTTGGAGACATCCTATTGCCTGGATTGATAGTGGCATTTTCCCTTAGGTTTGGTTCTTTGCCTCTCTCTTATTTGTGTCCCAACTTCCTTTCATATTTTGGCCGTCCATTTGGGAGAGGAGTATGGGCTTGATTTCGTTTCCTGTAAATTTGTGCATCCCTATGATTAGAAATTGAATTCTCTGTCTCTGTTTTCTCTCTTCCCCTTTGTCCGACCTATGAAATGTTGGTACGTGCATATTAGATCTTTCCCTAAAATGAAACCTACTCACCTAGTGATCCAGATGCAATTAAATGCACATTTGTCAATATTTGATTCGTGGGATAGGAGGGATGAAGTGGGGAAATCTGAGAGCTGGGAGCCATGGATTCTGTTGAAATAAATTGGTCTCTGTGTTTGTTTAACAATATTTCGATTAGGAGGGATTTACCAGTTCAACCATCTCCCATTTTTGGACCTTTTTTGCAACGTATATTTTTGTGTTTGCGATGAGATATGTTGAAACAACAATAAACAGCTAAAATATAATTTGCTCGGAGGTTTTAGATGAGATGGCATTTTTTTGTTTTTGTTTACCTATGTTGCAGGTATGATTGGCTAGCAAATAAAAGCTTGCGCGCTGGATACTTTTTGTGGGCAATGTTGGCCTATGGACTAGGTAAACAACAACACCATCTCGAAATAGTGGTTTTTTTTTGACTTGTTGGGACACTTGCCTTTTACTTATTTACCATTATATCTTTCTGAGGTCCCCCCCCCCCCCCCCCCCCCCCCCCCCCCCCCCCCCCCCCCCCCCCCCCCACCCCCCCC